>JAPDVR010000004.1:36656291-37256291 GCA_026230005.1 Gila orcuttii
AGTCATGGTGTATTAGACGTTGGACCCGTTTCATATGTGCATGCTCTGGTCTGGGATATACGTGGTGGACTATACTCTGGGGACTTTTTTCCAACTGGAGGAGAACCTGTTTTTGTGAACCAGTGGATTCATACTTTTTTCTCTTTTTGGGGACATTTTTTTTTCATCCAGACTTTAAATTGCCCACCTACCCCAAAGCAGAAAAGGACTGAGACAGGACTGTTGAGTATTATCTTTGTTATTTATATTTTGCTTGCACGGACTTACTACTATTGAACTTTCTCTATATGGATTATTTTGTTTGAGTTTTATACAAAGAGTCAACAGATTTATGTTATGTTTGCGTGTGCCTTACAAGTGTCTAAGTTGCCTTTATATTTTCAATACAGTGTTTTTTGGGGACTTTGCTGTCTTTGCAATGTTTTTGTGTAGTGCTTTTGATAAAGAGTAAAAGGAAATAATAGTCAACTCCCCTTGTTATAATGATTCAACCCTTGTATGCTAAAGTTGAAGTTGTTACACGTGTTTAGTCTATAGGTATGCATGTTTGAATATAAATGTGCGCAGGCGTGTAGTCCTTCTTTACAAACCAACCCTTAACATACTACTTGTCTGGCCTTAAAAATGTATAATAAATAATTATTTATCGATTCCGCGTAACCATGTGAACCGAAATTATCCCGACAACGTTTTATCTGTACAGAGGTAAAGGGAAGGGAAGGAGGCCTTCACTGGGGAGAGACTAGTTGACACTTCAGGACTGCGTTGTCATCGGGTTCAGGCAGGAATTTTGAGATCGCAATAGACGTGAAGGACTATAATGCGTTAAGAGATCGCTCAAGTATTGCGGAGCTAAACCATTTAGTGCTTTGTAAGTAATCAGCAATATTTTAAAGTGCCCCTTTTATGCTATTTTAAAATTTCCTAAAGCTGTTTTGGAGTCTCCTACAACAGGTTTACATGCATCAAAGGTCAAAAAACTGTTCATTTCTTCATAATATACATTTGCATATCACCACATTTTCAATGATTCTCAAACGACTCGTCAGATGAATCAATCTCTCTAAATCCCTCCTTTCCGCGAGCTACTCTGCTCTGATTGGCCAGACAGCTCAGTCTGTTGTGATTGGTTTACCGCGTACAGCGCACACGTCGAAAACAAAAACGCCCATTGCCATAACAATGTCAGCTCTGCATGTCCTGAGGCTTCCTACACCGTAAACTAAAGACAGTAACGAACAATGACGTTGATTTTACCATATCCATCCGAGCGTGAGTCCGATGATGAAACATTGAAAGAACTATTCATTCAACCCGAACCTCCATTGCAAGGACAACTCTAGCAGTACGTTTCTCAGAGATACGGTACTTAGTTTGAGGTACATTATGAGATGTTGCAACTGTAATTCCTCACCATCAGCATTAACAAGTGCATGTCCATCAACAAACCGATTATTTTACTTGTACTCATTTATTTACAGAGTATTTTTCTACTATATTGTGGTGAACACGTGGAAACTGTATCAATAACAGTGCATGTATGCAATGTATACATTAGCCGAGCTCTAGCGTGAATGACTGATGTAACATAAACGTTGGTAAAACAAATCTTGCTCCATGCTTAATCTTACCTCAAAGTAGTGAGAACGACAGATGATCTGCATTAATAGACACAGTTATAGGCAATAGATGAATTTTAACCACTGATTCTTCACATGCTCGTCCTTGGGCAGTGGGGAAAAAACTGGCTTTACCTTCACATTGTAGAGCACAGCATCTTCTCAACATGATGCTGTCCAGTATCGACAGGAATCAGCTGCAGGTTTGAAGTTAAGTTTTCCCTGGTGTCTGCGACTGCAATAAGTGGGCGGACAATATGCTAATGTTGTCTTGACGTTACAACGAAATGGATTATGACTAGTTTGAAAAATGATTCATTTCATTGACTCCGATTCGACTCTTACTTTTGAAAGACAATAACTTTATATACGGTGCACTTTCAGATTTAAAACTTTGCAGGATGTTTTCATTCACTTAGAGTTATGTTACACACTACATGAAAGGTAATTTTCAAAAATCCATAAAAGGGGCCCTTTAAAATGTATACAATGTTCAATGGAGCCAATGGAGTGTTGACAGAACCGGGCTGATATGGTCATACTTCCTGGTTCTGGTAAGAACTCTAGCTGCTGCGTTTTGGACCAGCTGTAGTTTGTTTATTAACCCTTCGGAGTCTTGGGCAATTTTGGCCGTTTTTTAGTACTTTTTATTTTTTTTTTTATTTTGCGACATTTACCATACCAATGTTTGGTATATTTTTTTTCAGCACAACATCACCTATAAGACCAGACAATTAGTTTTTCACTTTGATGTACTGTATCAACATACTGGACCCAAAATCACACAAAAAACACAAAATCCAAATAGAAAAATTATAGCTTTTCTACTACAAAAAACACAAACATGCTCAATGAAGCATTTTAAAAGGTTTAAAATGTAAACACAAGTTGTTAATGTCAACATGATACAGGTACAATTCAGATATAATCAAGCTATATACAAAAAAAATATGATTTACAAAAAAAAAAAGCGGATGTAGCCATAAGCTTTTTTCTTTCTTTTTAGCTTAGCCACTTTTTAAAAAATGTTGTGCACACAATTATACAGAGAGCTATATTTAAGGCCTTTCTTTCCCAGGGTATGAGGGTTCCAAAATAGTGCAAATACAACATAAAAAATGTAAAATTGAGATAAAATCAAACTATATACGTCAAAAAGCAGGTGTGGCAATAGGCGTTTTTTCTTTTCTTTTTTGCTTAGAAACTCTACAAAACACTTCATGTACAATTACACAGATAGCTACATTTACACAGGGTTTTCAATCCTTGAGTCAGAGGGATTCCTCAATAGTGCAAATATACCATACAAAAGGTAAAATTAACACAAAATCAAACTATACATACAACTATTTACAACAAATATCAGGTGTTTTTTATTTATTTATTTTTTTATCTGTGACACTCCTCAAACCATTTTTTCTAAATCTACTCCTAAACTACCTAAACTACTCCTAAGCTACCTAAACTATCTACAGTACTCCTAAACTACTCTCAAAATCTACTCAAACTCTTCCAAAAACTAGCAATAATATATATCTCTATATAACGTATATATGTCTCTCTTTGTCTACTCCGTAAATCCTCTGCCTTTCAATTTCGCTTCTTTGCTCAGTTGGCTCCTCCTCCATTCCCTAAAATGTGCAGCCTGAAGAGCAGAGTCAGCAGATTCACACATTTTTCTCCGTTTTGTTTTATGACAAAAAACGACGAAGTTATTAGAATAAATGTAATGCCAGTCGCATCCCATCTTGCGTTCTTTTACGAACGCGTCAAAAAATTTTTATATAAAGTTTAAATGATCATATCTCCGTTTTTACTTGGTCTATCAACACAAAACAAAAAATAAAATAGAATTTCAAGCCAGCACTTTCGACAGAAGTGGACGGCAGCGCTCAACGTGACTTTGTTTTTATGCTTCAACGTCTTAAACTGGTCATGTAACTTGATCACGCTGGCGTGATCGGCGACCCCGAAGAGTTAAGCGTGCAGAGCAACCACCGATAATAGCATTACAATAAGCTAGCCTTGATGCCATGAACGCATGAACTAATTGTTCCGCATATGTCATTGAGAGTATATGATGTAACTTAGATGGAAAAATGTGGTTTTAGACATGTGACTTTCAAATGAAAGATTGGTATCAAAGAGCACACCCAGGTTCCTAACCGACGACAAAGACTTGACAAAGCAGCCATCAAGTGTTAGACAGTATTCTAGGTTATTACGTGAGGAAGTTTTTTGTCCAATAATTAGAATCTCTATTTATTTATTTTTTTCAGAATGAAGTAGTAGGAAATTACTAGTCATCCAGTTTTTTTTATATCAGCTATGCATTCTGTACATTTTTGGAATTGGTAAGTTTCGTCAGGGCGTGAAGAAATATAGAGCTGAGTATCATTAGCATAACAGTGAAAACTAATGCCATGCTTCCTAATGATATCTCCTAAGGGTAGCATGTACAGAGTGAACAGCAAAGGTCCTAACACTGAGCCTTGTGGTACGCCATACTGAACTTTTGATCAACAAGACATCTCTACATTTACTGCTACAAACTGATAACGGTCAGATAAGTATGATTTAAACCATGCTAATCCAATTCCACTTATACCAACATCATTTTCGAGTCTATTTAAAATAATGTTGTGGTCAAATGCAGCACTAAGATCGATTAACACTAATAGAGAGATGCAACCATGATCGGATGATAAGAGCAAATAATTTGTGACTCTAATGAGAGCTTTCTCAGTACTATGGTACGGTCTAAATCCTGACTGAAAATCCTTGCAGATACCATTTCTTTCTAAAAAGGAACATAGTTGTGAGGATACTGCCTTTTCTAGTATCTTTGACAGAAAAGGTAGATTCGATATTGGCCTGTAATTGACTAATTCTGTAGGATCAAGTTGCGGTTTTAACAAGCAGTTTAATCACAGCCAATTTAAAAGTTTTTGGTACGTATCCTAATGACAAAGATGAATTAATGATATTAAGAAGAAAGAAGAAGAAAATTTGCTGAACAACGGTAAGTGTGTCTCTACATAAGAGAATCAAAAGAGAATCTAAATCATCATGAGTATAAAAATGTACACAAAAGTCTACCTGAAAATGTCTATGGTGATAGATAGCAACAGATGTGGTGCATCTTGTTCACAATATGAGAGGAACACCCGGGAACATGAAGACGAGAGGGGTGGAGTGTTTTATTGAAAGCTTGGAACCCGATAAAACAACGAGGCAGGAGAGAAGAGTCAGAGCGCTCTTCAAAGCAGCTCAGCTCACAGAGATCAGTGGGCTTGAGAGCTAGTGCTGACCAGGCGCGATGAGAGGAATCGATGGGTGTGCTACTGAGGAGCCAAGGATGTCGAGAGAAGGTGGAGAAAAGCAAAAACCTTATATTACTCTGTGTGTGTGTTTGAATGTGTATCCACAGTGCAAAATCTGCAGAACTATAACATTAACAACCAAATTCGATCGTGAGTGAGCGATCAGAATAGCAGCATTTGAAAAGAGACCAGGTGATATTTCATAAGCAGGGCGATTTATGACGCAGGTTTTGAGACCCTCTATGCATCACCGTCATGGTGAGAAGACAGAATAACACAGCAAGGATGATGTGACATTAGAAGAGATCTTGAGAAGGTGTGAAGAAACAGGTAAGGAAAGAGCTCCGAAAAAGACGTGTGAAATTCATGCAGGGAAGGTCACACATGCCAAAACTGACAACAGTAGAAGGAAGTGCAACAAAGAGAGATATAGAAGCCAAATGAGGGGAGCACAACAATTACCATATCTAGATATATCCCACCTGCTGGAGTAGGATCCTCACCATCTGCTGCTATAGAGGGATATGAAGAAATTGGAGAGGAGGAAGGAGAGAAAGAGAGAGGTGGTAAATCCTCTTTCATATAATATATCTGGTAACACCAAAGCTAGTGAAATTTAACAGGTTTTTTTTTTTTCATAATGACATTTTTTCATAACCTGAGATAGGCCTTACATTAGTGATTGACAGCAAAAGAAAAAAAAAACAGGATGGTTTTGCACATATTTATATCATACATAATAAAAACGATATTATGTATTTATTTTAATAATCTTCAATTCAATTAATATTTTCTCTTTTCTAAAAAAAAAAAGAAAAAAAAGGGTAATTTCAGGGGACACTCCCAGTGCTTTTATTCTTACAGATGTGATCTCCAGCTAGTTTTATTCTGACATCTTTCATAACCAGAGAGAGGCTGATAGACCTTACATTAGTGACTGACAGCACACACAAAAAAAACCCATACTTATTTCATACATATATGACACTGTCTGTTGCCATTCTGTTCAAAGAGCACGTATCAGCTGAACCCATTCAAAATCCATTTGTGACGTCTGAAAATGTGTGGTGGATGGAAGAAGAATATAATACGGCTGTCATCTCCTTTCATACTCATTACTTATTTTAGCTCTCCCAACCGGACCGACTGACTGCTGCTGCTGTGTGAATGTAGCTGATGATTGTTCTCATAATCGCCTGAAGGTCAGGCTCTTTGGAATTAGGACAGTCTCGTAGGGCAAGTTTTAATACAATATCTAAATGTTGCTGTTGCTGTCTGACCCTACCACTCGCTCAGCCGGAGCACAACCCGTATTTATCATTCAGCAGCAGCTCTCAGATTATCCGGCTGAGTATGCATGTGTTTGACTGTTAATCACTGTGCTGTGGGCCTTAAAGGCAAGGATGAACCCGACCTGTCTCCAGCCATTATCATCGACCTCCATCAACCTGATCACGTTGCAGCAGGAAGACTACTGGCACACTTCCTTTTTCTTCTTCACTCTGTCTTCATCCAATTCATCTCACTTTGAAAGGAGCTCTTCTTGGGTCCCGATCATATCAGGACTGAGGTTAAGTTTTCCTCATTGGCTGCCTGTGATGAATTGTTTGGGTTTTTGTGGTGTTGGTGGAAACTGGAGGTTAACTCTCTCTAAAGGAATATTAGTAGTCTGTCTGTACAAGGAGCAATGCGAAAAAAAGCATTATATGGCTTCATCTGACTGTTGGGGTGTGTGGGCCAGAGCTATTTGATGTAATTAAAAATGAGTTCATGCGTCTAGTCATCTAGAGCATACAGTATAAGGAGACATATCTGTGGACCACATAGAAAGACACAAGTAATTTAATTTCCTGTCCTCTGTGTACTCTTCCATCAAGAAAAATGACAGAATCCAATAAATATCAAGAAAAAATACTTTCAATTTGATATTGAACTTCATTCTACTTCCTTTGGTATTTTCATCCAGAGACAGAGATGTAGAAAGTCAAAGCCAAAGTCAATATTCCATGTAAACAACCCAGAGACAGAGTGACAGCAAGAAAAAGAGAGAGATCTGAGCTGTGCGGATGCACCAACCCAGCAACAACGTAGCTACTCGGGTGCGTGCCAATGTCTGCTACTCTACAACATCTATAAGAGTCATTATCTGAGCCAAGACAGAAGTTTAACTACAAAGACATGCACAGGCACTGTTTACAAGCTTCTGCGTGCCAAACACAGCCTTTCCTGGCAAATATAAACACACATGCACAACCAGGGCACAAAGTACGCCTTTATGTTAAAACAATTCAAAGGCACAGGAACACACATTACACCATTTATACTATAGCCATAACACAGCTGTGTAGCATTTTAAAGATCTGCATGAATACAAATATAACATCACACATCCAAGCACTTGACTCCATCCATTGTGAACTGTATATTGTTTTCTACAAGACATTGCTGTTCTATCTTTCTCTTACAGAGCAGAGTGACAGCTCACAGACATGAAAGGGCCAGTCCCCATCTTCCCACTTTCTTGCTTCCCCTCATTCTGCTGGGTCTGGTTTCTAGAAACTTCTTTGAGTCTTGTGTTATCTTCTCTCTGAAACATACTGCTGCACACTAGGGATTTGGCCCGGAGCCTCTAACATGAAAAACAAGGCTGTGGAGTTTTGAAGGGGGGACAAGAGTGTGTGTGTGTGTGTGTGTGTGTGTGTGTGTGTGTGTGTGTGTGTGTGTGTGTGTGTGTGTGTGTGTGTGTGTGTGTGTGTGTGTGTGTGTGTGTGTGTGTGTGTGTGTGTGTGTTGGGCGGGTCTTTGGTGAGGAAAAAAATAAACAAAAATTTTGTATCACAAATGTGCTCGGTCTCAACATGACATCACGCAGGGTGTCTGGAAAATGCCCACTGAAGTGTAATGAAAGCAAACCACACTTCACAGCTGCCCTTCACATGACAACCTGTCTTCAAATACAAGAAACTACCTTGGTGTCAGCATGGATTTTGTGGCATGGTTCCACTGAAATATATATATATATATATATATATATATATATATATATATATATATATATATATATATACCATAGTTATACATGTACTTACCATACTTACCATATAAAAGCTTTCGAAAGAAGGCTGCGTTATTTGACCAAAATACAGTGAAAATTGAGCATGAATATGTTTTTCTCTTTTTAAAGAAGACACTTGGCAGATTATTGTAGAAGTGAAAAAAAAAAAGTTTATGAAAATGTAAAAATATATATTTTTATATTTGATATAAAAATATATATTTTACAAAATATGTTTTACTCTAAAACTGCAAGAAAATCAAAGCCAAAAATCTGAACAAGTGGTGTTCCTAATGTTGGTTGATATCTTAAGAAATGAGCTTTCAGTAAGATTTTGTTTTGGGACTGCCCCAAATGACAACCAGACTCCATTGATGGCCATATAAGGACTCTTCCATTTCCAAATATGGTTCATACGATTTATGAAGACGACATCATATTCATACGTAATATGGGCAGTATTTGATTTGAATCTACTTGAGTTCTATTTGAACTCTAACAAACATAAACGACATGTGGAAAGAACACGGATATGTGTTATATCTCACCGCCGCATCACAAATGGAGAATCTATCATTAATTTTTTCATTTATATTAAAAACTTTTTCAGACCCTTTTTCTCAAAACAGAAAATGTAATTAACTTTAGTTTAGTACATGTGACAACATGTTACAAAGTTTACATGGCACAATAGCTGGTAGCCTACTGTTTCTATTAGTGCTTGACACAAATTTCACAATTTCAATTCATAAGCTTGTGATACGATTCCGATCTTGATTCAATATCGATTGTATTAATATCAGGTATAGTCGCTACATGTTAATTTTTCTCAAGAAAAAAATCACAACTAACGCTGTAAACATACAGGGAGCCCTGTCAGCTGGTATTATTAAAAGTTAAAACTAACAACTCAAATTAATAATAGTTATCTTAGATGTGTAAATTTGCTTTGAGTGCACAAATGCTACATTTCACAATGCCTCCTAAACATATTCGGTGATCGTCGCCATAAATTGTCTTATTATTGAGAGATGAGAGGGTCTGTGTTTCTTACCATTGGAAAAAGCTTAACGGCTAAACTTGGATGATGTGAGCAACCTCAGTCTATCATATAATGGCAGTGACGTCAGGTTGCAGGCTTGCCTTCCCGTGGCTTTGTCGCCATGCATGTTGTATATAGTGACCTTGCACGGTGTGGGAAAAATGTGATTGGTACAGACTGGTCCAATCAAGAGGTTGCAGATCTTTATTAGTTTAATTAAAACCCGTACCTTGTCAATACGTGTGTTCAACTTCATGTGGCACTGCGCAATCCGAATGGCGTATTAAATCAAAATACAGTGTGAGTGACTCTCACAAAAAAAAAAAGCAAAGCTGATGTAATGTCTGTTTTATTCATACTGGAAGCCGGAGGGCATCCTCAAGCATTAAGTCCACATGTGAGACTCATAAAGACATAAATCTTATGATGTTCCAGGAAGTTCCTTATATAGACAAAGGCATCCAGAGATTGCTGCAGCTGAATCAACATCCCTTTCAGGAAAGTCATTTCACTTCGCGGCCATCTTTGAAACGCCTCTGGGGCAGCTATTTCAGTCATGCATGGGGAAATTAACAGGGGATGAGGGGGGCAACATCAAATTGTCAAATGCTGTTTGTGGCAAGCAGGATGGGGGCCGAGAGATATGGGAACGGAACAAGGTAGGTGACGCTTATTAACACTCGCACCATCAACCTTGCTCAGTTCCCATGGCTCTCGGGCCAGCCCTGCTTGCCACACTGTTCACAAAGGTTACGATTAAATTTCATATATGAAATCACTAAAGAAATCTGACAACAACAGTATCATAAATGTGGTTTCTCACGCTCAAATAGCATTAAAAAAGCGTATTTTTTAAACTGGAGCACCAAATGCGCATACACAGTTCTAAGTGTGGGTCTCAGAACACTGATTGTTTCTATAGCAACCACAGCTTCTAACGCCACTTTCTCCTATTCATTGTAATATGAGTACACCATCTTTCTATTAGGGGTGTAAAGGTACATGTTTTCCTCCTGGACCGTCACAGCACGGATGATGTCACAATTCGGTCCATACAGTCAGTCACAGGTGATCCACACAAATAATGCAATGCTGTTTGCTAACCGCCACAACAGGAAAAAGAGCAGAAGAAGAGACGATCTATGCACTGACCCAAAAAAAGAGTTCAGATGGCATGCAAGAGCTTGTCTATACGCTGAGTTTCGATTCATTTTTGTGACGTGCTCCACAAGCTTCACAGAAAGAAAATGGCACAGCAGAAATGAATAATGAATAATGAACATGTTAATGAATATCCTGTTTATTTTTTTATTTTTTAAGCACAATGTTTTGTTGTTATTATGAGTGTACACAAATAAAAACAGACCCCGTACAGTTTTGAATGATGTCTTACTCTTTTCTGTATGACCATAAATTACAGAGTATTTTAAGTTGTTTGTGCTGTTATAATGAGAAAAAATCATGGAAGTCTCACTACTACAGTCCGGTGATGAAATAGGCGTGTCCTGGAAATGGGAGGCCTCAGGTGCCGCTTCAGGTTCGAAAAAAAAAAAAAAAAGAACAAGAACAGAAAAAGAACAGCACTTATCTTTTTGTGTAAGTATTGTAGCATTTTGCATCACTGTGATAATATTGTGCTTCTGTTGGAACATGTAGACTAGGGATATAAATCAGTAGACACTGGATCTGGGTAAAAAATTAGGTGACATCTTCTCCTGAAGCAGCTCAAACACCATCTGAGCCAAACAATGGCACCGCACAGTCTCTAACACAGACTCTCTAAACTGATTACAGGAAGAAAGACATTGCTGCCAGACGTCACAGGCTCATTCAATTAGTGCTGGAACTGATGTGTTGTATCTGTTCCGCCCCATCCTTCTGACACTTTGATTAATTCTGTATAACTGGTTAGATATGTAAAAGCTAATTCTTTCTTTTGATTCATCTATATTTAATGGATGATAAACAGCATTCGTTCTGAAAATAAAATCTGACAATCAGCTTTTTACGCAGTCTGTTGTAAATCCCTTGGGTCTCACAGAGAATTCAAAATCTGAGCAATTATATAATTACTGTGAAATGGTAGTTAGCCAGAATGGTTGTTAGCAGCCGTCATTATACTCATCCCAGGCGTGCAACTGTAGAGAGGAACCTTCCTTTACAAAGCAGCTCTTTCAGGATTCAGCAAGAGGAATGTATGTTTATACTGTCTATACTGTGAATCAAAAATGTGAGGGGAAAGACTGCATTTGAAAAGATAAAAGCAGTGGAGGCCAAGAAAGCAACTCTTGAATGGCAAAAATTTAATATTGATGTAGACTTCTAAAAAACTGAATATGGATGTAGACTTGTAAATAACGGTGTACAGTACATAAACAAGACGTGTTCTTATGGCAACTCGGACATCAAATTAACTGCCAGTTAGACTCCAAGTATGTCAGTACAGGGTTTTGTACCTGACATTTTGTGTATAGTAATTAACATCCCAAAGAAATAGAAACAATTTTAAACTTATTGTGGTTTAAAATTCTTCTACTGAGACAAAGAATTTAAATGTGGTTGAATCATCCCAGTTTTTTAGCGGGCAACAAAACATCCCATCCGATTCTACAATATTTTTGCTATTAGAGGGACAAACCAATTTTATGGCTCTGAGCATTCCAAGTACTCCTTTTTTCTTTTTTTTTTCTTCTTTTTTTAAATAGACATGCAGTACAGCAGCATTGAGCAACCAACATTTTACAATATTATGCAATTGTAAACTGTCAAAGTTCATGTTACTATGGGCGATTGATTGAATCTGTTTAACATAAAAAATTACAACAAAAATTTAATTTAGGCATTAAATTTAAATGTACCATATGAAGTATGTTAATATTGAGATTAATACTAAAGATCAGATTCAACACTGTTTTAAATTGTTAGTCCTTATAAAAAGATAAAATAATTGAGCATTAGATAATGTAAAATAAAATTTAATTATGAAAATGCAAAATTAACTCTTTCCCTGCCAGTGTTGTATTTTTAGTTGCCAGCCAGCTCTAGCATTTTTGATCATATTCACAAAATTTGATGGCCCCCAGAATAGCTTGCACCTCTTTGTGTGTTCAACATTTTTCTCGATTCCTTTTGCTTACCATGTATACAACTGGGAAAATGTGTCAATGGTTTGAAAGCGTTGTAGCATAAATTACAGAATGGCAGGGAAAGAGTTAAATATCAATATTGGCAAATATTACATAAATATACTAATGTTTTTGAAAGAAAAAATAGGAATTTTCAAATTTGAAATTTAATGAGGAATAATGATTACTCAAAAAGAATAGGTACGAGTACATTAGCATATATTTCCAATTCTGTGTAGCCTTGAAAGCTTTTAAGTTGAGCAGTAAAGTATTTACTATGCAATGACAGTTCATAATGTTTTATGAAGGTCAATTAGTGAGCTTGACTATCTCCATTCAAAAGTTGGAGTTTGATTAGAGTATGATTTTGTTATTGTTTTTAAAAGAAGTCTCTACTGATCACCAAGGCTGCATTTATTTGATAAAAAATACAATAAAACAATAATATTGTAAAATAGTATTTCAATTTAAATGCCAAACGTATAAACGATAGTGTATACACTGATGAAACTGAAAAAAGGTCTGCAGACAAATAACGTGTATATATGCACACATACACACAAACTCTTGATCTCACATTATATCAGCCCAGCCCTAAGCCATCATGTCCAGACAATAAAAGTGCTACATTTATGATGTTTATTGTTTTAACTAAGAACTCATTTCTCACAAATATCTTGCCATCTGCCCTGATTCTACACATTTAAAACACATTCCTAAGTGATAACTTCTACAAAGCTAGTTAGTACAGCCACAGGCAAATTAAATTCAATGCCAATAAGGATTGTATCAGTTTAAAATCCCCTTCTCTAAAGTGGATGTGTGTCAATAGTAGGTATCACATACTTTGAGTCTGTACAGTCTGTACTGTACAGACCGTTAATTACATCTTTTTAAATAAGTGCCATGAGTCATTGTACTATAATACATGGTCTGTGACAGACAAACTGGGCATCATGCAATACTAGTGGTTAAATAACAGTTATTTCATACAAAGTACAGGTTATACTTTTAATTAGCCTTTTCTGAATGACTACACAGATCATACTGACCTTGTATAGGAGGGCTTTTAACCTGGCAGCCCACAAGCCAGTCAATCATTTTAAAACAGCCCTTAGATTGATTTTGATTAAATGGCCTGACGTATCAGAGCGGTCTCTGTGCAAAACTCGTTAAAAAAAGCATCAAACCCAAAAGCAGTGAAAGTGTCATTTTTTCCCCACACATGGCTCGGCACCATTTAGATACAAACACATTTAATCAAGTCTTATATAAATGGATTTATGCAAATAACAGCTGCAAACAATTCTTCAAAAAAAAAAAAAAGCAAAAAAAAAAACACAGAAGCTACTAGCTGACAAAGCAATACTGTAAATCAACACTTGTACAACGAGACTGTCTCATTAAATAAGAGAAACTTCACCTCCGTCTTTTTTAAGTAGGCACTTTATAAATATTTATCCATATAAATCAACTCCAGATTTGAAGTTTAAATGACATGCTTGTTTAAAAAAAAACAGTTTAAAACTACATTTCATGCCACAAAAACAATAGTATTTTGAAAATCACGTGTTTTCTTTGTTTCCGCTATCTAAAATGTATGTAGACTTAATATAGTCAAAAATATTGAAACTGAAATTACTAATTACTGAAATTACTAATTTTACTAGCACTAATATTACATATATATATATATATATATATATATATATATATATATATATATATATATATATATATATATATATATATTAAAGGGGTGGTTTACTGCTTTTTTTCTTTGCATGATTGTGTTTATGGGGTGCAATATAACATGTCTTCGTGTTTTTTTATTTTTTTAAAGCCTTATTTTTCATAAATTTCACCTTTATTGTAAGCCGCTTTCTCCTCTGTCATTTGAACGACCGGTTGACTTTCTGATTCTATGAAACCACTCCCTCAGAAACAGGCAATGGGCTCAGATTGGTTAGTTGGGCCGGTGTGTTGTAATTGGCTAAACTGCGTGGCGCACGTTGTCCGGAAACTTCACACCCATTACCTTTACGGGCGAAAGTTGCATGTGCTCCGGTCAAATGTAAATAATGGAGTCAATACTCCCGTATCAGTTTGAGCCAGAATCAGACCCAGAAAGCGGCAATGAAGAGAGTCAAGCAGAACCTCCCCAAACACGGCTCTTACAAAACGTTTCTGAATGGTACATTTTTGTATTATTATTATTATATTCTACTATTATTATATAAGAATTTTGATACGCTGTTACTTGAAAATGCTACTGCTGCTTGTTAGCTTTTGAGATACGGTTTTCTCTTGATTAAATATTTAATATAACTGAATAAATGACTGAGTAATACCGTTTTTTTAAAGTTATTGTTTTATCGATATAATGAACAACCGTTTATCTATTCACAAAACTTAGTTTACTCGGTGGATCGTTTTCTTTAGGTGTACATGTGGGAACTGTGATAAAATGCCAACAGAACGTGAAAACATCTGATAACAGCAGCTGAAGTTTGCTGTTGCGATTACATATAATTTTTTTAACTTTACACACGTTTGTCTTATACACACAAAATAGCATCGAACTAACTTGCTACTATAAACAAACAGCGTTGGCATTGGTTTACGTTCTTGATCAAATCGAAAAATTACGTCATAAAGTATACATGGAAAATACATTTACAAAATTAGTACATAATTACAAATTCAAAAACAAATTGGTTGTACGCGTTTGTCATAGACACACGAAATAGCATAACTATGTGGCTACTAAAGCCAGCGCTGGCATTTGTTTACGTCCTTGATAAAAACTTAAACATTACGTCTAAAATTATACATGCAAATACATTTAAAATTATTAAGACTTACTTACAGGTTGTGGCCCAACAACCGCTGCCTCTGGTTTTAAAGTTGGAACTGCTTCATGCTTTAGTAACAGTTTGTTGTTGAATCCGGCATTGAATTTGTGGAGATTCTGGAAGCTGTCTTCCGTAAAATCCGCAGCACTGAGAACTAATGGAAGCCCGAACACAGGCTACTGCTCTCCACTATAACTCTTCCTCTTCGACAAAGCCACAGAAATATGGCCATGCCCCTTTTTTGCATATTCCGGAGGGAGGGTTGATTATGGGTTAGTTACGTATAAAACCCGGGAAGTATCTCGTTGTAGTCCCATTCGAGTCGTTTTTGTAGGCATTAAACTTCCTGATTTTTAAAAGACGATATCTGTGCTTACGTTGAACTTTAACCGCAGCAACTTTGCAGATACTGTTCATGCACCAACAGCAACATTACACACTATTTAAAATGAAAAAAGTGAAATCGCAATCAACCACCCCTTTAAATATTATTTATTAGTTTCTAAATATCTATATTCCGTAAATGGTAACCCCCCCCCCAAAAAAAACACATATATATATAAACTCAATTATTTAATGGATCTATGATCATATAATTGTGACATTCTGAATCTGAAGTAAATTTCTTCATTTTGTAAAAATTATTTTTCAATCAAGTATTGTCCGGCCTAGAAAAACTGATTGCATCACTCTTTATTCAAATATTATTACAAATTTGTAAAAGATATTGTAAGCATATTGCGTAGTTGTACTTGGAGTAAATTGTTTTATTTGTCATAACTTTTGGCCAGGCAGTCATACAAATAAATTATGAACAGATACAAAAACAAGAGAAAACCAACATAATATTAATAACTGATTATGTTGTAGTCATTGTATGCTTCTTCCTATGAATAATTTGAAATAATTATAAATAAAATAATTATAAAATAATTTCAGATAAATACATTAAAGTTTAGTGTTTTGATCTTCCCCAATATTTAAAATATATAAATTATTGTACTCATATTTGGATGGTCATTAAAAACAAATGCCCTCTGGACATCACTTTTGGCCACCACTGTATTTGTTAGGTTTGTTCTCTAGACAGTCCTTTCTGAAGGAGTTTTTAGCCAAACCCTAAAATTAAATAGCCGTAATTATCATGCTAAATAAACAAACAGTATAATGAGTATTTAGTTTTGTTTCTCATGGTAACAAGCTACTTCCGATGAAAGTGCTAAGAAAAAAAAGTTCTTCACTCTACAAGTTTCTATCTGGATAATCTTATCCCTGAAAGAAAGAGCCCTGCTGTGAGGCTTTATGGGTCAAACTTGAAAAGTATTTTGTTTTTGAGAGTTGGTTCTCAACATGTGTTATGTTCTTCTACAGTTTAAGGAGTGTCCACTCCTCCAACAGTGATTCTGAGAAGCACTGAGAGATTTATGGAATGGAAAAAGAGCCGATCAGATTACCCACAAACCCTTTCATCTCCCTATAATCCCATTTTTCACCCATGCCAGCTCATTTTAGCGGGAAATGAATCAAATATTTTCCCAAACACATGTCAGATGCTTGGCATCATGATCCAACTAAAGCACACAGTGATCCACCCAAAAACATTATCTAACATGTAAAAGAATGGCGGTGCAAAAGGTCTTAAATGAAGCGAAAGTCATGGCCAAAATAGTCAAACGCAGACATCAAGACTCCACAACACAATCACACAGCCCATTGAATTATTGTATATTTGACTCTCATCCCCACTCCACACACACTTTTTTTTCCCATTTCAAAAGTATGTTATTTGAGTCTAAGTTTAGAGAAGGCAAGAAGAAATTAATCATGATGATGTATTATTACAGAGCGGTCTCTACTCATGTAGATAATCCGGGCACGGGGTGATAAGGCTAAGCCACGGGGCGGATTGACTTAATCTTTTTGAAATCCTGGAGAAAGTAATATCCAAATATAATGTAACAGGTATAGAAATTACAAGGCTGATACCACCCTAAAGGTGCATACTGAAGATAGCCAAGCGTGACAAGCACAGAGGTGCCGCAAAGGTTTAGGGGAGCACTGATGAATCGTTTTTGGTTATGGTCCATTAAAATACAAGATATTTTGTATAAAACATAGATTGTATCATTACAATCTGCTTAGAATGAATACACAAAAAGCAAATACGCATTTATTGAGTTTAAGAAAGCACTGCGTGGCCATCAATACACCTTTCAATCACACAATTAGTATTTATTGCCTAAAGTCTATTGTATATCAACAGATCAAGCCTAAGGCAAATATAAAAACCTGTACTTGTGGCTGATAGTCACGTAATAGAACAAATAAATTATATAAATTCCAGGTGTTAGATAATTCAGGAGGGAAGCTAAAGGGAAGCTTGGGGAGGGTTTAGGTTAAGTGAGGATTTAAGGGCTTGTGGATCTTGCTGGAAAATGAAAGAGAGCTGTTGCCTTACATCTGATAGAACGATGAATGGGAGACAGAACTACAGCCAAGAATAGGGGGATGTTGCATGACTATGCAATGCAAAGAAATAGTTCACTCAAAATGAACTTGACCATCATTTAACACTCAAAAACATCAAACTGATCCCTGAGATCGGAATCCTGAGATCGGAAAACCATCATCTTTTATGTGTGAGTAGGACAAAGTATAAACATAGGGGTGACAGAGCATTTTCTCGATCCGGCCCAAAACTATGGAACGACCTCCCCCTCGCTATTAGATCAGCCAAATCAATTCCTACTTTTAAACGGAGGTTAAAATCACATCTGCTAAACGCTGCGTGTGAACTCCACTGAAGGGGTTTCGAGTGCAACTGTGTCATGTCTATGTATTGTTTTATATATATATATATGCAGCTGTCTGGCTCATGCCTTCTGAAGTGACACTTAATTTGCTGTGCTGTGAGTGGTTCTGGGCAGTTAACTCTGAGCCAATCGCGAGGGCTAAACCCCTTTATAAACCGGGACTTTTCTTTTGACAAGTGATGTCACCGGTACGCGACTTGTTGTCCTGTCTACATGCCCAGCGACCTGATGTCTGCCTTTGTTATCGGTTTACCGTAGCGCCGCAGGTATGGTTAGCTCAGTTTCTTTTTTTTCCCACTCGTTGACTTCATAACTTGGGCTAATAGGGAATGTTTCGTGCTATAGAATCCCCGGTGCGGCCGCAGCCCTTTCACCAGCTGAGTGTGCGCCCTGCTATCCGTGATCCGAGCTCGGAGCCTGTGACACAACGCTGTTACTCTTAGATATGTTGCTATACTGAGTGATAGTTGAATGGTTAATGTGGGATATATTTGTAAATGAACATCCTGTGCATTTTAGGGAGTGCTGTTTAACCGGGGGTGTGGCCGCCAGTTGCCTACATCGACGCAGAACATCTGCTGCTTTGCTTATGCTTTTTTTACGTTACGTGTTTTTTTTACGTATTTTCGTCGTACCCGGCTGCCTTTTCACAAGGGACCAAGGATTATTAAACATTGTGGTTAGCAGGCGGCTGGCTGGCGTGTTACATCGTTGCTTGTTTAACACCGTTTGATTCTCCTTTCTGTCATTGTTGTGAATCAGTGTTTGAGTGTGGACTGTTCAATGAACTGACACCACTTTAATTGTTTGTTTTGTGTTTATTTCTTTCTTTTGAATTCTTGTATGGAGGCCTTTTCTTACTGCTGATATCCAAGAGGATTGGCCAAATTGTGATTGTTTTTCTTTTGTTTTAACTTTTTATGTGATTTGTCCACATTGACTGAAGATCTTGAAGTGGTTGATCCATAGTGCAATCTCGTCCCATTGTGGTGGATGTTTTATCCATGTTTGATTGTTTATTTTGATGTATTGTGTGATTGAGTCTCTGTTCATATTGCTAACTCCAGTACTACCTTGGGCTTTAGAACGGGTGGCTTATTACACCTTGTTTATTGTCTTTTTTTGTTTTGTGTGTGTAATTTTGTGTTAACTGCCACGTGTCTGTCCTTTTGTCCAGGTGCTGAGAACTGCCAGTGGGAGCAGTGCCCCTTGCGGTGGCGGGTCCCTTGGTGTGTGCTGTGGCTGTGTGTTCACCAAGTGTGGTCATTTCCCTTGTGGTGTGTGTGTGTGTGTGTGTGTGTGTGTGTGTGTGTGTGTGTGTGTGTGTGTGTGTGTGTGTGTGTGTGTGTGTGTGTGTGAAATTTGACACGTGTGATTGGGGTGTTCTTCATGAATGCTCATTGCTCGAGCCACTAGCCTCCCACTGGTAAGATTCCGCCCTATTGCCCTCCTATCGTGTGTGTGTGCGTTGCGAATAGAGTATAGTGAGTGAAGTGAATATTGAGTGTGTGTTTTGTTATTTGATTTGGTTTACAGTGTATGTTGTTTGTTATGAAATCTCAATCATTGTGGTAGTGAAAATAAAGTCTGTTTTTGTACTGGACCACTGTCTCTGGCTATCCATCAACGAACTTGAGTGCCTGGTTGAACTAAATACTTAATTCTTTGGGTGTAAGTCCCATCGTGGCGTAGTCTGCTAACTGCCTGGGCCTAAGCCCTGAAATCTGTATCCCTTTATGCCACATATATATATATATATATATATATATATATATATATATGTATGTATATATATATATATATATACTTATTCGTTATTATACGATGTTGTGTGTGATTGTAAAGTACTTTGGGCAACTTATGTTGTATTAAACTGTGCTGTATATAAGAACGAGAAAGAAAGAAAGAAAGAAAGAAAGAATTTTTTTTCATCTTTTGAAATCACTTTAATTCAGCATTTAATATTCCATGATCTATGAATTTATGATTATGAATATTCAAAATGTCTTGTTTTCAATTATCACAAAATCATATTTTAATATTTCCTAGGCATTGAGGGTGGCAACATCCAGCACATTGTAGTATTGGATCATTTTTGGTTTCTTAACACAGTTATCATCCACTTTTTTTCATCATGCATGGTGCTCAGGAGGACAACTGCCTTTCCCTTCTTCGAAAAATAGCTTACCATGGTCATGTTACCATTGAATCCAAATTCTGAGCTATGCTTCTCCCTCAATTTGGATGGCTTCATCATGACAGGCGGTATGTCTGGCTTGTTCTGGGGAAGAGTCCACTGACAGACGTAAAGGGTGACCGATAGCATTGATTTATGACAACAAGTAAAAATTACGATATATAGAGATACAAGGTTTCCGCCCGACAGCAACATACTTGTATATATAATAACGTTCTATTTCAACTTTTATTTTGTTGACCTAGCTAACATTAGATAGAATATGTCAATAGAATATGTCAACAGCTGCTAATAGTATTGGACATGTTTCTCTTTAGCAGGCCCGGCGTCAAGGGGGGGGCTTGGGGGGCTTAGCCCCCCCTATGATAATCTCAAGCCCCCCTAGCGGTGATCTGAAACACTTATGAATAAGATAACTATAAACGAGAACCGTCTGAACTGTTCTCGACTTTACCCCTTTTGTACACTGCACACGTCTGCAGTGCATTACGGCTCCGACGAGATTTTATTCTGTCCTCCACGCGGTGCCAACTCACACCAGGAGCATTTCAGAAGCAACGCGACTGGATGCGCGAGACCATGTGATTTGCCTGTCCGATGTGATTTTTCTTGATTTTTGGGTTTCTACCTTACAGTCTATGGTTTCTACCAAGTATATATTGGTGTGCAATACAATTGGGAGTCCTTACAGGGTGTTTATTTTAAAAATTTACAGTGTTTATTTACTGTTATTTTGTATTTACGGTGCGGCTTGGACGCGGCGTCCGTTGAAAATAGACTTACGTTAGCACCTATCTTTAGTGAAGCGGTGCGGAGAGCCGCTTCTGGGATGCTTCTGAAACGCCGCGTCGCGGTTGGTGTAAACACAAGCATTGACTAGAGTGGGCGCGATGAGCTCCGGTGCTCCGGTGTTTCTCACTCCGGTGTCGCAGCCGTTGCGCGCCGCAGACTAGTGTTAACTAGTTTAACACTAAATAATTCTCTTTTTTTTTCAGTATGGGGCACGAGAGAAACAGAACGACACCCCCCCACCCCCCCCCCCCCCCCCACAAGCCCCCCTAAGAATTGTAAAAGCCCCCCCAAGTCGTTTGTCCTGGCGCCGGGACTGCTCTTTAGTAATGGATTTCAATGTCAAGGTAACGTTAGCCTAAACGTTCAAATATTATATCCAGGTGTCTTTCACAAAATATCAAATATTTTCTGTGACAAAAAAATTATAAAGACTTACATGCATGAAATATACAAAAGCAGGGCGTGTTGAGTTGTGAAATGTGTGGCAGGTGAATAGTTTTCTGCAGTAAATATGTTCCTACTACTTACAAATATCAAAGGTTCCTATATGGGTCATTTTTGACCCATGTGTGTAAAATTGATGTAGAAATACAAAAACTGTCTGTTTATAAAGTAAGAAAGAAAAAAATAAACATAATGATTTGTGGAAATCAAAAACAAGATATTTAATGTATACCTGGATTAATAAATGATGAAATACATTTCTTTCAAAGATTCAGCAAAGAAATACTCAGCCATGATTTAAATAACATAGGGAATGAATACGGGTCATTTTAGACCCATGTTGTGTATTAGAAGGGTAGTGACACAACAATGATTTTTATTCGAAAAGTAAGAAAGGAAAAATTAAAATAAGGATTCTTAATGACCTAAAACAAGTTAATTGAGGAATACCTGGAATACTGAATGATGAAATTCATTTCTTGCAAAGATATAGAAAATGAAAACTCAGTCGGGTCACTTTAGACCCATGTTGTGCATCAAACGGTTAATGATGTGACAGTAAAGACATTTATAATGTTATAACATACGGTATTTATATTTTAAATAAAATGATGTTCTTTTTAACTTTCTTTTCATTCAAATAATCCTAAATATTTTTTTATAGGAATTTTGTTTTTTGGATCAAATATAGCAGCCTTGGTGAGCATAAGAAATTATCATAAAAAATATTAAATCAAATTTGCGCCAACCCCCAATAGTAGTGTACTGTATACTGTACATAAAATTAAAGGGGTGATGAACTGAGAAATCAAATTTTCCTTGAGCTTTTGACATCTAAGAGGTCATCATATTATAAGAATATCCTGTAAATTTCAGAACTGAAAACGTCCTTGTTAGTCTAATAAATTCTTTTATTGACACCAGGCTCAGCAAACGACTCGTTTTTCAAAGTGGGGAACTATGAAGTCAAAGAGGATAAAACACCACCCCCGCTGAAGAAGATCAACGCCTACTTCAACACGGCTACTTTAGCCCCGCCCACCGATTCGCGCATTACACGCATAGCTAAATAACATGGGCCTACCTCGTGATGACAAACCGGATCGAGCTACCGAGCAATAAACATGACATTTACAAAATATTGTGCAGTGCCTGGTTGTGGAAGAAGACAGTCGCTGCATAAGCTTCCTCTGGATTCCAATAGGAATGCTTGGTTAAACTTTATTTTTAATGACGTTCCAGCTGATGTGGGTAAAACATTGTCCGTTTGTTCGCTTCATTTCACTGAGGATTGTTTTGTAAACAAGACACATGTCGAGACTGGATTTGCAGACCGATTAAGATTAGAAAACGGTGCTGTGCCTTCTATATTGGATCCGACACGAATGGTGCAACACACTTATGTGAGTAAAATTTTTATTTAAAAAATAATAATAATCTGATAGGCTAGTATTGCATTGTTACAGATCGTTTGATATCTAATAATTATGTGTACATGTGTATCAGTCTAATCGTTACTGACGAGTGAGTTGAAACTCCTTATAATATGCAAAACTGTTATCCACTCACAGCAGTGGGCGTTTACTTCCAAGTCTTCAATGCGAGACGCCCAGAAAAACCGAGCGTTTTTGAGCTAGGCTCAAAACTAGGGTAGAAAATAGCCTATTACTTATTCATTTTGATGTTTTTGAATGTAAAAACCAAGCGAACGTCATAAGTTGACCTCAGACAACAATATAACATTTTTTAAAAAGCTAGTTCATGACCCCTTTAATAAATAAACAAATAAATTAACTAGTCAACCTCACTAACTGAACTTCGTGAACTATTTTTAGTTATTATGAACTGCCGTTGCATAGAAAAGACTTCTCAACTTATAAGCTCTCAAGGATAAGCACAATTGGAAAGATGCGCTAATGTACTCGTACCCATTATTTTTAAGTAATGATTATTCCTCATCTAATTCATATTTCCAAGTAGCCTCATCTGAGCATTCATCACTTGACAAAGTTAATTACTAAATGATCATACTTTTAATGAGCGGATGGTGGATGTGTGAAAGCGGCTTGCAGTGCTGAGTGCTGTGAGAGTCACATCCACGTCTCTCTTCCAACAGATTGTGACAAGGTCAGAGCAGATTTGGGTAATGGATCTAATCTGCATTTAGCACAGTGGCATTCCGAGTGACGGGCTTGTCACCTCCCACTAAACACCAGCTTCAGAGGGTTTATTCAGTCAAGGAGTGTCTTTGTCTAATACAGACAGACATTGAGACGTTTGTTTAAGCAACATTTTTCCTGTTGCTGGTATCGCATGATGGTCGCCTGTTTGATTTTCAATGTATCATGTAAAATGTATACTTTAAATGTACACTAAGTGACTTTGGATGAAAGCATCTGCCTATTTGTTTGTCCAACCAGTGGCAGAGGGAAGTATTTGGGAATCCTGTTTGAAAACAATCATTATTATTGCATTTTGTTGGCATTAGTGGCACAGAATTTACACACTTCACCTTTAAATCTTTACACAATACAAGGAGATTATTCATAATCTAATATTGTATTATTTAGTCAGTGACAATGAGATATGCAGCTTCCTGACCTTTGCTCCAATACAGCGGTGTAAAAACACACAAAAAAATAAATAAATAAAAAACACCTTTGGAACCAAACCCATTACAGCACAACTAAATTATTCCTAACATTCAGTAGTTCAAAACTAGACAAATTCACAACACATTTTGTTTTTAACAATTCACTACAATGATCTTACCAAAGACGAAAAAAAAATGTAAAAGGGATAATTTCCCTTTTAACAGTTCACCACTTTCCCCACCAGCATTTTTTAAAAAAAGTTGCCAGCCTTAAAAAAGTCTTAAAAAAGCCTTGCCTCTGTTTAGAAAATTATTCTAGCTTCATGCATTCTTTTTTATCAACACTTGAACATTGGTAAGTAAAAAATAAAAATACAAATTTGAGCAAAAAGCTGGAAAAATCAAGTTTTTGTCAAAAACTACATCTGGATCGGATTTAGAACGATAATCAAAACACATGGAGTAGATCAAGTCCTTCAACACCCACAAATATTGCACAGTCCCATAGGGCGTCCTGGGTGGGTATTTTATTTGGTAACGTTAGACAGTTTTGATTTATTTGCTGTTTAATGTTGATGGCCGCGTTATTTTACATATGCGTCTGATTATAAATGTTATCACTTGTTTCTGTTTCTTCTTCACATGTCTTTTGATCAGGAGATTCTGTACTCTGTACTAATATCGGCCACTACCATATAACAGTGAAAACACGGAAAGCCGAAAAATTCCATCAATAGTGGGAAAGCGTTGTCTCATAAATGAAGGAAAATTCTGTCAATGGTGGGGAAAGAATTAACAGTTGAAAACACTGTCATAATTTAGAATGTATTCACCCTTATGTCCTTACAAACCAGACTTACTTTCTATATTCTGTTGAAATATGCTTGTTGACATACTTGAAGAAGCAGTAAGTCAAACAGATGTGAATATCTCTCTGATGTAGATAAATAAAATAAAACTTATTCCCTGGCTCAAGAATCAGTGTATCATTTGAGACCAGTGATTGAGAAACCTTACAACAATATGTAGGACTGTAAAGTGATTTACAGTATGGCAGGGCGAGATTACACTATACGGAATTGCTGGATTAAATGCTACACCTACAACATTACAGTGGGGATTACATACTCAACACACTAATGTGAAATTACATCAAGCAGCAACACTTCTTCTGAAGGGCGCTCTAATGATGATAAGAACCTATTTGGAGAGCGGACAATCAGTGCCGACAGACGCAGATATGTGCTCCATAAGCACTTGAGCCTTTGTCTTAAGCTTAAGGCTAGGTCCAACCAACCTTGACAGAATGACGTCTGAAAATCGTTACAGAATGATTTGTTCTGTTTCATAAGTGGCACTTTTATATCTGCACAATACATTAGTTTCAATAGCTCTCCACTTAAAACACAAAAATGCCTCTGCAGAACATTAACAGTGTACGGCTTGTTCAAAGCACTGACCGGATCTGCTCTCTTCTTCTTAAACATCATTGTGTCTCTGTAAGACAGCTGGATACTATTAGAGACAAAAATGGTGCGCACATGACTCAATCATGCACACACAGGGTCTACAAAAGTTGATTACATGCACTAATAGGGCTACCCTGTAAAGCCAATAGTAAAATCGACAGAAGGATCAATAGCTACATTTACATGGACCCTTATAATCTGATTGTAAAAAAATCCCTTGTAACTACGTCAAACAGAATGAATTGTCCAAATCCGATTTAAATTTCATTTGGATTGTAAAGGGTAGTATAAACCTTTTCTAATCCGTTCGATAGGACAAAACTGAAACATGAAAATTCTGCACGTGCAATGATGTTAAAATGGTGTAATGACTGATGAGTTAAAAATCGCTTCCGACTTGCTACAACTTTTTACTGCTTCATAAATATATGCATCATGGCACAAAGGTTGATGTGCTCATCGCCCAATTAATCGGCTTTTTTTTTTTAAAGAAAAGGAAGATGGTTAGTATGTGACAACTGCAGAATATTCAGTATATGTGTGCAGTGTGCGCATGTCAAAAGATTAAATCTGATTTGAAGCTTGTGACATATAAACGTGCACATCAAACCGGGGTGGGTTTCCAGAAAGCAAGGTATGCGACTTACCTGGGTAAGTTTACTCAAACTAAGAAAACTTAAATGGATAACCTTAACTTTCAGTTCCAGAAAGAGGTAACTTTCAAGGTATCCAAGTAGCCATAGCAACTTATTTTCTGAACATAAAGTTGTTCATAAACTGCTTAGACTAGTCTTAAGTTAGTCGTCTATAGCCTTTTCTAAAAAAAAAAACAACTAGTTTAATGTCGTCATTAGTGCAGTTACTAGTCTTTTGGTGAACAATTAATCCATGCAAGTTAAAATGTAGAATAAAATTGCTTGTCATGGTAATCTTTAATCAAAAACTGAAAATTTGATTCTGTTCTGGAATGGCATTCCTTCTCTGATGGCGTTAAATCGTATATCAACTGGTAATAAGCATGTGATGGCAAAGCTTTTTTTTTATTTGTCTGAAATAGAATATGTTGTAACAATGTAAAATTCTTTACTGTCACTTTTGATCATTGATTATCACTTATTAATCAACAAAGTAGATTGGTAGAAAATTAGTGCACTTCATGGACCCATATGGTTTGGACCAGGGTTATTCAATTAAAGTTCCAAGATGTCCGGTCACTATATTTCCATCAGAGCAGCTATATTACTTTGTAAAAGAAAAAAAAAAAATCCTACACAATCAAAATAGTCATCAAAGATGATCATCTTGGGCCCCAAGGAGCAAAGCAGGGATGTCTCAGACTTTTTACCAATATTTACCAAAAAAGGTATATATATATATATATATATATATATATATATATATATATATATATATATATATATATACATTTTTTTTTATATATATAGAAACAGGTGTATGGCACATAGAAGGCCTTGGACTAAGAAAACAGAAAACACTAAGAAAATATGGACCATTTTTATATTTTGCTCAAAGTAATAAACTACTAAAAACAAACAGTTCATTATCTAATAATCAAAACTCTCATAATGAGTACAAAACAAAGTTAACTATTTAAAAAAAAAAAATTGTCTTCCCTTGCTATCTCTAAATAATTTTACAAATTCTAAGATGGTTTATTATGAAATGCTATTAATATGCTGATTAGTAATGCTAAATATATAGCATTATAGTTGGAGAGGGGAGAGGGGGAGGGGGATGTCTAAAGGCACCACTTGTTAACTAGTCACAAACCTGGTTAAGTTACCAGTCAAAGTCATCTGTATGACAGATACAAATAATTATATTTGCTGCATTCTTGTTTTCTGCAACAATTTAGCAAAAGTATCTATTTTGCTGCTCACCGTGTTTCTGCTACTGTTGTTACAATAACCATGTCATCTGCAGCTCTTACTGAGGCACTTTACGTCTTTAGCAGGATAGAGAAGAATGGGCTTGAACGAAGCATGCTTGGCTCTAGATAAAAATATTAGAGGATGTAGTGCCGAAAGATCATTACCATAAACGAACCTGAGCACTTGTGGTGTGTACCGCTCAGTTGTTTTGATGCGCTGTCACTTTATTCTGTAGAAACGGCGCAATTATGTCCCACGATGGAATCAAGCCGGGGTCCGGAACTAGAACTATAGCGGCTGGTATGGACAGACAATTAAACATGATACACAACTTACTGTTTTCAATAAGATAATAAAACACTAAAATAATTTACTCATAAGATCGTAAAGGTCCTGTATGCCTATGGCCACTGCTTAACCTTCAGGGCACTACCTGAAGCCCTCAGGATATTTAGATGCACATTCTTCAAACAACAGTAATCAAACAATGTAAACTAATCACTTTTACATTGCTCTCTCCCTCAGGCACACACATAGTCATTCCCCACAATGGACCTAAGCCCATACATAAATGCAACAGAAACATGAATCATTAACTGCCTTTCAATCTAGGACTTTCAGTGCTCTGAGTTCAGGTTAATTCTCACGTTTTCTGCCTGGTCAGCAGAAAGTGTATGCCTATAGAAGTCTATATAAGAAGAACATAACGCACCAGTGTAGTGATTAGGGGGTTTAAAGGCCTATGAGAACCTCCCTTGTCTCATGTGGATAATATTTGTGTGGTTCTAGGGAACACAATATCTACTCAAAATGTTCCTTACAAAAGTGAAAAGGTGCAGTTTCATAAAACTGTTTATTTACAACTATAAAAGTTACAAAACTAACAGCATAATGTGAAATCTGTTGGGTATCTGTACTCTAAATAAAAGGCAACATCTCAATGTTAATTGGCTCTTCCAGCCCACCTCGATGCACAAAGGGAATCGTTATTGTTCAGATAAATGTTCATTTATGCCATGCCTAAGGCACATTGACCACAGCGATCTATGGATATTGGCATCATTTGCTTTGAATCAATGTATTTTCCACATCTGTTTTCAAATGTCCTGCCAAAAAACCTATTGCTTATCAGCGGGATGTTACTCACTAGCTCTGTGCTTTGGCACGCACCGCTCCACACGCACTCTGAGATCCAAATTACACTACCTAAGCATTTAAAAGGCCACTGAGCACATCACTGACACTCAAAATGCTGTGCTATTGTGTTTTTTGTGCATGACTTAACTTTAAAGCCAGAATTAGTGGCTGTTTGAGGTTTTAATAAGGAACATTCAAAAGAAACTCAGGAACAGCTGAACCATTTGTCATGAGTTTTGACTTAATAAGCTTTGAATAAATAAAACAATGGCTTGTAACTAATAAGGAAGTTTATAAGTTAGATAATGTAAGTTAGACATTTATCCAGGGCCGTCGCCAGAACATATAGAATGGGGGGGCATTTCATTTTCATTTTCAAACAATAACATCCCCTATTTAGTCTAATATAACTGAAATAGACCAAATTCTATATTTAAACAACACCAAAACACAAAATATTAAGTTTCTGATCATTGGCGGAGGGTGAACCAACACCATGAGGATATGCGCTTCCCCTTTAAAAAAATTTACTAGGCTATATGCAGGATTTGACATGGCAGAAAGCTTGCAAAGAGCGCCTATTTTATTATCTTTAAAAAGCGGTTATACAACTTCATCGCGATCTCACAAAGTTCCTAGGCTATCAGTAAAGCTGATACACAATAATGCCTTATTTACATAGCCTAACTGCTTATTATAACGAGAGGATTTGGACGCGCGTAGAACTAATCCACTCACCGCTCAAAACACCGGAGTTTAGCCAATATTCTTTTATTACGGAGAAAACTGATCCTAGACCAGCATTTATGGACAGCTTTTCCCTCTAAAAGCAATCAGAAGTATATGGAAGCTTGTTTTCGCCCCGGAATAAAAAAAATTGAAAGATAATTGCGACTTTTTATCTCACGATTCTCACATGGA
Source organism: Gila orcuttii (assembly GCA_026230005.1). NCBI lineage: Eukaryota > Metazoa > Chordata > Actinopteri > Cypriniformes > Leuciscidae > Gila > Gila orcuttii. Next base: position 36,685,568 of record JAPDVR010000004.1, read on the forward strand.
TTTCTCACAATTCTGACTTTATAACACGCAAGTCTGACTGTATATCACTCAACTCTGACTTTATAACTTGCCATTTTGATTTTATATCACGCAATTCTGAGAAAAATTACCTTTTTTTTTACGTGGAAACAGTAGGCTGTTTTTAGCAGGCAAATTAATCAGAAAATTCGACAAGCCCGCTTGGCCAGGGGAAGGTAAGCCTTGCGCAGAGCTTTACACGCTCCGACTAATTTTCATATTTCTGAAGACAATGTGTTATTTAAAGTTACAGAGATTAGTGCACCTGTGTGCTAAATGCTGCTGACGACATTTCGTTATGGAATACGTGGATACGTTTTTTTGCTCTCAATAGTTTGCTCAATGACCATATGATTAGGGGGGCACGTTGTGTCATCTGGGGGGGCACGGCCCCCTAATGCCCCCCCTTGGCGAGCCTGCATTTATCCACAGTGATTTACCCTGGAGAAATGGTCTAGATCTTACACTATCATGGACATGCTTGAAACACTGTTTTGATGGTTAAAACTGCAACATTTCTGATACCAGAATATATGTTTAACCACAACAACACATAATGCCACAAATCCACATAAAAAAGTTACAGACATCCAAAGTAAAACACTGGCAAACAAAATAGGCCGCTGTACGTGAGCTGTATCGTTCAGTTTCGTTCCGACAAACGGGGCACTACATTTTCTTTTGCTCAATATGTTCAACGTTAATAAAAGGTATCCAAGCAAAAAGTTCTCCACGCATTATCCTGCAGTTAATGAGAAAAGTGTAATTTATTGGTGCACTATATTGACTGCGTATTGAGACATATAAAACTGTTGAGCTAGATTTTCAACCAATCAGCATCGAAAATGTAAGTAGGTCAGAGCCAAAATCAAGCCAATATCACTACCCATATGTAAACATGGAGGAGGACGACGCAGCGCATCTTCATCTGATAGCGGCGATCAAGCTCGATTAACACTCGTAAAGTGTATTCTTCATGTCGGAAAAGATGGTGGGAAAGGTCCGCAGCCCTTTACTGACTCCAATGGGAAAAAATCAAGCAATGTGCGAAGGAATGGCTCAAAACGTCGGACACTGCGGAGCTACAGCAGCTATTGATCCCATGCTTCAGGTAAGTTACTTTCATAACATATGAATATTTTTTCATTATTTTTGGGTGATGCTAATTTACAAACTTTTGTCACATCAGAATCTCGATAAAAACATCGACATGATGAGAGACGTTGTCCTCCGTTGCTTGATCTGTTATCTGGGCGAAAAAGAGGATGACCTCATCCAAGAGTACAATGTAATTGACTAGAATTATTCTATATGGTGTTTTGAGAAATGTATTTGTACATTGTTTTTATTTATAAAAATAGAAATGCAACTTAAACAATAATCTTTTTTACAATTAAATTATATAAAGCTAATGTGAAAATATTTAACACAAAATAGATTTTTGTCAGCCACTATATGAAAAAAGGTAACACTTTATTTTGTCACTTTATACGCAGTCAATATAGTGCGCCAATAAATTGCACTTTTCTCATTAACTGCAGGATAATGCGTGGAGAACTTTTTGCTTGGATACCTTTTATTAACGTTGAACATATTGAGCAAAAGAAAATGTAGTGCCCCGTTTGTCGGAACGAAACCCTATTTCTAAACCTCTTTTAGGCTACCGACAGCGGCCTAAAAGCATCATTTAAAAAATAAAATGAAAAAATAAAATAATTCTTGGGCTACATACCGTTTGCAGACATTTTTTTCCCCATCAGTGGAACTCTTTTGATATGCTCTGTCGCCTTCTCTTTTGTAAGGAAACCTCACAAGCCAAACACTCCAAAAGCAAAATGAAACGGTGCTATCTATTGAACTACGCAGTGCGGGCCAATGATCCGCATGGCTGAATGGACAAATATTATTTTTGTAACATAAGTAAATTTGCATCTGCATCCCAGCTCAACCAACCAATGATTTACTGTCAAATGTTTCTGAGAGACAAAATTGTAATAAACTACAATAAAAAGTAGATATTTATTCAAATAAAATAAAAATCACCATAAGTCTGGTGGTACACTAACTGAAACATTTCACTTGTATAGAGAAAATAAGTTGATGAGCTAGCCATGTAGTAGACATGTAATGTATCAAGTTTGTATCAAACTCACAACTCATTTTGTGATAGTATTGAAAAATGGCTGCTTCTCTTCCTGTTACCAAGGTTATGGTTTGCTAACATTAGCATTCAAGAGTCAACAATATGACTTTTCTACATACACATTCTGCTGATTTTACCAAGTTTGGAACGTGGCTAATTTGAGAACTCAAATTATGTCACTTTTTCTTGATCACATGATTTAAAGTGACAGCTAGTTCACTATTATTTTAAGGTAAATAAATTGTATATTGGGAACATGGTTTATTGGTACATGGTATATGTTCCTAGTACATTAACTTGTTTTAACAGTATATAAAAATGATTGATCTATTGTGAATGAAAATGTAAACTAATTCAGTGTTATATAGTGGTAAGTTAACACTTTTGTAAACTTGAACTTCTGAGACTGACAATATTGATAGCAAAATGCATATAATATTGTATTTATCACAAAAAAATACCATTATTGTTACGATGAGGCAGGAATGAAGCGGAGAGAGAATCCAAAAGCAAGCACTACTTTAATGAAACTAACATGTAATCCAGGGCGAACAACAGTACATGGAACTCAGAACAAGAACAGCAAACAACTACAATAACTGACCAACCACAACTGAAACACAGAGGTATAGACCCTTTTACAGCCCACGTGATCAAATAGTTGCGCGTGCATTTTGGCAACGGAAGTGGTGTTGTTTCCCACTGGCTCTAACATGTTAGCAACTCCGAAAGCTTATCAAAACGGTTTCCCAGCATCAAAATGTCTGGTTGTTACGTTTACGGTTGCACTAATCAATATTCCACCGAGGGGCTTAAGTTTTATAGGATTCCGACAGGATCACGGCCGTTTCAGAAGAACCGGCGCGTCTGTGGCTGCAGGCGATTAAACGTGTTGATTGGAGCGAGGACATCATAAAAAATGCTCGCGTCTGCTGACACGCTGCTGATTCTCGCCATACTTCCGTTGCCAATATGCGCGCGCATACATTGCCACGTCATCATTGTGTACAAACAGTAAAAGGGTCTATAAATACACAAGCAGACAAGCTAAACAAGATAACAAGGGGGCGTGGTTAATCCGAGACACCTGGGGAGACTAATAAACAAGACAAGGAACACCTGTGGACAATGAGCAAACAATTAACAAAATGACAAGACACATGGCAGGATCACATGACAAACAGGTAATTACGTGACAGACAAGACAAAACCCACACCGTGACAATTATCATAAGATTTTTTTTTCAGAATCAGTTAACTTACTAAATATGTTCAAACTTGCAAAACTCTTATTTGCCTATTTTTTGTTTAATCACTTCATCAAATGTTAAGGACAGTAATGACTACTTTTGTGTAATGACTCTGTAATGTTTAATTATTGAGAGATATCAGTTTGGCACATTGATTTATTAATTCCTTCCTTCAAGTTCAACAGTTAAACTCCAATTCTCTGGAGGAATCTTTATCGAAACCCTCTTAATAAGAATGAAGAGCTAAATTGCTCAGCAGGGTGCAGCAAAATAGCTAATGTGAAAGCTAAAAAGAAAACAGCTAAATCAGATGATGTATCTGATGTGCAATCAGAACACTACAAGAGCAGCCAAACTTGAGCTGAGAACCAGTTGGGAATATGACTAACAACATTTTTAAAAGTATCAATGCATATTTCCAAAAGGTTCTGTGTGATCGACCAGAGCAATCCCTTGGAGAATCAGATATCGATAAGCTCTCCACCCAACAACTTAGAATGCTATATCTCTGCATCATTAATTTCCTTTCCCTTTAATGTTTCTGCCTCTTTTAGAAAGTTAAGCAACTTCCCAGAATTGACAGGAACTGTCTGTCAGTATGAGTCAAAGAAATAACTCCAAAATAAAGACACTAAGGCTTAGCCATTACTCAATCCACATATAGAAAGTTCAGCAACTTGGCAGCAGCAAAACTGAGGTGATAGGTGATATAATTCATATCTCAGCAGTCCTCATTAAATCAATTTGTGTGGCACTTGGCCATCATGGTTCAGACTATTTTCTGTGTGCCATTACACATGGGAAAAAGTGACTAGTTCCATTACCCAACTCCAGCAGTTGTATTCAGACCATCACAGTGGTGGCATATTGTGAACATATGGGCCAGCAAGAGGGCACCTTCATAGCCTTTTTTATAACTCGTTGAGCTGCATGTGTGAGTGTGCATGTGTGTTTGTGTAAATAAAGCATGGGCCAATGGATGGAATGAGTGGTACACACGGAATAGCTCAGAAAAAGAGAGAAACTGGATATTTCCAGAGCAGGAAAGGTGGAGTGTGAGTCAACAAGAGGAGACTGAAAAGGTTTGCTAATAAAAATTTGCCAATGATTTAGGAGCTTAGCTTATTAAGTAGCCACAATTTTCACAAAAACTATGACAATTATTATTAACAGATGTTTATGATGAAGTATTTCAGTAGCTTACTAAAATTAACAATTTTAAGGCCTAAATAAAATGTAATGTATGTAACTCATAAAGGTGCAGGGATCTAACCAAATTCATGTGTCACACACATAATAGCAAGCTGATCAGTATTTCATGTTGCTGCTGATAACTGAAAGAATGCATGATAAAATGTATACCTTGCATCCAAAGTAATTTGCTTTGGGTAAAATCATTTGCCAAATGCACAAATGCATTTATTCATGAAACGCTAACTGATCACATATTCTGATTCAGATTCAGGTTCTTCTAACTCTAACGCCGTGGCATTAGCCAATCAGACGTAGATCCTAATCAACAAAAGCATATATTTCGTAACTTAGCCTGCAATTGCCCTGCTGTGCGATTATTAAAACTTCTGTTTACCCCTCCTCCCCAGCACCACCTGTAGAGATCTGCTATGGGCGTTCTTATATATCCTGCAGCAGCATTTCCTTTATGCATGTTATTTTAACTAAGCTGAACAAATTCTTGTATTTGCACAGCAGCAGCAAGGTAGCAGATCTCGTCAACCAAAATCAACCATATGTATGTATGTACATTCAATGCCCCATTCCAATAAATGTTGGTTAAAAAAAATTCACTCTGAGAGTACTATTAGTGTTACGAACTACTCTGAGAAGAGGGTTGAGATCCAAACGCAGCTTTATTTGAGGGCAATCCAGAGGCGTAATCCAATGTACAGGCAAGGGTCATACACAGACAGGCAGTCCAAAACAGATAAACAAAGAAACAAACAAAACAGGCAGGGACCAGAGGCAAGAGAGTAATCCAGGGAACAGGGCAAGATATCCAAAACCAAGAGACAAGAAAACCATAAGAATGCTCAGAAATGCAGTGTAACACTTAAACAAGACTTCGCGGTAAGTGAATGAACATGGTATAAATAGACAGACTAACAGGATGAGACACAGGTGAATGCAATCAGTGAATGAGGTACAGGTGAATGTGATCAGTGATGGTGAGTCCGGGCAGTGAGTTATGGGAAATGTAGTTTGTGAGTGATAATAGTCCTATCTGGAGTGCCCTCTGGTGGCTCTCAAGGGCACTCCAGCTGGTGACCAATACATAGCCCCCCCTTTAAGGAGCGGATTCCAGACGCTCCTCAACTTGTCCAGGAGGGAGGTGGAGCGGAGGCGGACCTGGGGGCGGGATGGAGGGCCAGGCCCATGGAGCGGAAGAGGACCTGGAGACTGCGGTGGAGCAGGCTGTGGAGGCGACCAGGGCGGAGCAGGCTGTGCAGGCGACCAGGGCGGAGCAGGCTGTGCAGGCGACCAGGGCGGAGCAGACGACCCATCGGGCGGCCAGGGCGAAGCAGACGACCCATTGGGCGGCCAGGGCGGTGAAGACCCCTCGGGGGGCCAGGGCGGTGAAGACCCCTCGGGCGGCCATGGCAGAGGCCCTGGAACAGACACTGGCACTGGCTCCGGCTCAGGAATAGCAGACACCGGCTCTGGAACAGCAGACACTGGCTCTGGAACAGACGGCACCTGCTCTGGCTCTAGAACAGCCACTGGCTCCAGCTCTGGAACAGACACTGGCACTGGCTCAGGAACAGGCATTGGCTCAGGAACAGGCATTAGCTCAGGAACAGACACCGGCTCAGGAAAAGACACCAAAACTGTAACAGCCACAAGAACAGACACAAACACCGAAACAAACACTGGCTCTGGCGCTGGAACAGGCAACACAGACTCTGGCTCGGGAACAGGAACAGACTCGGGCTCGGAGGCGGCCATCTTGTCCGTAGACACTGGCTCGGAGGGGGCCATCTTGTCCGTAGACACTGGCTCTGTAGAAGTGATTTGAAGCGTCTCTGGCTTGGCAGAAGTGTTGTGGACAGTCTCAGGATCGGCAGACGTGACTTGGACAGTCTCTGGATCGGCAGACGTGGCTGACGTGAAGCTCAGGCTGGATGTGGCTGACGTGAAGCTCAGGCTGGACGTGGCTGACGTGAAGCTCAGGCTGGACGTGGCTGACGTGAAGCTCAGGCTGGACGTGGCTGACGTGAAGCTCAGGCTGGACGTGGCTGACGTGATGCTCAGGCTGGACGTGGCTGACGTGAAGCTCAGGCTGGACGTGGCTGACGTGAAGCTCTGGCTGGACGTGGCTGACGTGAAGCTCTGGCTGGACGTGGCTGACGTGAAGCTCTGGCTGGACGTGGCTGACGTGAAGCTCTGGATGGACGTGGCTGACGTGAAGCTCTGGCTGGACGTGGCTGGCGTGAAGCTCTGGCTGGACGTGGCTGGCGTGAAGCTCTGGCTGGACGTGGCTGGCGTGAAGCTCTGGCTGGACGGTCTCTGGGTCGTCGTGGCTGACGTGAAACTCAGGCTGAGGGGATACTGTGGATTCACGGAGTTCCTCATCTACCACACCCACCGTATACACGGAACCGCTTAACAGAAGGGCCAGTTCAATATAGCTCTCCAATGTCCCGTGAGGCTCATGCAAGGGCATGAATGAACTGAGCGGTTCTGATAGCCCTCCTCGGAAGAAGATCATCAGGCATTCCTCGCTCATAGAGGTGAAAGGTGCCAGCTTGATAAAATCTTCTACGTACACCTCAATCAAACGATTCCCCTGACGGAGACACAGGATTTGGACTGCTGTGTCCATGGCTGGTATTGCTTCTGGATCTGGGTGTGGCGAAGTCTTCTGTTACGAACTACTCTGAGAAGAGGGTTGAGATCCAAACGCAGCTTTATTTGAGGGCAATCCAGAGGCGTAGTCCAATATACAGGCAAGGGTCATACACAGACAGGCAGTCCAAAACAGATAAACAAAGAAACAAACAAAAAAGGCAGGGACCAGGGACCAGAGGCAAGAGAGTAATCCAGGGAACAGGGCAAGATATCCAAAACCAAGAGACAAGAAAACCATAAGAATGCTCAGAAATGCAGTGTAACACTTAAACAAGACTTCGCGGTGAGTGAATGAATGAACATGGTGTAAATAGACAGACTAACAGGATGAGACACAGGTGAATGCAATCAGTGAATGAGGTACAGGTGAATGTGATCAGTGATAAGTGATGGTGAGTCCGGGCAGTGAGTTATGGGAAATGTAGTTTGTGAGTGATAATAGTCCTATCTGGAGTGCCCTCTGGTGGCTCTCAAGGGCACTCCAGCTGGTGACCGTTACAATTAGTATACTTGATATGTAGATAAAGGTCTATGTTTTCGCATAAAATGACTTTATCTTGCTGGACTGTATTGCTGTACCTTAATCATGTTACTTTCTACCGGGTGACTGTTAGATCACAACAATGGAGTAGAGAGAACTATAATTGTTCTTCATGCGCACAGTAACTGAAATTTAAAACTGTTAAAAGAAAAGGCTCAATAAACTATTGCATATATAGATATTGTATAATGGGGATGTGCATAAGCGGTTTGTGACGCAATGTATTGGAGCCTTTCATTATACTTTTGCGCAATGAAAGATTATTAGTAGCCTTTCTTGTTCTGTCCTATCTATCATATGTTGCTGCCTCATTAAACAGCTGTGCTATACATTTAAAAAAATGTCTTAATTTTATAGTATATATAGCCTACATTTTTTTTAATCTTGTTTTTCATTAATGTATTTTACAACAATCCAAAGAGCAATGTGTAACGTTTTACCAGATTTAGTACTACACTTATTGTCTCTTATTTGTTCCCCACTAAATAATGTTTTTTTTCACTAAATGTTCAGATTTTATAAAATTATTGTGCACTTGTGAGTAATTTTTCTAGAGTAAATTTTACTGCTGAATTATCCAATAATCTAGTTTATTATAGCATTTTTGTCATAGATTATGATACTTTATTTTGATTTGTTGTTTTTCTTTATAACAAAGTTGTCTGTATTAAGTAGATTGTGTTTAACACACAAAATAGTGATTATCAGTTCAACACACAGTTAGAGAAATTCTACTTGATTTAAAAACAAAACTGCACTGGTATCGGATCGGTATCGATCGATACTCAGAACTTTTGGTATCGGATCGGATTGGTTCTGAAAAAATGGTATCGGTGCATCCCTAGTGTTAGATGATCAGATAAGGTAAAATGAGAATGCACTATTGCACTATTTACGACCTCGTGCCGTAACAGAAGAAATGAGGGAGGGGTGTTGGGGGCTTTGGAGGTGGGCGAAGAGAAGGCAAAGGGCTGGTGAAAGGGGCAGGCAGACAGACAGACAAAGAAGACCAGGGAGGAGCTGATGGTGGTAGCAGCCATGACGGAGATGATGGGAGGAACCATGGAGGAGTGGATGGTGGTAGGATCCATGGTGGTACAGGCAGCCGATGAGATTTCAGAGCGACCCAGGAGACGGCCATTATGGAGGTGATACACTGTGACAGTGATGGAGGGAGGAGCCAAGGTGGTAATTTGAGCCCAACCGACAGAGGTGACGCAGGGAGATGGTGAGACCCAGACAACGCTGGACCTGGAGACCAAGGCGGAGTCCCGGCAACGAGCGGCCGAAGTGGAGTCTTGGGGGCAGTGGACCAAGGCGACGCCGGTGTGAGCAAGTAACCTGGTGAAGACTGAGGGATGGAGGAGCACGACAGAGCCTTAGGGGTGGAGGGCTGGAGCACAGAAGACAGTCCAGAAGTCTGTGGCGATGGTGTGGTGACGACTGACCAAGGTGGAGCCGGTGGGACGAGGGAGCCCGGTGGAGCTGAAGGGACGAAGGTCCTGGGCGGAGCTGAGGGGGCGAGGAGCCAGGCCGGAGCCGACGGTTCGAGGTGGAGATGAGGGCTCAAAGGGATGAGGTGGAGCCAGGGAATCCCCATTCCAAAGCGAAGCTGGTGACTGAGAGTCCCAAGGCGGATCTGGGTTGCATGGCGAAGCCTAAGGGCTGAAGGAATCCAGCGGAGGTGAGGCCGAGTGAATGGCTGGCTACGGTGGAATGAACAGAAGAGGAAGGTTGGATGTGGAGACAGACTTGGTGATAGACAGAGATGGTGGGGACAACACTGTGCTGGACTGAACTTGCAGCGATGACAAAGACAAATCTTTGCTGGATGGGACCAGTGGTGATAAAGAGATGTTTATGCAGGAGGGGACCAGTCTATAAGCCATTCTTCCTCTTCACGCTCCACTAAAATTCCTATAGGCACGGATGTACTGGCCGGCTCACACACCTGGACAGACGGGGCCTCATGCTTATCTTCTGGGACAGAAGAGGCTACTGGCTCTGGCTCTGTAGCGGGCTTAGGCTCAGGCATGATGTCTGTGGCAGGGAATGGCTGGGTCTCTCGTTCTGCGGTGGGCTCTGGCTCTGTATCCACATTGGGCGTGGTCGCTGGGTCTGGCTCTGGGGTGGTGACGGATGGTGAGTGAGACTGGGTGCTGGCGGCAGGATCCTCTTCTATCTCGCCCACCGTAAAAGAAGATCCGCTGACCCAGAGGGTGAAGTTGATGTACTCGGTCAGCGTCCAGTAGGAGTTTCCTCGTGGCATCACCAGCCGGATCTCGTCCTGCAGTCCAATCCAAAAAACGGCCAGATAGCCGCGGTGAATTTAAAAAAAAGACAGTCCTGTGGAACTAATTCAGTGAATGGATTTAACTCATCAGGCTTAATCCAGGTCTCAGTAATTAATAAAATATCTAAGTCATGCGTCGTAAAAAAGTCGTTTATTATGAATGTCTTGTTCACCACTGACGGAGCGTTATCAAAGCCACCTTGAGTGGCGAAGTTGCTTCCTCCAGATGTGTTGTCCAGTTTAGTGGTCGGAGATTGAAGTGATTTACTCCACGGTGTCGAAAGCTGGGGGAGACGCCGCGTGAAGGCACAGATGAAGATTATCGAGCAACAGGTCGAAGCCACCGATGTGAGGGAAAAGACCATGCAAAGGCACTGGCAAAGCAGCTCTCGTTGGCCAGCACAGGTCCAATACACACAGACGAAGACCGCGCAAGAGACTTCAGCCGAGCAGCGATTCCAACGCAGGTGTGCAGGAAGCTGTAGATGAGCAGGTAGGGGAAATCGGCAAGATGCATCAACGTCACTCTTGGTTGAGTCGATAGCCATGCGAATATTTAATAATGTTTGGCGATCGTAAAAAAGCGACGTGTCACAGTCTGAAATTAGCAAGGGCAAACATAAAAACAAACATAAGATCACAAGATTTAAAAAAGGGAAGGAGAGAACAGACAGTGTGCCACATAGAACGGCGCCATCTTGTCAATCTCTTGTATATCAATACTTGCAACAGTAGTTACATTGACACATTTTGTTTCAATAGGAATTAATTCATTCCGATTGAGGAATTCGAACGTAGTGTTTGCATGAACGCTAAATAAAGTGATCGGGTTGATGTGAGCTTTTATATGTCACCAGCTTAAAATCGGAAAAGACATGCGCACACTGCACGGAAAGAGTTTGCAACTGTTTTCGCATACTATTCTCCTAAGTTGTTTTTTTTTTTTTGTTGTTGTTGTAGAACAGCCTTAATATTAATCTATTTTGGTGCTGGTTGCTCAAACCTCTAAGTCTAGTCTTACAAGTTAGACTTTTTTTTTTCTTTAAGACTCTTTGTAGCTTTTTTAAACCAGTTACATAAAAACGTAGATTAGCCTAATTTGATATTGAAAACTAAGACTGACAGCCCCTGATTAACTGTGGGTCATACTAGAACTTAAGACACTGTCTTAACATAATGGCTGTTTATGCAACTGGCCCTAATTAGGAAACGACAAGCACATGAACCGTTGTGCCATGCTGCTTATACAGTATTTATCAAGCAGTAAGAATGTCTGTGGATGAGAGTCCGAAGCATGTACTGCTGTTCTGCTCCACTTCACAGACAATGAGTGGAAGGAGAATTTTTGAATGACACAACAGTCATTTATGACACTTTATTCAACAACAACAGCTTGTTCCATGCTTCATATGTCATTAAGTCATTTCTCATTGCACATGCACAGTACTTTCCAGTTTAATAGAATCAAGTGTTCACATGTCCTCTCTATAGGATCATAAAAAGTTTAAACCACTCCTTACAATCCAAATGAAATTTTAATCGGATTTGGACAATTCATTCCGATTTATGTGGTTACATGTGACTTTTTTATTCTGACTGAATAGTCCGATTACTATAGTGTCATTAGGGTTCATTAGGGTCCATGGAAATGCAGTGTGATTGAAACAAATGTGTGCTTGTTGTATTGTTCTAGTTGAGACATTTCCAACATTATATGATTACCTGACTTCTATCTTTTTCAACCCATTCTTATTCTGATTATTATGAACACATTTGATAAATTATGAAAAATATTTTTATTTACTATAGCCATACTATAGTATAATGTAAGATAGAAATGAATATTTAAGTCATTAAATTCAAGTTCACGTAAACTTTTCCCTCTGGTGCGGCTCTCAGTCATTCTCCATTCAGCGTTCAAACAGCGCGTCGCGTTCGGTTACGACAGTCAATGATGAAACTCTCTCCAAGATGATTCAATTTTAATATTATTATACTTGATCTGTAGATAAAGCCCTATGGTTTCGCATAAAATGACAATCTTGCTGGACTGTAAACAATAATTGCTGTACCTTAATCATGTTCGTTTCTACCGTGTGTCTGTTAGATCACAACACTGGAGAGCACTATAATTCTTCTTCACGCGCACAGTAACTGAAATTTAAAACTGTTAAAAGAATAGGCTCAATAAACTATTGCATAGATAGATACTGTATAATACAATATGCATCATTATGTCTTTCCTTTGTGCTTTGAACTTTTCCATGCGGACTCGACGCGCTGTGACTCCGTGTTGCTTCAAGCGCATGATTCTGCGCTCTGGATGCGCATAAGCACTTTGTGCCGCATTGTATTGGAGCCTTTCATAATCATAGCATAATACTTTTGCGCAATGGAAGATTATTAATAGCCTTTTTTCTTCTGTCCTATCTATCATATGTTGCTGCCTCATTAAACAGCTGTGCTATGCATTTAAAATATGTTTTAATTGTATTGTAGACTACATATAAAATAATTGATCTTTTTTATTTTTGTTATCTTGTTTTTCATGAATGTATTTTACAACAATACAAAGAGCAATGTGTAACGTTTTACCAGATTTAGTGCTACACTTATTGTCTCTTATTTGTTGCCCACTAAATAATGTATTTTTTCACTAAATGTTCAGATTTTATACAATTATTGTGCACTTGTGATTTTTCTAGACTAAATTTTACTGCTGAGTTATCCACTAATCTAGTTTATAATAGAATTTTTGTCATAGGTTATGATCATATTTTTTTTTGCTTTGTTGTTTTTCTTTATAATGAAGTTGTCTGTATTAAGTAGATTGTGTTTAACACACAAAATAGTGATTATCAGTTCAACACACAGAGTTATAGAAATTCTACTTGATTTTTAAAAAACACTGCGCTGGTATCGGATCGGTATCGGTATCGGTCAATACTCAGAATTTTTGGTATCGGATCGGTTCAGAAAAAATGGTATCGGGACATCCCTAATGTAGGCATCAATATTGAACCAAGCACCTCCATTCTTTACAAGGGTTCAGTTTGAAAAGAGGCTTCAGAGTAGAAAAGAGGCTTAGGAAACATTCGACACCAAAAAGTAGCTTATTTGGATGCTAAGGAATCAGTGCTGTCTGATGACTTACCCGTGACTCAAAAGCAGAACAGAATCACCTGCCTCGGATGATGCACACTTTATTACACCATGGAGGCATTATTTTAAATGATATGCAAATTGCAAACACCCACATTCTTATCTTGGCACAGAGAAAAGCCGGTGTAAATTCACATGTGCTGAATATAACCTATTTGCCGCCTAAAATTCTCAATTCAGAGATTGTGAGAAACTAGGACACCAAAGGAAAAAATATTCCCATTTCAAAACTAACCTATGAAAAACAGTTGCATGTTGCGGGCAACGGTTTCCAGAGAACATTCTTCATCCACAGACACACAGCTCTAATATGACTGTGCACAGCACATAAATCATATAGAGTTTAAGTGGAACCATGTGAGTCATTTAAAGCAGGACGCATTGTTCAGCAGAGTGTGTCAGTGTGACCAACTCTGTATCTTGCATGTGCATTTGAATATTGAACATTTTATTGCTGAATTGGGGTTTTGGGATTGGCCTTTTTGCTTTTGTTGTAAAAGTGCAAAGTATGCTCAACAGCTTTAAAAGTTTATTGCTGAAGAAATTTGAAAGTCACAAACATATCAACACATTGAACAGGAAGTAAACATTTACTGCAGCAGTAGACAGTTTAATTCGTTGCAGATGTGAACTTAAAGGGGTAATTCACCTGAAAATCAAAATTTATTTTGTTCCAAACCTGTATGACTTTCATTAAATGGAAAAAAAAATGTCACTGGAGACATTCTTCAAAATATCGTCTTTTTTGTCCCAGAAAGAAAGTCATATACACTGTAAAAATGATTTTATGGCAAAGTAAATAAAACAGGAAAAATCATGTATCTTTGCTAAGAATAATTTTGTAAAAATGAAACCTTTAGAATATTAAGTAAATCCTAATTATGTACTCAATTTTTACTTGTAAATATTATACATCCAACAGACAAGTAAATTTGACTTCTGACTCTCTGGCATATTTACACGCATTAATTAAGTACTTGAAGCAAATTTTTAAAAAATCTAGTAAAATTTACGTCATTGGAGAAAGGAATCTGCGCATGCGCGGAAAGAAGAAAACCGTTATCATTGAAGAATTTGGATTTCCAATCTCCACTCCATCTGCTCTCAGGTAAGCAACAGTTAAAAACTGCAGTATATTACGGCTAGTGTTGCGGAGCGGGCGTGTTACGGATACGTGGTGTATTTGTTTTTTATTATTAATTGAAATCATGTACTATGAATCATTAAACTTATTCAACATTTTTTTTTTATATATATATATGGAAAAAAAAATCACACTAATTCTGTGTTGTGTTTTTTCTGGTAATAAAATGAAGACATAAAACACAAATTTTAGCATTTATCATCAATTTTAATCATATGAAATTAAATAAACTTTTAGTCGAATAACTGGCTGCACAATGAGCTTTAGCCTAACTGTTCAAATTAAAACATGGATTATTCCTTAAAAATTTCAGTTTTGATGATAATTTATTTGGATTAGTGTTAGTGTATTATTACATTGGCATATATCTAAATTCTAATGTACAACAGTAATATATTTCTGTCAAGTTAAACCGAACTTTTATTTTGACGGGTTGCCGTGAAGACCTTTTGAGGTTCTGTGTGTTTGTCATGATGATAGTTTTTCTCAAATGAAGCGGTGAAATGATCACGAAGTGACTTTCAGAGTGGATCTAGAGCCTGGAGAGGAAGTTCATGCATTTGTGTCTTCATATAGGCCAAATAACAGCGCAAGCGTCACACGTGCTTCAGTGTGTGTGTGGTAAATTAAACTGCGCGTCGGGGCACCATTCATTCACACAGAACATGCAGGATTCGTATTTAAATAGTCTTTGTGTTTTAATATTCACACACACTAGTCTACATCGCGATTTGATTTCAAGTGTACTGAACTGCTTTCTTTTTTTTCCTCAAATTTACAAATTCCGTGAAATTCCGCGTTTTACACTAAATTCCTTTTTTATGACTGTATTTCGTCAGCATTTTAGGGGGGGCGGGGGGTCGTTTTGCGGGGGCGGGCCGCCCCCCCAAAACAATGGTAGGGGAAACACTGTTTACACAAGTAAATTACGCCTAAAAACCATGAACATGTTACTTAAATCATGATCTTTTCGTTTAATTTGTTATTTTGTGTGCAATTTTCTTTATAGATGACAGATATCGTGGCTAAGAATTAACAATAGGCCTAACGGTGTGTTCACACCGAACGCGAATTTAATTATTTGCGCGAGTAGATTACATACAAAGTCAATGCAAAGACGCGAATAGACGCACCATTCGCGCCGGGCATCGCGAATTGGGCGACGCGTTTGCCGCGAACGTCTTCCGCGCAAGTTGAAAAATTTGAACTCGAGCGGAATGTTCAAGCGTCTAACTAGACGCGTAAAAGACACACCATAAAAGTGAGCAGGTTTTCGTTCCCTCATCGTGCACAATATAATTCATTCCCTCATTCATTTACTAAATCGTGCATACTATCTATTAAATGATCCCTGCTTTTACTAAATGGTGACCACGTTGTAAATAACAATAATTAGTTGCCTTATTTAAATCAAGACGAGTGAAAAATTAGAAACTTAGGCATAAGTTACTCTCAAATTCTGCATGCTGTGTGCATTAATGTGAAGAAATGGCTAGGAGAGTGAGGTCATGCAGGATGTTTTTAATGTTTTTGATATGATTTGGCATGAGTGAAATGAATAATGTGAATGCAAATTGATTAACTTTTAATTAATTAAATATTAATTAATTAAATATTTGCTGTTTACTGATTATTGTTTATTTTTTCTCTTTTCTTAATTTCAGGATATTTCTCAAATGCATTCAGTCCTTCGTGCCTTCGTTGCTGTAAACCGGTTGAGAGGGACAAAGAGAGAGACCGAACAAGCTGAATTGTGTGCCCAAAGTGATCTTTTAGATGCTTATTTCTTAATAAATTACTCTAAACTGCACATTGTCACTGTATTATTTTGTCACATTATAAGAGTAACATTTAATTTAAAATAATTACCAGCACTGCATAAAACAAGTAAAATGTATTTAAAATATCAAATGGTTTTACTTAATTATATTAATTACATCAGATTTGTAAGTAAAAATTACTCAATATAATTTAACAGGTCACGTTATATGTACTTTTTCACTTTGTTAATTTTACTCGGCTTAGTTAAGTAGATTTACTTAATTTCCATAAATGTGAAATTTACTTGAAAAATATCAGTGCAAAAACTTGCCTTATAAAAATTGAGTAAATTCTACTTATTGTTTTTCTCAGTGTAGGTTTGGAACGACATCAAGGTGATGACAGAATTTACATTGTTGGATGAACTATCCTTTAAATATTTTTAAAATACATACGTTTTCCTCCAAATTAACACACTTTTGGACGTAAAGCCCTGAGAGACATTGTTTGAAAAAGGGCTTACCTCCAGGAGGACCTGACAAAAAATAAGAAATTATTATTATTTTTTATTATTATTATTATTAAAGGGGTGATTTTTACAATATGTAAAATAAGTCTCTGATGTCCCCAGAGTGTGTATGTGAAGTTTTGGCTCAAGATAACCCATATATCATTTTTCATAGCATGTTAAATTTGTCCCTTTTTGAGTGTGAGCAAAAACGTGTCGTTTTGTGTGTGTCCCTTTAAATGCAAATGAGCTGCTGCTCCAGGCAAAGAGCTTCAAGAGCTGGTGTGTTAGCAGCTTGCAGACACACATTAAAATGTCAGAAACTGTTCTGCCTTTTATGTTCAAACCGAAGTCGGACAATGATGGAGAGACTAGCTTGAGCAGACTCCCAAATGTGCTCTACTACAACAACTCTTCCTCTTCTCATAGACTCACCCCCTTTGTTGTGTGTTCCAGGGGTCAGGGTTATGTAAATTTTAGGGTTTGTGATGTCACTAACCCGGGAGGAAGCTTGTTAAATGTCACCGGCCCACCGGTGGGCCCACAGCCATTACATATTTAAAACAGTAATATCCTATACTAAACCCAAACTAATCTTGACTAAATATCATTTGAAAGCTTAAGATCTCTGATTTTTAAAATACATTACACAGGAGCCGTAATTTATCAATTTGCAACAAAAATATTTTCATACTCCTATGACGTGTTCAGACCTTTATTTCGAAATAGCGATGAACATGAAAAACATGAAAGACTGGTTGAAACCTCAGTTTGTATTCAAGCCAAGAGTTCAAAAGATAACATCCATTCAATTTTTTTTTTTAAAAAAAGGTCTGAAAATGTTTTAAATATAAAGAAAAAAATAATAGATTCACCATTTGTAATACAGCGGCAAGCTATAATGCACATATGTGTTATTTTTGTTTATTAGAAGTTGAATTCATATCAAAATCTGTCAAACTTCCCAAACTACTCCTCAATAGGATGTCTACTTCATAAATTGTATGAAAATTATGGAAATATATGGTTCAGATCACTCAAACCACATATGGAAATCGAGGCGCCCTTATATGGTCAGTAATGCAGTCTGTTTGTCACGTAGTGAAAAAGTTTGGTACTGCATTTTGAGATATCAACCTAAAATTTGGAACACAACTTGTTCAGATTTGTGGATTTTATTTTCTTGCAGTTTTAGAGTCCAACATGTTTTGAAAATAAATATTTTACATAAAACATGAAAAATACAATTTTTACATTTTACATTTTCATAAACTCAAACTTCTATAACTTTTTTTCTGTTTCACTTTCTTAATGTATTTCACTTCTACAAAAATCTACAAAATGTCTTCTTTAAAACAAGACCAATATTATGTCTATATTCCAAAGCATTCTTGAATTACAACCATTTTCATGTTTATTAAAAAAGGGGGGGGGGGGGGGGGGGCTGACACTTTCTGTCAATTTGTGTAAAATAAAATATCTTCCTTTGCTTTGAACTTTGAGCGTCTAACTTTTCAGATGTTGTTTATGCTCAAACAGCTACATTACACACTAACTAAAGCTAGAAAAGTGAAATAATCAACCACACCTTTTGGTTTAATTTTTGGTCACAATAAGATATGTATAGTAGCTCAAAAAATAATCGATACTTTTCTAATGATGTATTGTTTGTAATTGTTCTACTGTATTAACATGTAGATAAGTCTGAAAATATACAGCAAAATAAACAGCTTCTGTAATACTATATAAATATTTGGTCTGTCAGGTCAAGGTTTATTTTGCAATAATGACCATGCTACTACATGCAGACACTTGAACACAATTTGATTTATTATAACAATGTGTTCACTAATTTTTGACTATTGATACAATAATTATATAACAAACAGCAGTTGATAAAAGGAACGTAAGGTAATCTTGAAACAAATATCACACAAATCTCAGCAAGCACACAAATAATAAAAATAAGTGTCATAATGTTATATTTTCACAGAACAGAAAAGGGCAAATATTCAAACAGTGGTTTATTGCAGGAAATTACAGTGATTGGATCAGGTGAGTACTGAATTGGTGAATCAATGATGAAATGCTGATGGTGAATGACAGATCTTATCTGTTGTAGGTGAAGATGATAGCAGACCGGATTGAAGGGGATGACTGAAGAAGGAAGAGAATTGCACAGGTAAGTTTCTCTAAGGTAGGTGGCCAGGTTGCTGGTTCTTGGTAGGAATGACGAGACCAGACAAAGGTGAACTGAAGAGTGACTGCTTATAGTGGTGCGTGGATGATGAGTGATTATCAGTTGTAGGTGTGATGATGGCCGACTGAGTGCAGGTGGGGACCAGAAGGGATGCTGGGAAATATAGTTCTGAGGTGACTGAGGATTTTTATATAAAGTGTCCAGATAAATGTTTTTAGTTTTCCTGAATACTAAACATAAAAGAAAAACAACAGCGTGTGCACTCTAACAGCACTTAAATCAGCATTGAGTGAGTAGAGCTTGATTTGTTCTCATCAAAGAAGCATGCAGCCAGAATTCACCTCTACCGCTTAAGAGGTAGGGGCAGCGAAGAAGAAAAGAAATTCTCTTGCTAATTGGATATAATGGCTGGGGGGAATTTGCTCCTGGTACCCCCCCCCACCCCCCCACCCCACACCCCACACACCACACACACAAAGGATAAACACACACACACACACACACACTGCAAGACATTTGCGCTAGAGGCAACTGCCGTTGTAACAAGCCGACACCGGGAGATAAAGAGCTTCAGAGAGTGAAGACTAAAAAAAAAACAACAAAAAAAAAAACAAGAGAAGGAAAAAAAGAGCAAGATGCAATTTACTCATAGCAGGTAGAGCAGATGAACAAGGCAATACATTTAGCCCTGAAAGACTCAGTTGGAGTCAGGAGGGCTGACACCAGCGAGAGAAGCCAGTGTGAAAGTATTTTAAGACTAAGGGCCCGTCCTTTCGAAGGGGTCTCCCATCTAGCATTTGTATGCATCAACAAGAACAGCAAGCGACTGAACTCAAAACAAGAACATGAAACATGATTTGAGTCTGTGATGGCTTGATGAATAGAGATAAAAGAGCACTACGTTATGAACCTCCAAAGATGTCGTTTACTCCCACATTATGACCTTGGGCGGACTCCGTTTATGTGAGGTGGGTGGTTTCATCCACCACCAATAGAGTTCAAATACAAACATCCATTCCACTATGAGAATCCACATCTGAAGATATGACATCCCACAGGTCCCTTGAGGGTACTTTCTCTTGTTTCTCCAAATGCATTGTGTGAGTAAGTGCATCCATAAACCCCCAAAAGGGCCAGTCCATATGCAGGGGCCTCTTCCGAAAACAGCAAACGACTATAAGTGCAGACTGTCTGGAAAAAGTTTTTTTTAGACAGATTATGCTACTTTGTGTGAGGTGCCTGTCCAAAAATGAGAAGTCAAAAGTCTGTATTTCCAAACTTTGCAATATTTAAGAAATAAAGTAATTTAATTTTGTAGTGTAGTGTGCAAGTCTTCAAAATGATGAGAGAGGGACCTGCTCTGCTGATGTGTAGATAATGAAAATAGTTTCTAAGCAATTGGAAAGTCAACTTCAGATGAAAGTGGAGAGTAAAAAAAAAAGAGACCACTAGCTTGGAAAAGGGAACACTTCTCAAAGGGCAGAAACAATCATATTTTGAAACTTTATTGAAATGTTTTACATTTCCCATGAAACACAACTTATGTCATTCTGAAAACACTCCTACGTCTGACAAGACAGACATCTGTATTCATGTTGAAGATTTGCAATGCCTCAACCAAAAAGCCTACATTGTTCCACCCACATGCACAAGGTGAAGTAAAACCTGGAATGAAATAGTTTAGTCAAGTAGGTCGTCCTTGTCATAACTTTCTAAACTGTTAAGACTGCACACTGTCAGTCCTGGTCTTTTTACTGACATTTCTGTTGAAATATATCTGTCAGGCTCTATATTCCAACTCTGTTATGCTATGACAGCGTCCACATAGTCAAGACCAAGCAAAAGAAAAGAAACACTTAAAAAAAAAACTTAACCTTGTAGTTTCTTCTAAATTAAATTCATTGTATGGGGAAAACAATAAAAAAGTGTTTTACTCCAGTGACCAATTTTCAGTTTTGATAAAATATTCAGTTCATAACATAATCATAAATGTAAAATGTAAAATGCCCACAAATTAAATGAAATTCATATAAACACAAAGTGTCACCTGCCCACCGGCGGGCTCATAACCATTACATATTTAAAACAATAATATCCTATTCTAACCTAAACTAATCTTGACAAACTATGTATCATTTGAAAGCGTACGATCTCTTTTTGTTTCAATATTTGGTGACTTAATTACAGATGAGCCGTAATTTATCAATTTGCAACAAGAATATTTTCATACTCCTAAGGTGTGTTCAGACCTTTATTTTGAAATAGTAATGAACATGAAAAATCATGAAAGAATGGTAGAAACCTCAGTTTGTTTTCATGCCAAGAGCTCAAAAGATAACATCCATTCATTTTTTTTTTTAAAAAAGGTCTGAAAATGTTTTAAATAAAGAAACAAATAATAGATTCACCATTTGTGATGTGGCAGCGAGCTATAACACACGTACATGTTATACGTGTTATACGAGTTTATTAGAGGTTGAATTCATATCAAAATCTGCCAAACTTCCCATACTACTTCTGAATAGGATGTCTACTTCATAAATTGTATGAAAATTGTGGAAATAATGGCCCAAACAAAATATTTCTGAAAGATCGTTTTTGAGATATCAACCTAAAATTTGAAACACAACTTCTTCAGATTTTTGGCTTTATTTTTCTTGCTGCTTTAGAGTCCAACATGTTTTGAAAATATATATTTTATATAAAATATGAATAATTCAATTCTTACATTGTACATTTTCATAAACTCAAACTTCTATAACTTGTTTTTCTGTTTCACTTTCTTAATTTATTTCACTTATACAAAAATCTGACAAATGTCTTTAAAACAAGACCATCGCAAGTTCACATTTTACAGCATAAACCGACAAGCACCCTTGTTGTTTGTGAACACAACCCGATAAGTCCGTTTTAGCGAAACAGCGTGCAGTAATCAGGTCAGGTGACAAGGCTGCTAGTCAAGTCGAAAAGACGCGCTAGCTGAGAGGAGTTTCGTCTAAAGGAGTGTTGTCAAAGCTGACTAAAAGTGATCGAGGTTGGATAATTTCAACAAACTTGATGAACCTGTGATATCTTTGGTGCGTAAAGGAAAATAAAAGCTAAATCTTTTTCAAGGAACCTTGCCTTAAAGCAGCATGTTACAGTGGTGAGGGAAATTTCTGTCATATAGTGATTAATATTGCTCATTAATGGGCTATTTTTTACTGATCTTTACCTATAAGTTAAAGAATGTTAAATGTTGCACTTAAAGGTGCAGTGTGTATTTTTTAGCGACATCTAGCGGTTCGGTTGCGGGTTGCATAAGGGCTCAGCCCACTGCTCACCCCTCCCTTTCGAAGAAGCTACGGTGGCTAAAACCGGACAAACATATCGTCGTCTGAGACAGCAGAGGATAGCCAGAGTAAGCCAAGAAGAGTGTGTCACATTGTCACTGTTTCTGTACCACAGTCCATTATAAACCACATCATGGATAAAGTTTACAAAGCCATAGTCAGGTGAGGATCAAGGGTCTTAATATATAATATAATAATAGTAATCAGCTGATTGTCTCACAAACGTAACCAGCACAATTCTCCCCACATAGCAAACCCATAATACAGCGAGGGAGAAGAACCACATGAAACTATGCAACTATATATATTTTTCTAACAGGGTAGTAAAAGTTTAGCTGGCTAAATATGAGCTGTTACTGTGGCTGAGCTGGTTAAAGCGTAAAGCCTTGTTTAAACTCGACGCGTCCGCGTGAGCCCAAAGGTGCGCGCGGCAAAAATGACATGATTGTAACAGCGCGCACCCCTCCGCATCCCCTAGTCACCATTTACTACACACAATAGGCTTTTTTTCTCTGATTTTGTAAACTCTTCGCGATCGACTTAAAATGCTTCCAAGATCAACTTGTCGACCGCGATCGACGGGTTGGTGATTCCTGTAACATACTGTTTTACGGTCAATGACAAGAGTACTAATCAGCTGTCTCACGAACGTAACCAGTATTTAGGCCTATCCCCACATAGCAAAATAAAGTTATTTTTAAAAACGATTTATGAGGATTAATAAAACCTGAGTTGTCTGTTTTTGCAAATTAACTCTTTGATTTATATTAATTACACAATAACTGTGAGTAAATATTTCAAAATAAAGTAAAATATAAATAAATAAATACACCGTACACTACTGTTCAACAGTTTGCGGTCTGTTTGCTTTTGTATTTCTCTTATGCTCACCAAGGCTGCATTTATTTGATCAAAATATATTAAAGTTCAGTAATATTGTGAAATGAGTTTTCTAAATTATGTGAGCATGTAATTTATACCTGTGATGGCAAAGCTGTATGTTCAGCATAATTACTCAAGTCTTCAGTGTCACATGATCCTTCAGAAATCATTTTAATATGCTGATTTGATTTATCATATATAGCACTAGCATTAAATTGAATTACATAATATATCTGAATTATATTGGCCATCAGCCATCCTGCTCTCTACATATTGAGTATTGGACATAAAATTATAAAGCAATTATAAAGATCTCAGTATATTTAAGTCTCATTTACTTTCATATTGACATTAAATAGTGACCTAAAACAAAGCACAGGTACAAACGCAAGTCAAGTGCTCAGGAAATGCTGCAACAATTGCAAATACTGTACCAATACTGTCAGAGTGATAAATAAGAGACATCAGGTCACTAAGAGAGTTTGGTAAAGATGATTTGATTTATTTTTCACATATACTACTCCAGGTAAAGTGAGTGTGAATCTTGCAGAGGAATGCCTAAAGGTCTGTTTGAGTGGAAATGGCTGTCATGATAATGATTGAGATGATTAATGATTTTGATTCCACCACAGAAAGCCAAGACTAGAGAAATGTCTGCACATACACTAGCAAGAACACTTCAATTGAGATGATAAAGGAAGTAGGTGAGCTGGAGCAGCCAGTCGCAGGGCTTGCACTCCCTGTTTTGTCCCACTTTACTTCAAGACCCTATGAAATCACTTATGGTCCGTTTCCACTGAGCGGTATGGTACGGTACAGTACAGTATGGTTCGGGTCGGTAAACCATGATCCGGCTAGCATTTCCACCACCAACAGTACCCTTACTTGATAGGCGTGATGTTTGCCGGAAAGAAGCGATCGACGTCATTTTCGCGCGAAGAAGAAAGCGACATAGTAAACAACAATGGATGACATACAGCAGATCTTGTTCTTGCTTCTCGGCATGTTTGTCACAAGAAACAAGTGCCGGCATTAGGCGTTTCTCAATACCAAGTAGCCTACGCAAAGTCCGACTCAGGAGAATGACTCCCGAGGACGCGAGTCCAGTAATTCTGCTAATGGAACAGCGCGTTCTTGAAAGCGCCACTCAGCTCGCTCTGCTACTCCGGTTATGTCTGTATGTACATTTTAGGCAACAATAAAACGAAATATGTTATAAAACACCACTCTGCTTCTTTTCGATTTCATTAAAATACATTTTAAACATTATAAGCACACAAATGTGGTTTAGGCAACGCATAGCCTATTGATTAGACTATATTCACTGCATGTATACGGTAGCCTATATTTATAACAAAACTAAATATAAAACACAACCCTGCCTCTTTTCGTTTAAATTTAAAAATATTAAACATATTCCAGGCAATATGTGCATTGGTACAAATGTTGCAATAAACAACATTACAGATGAACTTGTAATTAAATAAAAAATGACAAAACTCAACCCTATGTCTTTTTGTTAAATTTCAGTTTTATCAATAATAGCCATTATAAACGTATAAGTAAAAGGTACAAAAAGCTATACAGTAAAGCTTTAATAACATAAAGCAAACAAATCAGTCAAATATACAAATTCAGCGCTCAAATATATGAAAATTCACTTAGCCTTCTGCCAAAACTATTGGCCAGGGAACGAATTATAGATTCACGAGACCAAAGATCGCCTGTTAGGTCTATACAAGACGAATTATATCTCATGTTTAACCACTACAGAGACGTCAGAGTCAGCGGCAAACATCAGAACGACTAGCCGAGGAAAGGCTGTTCCAGGTGGGGTACATGAGCGCCGAGCGCCCAGTGATTGCTTGGAATGGATCTCAGTCAAATTATCATAAATCTATAAATAAACCACGGATTTGAGCTTTAAAAAACTACATTCTCGCCTGAAAAACTCTTAAAACTACATTTCGTGACACAAAAACAGTATTATTATATTTCGACTGTATATTAAAAAATGGCGCTTCTAATGCCCTTGTAGCACGTGCAAGTGACGATACTC
Source organism: Gila orcuttii (assembly GCA_026230005.1). NCBI lineage: Eukaryota > Metazoa > Chordata > Actinopteri > Cypriniformes > Leuciscidae > Gila > Gila orcuttii. The sequence continues at coordinate 36,710,725 of JAPDVR010000004.1, forward strand.
TGTCAACCAATCAACGTTCTGCAGTGAGTCTAGCTCCACCTTTTAGTACCGTACGGTACGGTTCGGCTTTTTGGTACCATTCACAACTTTTGACAGTGGAAACGCAAATAATTGCGTACCGTACCGAACTGTACCGTACCGTACCGCTCAGTGGAAACTAGCCATTAAGAGCTGTTTTTGTCCTGTGTTCAAGTATTTACTAATGAATCTATATGTTTTGGAGGGGTAGTTCAGAATAAAATATACTCACTGATCAATTTGATATTTTTCCCTTTTCTTTTGACAAATGTAGGAAGTGTTCCCTTTCAAAAGCTACAATTGATGCTGCGCTGCTTAGCGCATTGGGGACGTCTTTAATCGTGACCAGCTGTGAATATTGTGTGTAACACGTCAATAGAATTGACCCGGAGGTATTAATAGTCTCGGACGGTGACGTCATCAGCATGAACCCACGACACGAGGCTATAAATAGATGAGCCACAGGTGCATCATCAGGTCTTTTGTCTTCAGAGGCCATTCTGTGTACGTGTGCGTCAGAAAACTCTCTTACCTCTCTGCTTCAGATCTTGTTAGGAGTTTTCAGCTGGCAGTGTGCAGAGTTTTCTCTCTTTTCTCTCTGAGTTGAACAAGTGGAAAGAGTAAAATCCAATTAAATTAGTGATTTACAAAACAAACGGTGTGTGCCTCCGTGTTCACGTCCAATGGCTGAATCAGACACCAATGCTGGTTTTTTTGGGGAAAGAGCATGCTGCCCTTGCGTTTGAGCATGGTGATTGCGAGCACAGTGGAATTTTCACAGTTAAAGTGCTTTGTGTTCGCTTTGCTTATTTCAAAGGGGTAGCACCCACAATGCGATTGTGGGGCTCGCGCGTCGATCTGGCTGAGGAGCGAGAGACGGGTGCATCCCTATCACTCGCTCTCTCTCTAGATCGCGATGTCCTTTTCCCTGACTATCGAAGCGTGCCGCAGCGTTTCTTCAGCTCGGGCAGAGGACACTGAATCTCGTGAGTTCGTCACCTCCGAGCGTTCCTCCCGTGGTGATAAAACTGTTATCACCGCTCGTGCAGTGGCCAGATTACACTGATCACAGCAAAAAGAGTCCCATAAAACACTCAAAGTTTATAAATAAAGATTGTAAATATATAATATAAATATATAATATAATATATATATATATATACATCGTGGGTCTTTGTGCCCTCCACGTCGACAGTCGACTATATGATGCTGCCTCAGATCGGAGAGACGCTCGCGGGCTATCTCTCCCCTGGGATCACATTATCAGATGTATTTTCAGCAGCGGGTCAGGCTGGTACTGCGCTGTACACCGTGGCTGTGTTACAGGCATACCAGGCTGATCTTATGAAAGGGCGCTTTCACACTTGGTTCGATTGCCTGTTCCGAACCTGAGTTCGATTGCTGCCCCTGTCCCTGTCCCTGTCCCTGCCCCTGTCCCTGTCCCTGCCCCTGTCCCTGCCCCTGTCCCTGCCCCGCCCCCGTCCCTGCCCCTGCCCCCGCCCCCAATGGACTGTGTTCACATTATATTATTTGTATCCGAACCGCGTTATGCTTGCGTCATCAAGCTGCAGCTGGCGCGTAATCGTATTGCTTGCTATGAATGAAAAGGCGTCAAAATGGATAGAATTGCTCGCTTCACATTTGTTCTTTTTTTTTAACCTTTGGTTTTCTTTTCAAAGAAAAGATACAGAAACACACTTGCATCTGTCTGCCGCAAAAGTACTAAAATCTTTCCAAAGACAGCGAGCTGTCTGCCGAAGACAATTTTTGCGGAGGTAAGCATAAATCATCTCTCTGCTTGCAGAGTGTCATTCCCGCTTTTCGTCAAGGTAAGTGTATACACACACACACACACGCACGAAAGAGCTAACGTTTATGAAAACGAATCAAATTTTTTTAAGTGTTAAGAGTTAAGTGTTAGGATAAGAAATTCATAAAATGGTACGACTAATGTTTTGATGTTTACTTGTGTTTAGTTTTCACTTTGATAAAATGTAAAATAATATCTACTGATATTGTAATACATCATTTAATAAATGAGCTTAATATGATTCTACATTCTTGTTTATAGAATAGATCATGTAATGCTTTATTTTCTAAAATAAATAATATTTCTAATAGTATTAGTCATCAATAGCGGTTCACTTCCGCGATTTGGTACGATTGCGTTCATATCAGCAGCGAACCATACTGGAGTTCACATGAACCCAGACCACCCTTTTTAAGCGGACTCGAGTGCGGTTCACGGGTGCGACAGCGTTCACATCCAAACGAACTGAACTCATTCGTCATTCGAACCCGGGTGGACACCAAAAGTGCTAGTGTGAAAGCGCCCTTAAGCACAGCCTGTCATCCAGACCGTGTTTGCTTGTCTGACTGATATTTGGCTGTAATTATTGCTGAGGAATTAAATGATAATATGAGAAATCAAATGCTTGTATTAATATATTGTCTGGCTGTTCTTTGGCCACATTTAAATCTGACGAATTAAATATTGAAAAATCCATCTATAAAATAATGGAATGAGAGTGGCACCTCTGAGTACTTCTCTCGTTATTATAAAGCGTGTGAGAGGTTACTCGAGGTGGTGACTCATGCAATGGCCAGATTACAGCTAGACTGCCCTCCTTGAGGATCTTCATGACGTTAACTCGTTCATGGGGAAAACCTTCTTCTTTGCGTGTCTTTGTGCCCTCGATGTCAACTTATTAGACTATTGTGGGTGCAGGGGCATGTGGTTCACGATGATGCGCCAGTCCGAAGAGACGCTCGCGGGCTATCTCTTCTCTGGGGCTCATCATCATTTAAGGAGTCAGCACTCCCCACCAAGCCGTGTATAATAACATCCACGTTGGTTAGGGTCAGACTGGTGCTGCCACACTATGGCAGAGTTGCAGGAAAAGTTGTTGACAGGCACATGCCCCTCCACTCTCAGAGTTTATGTGGCAGCTCTTTCGGTTTGCCATGCCTTGGTGGAGGTGGCGCCACTCGGAAGACATCCTCTGCTTGCTGGCTTCATTCGTGGGGCCAGACGACTGAGGACACCTGTTAGAACCAAGATCCCTCCATGGGGTCTGGTTGAGACCCCCTTTGAACCTCTAGAGTCAGCGTCTAGAAAAAAACATCTTTAGGGTCAAAAGTTTGTCAATGGCTATAACTTCTTTAAAAAGAATCAGGGATATGCAGGCTCTGTCGATCTCTTCATCCTGCTTAGACTTTGCCCCAGGACTACCTGCCTAAGGTTCCTTTCTCGACTGTACATCCGTTCACCCTTGAGGCCTTCTGCCCTCCTCCGTTCATAACACTGGAGCAGGAGAGATCTCAAAGACTGTGTCCAGTCCGTGCTCTTCAGGCCTACGTCCACTGCACTAGCCTGTGGCGTAAGTCAGAGGCATTTTTTTCTATTATGGGGGCAGTAAGGGGGGACGGCTGCCACCAAGCAGACCATGTGACATTGGGTCAGGGATGCTATTGCTTTTGCCTATGAGGCGCGCGGTCAAGTTCCGCCAACGGGTCTAAGGGCTCACTCCACCAGGGGGGTCGCCTCCTCTAATGCTGTGGCAAGGGGTGCCCCCTTGCAATTTGTTTGTGATGCGGCAGGCTGGTCCTCTCCGCACACATTCATAAGATTTTATAGTTTGGATGTTAATGCCACTCCGGGCTCTCACGTCCTTGAGTCAACATCCCACGCTAATGTCTGAGGCCTTCTTGCGTTCTTGTGAGCACACCTATACAACCGTAAAGGGTCCAGACACTTTCAAGCACGGCGGCGTTGGTATTCTCGTTCCCAGTGTGCTAAGCAGCGCAGCATCGATTGTAGCTTTTGAAAGGGAACGATCCGGGTTACTTGACTTTAACCCTGTTCCCTGAAAAAGCAGAACGAGATGCTGCGCTGCATTGCCGTGCTGAAGATGTCTCGTGTCGCGAGTGCACGCCGATGACGTCACCAGCCGAGGCTATTAATTCCTCCGGGTCAATTCTATTGATGTGTTACACACAATATTCTCAGCTGGTCACGATTAAAGACGTTCCCAATGCGCTAAGCAGCGCAGCATCTCATTCTGCATTTTCAGGGAACAGGGTTACAGTCAAGTAACCCAGATCATTTAACACTATTGCAACATAATGACAAGCAAAAAATGTGCAGAACAGGGGTGGTTCGAGACCGCCCTAAAACTATAATCACCTGTTTGAAAGAGCTAGCCAGTATTACTTCAAGAAAGTTTATAATTTCCATGTGTTTTTAACATTTAAGTGATTTTAACCCTTTCACACACAAGTTTAAAATATTCTAGCTTCTAACGTATCACCTTATTACTTCCATAGCAATGCGTCATGCTTATCACGTGACACACCTTAGCCACAATACCTCTGTGTGGCAGATGTATCGCTTTTATTTAATTTTTTGGTTTTCATTTCAAAATATTCACAAACTTGTTGGCTATGTCATCAAAAACCTGATATTCCGATTATCAAAAACATGTAAGTGAATGTGTTTTTTTAAAAAAAAACCTTTATAATGTTTGTTGATCTATAATACTTGAGGGGTGCCGCCATGTTAGTTTGTGCCGCAGTTCAGATAATCGGATCTGAATATTCAGCTTCGCCATCAAAGGAATAAAATACACTTTAAAATATATACAAATAGAAAACATTTCTTTTAAATTGTATTAGTATTTCACAATATTTATTTTTTTATTCTAATTTTGATCAAATATATAGACAATAAAAGACTTCCAAAAAATTAAAAATCTTACCAACCCCAAACTTTTGATTGGTATTGTACTTATATATTTCCAACATGTCTTTCTCATTCTAGAGAGCGTCTGATTGGACAAAAATATGTAGTGCAGGATGTCATCAATATTTTTTTTGGAAAAGACAGACTGTACACTTTTAATGTGTATATCTGATAAACCTTTAGAAGTACAGTAGCATATAGATCTCAAGAGTATCTCAGGATATAAAAAGCAGAGCTGTAACACAAAGGCATAAGAGAAAAACAGGCATCAATGACTTATGACTCCAGTTTTTCTGTTTACAGCCTACTGTTGAATTAGTCATGGGAGGAGAGACCAGCGCCAGGCTCAAGTAAATTACATGTGTCCCGCGTCAATCGATGTTGTCAATAAAGGAACCAGAGGGGGAAAAAAGTGAAGTAAAAGGCAAAAAGATTTGCCATCATCAAATCCAAATTGCAGGTGAAAGAACAAGGAAGCCCATCGCTTCTGCCACAACGTTAGAAAGGAGAAGAGAAAAAAAGAGGGTCAAAAGATAAAGATGTGAGAGTTAAAAAGGGTGGGTGTTTAAACATAAATTATTCATATGCTTGTCTTACCACACATAACTCACACAGCATTCAGTGCTCTTGTGTGGGTCGCATATTTCTTCTATATGCGTTTTTGCAAGAAAAAGTATAACCTGTTCAACTAGGCCACCATCCATAAGAACTGCTTCAGTATTCTCTCACCTCATCCCATAAATCCTTTTAGGCTGAGTCCGTGAGGGCCACCTGTCACAGATGTAGCTTTTGATGATGACTCTTCCTTCCTATGCCGGACGTTATGCCAGGCTGATCGATGTCACAGATGCTGCGAGAGCTCCCACCAACTCTTTCCCCCTCCTCAACCACCCAGCGAATCAACCACGGGTCGGTACCAGCAGGCATGTGCTACTGTGGAAAACTGGTTAGCAGATGAGGCCTCGACCATTTCACAGTTTGTGCAAAGCAGCAGTGTGAATTTTGAGCCAAAACATGTGCGAGTCATGTACAAGACACCCGGCTTTGTTGATGTTAAGTTGAGTGTGCTTGGAAATCACAGGGCAGGGAAATGTGGAATCCTAATGGGGAGCTGCCATGAGCACGGCACTCACATGGTTTTAATCAATGAGCGAGGTGGAGATCAAACGAAGGCATTCACGCAAAACACATGGATCCTGGCAAACACAAACACACGCTCACACAGTCAGCGTTTATCAAAACTTGAATGTTTCATTAAAAAGTTTCATTAAAAAAAGCAACTTATTTTGATAAAAAGCTGAGAAAATCATTTTCTTATCAAAGACTACAACGTGCATAAGTAGTGCAGTTATCATTTGTTTCTGCTCCTTTTTTGTCTTTGTTTTGATCAAGGGATTCTGTACTCTTTCAGAAGATGCGTAGTAGCTCCCCCTACCCTATAACAGTGAAAATAAAGGCCGAAAAATTCCGTCAATGGTGGGGAAGCGTTGTCTCATAAATGTCGGAAAATTCCATCAGTGGTGGGGAAGCCAAATGTGCCAAATTATCATGATCACAATCAAACACCATCAATCAGAATAATCAGTTTCTTGATTAAACATGACAGATACACCAATGATAAGAACCAATCCAGGCTGTCCCATGCAGTTTCACATAACTCTTAATTCCAGCAGATTTCACCAGACTGAAAATATGAGCTGTCTACTAATTATAATGAGAAATATATCCTCATCATATCTGTCAAATGGACTCTGCAGTTGGGCTATAAATCTGTATTTTTCGCATCATTCCTCACACAAAATGAATAATTTCTAGGGAAATACAGTGTATGGATGAATTATAGCTTATTTACTGTATTCTTGTCAGCACAGCAATACATACACATAGCATAAAACATAAGATAGATATTTTTAAATGTTACCAATTAGAGTTAACAATTTTAAGACTGTATCTTTGTAATAATACAGAACTTTTAAAGAAATAACACTGAAAACAATGACTGCTTTAAATTAGCCTGAGTGTTACACTGCATTATGCAAGAATTGTTTTGTTTTGTTCTGCAGATGTTGCAAATGTTACTGAATAAAATGAACAAACGAGATAATATTGTTCTAAGCACCTGCTTTATAAAACACTGCTATCCCATTAGAGACCTTGTTCAGCACACAAGCATTATTTCTCGGTTTTGTGTATTGAGGTCCTTTAGTTTAAATTTCACAAAGCTAGCATTTTCCAGCTCTTCCAGTCTGACCCGCTATACAAAACCATCACTGGAAAGAAGCTATCGGGCCCGCTTATTCATTCGAAACCTTCAACCCACTCACCCACCTACATAAACACATAAACTCATATCTGAAGAATGTCTGCTGTGGTTACCGATTAGCTAACGTCTGAATGTACCGCCATGCATTGTCGGTTTTTCTTTCCCAGAATCATCAGTAACAATTTGGCCACTTCTATGCTTAACTGATCTAAACAATAAACCATCATTACATATTTTAGAAATTCAGAGCACTAAATTCCTTGCTGAAATTAAATCTTCTGCAATTGTATCGTGAAACCATTTTACAGCAGAGGAAAACTTCTCAGAAATATACTGTCTCTAGTTAAGACAACCTGATAGTCAGTGTTCAAAATATCCAATTGACTCATACAATCCACCAGACAATTTCTGATGATATTGAGATGAGAAATGGGAATCTTTAAGTACTTAATGATTCCAGTTCAAATTCCTCTTAACGATTCTGGTTCCTTGACTATTCCATTAATGATTATTTTAAAGGGCAAAAAAAATCAATGCCAACTGACAAGCTAATATCAATAATAAATAACTTGCTATCAGTAACTCCACTGGTTTAATCACAGTTATACCACAGGCTGTTTAAATACTCGATTCTGATTGGCTGGAAGGTGTGCAGTAAAACCGTTTAATGCACAGGTAGTTCCAGTCAGTTTGATTACAGTTCAAAATTAATCCGCAACTATAAACATTGGTAACCATTGTAACACAGTTACAATTGCAAACAGAGTGAGAGACACATATGAAAACGTTTATTTAGGTAGGCTAAATGGATGATTTTTGCATATCGTTTAATTTGTATGGTGAATATGGCAATTTTGAGAAATGGGCCCAGGCACAAGACGAAATAGAAGACTTGGAGAAGACGTTAAATGACAAAAAGCGGCACAAAGAATTAACACCGACAGAGCTAGATAAGATCAAAGATGACAAAGATGAGGTCAATGCGAAAAAGACAACTAAATGGGCAGTTAACACTTTCAGTGACTTTTTGCGCCAAAGACAGAACAATTGTGATTTCGAGATCTACTCTGCTTCTCTTTTAAATGAGACATTGCGGGAGTTTTATGCCTCTGTTCAGTCTACTGCTGGACGCGAATACAGTGTTGCAAGTTTGATGCGTCTCAGAGCAGGTATAAACCGTCACATTACAAAATACAACATAAGTGACAAAGACTTCAAGTCAAGCAATGCCGTCTTTAAATCAGTTTTAAAGCGCTAGAGGAAACATGGAAAAAACACCAGCGTTCATCATCCTCTTTCAGGGACTCTTTCAGTTCTCTGTCTCTCTCTTTTAATCAGTGCTCGAAGTGGGGCGGTACTCACCGGTACGCAGTACCGGCACTTCTACATTTTACTCTTAAGCGAACCTGCACTTTTTCTTGCGTACCGCTACTTCTCGCATGTAGCCAGTACTCGACCACTGACAGAAAAAGCGCCAGTGTCACGCCCGTTGATATACTTCGTTTGTATGCAGTGCGTATTTTTTCCGCACCCATGTTAACAGGTTCGAGCCTTCACACTGCACGCGCATGCAGTCCGTCAATGCGCTCCTGGTGCTGTGCGTATAGGCCTACAGCAGTGCAGTGATCGTTCCGAGTCTATTTTTGTTTTGCTGCACGCGCTGAATTAAAGTGACAGCTCATGGTTAGTGGTCAAAACACAGATTGACATGAAAATATAATAATCTCACCATAAATGCATTTAATTAAAGGTGGGGTATGTGATTTGCAAAACAGCCGGCAGATTTTGAAAATACACAACTCAAAAGGTCCTACCTTCTTTCCCTGACTCCACCCACTTCACCCATTCAAAGAGGGGCATGGGGGAGGGGGGTATGGTACGACCGTTTGATCAGAGGTGGGCACAAATACATCAAAAACTATTTTGTTACAAAATACAAATACTGGCTCATGAAATGTAACAAAATAAAATACAAAATACTGATGTGAAAAATGTATTTAAATAAAATACAAGTAATTAGTATTTTGAAAATACAAAAATACTCCCAAAATAATCTTAAGTTTTTTTTTTTTTTATTACTAAAAGGTTAATAACACAAATAGTAGCAATAACACAAGTATGATAAATGTGTAAATTCAAAATGGCGAAGTAGCAAAATAAAAAAGTATGGGCATTTCACTAAATCTCTACAGGGCCCGAAATAGCTCCCTCTGACATAAATGGCATGTATAGCTAAGTTCACATCAATGGTGTGGTAGTTTTATACAAAATCGATCAATAGTTCTCATATGTAATACATTTATATTGTGAACGCTTGCTTAGCATGGAGATTTCAGTGGAGTTACGACAGACGCGCTGTTTCATAATAGGTAGGGCCTATGATGTCCTATTATGAATGACAACACCCCCGACAGGGGGTGGGTGTTGTGAGCTTTGCGTGCAGCCGTGCACGAGCGCAAAACCTCACAACACCCAACCCCTGTCGGTGATTGGTTGGTAGTGATGTAGTACTCGGGTCTCGAGACAGATTTCTCCTTTCTCTGACTCGTCTCGGACCTGTTCCTTCAAAGACTCGGTCTTGACTCGGACTCGGCATAGGGCTCGTCCCCATCACTAGTAAAAGCATAGTCCATATTAAGACGTTAAGACTGCTCCTCTAAACAATTCCCAATCTAGCTTAGTCTGTAGGCCTAACTGTTGATTATTAACTGGGGTGATATTAAATCATGAATATCAAAACTGACATGTCGAGACAAAATCTCGACTCGGACTCGCTTCCTCAAAGACTCGGTCTTGACTCGGACTCGACTGTATTTGAAAACCAACGGACTCGGTCTCGACTCGGACTCGACCCTTCAAAGACTCGGTCTTGACTCGGACTCCGCATAGGCGGTCTCGTCCCCATCACTATTGGTTGGAGCACTGTTTATTTAGGTTTTGGTGGTTGGTGAAACTCATTGTTTTTGTGTGCAGATCTCAGAGCCTAGGCTGCCTACAGAGACGCGTTTTTTGGACGGCATGCTTATGGGGCGGGCAGCTAGCGGATCGCTAGGAAAAATTAGATGAATGTGATGATTTATGTTTCTGCCTTTTTTGGGCCTGAAATCGCTGATACCACCTTTAATGCCGTTTTTAAGAGGAGCAGCGCCACTTCTTCTCCTGTGTTCAAAACTCATTTACTTCTTGGAGGGAGCCCGGTCTACAGGGTATCACGTGATTTTCGTGCATCTAACCTGGACATTGCCATTGCCAACATCAGACGGCAAAATCATTTACTATGGTGATTTTTCTTAAGTATTTAAGTATTTGAAATACTCTAAATACACTCCCTCAAAATATTTTGTTACAAACTACATTTCATTTTTTCACACCTGCAAAATACAAATTACAAAATACACTAAAGTAATTAAATACGTATTTAAAATACATTTAATTGAAATACTGCCCATGTCTGCGTTTGATTGACGCCCTGACTGTCCAATGATTCTAGACGGTCTTGAAAATGATTGGCTGGAGTTTTTCGAGTCCTGCCCGTTCCACAGATGATTACATTTTTTAATTTTCATTTCAGTGCTTCTAACTCAGTGGCTGTAAGTGGGTTAGGAATAGGATTTCAAGTAATTTTGAAAAAATGGTCAAAAAAGAAAATCACATACCCCACCTTTAAAATGTAGTAGCCTCATCTAAATGTATTTTTGGACTTGCAGACTTGGAGGAGTTCCGTTTTTCGCACGCACGTGCACACACGCACGACTTGTTTTAATACATTTATGTTGTTAATAAATAACAATAAGTTTTGTTATAAGTTTTGTTTTTCACTGTAGAAATCTCAAATGTCATGATTTGCCAATGCAAGAGAGTACCGGCACCTTTCTTTTCCCACTTCAAGCACTGCTTTTAATAATGAATTTAAATAAATGTGATAATTCATTCAAATAAAAGCAATCCGATGGCTCTACTTTAAAGCGGACGAAGCGCTAGAACTAACGAGCCGTAACTTAAGAAAATAACCGTCATTTTTACACGTCTGTTAAAAAATTACACTGTAAACATCAGTTACAGCTTTAACTTCTTTTTAACTTGGCAAATAACCAAGGTATAAGCGGGATAATCCACGGCTAGCCATGCATTAAAGGATTTTAATGCACGACGTAGAGGCGAAGAACCACCCGACGCGAAGCGGAATGGCTAGCATGGCTAGCCGTGGATTATCCCTTACTCAGGCCATCCTTAAAAATATTTTGGTTTGCAGTAACAGCAAAAAAAAAAAAAGAAAAAAAAGGGTCGGTAGGTAGGTCTATATTTTTTTTTCAAGATTCAATGTAAAAAAAAAAAGTACAATTTTGGTCATGGTGATTATGTAGGTATGAATTTAAACAATTTTGCATATTGTGACGTCACTGACTGGGTCCACCGCTAGGTGTCAATGCAACCTACAAATCAGAGACCGGTTACGTTTTAGGGTTGTCACTTTTGTGAAAAAATCCTGTTCGATTTTTGAGACATAAGTGTTCATTGAATAGATTGTAAAATCGATTTTCCATGTCTAAAGACGTTTCCATTTTCACCAAATATAGGCAAATCCACAGACAATAAACAGGCATTAGGACGAACGTAATGAGGGCATTTGAGACGCGCACAAGTCAGCAATATTTCTTATGATTTATTGGCGTGAAGTTTTGTGCACAATGACAAACAGGAGTGCAACATTCAGGGATTGAAATTAACACCCTCCAACCCGCCAAATAAGGGTAAAAATTAACTTGGCGGGCAACGCTGTCAAATCACGAGCCAATTTGGCGTTTCTAATTTCTATGTTTACTCACTTTGCTGGGGAAGTTCGTGTAAGCCAAATCTGCACGGATTTAGCGCAAATACGCAACTTGTGAGTCCTCATGATATATTAAATACAGCGTATTGCGCATAATCTGCACATTTCTGGCTTACTTGAACACACGTCACTAAGCAACAAATAACGGCGCACTTGTTCACTTGCATTGAAGTAATAGCGAATATTAAAAAGCATTTGGTTAACAGAAAAGACATTGTTGTTTTCCAACATCCTACATGCTCTGTGTACTGTATTGATCTGTCCACCTAAAACATATTTTTGGTTAAAAAAAAAAAAAAGTCCGGTGGTGGTGGCTCAATTTGAAATTTCAATTTAAAAGAAAACACTTTGATTTTAGGGTCAAATTGTAGCACGTCCTCAATAGTTTAAGTTTCCTCCACCAACATTTTAGTGGTTTCCTTCAGGTCAGTCGACACAATCACCGTTAGGCAGGTGAGAAGGGAGGGGAAAAGATCTGGGCACAGTTTTTCCAAAACTTCGTGCCAAGTTAAAGCGGTGTCGAGATGTTTTAATGCACTTTTTAGATGTATTATGGTGCCCTACCCGTATGACTTTGAACGGTGACCGCAAACATTTTATTTACTCCATCACAAGCGCGAACAGTGAATGAAACAAAGCGAACGTACAAGCCATAGTGTGACATGCGTAAACCAATGGTGTAAACATAATCATAGACGATGACGCCACTGGTTTTTATTTAAAGGGGTCATATAATGGTACATGCACTTTTACAAGTTGATTGTACTGAAATGTGTGTTGACAGTGCCTGTACACAACCATCATATAATGATAAAAATCCATCCAGTGTTTTTGTTTTAATCTCCTTATATGTTTTCCCCTGCCTCAAATTGAGCCGTTCGTTTTTGTGACGTAGATAAAACGGACGCCCCTCCCACAATTGTTGATTGACAGCAGCGTTTCAACACAGCCCCGCCCTGAGCGAGCTGTCCTCATAGTCTGTCATTGTTTACACTGGAGCAGAATGGCGTCTTGCGATTGTGGTGTTCTGTTCTTGGATGTAATAACGAACACAACAGTCATTTTGATGTTCCTAAATCCGAACCGCTGAAGACGCAGTGGCTGAGTTTGTTTACGATGGGAATATTCCCCACGATCAACGTCAATGCGTTCATGTTTGCGCGAATCATTTCACATCAGACTGCTTTATAAACGAGGAGGGTCAGTATGGTTTTGCTAAGAAGCTGCTCCTGAAAAAGGAATCGATAACAACTATACGTGTTCCTGCTGCACCTCCAGAAGAAGTGAGTGTAACGTTTCATTAACCTTTAAATATTAATCTTTGCAAACCGCTTGCAGGCTTCACGATGAATGTGGCTAATGTTTACACTCAGGGTGCATTACGGCATGTATTCTATGTAATGTTATGACGTTCTCAATATAATTAATAATCCCACGTTTATAATGAACAACGCGTTATGGTTATTGTGTTATTAAAAACTGTACGCACAGAACAGAGGGGGCGGAGTGAGCAAAGCTCATTATCATTTAAAGGCATATGCACTGAAACGGCGTGCTGAAAACAGAGCTGTTTTTGAGCAGGTAAAATGAGTGTTTTCTTAAAATACTAATGAGAATTTTTAATAAAAGTATATTACAAAGTTTTTATTTTGACCCTAAAGATTCATATTAACTTGTACAAAAATGGCATTATATGACCCCTTTAAAAGAAAGAACGTAGCCTACGTTTGTTTGTAGGCATAAGCAACTTTCACAATACTTACAAAAATATAATTAATAATATTTTATTGAATTTGTATTAGTTGTTTGAAGAGTAAAAAAAAAAATAATTGGTCGGTCTTAAAGCAAGTTTACAACCGGCAAGTCGGTCGGGCTAAAAGGAAAAAAAAATAAAACATTGGGTCGGTCCTAAATTGACAGGGTCGGTCGGGTTACGGCAAACAAGAATATTTTTAAGGATGTCCTTATTTCAAAGAAGCATTTGTTTGTTTCACTAAAAAGAACTGATTCATTAGATTAATTTGTTCTCTAATTGGACTACACTGGTCATGCTGTATTGATGCTGTATATTCAGTCATGGTGTTGCAACACTGTTAAATAAGTACAGTGTTATTTTATTATTATTTCTATGCTATTTTAGTTTTTATTAATATTTTGAATTAGCTTCGATTTGTATTTTTTTCATTAAGTTTTGTCATTTTATGTGCTTTTGTCATTTTTATTTAATTTAATAAAATAATTCAATTTAAATATTATATTTTTAATTTTAGCTTAGTTATAGTAATTTTAGTTCAATTAAAATTTTCAACATTAAGGCGAGACACGGCAGGCAAAAACATAGTTTTTTTTCACTGGTCAATTTTGAGATTTTGGGATATTTGTCTTCAATAACATGTTGTGGCGAAGGACGGCCGAGGGACATGAGAGAACGGCGCAAGGCCGGTGGTGCGATTGCTAATGAGCAACACCTGGGTAGCACACCGGTCTCCAATCTCTCACGGAGGAGCGGAAGCATAAAAGAGGAGCGACGACGTTGATGATCGAAAGAGGAACAGGCCTGTATTTTAGTTGTGCTTTGTTTTTGTATCTGTATTATACTTTGGCCAGAAGTCGTCCGCGAGGGGCTGCTGGCAGTTATATTTATTTTCGGTAGCCAGCAGTCGTCCGCGAGGGGCTGCTGGCGGTATTTTGGTTTGTTTGTTTTATTTTAAATAAAAGTATATTTTGATTGTTCGCCGGTTCCCGCCTCCTTCTTCCCTGAACATTGCTACACATGTCTTCTTTCAGACTTGTGGTGAAAAAAAGTCCGAAATACACATTTAGGTCTTTATTTTACTACACTTTGTCTGTTTGCGTCTGTAGATTTCTCATAAATTCATCAAAAGTTGTCGTTATAAATCATCCCTCTACTCCGCGATCGCGATCTGCACCCTGTCATCACACACACACCGTTAGAAAGCTCTCTCTCTCCTGTACAATACTGCCTGATCCAAATATGGTCATTTCCTTTTTATCAGCAACCAATCGTGAAAGTAAAAGGGGGGATTTTATTCTAAATGCGCAATCTCATTGGCTGATGCTAAATCTTTAAAGCCCGTTTTCTCAAAATGACTTTTCTCTCATACTCCGAAATCTCCACTTCAGTAGCACCTAGTATATACACCAAACTTTCCAATCTTGTACCTAGTTATATTATGAAGACATTTACAGAGGGATTTGTAAATATATTATTCCTAGCCTGATTTATATAACATTTTATTCCAAAAAACATGGCGAAAATCATTTTTTAAGGCTATTGGCAGTCTATTCTGATTTACAGGATAACAAAAGTAAATATCCATAAATCCCTCTGTAATTTTTCCCCATCTAATATGTGAACACAATGAAAAAATAATTTTGAACCTGGCTTTATTCAATACTCAGATTTTGTTTTTTAAAATATATGCAAATTAGTGCATATTCAATTAGATAATGCCTCATTTGCATATTTTAACATTAAATTACAGAAAACTTGTAATAATTTTTTTTCTCATCTTAATGTAAGTAATCAACTGGCAAAGTTTCATGGTGATATCTGCTAGTTAAAAAAATTACCCTATTCACATGTAGTGTCTCGCCTTAATTTAAGATTTTTTTTTTAATTTTTTTTTCACCTAATATTTAGATTTTATTTCAGTTAACAAAAATCGTCTTAGCTAACAATACCAACACTGACTGCAAAATGCAGGGAATTCTGAGCATTTTAGTTCGTTATTAAATCCACAGAAGGATTAATGTGTTAGAAATGTTGACAGAACCGAACATTGTTCGAATACTGAATAAGAACCGGTTCTCGTTTTCAAACCCTATTCCTTATACACACAAATGTTCACAAGAACAAATGCACTCGCATAAAACCTACAATGTTTAATAACATCATATCACTTCTAACAATGCCAGTGCGTTCAGTTTTCATCACCTGAATTCTTCATGGACATTCATAGCTGAAAGTTTCCAATTACCAAGAATTAATTATCCACAATTCAGTATCGCAAAAGATTTACGATCAATTACACACTCAATTCAGCATTATGTTCCTGAAATGAACTGACCTTAATGCAGCCTTTGTAACTACAAATTAAGCATTCCTGGCTGGGAAGGTAAGGGACCATTCTTTTGTTTGCCACATCTGATATTGATTTCTCTGTATTATTCTACAAAAGCCTCTCTGATTTCATACAGTTTAGGTAATTACTGTGATATATTGAGTAATTTTGCATAATCTATTGCCTAATGGCTTATGAAATGTCACACTGGGTCAGCTACACTGTGTTATGTTACATTTAGACTTATTTAAATGTATTTGCCTTAAAAAAAAGCATTGGTTTGTTTCTGCAGACATAAACCTACAGTGTTAATACATAATTTCAAACATTTGCATATGGTACTGCACAAACACACTGTCTATAATAAAATTGAGTCATCTGATCTTAAAACCAAATGTTTCAGACTCTGTTAGGAAACAGGTGTTTTTGAAAAACCTGTTCGAACTTGAAAAAGAAACGCTCCCATCCCCTGCACGGCTCCACCCCATCCCCATCAAGCCCATGCAACCTGTTTGAATTTCAAGCATTTCTCTAATTATCATGAGCTGGTGTGAGAGGCTGTAACCTTTCATCCAAATACTGACTGTGTCAAACTCATCTGGGTAACAGCAGAGACAAAAGACTCCAAACTATCCCACTCCATCCACTTCATGAGTCAGTTTTTAGGAGAGAATGTTGTTTCACAGAGTCAGACTAGGCTCATGAGAATGGTTGAGCTGTAATGTCTAACAGCTGGACAACTCACACAAACTCTCAGCTCTGGTCTCTAGGGATTGTGATTGCGCCATTCTCGATGGCTAACCGAATTAAACTTTCTTGAATTTCTCAAACATTTGGTTGATGGTTTATAGCATCACACGGCAAGTGACAACATAACTTATGGTCCTCAAGTGCGAGCCACTGGTACATGATTTAACCCTTAAACGCATACCTCAGGTCTTTAGTGACCCGGGACGTTATTCACTTCCCTCCTCCTCATAAAAGTTAGACATCAACATTTTTAGTATTCAATAATCAATTCATTATAAACACTATAACAATAAATATAAAAATGATATAATAATGCCTGTTTTCCCATTCATTTTTTGTAAAAATGGTATAGGGTCAATAACAACCCGAGGTGTGTAACAGTGTACATATATATTTTTCTGCACAACAGTAATTAAATCTTTGATGACTGAATAAGTGCAATTCAACTTTATTTCACAAGGAGGCAATAGCTCATACACAAAGATGAAGTGATGTTTCACTCATAGTTACTGCAGACAGAAAACAAAATAATAGGAAGTATCATCAGCAAAACTTGAAATGGCTCAGCGATTTACTGCAGAGCAAGAACTGAAGGCAATCAAATATTATTCACTATCACTTGATGGTGGATCTGGTGAAGAAGCTGTCAGTGAACAAAAATTTGATTTTAAAGATATTAAAAATGATAGTTTTGAGATGTTTGAGATAGCGAATATGAGCCAGATACTGAATGTACTGGGAAATGAGCTCTGATGAGGACAGTGATGATGGTATAAAACATCTGCTCTAACTGAACAATTCCAAGCTCCAAAAGGTAACAAATATGCTTCAGTTTATTCTTATGTAACTGTTACTCTAAAATCAGGAGAGTTTTATATTATCGCGTCAGGTAGAGATCCGTCTGTGTTAAATATAGTTCTGGGTTGCTAAAAACCCGAATATGTAATAATGATTGGTGAAACATTCATGCATTTAAGGGTTAAAATAACTTCTTTTTTTTCTAATTTGGTGTTTCTTCTACTATGGACACTTTTAGTTCTGTGGACTAAGAAAATTAAACCTTAAAATATGTTTCACACTCGCCAGATTATTTAATTAGTCCACTAACAATGTCCAACGGTGTATAAACACATTCGGAGAATTCAGTATTTTTTTTCTCTAAAAGTTATGAAATTACCACTTTACAGTCACATCTGAAATTATTTCAAATTATGTCTCATTCTTCTTGTTAAGGCTAATTTCATAGCTAACAGCAACTATATACTACATACACAATTTTAAATATTATTTTCACTTTTGATTTACATCATTTGACAAAATAACACCTTGATTGGAAATTACACTATATAAAAAATGTCTGCCCACAAGTATTATTTACCTTAATTTTTCTCATATTTCATCTCAAGTAAGCTTGTTGTCTCTTTAGTAAACAAGTATACTAACATTTTAAATGTTGTTTTTTTTTTTTTTTAAATCATGGCATGTCGAAAAACTTTTTGTTGAAAAAGATTTGTTGCAAAGGATAGATAAATCTAAAGCGAAATGTGCAGCTTCAATCAGATTTAAGACCATCAATAAACAGTAGCATGAGCATAGGTTTAATATGAGTAGGTGTGCGAGAGAGTCATGGTGTCACACAAAGTGCTGTAGAAGTTTCTGAAAAAGCTTCTCTGGCTTGTGAAGAAGCCCTTATTAATGGGATGACATTTCTGGGTTAGCTTTCAAAGCTTTTTGAGTATGGCACACATAGCACCTCATTATGAGAAAACACATCCACTTGCTTAACACACGGTAGACACACAAATACACTAGCACGATAATGAACAACACACGCACAATAAAAGCTAAAAATACAGGCAAACACACACACACACACACATGCATACACACACTCTTCTCTGAACCTTCACAGACAGACGCACACATACATTCAAAGGTTTAATTTGATGTTCACACATCAAATTAAATCAGATCTAGCCAAGTGAAAGCAATTGTCTTGAACTGAGCATGAGATGGTGGCTCTGAGAACAGAACCAAGAGAAGAAAGACAAATACTCATATATCGACTGTGGTTAATGTACTTAATGTGCCTATCAATGGAATGCTGTGAACACCGGGTGTCTGGGAGCAGAGAATACAGTGGTAAAAGCCATAGCACATTGTGCTAACTACTGAAGATGTAAGCCTCGAGATCAGAAAGACAGAGAGTGGTGTTAAATGAAGCGGCTGTTCATGAGGAAAGTTGAAGGTTTGCTTCAGAGCCAGCTGAAGGTTTGCATCAGAGTATCAAATTAAACCTTCGTTTTCTGATAATCAATAAACAAACCAGGGCATCAACCTTGGCCTGAGAGTAATTGGGGTGCATTCATTCAATGCAGTTCGTTCAAATCCCAATAAATGACACTGATACCTGCATCTGAATCGTATCACATCTCAGTTCAGTAAAGGGGCTGACTAATGTAATTCATATCTCCGCGGAGGCGAAAGAGATGGTGAATACCTAAAAGTACTTGTGGAATATGCTGTACTATAGAGATCACGACTGCCAAGCACAGCATTTCTGTACAAAAGTGTATGTTGCAGTCAGGGCAGAACTTGTACAGATCTTATACTCTGTCTAGTCTCTTTTGAGGAGCTTGAGTGATGAAGCTAATCTAATTAAAAAATATGAAAGAACCCAAGAGAACCACAACCGGAGTTCAGCCAATAATTCCCAAACAATCCACCCACTCCAAGTATTGCACAAAGACTAGCCAAGTGTCTATGTTTACTTCCAAATTACTTACTAATGAGGCACCTAGCTATGAAATGCTTGAATCTTCTCTAATGTTTAAGACCTTCTTAATTCCTCCCCCAGTTATACACCCAGCACCTTACTTAGATGGTGTTTACATTAAAAAATTTGGGTAACACTTTATATTACGACCGTAAGTAAACCGAAATTACGGTGTACGTTTCTGTAATTATAGTGTACTTATGTGTAGGTATAAGGAAACAATATGTTAAGTTTTGGGTAATAAAGGGGTAACAAGCAGATATACAACCTGCAAAGAACTTCGTAAGTAAACCGAAATTACGGTGTACGTTTCTGTAATCATAGTGTACCTCCGTGTAGGTATAAGGAAACAATATGTTAAGTTTTGGGTAATAAAGGGGTATAACCAGATATACAAGCAAATTATTTATAATGTAATTATTTTAAAACTAACAGGTACCTATAGAGGGTATGCACGTGACGTCACCGTCGGCCGGAGTGACTGCGGTTACGCCCACTAAGTGGCAAAAACACTGAGCGGCAGCATTGGTTTTCAGCGTGAATGCTGCGGAAAAACACACAAAACGCGTCTAAAACGGGAAAGAGCTTTGAGACTGACTGTACAACTAGATTTGACAAGAAATATGAGGTATATTTTTACAGACTACCGAAAGCAACAGAACAGAGAAGCAAATAGATCGCTGCAATTCATAGAAACAACTGGACTCCAGGCAGCGAAAGGTGGATTTGCAGTTATCATTTTTGTGTCAATATGCTGAATTTAGTGGTAAAATCATTCTCTATATATTGTATTGTTATATATTGTAGTGACAACTCATCAATCAAATATTTACCACTGTATATTCTGTATAATTTGACATTTTTAAATAAACACTGACAAAAAACTATACAAGTTTTAAGTCTAGACGATATGATGATATATATAACATTGATATAAGTGATCACCTGGATTTAGACCTGCCTATATTGTATTTATATAAAGCGTTCACAGGCAAATTTTCTGTATGTATTTTCCCGGTGTCGAAATCAGGCACATATAAATGTCAGGAAACACGATTCCTGGCTGCATGTCAATATCCATGGATCACTGGATCTTTAGTAAGTTGTAAGGAAAACTATATTGATTCCAGTCTTTAGTTTAAACTGATAATCGTTTGTTTTACTCGCGTTTTCGCAGTTTCATCTATTAAATCCAGTCACGCAGCAGCTCTTCTGCCACTCAGTCCGGCTGAGGGGGACGTGTTCCGGCGGGAAAGTGACGTTAATGCATTCCCTCTATTCTGTTAATATATTCCAGGCAAAATTGTATGTCTCTTGTATATAAAAGTTTTTATCACATTTCTGGCAAAATATTCTTGTGCAATGTAGTTAGAGGGTAATTTTGACATCTGTGGGTTGTAAATTAAACGTATATATATATATATATATATATATATATATATATATATATATATATATATATATATATATATATATATATATATATATATATATATATATATATATGTATGCCATATTTATGTGCTGTAGAGTACATATTTATGTACATACTGTATGTAAGCACAGTATGATAAAAATTGAATTTATTGGCTTTTCTTACTAAACTACTTAACGTTAAGCCAAAAAAAATTGTTTCTGCTATGATTTTAATTTAGAACGTACCATGTAGTACTTAGTACTTACCTTATCATAAATGTCAGGGCAAATATACTGTGTAATTAAAATGTTTTTTTGTTTTGTTTTAGTAGAGTACCTTTCTCTGTAATTACTGTGCAAATAGTGTTGTTTCGTATTGTTACATAGTAAGTAGTGTTTGTTACCCGTTACAACTGTGTATTTACAGGGTAAGTGTAACTCCTGCAGGCTGTAAATTAAAGTGGCACTTGTTAGCCCCTTGTTATGTGTAGTTACAGGGTGCAGTAAATATACAATAAAGGATCCCATTTAATTTCTGACTTTTTTCAAAACAAAATTTCAAAGTATTTACCCTGTAACTACACAGAACAAGGGGGTAACAAGCGCCACTCTAATTTACAGCCCGCAGGAGTTGCACTTACCCTGTAAATACACAGTTGAAACGGGTAACAAACACTACTTACTATGTAACAATACGAAACAACACTATTTACACAGTAATTACAGAGAAAGGTAGTCTTATTAAGAAAACAAAACAGAAAAACGTTTTAATTACAGTATATTTGCCCTGACATTTAAGTGTCATTGCAATACAATGTGAAAGTTTTTATATATGTTTATATATATATATATATATATATATATATATATATATATATATATATATATATGTTTAATTTACAACCCACAGATGTCAAAATTACCCTGTAACTACATTGCACAAGAACATATTTTGCCAGAAATGTGATAAAAACTTTTATATACAACAGATGTACAGTACAATTTTTGCCTGGAATATATTAACAGAATAGGTACCTGTTAGTTTTAAAATAATTACATTATAAATAATTTGCTTGTATATCTGGTTGTACCCCTTTATTACACAAAACTTAACATATTGTTTCCTTATACCTACATGGAGGTACACTATAATTACAGAAACGTACACCGTAATTTCGGTTTACTTACGAAGTTCTTTGCAGGTTGTATATCTGCTTGTTACCCCTTTATTACCCAAAACTTAACATATTGTTTCCTTATACCTACACATAAGTACACTATAATTACAGAAAGGTACACCGTAATTTCGGTGTACTCACGCAGTTGTTTGCGGGTCGTTATATAAGGTGTTACCAAAATTTGACATACTTATACGGTTGCAGTCAGCTATTATGTCTACTACATCCACTTCAATACACAATTTTACTGATTGAAAACTGCACTGTATGAGATCTTTCTTTCTTAATTTATAATCTTTTGTGTGGTTATTGGTCAAATTTGAATTGCAAGGACAGGGGTGTTTTCTACTTTTCTCAAAACTTTCAAACAAGTTTTTTTCAAGACAACCAACACTCTCATTGACATTCGTAACTATTAAACCTTTAGGCAAATTTGTGGTGAATTCACATTACTCTCATTCGTATGGTTTCCTACGATATGCTTATGCCCCACTGAAGATTAGGTTTAGGGCTAGACCTTCTGCTTAGTTATTTTCAAAAAAAAATTTTTTTTTTCATATGAAACTAGATTCATACGAATTCGCCAAACCATAAAATTGTTATAATTTTTTCATGTCGGGTTGAGTCAACATTAAAAGTCTTGTCAGACTTTGCTTTTCTATTTTTATTATACTTTAGTGCCATTATGCTAATCAAAATTAGATAATCAAATTGTAATTTAAAAGGCATTCTCAATTCAGTTCTGAATGTCACACAACACTGATTTCTTGTAGGTGCGGTGCAGCTTCAAAATCAACATGCATTTTAAATAAATAAATCAAATAAACTTAATTTACTAGATAGCTGTCAGATCTGAAAGTAATAAGCTCTTTGCAAAGTACTTTGCTTTAATCAACTTCCGTCTTTAAACCAATGTCTTAAAAGAGCTATGGACCTAGGGGAAAACAAGGAGAACTTGCTACACAGGTAATTTTAGCACATCTTTAAATAAACTGTTTAAATATGCAGCAATCCAGATCCAATCCACCCTCTAACCCATCACTCTTTAGCCACATTGGTATAAAGTAGTACCAGTGGTGCTTGTTAACACATGCCACATGAGGTAGCCATGTTCTATAAGAGGATGATTTGTTTCCCACAGAGAAGAAGAGGGTTATGTGCTCTGGAGTGACATCATCTTCATTCAATTTGACTTCCTGCCATCTGCTATTCTAATTCATCACTCATTATAAATGTCCTTTCACTCACAGGCAGTGATAAACCACTACACCAACTATAGGCCATAAAGACCAACAAAATATGACAAAAGGAACAGAAAATAAATTTGCCTGATTTATAATAAATTATGTGCTGGTGAAAAACACTACAAATGAATAAAAAATAAACTGTATGCATACATGCATACATACATACATAATTAAAGTTATGGACACTTCCAAGTGGTAATTTTACACAATTTCCAGCTAAAGCTTCTAGATCCTAACATCCCCATATCAACAAAAATGTATTATTTAATGAATAAGTATAACTCATTCTACAATGATAGATGCATAAGCATTTGACAAAGAGTTGAGCAATGTAGTACTCCCTAAATCAAACAAAAATGTATTGTTAATCTCATGGAGCACCATTATTTATTTAATACCAATCTTGGATTGTTACAAAAAGCGGGAAAAAAGATCTGCAGCAATCAATCTGACTTTTTTTCTTATTTTCTCGTAGTTCAAGACAAGACACAGTGAAAAAGGATATCCTTTTTGCAATATCTCCTCACAAAGCAGACAGCCAAGCCCATTGCCCCACAGGCAGTAAAGGCCGGGACACAATAGAAAGCAATAGCTGTCATTTCACCATCTAACTATAGACCCGATATAGTCCGGCTATGAGTAACCCACTTCTAGCCAAAATAACCTTGAATTTGGTTTCATGTCAGTTTTGCAAAAAAAAAAAAACACTTGCGCGATGTATGATATTCCATAATCTAAGCAAAGTCAACAGTGATTACAAGGTGTTTGTTTTCATTTATTTGACATGTTCTATGCGTAGACTGTGTGTCTATTATTGGGCTATTCAATTTTCACTGTTGCCTTGTTTTAGCCTAGACGTCAGTGCTGTGTTTGGATGTCTATTAGACATCTTTTAAACGCAAAATACCTTGCTGGGTACTGATTTAAAGAGATATTACACACAGGCTCAAAACGCACATGCTAGTTGACAGTCGCCTTTAGTCCTTTTGGTATCTTCAAGCGCAGCTTTTAGGGCGAGACGCAGCCAATGAGAGGCAACAACAGAGTAAGCTGTTGTCGCCACTAGTTCTCTTACAAGAGTATCTCTCGTACTGCGTAATATCTTACGCTATGGGGAAAACCTCTTTTCCACGAGATATTGAAGCCAAAAATTATCCTTAATTTTGAATTAATGTAAAACGCTGTGCAGCAGCATGCAAATATAGGCAGGACAGCTCGCACGCCTATTGGCTGTCCTGCGGCAACAGCAGCAGCCTATCGAGAGAGGCGCTGCGTGACACATATCCAATGGGGGCATTTCGCGCCCATTTCGTCACGTCCCGCCAGAAAGGGCGTGGTCTCGCCCTATAAATATAGCTCGATAAGGCTGGTACACTGATTTTCATCTCTTCAGCGAAGCATCACGCATCGCTGGATCCGGAGTGAGAAGCCACGCCGTCTGAGGAAAAGCACACAGCGGGACGAGCCATTGAGTCTGAAGTCGCTGGCATCGCCGCCTTTAGCCGCCGTACCTGCTACGCTTTCCGGCGTTATATCCTTTTCAAACTGTGTGAGTGTGTTCGCCGCTGCGACACACATTTTTTCACTGTCTCTCTCTCTGCTAAAAGAGCTGCGTCTTTTTCAAGATGCAAAGATCCTGCGGCTCGTGCCGAGCCACACTCAGCGACGGGGACCGTCATGTCATCTGCGTTTCCTGCCTGGGTGAGGATCATGCGGCTCTCGCTCTCGTCGACGGTGGATGCCCTCACTGTGAGCTACTGCCTATGGGGACTCTGAGGACTCTCCTGGCATCTTTCTCAGAGCCTGCATTTCAGCCCGCTATAGCGCCGCGCCGTAAAAGCGCCGTGCCCAGCACGGCCCCGAGCCTTCTCCTGGCCGCCAAAGCTCGCCGGTTCGCCCGCCAGCTTCGCCGGCATCGCTCGAGTCCCTCACCGACGGACAGCGGCCGCCGTCTGCCGCCGCTTCCGCCATTGAGGTCGACGAAACAGCCGCGAGCCTTCTCCAGCCCGTGATAGCTCGCCGGTTCGCCCGCCAGCTTCACCAGCTTCACTCGAGTCGCTCGCTGACGGACAACGGCCGCCGCGCATCGCGCGCCGCCGCTTCCGCCATTAATGACGACGAGATAGCTGCATCTGTAGAGAAGGCCAGCTTCAAAACCGCGGCTAGCTTTCTTTACGTTATAAGAAAGCTACCCCGCCTCCGCCCCCGTGGGCATGCGTCACCGGCGAAATGAGGAAAGAGTGTGTTTTTAGTCCCGCTGAGGCCGGACCAATCTCCATTTCTCAAACATTTCTCAGCTCCTCTTAGTTTGAGTGGCTGAAAATGTCAATATTGCAGCAATGAGCCTGTTGTATAACACGCACGCCTGCAAACAAACGCCAACACACACAAACGGATGACGCTCTCTTATCTGCTCGAGCTATTTTAAGCTTTTGTCGTTTCCCCCTGTGGCTCAGCGGCGAAACCCAAAGCCTTCGCACTGGAGACCCATGTTCAATCCCAGGTCTCGCAGCAGATAAAAATTTAGTCTCGCCGCGGCCAGACTTGCACCGAAACTTTTAGCTCATTCAGTTCCAAGAAAATGCGACTGTTCCGGTGTATTTTGCAGTAAACAAGCCGGTACCATGGCCCGCTTGCCTGCACAAAAATGCCGTTTCCACGGCGACCCAGAAAAATCATATAAGCAGTGTATTTTCTGGTATTCCGGCCACAGCCGATGGTGTTATGACTGTAATAAAAATGCCCACAGCCCAGTGTTCATTTCTACACACAAACACAGCCCGCCACAGTGCAGGGCACGCACAAATGAGATCGACTCATGTCATTGTGCATTAAATGTAGTGAATGTGCCCACAACCCAGTGCCCACAAACACTACACACTGCATGTGCCACGTTTTCTATAAAACGAAACCAACACATATACAGTCAGCTAAAACCCACGGTGTTTAAGTCTCGCTGCGGCCAGACTCCACCGAAACTTCTCGCTCGTTCAGTTCCAAACAATGTGACTGTTCCAGTGTATTTTGCAGAAAACAAGCCGGCACCACACCCCGCTTGCCTGCACACAAATGCCATTTTTACGGCGACCCAGATAAATCCCAAAAGAGTGTATTTTCTGGTATTCCAGCCACGGCCGATGGTGTTATGAGTGTTGTAAGAATGCCCACGTCTCAGTGCCCATTCCCACACACAGTCACAGCCCGCCACAGTTCAGGGCTAGCACAAATAAAATCGACTCATGTCGATTGAGCAAAAATGTAGTGAATGTGCCCACGACACAGTGGCCGTCCCGCACCCACATTCATTCACAGACACGCTCAACCCCAAGGGGTTTGTCCCGCTCGCTCTCTCTCCACAACATGTCATAGAGAATTCGAGCGCGACCAGGCTGCCCGCCATGATTGGCGCGCATCCCGCCTCGCACACTATAAACACAGTGTTTATGTCTCAGCACACCGAAACTCTGCAGCCGCCACTATGCCGCGGCCAGAGCCCGGATTTCATTCTACCCCTAGCTATTCACGCAGATGCGTGGGCAAAGCTTCCCGGGGTCTCAGAATGGGTGTTGAACACTATAAAAAGAGGCTATTCGCTACAGTTCGCTCGACGTCCCTGCCGTTACACGGCGCGAGTCGAAACCACGGTAAACAATAAATTATCACATCTACTTCGAGCCGAAATAGCGAAACTGCTGAGTAAAGGGGCCATAGAACCTTTATCTCAGGCTCAGAGCGAAGGGGGGCTATACAGCAGATATTTTCTGGTACCGAAAAAAGACGGGGGTCTCAGACCCATTCAAGATCTGCGACAGCTGAACAGAGTGCTTATGAAGCGCCAGTTCAGAATGCTGACAACCAGGAAAATCCTCGCACAAGTGCGCCAGGGAGACTGGTTTATGTCAATAGATCTGAAAGACGCCTATTTCCAAATACAAATAGCGTCACGTCACAGGCGATTCTTGAGATTCACCTTCGAGGGCCAGGCATATCAATACACAGTCCTACCGTTCGGCCTATCCCTAGCACCCCGTACATTTACGAAGTGCATGGACGCGGCCCTAGCACCCCTGAGACTTTTTTTTTAACTACTTGGACGATTGGCTGATTCTAGCTCGATCACATTCAGAGCTCACAGAACACAGAACCACATTACTCGAGCGTCTCGAGAATCTGGGTCTCACAGTCAATTGGGCGAAGAGTTCGCTGTTCCCCAGCCAGAAAATCTCTTTTCTGGGAACAGTACTGGACTCGCTGTCTATGACAGCACGTCTGTCGCCAGAGTGAGAACTGGACATTTAGCGCGCCGCGAAATCCTTTCGCCGCGGCTCTATAGTCCCGCTCAAAGGTTTCAGAAAATGCTGGGCCTCATGGTCTCGGCATCTTCAGTACTCCAGCTGGGCCTGCTTCGCATACACCCACTGCAGTTATGGCTGAAAGGGCGAGTTCCACCCCGGGCATGGATCTCTGGTCTGTTTCGCCTCAGGGTCAACATGAAATGTGTTTCGGCTCTGGAACCTTGGAAAATAGCCGACTGGTATCAGTCAGGCGTGGGTCTGGGGACTCCCTCGAGTGTGACCGTGGTGTCCATGGACGCCTCCACCTCGGGATGGGGAGCGCTGCTCGAGGGCAGACCGTTCTTCGGCCAGTGGTCAGAACGGGAAAAGCTCCTACGCAAATGCTGGCAGTCGACAACGCGCTATGGCGCTTTTGTCCCCAGATAAAAGGCCGCCACGTCTTAGTCCGGTCGGACAACATGTCAGTGATGGCATACATAAATCACCAGGGTGGCGTCAGGTCCCGAAACCTTACAGGCTGACGGAACGCCTCCTGGTCTGGGCTCAGCACAACCTGCTTCCACTGAAAGCAGCGCATGTGCCTGGTCGCCTGAATCTGGGACCAGACCGTCTGTCCAGAAACAATGTCAAGGCAGGGGAATGGTCGCTGCACCTGCAGACGATCCAACTGCTGTGGGAGACATTCGGCAGAGCGCAGGTGGACCTGTTCACGTCCCAAGAAAACGCTCACTGTCCGAACCTTTTCTCCAAGAGCAGGGATGCGCTGGCCCACGTATGGCCCTGCTGCCCCCTCTATGCTTTTCCCCCCATCTCGCTCCAGCCTCAAGTGCTGGAACGAATCAGGGAAAACGGATGCCCAGTGCTACTCGTGGCTCCGCTCTGGACAAACCAGAATTGGTTCCCAGTCCTAATGCAGCGGACCAGCACTGCCCCGTGGCCGATACCGGTGAGGAGAGACCTCCTCTCACAGGCAAAGGGCTCGACTGGGCATCATCGCCCGGAATTATGGTCCCTACATGCATGGGCCATCAACGGGTACCCGCTAACCTCCCAGAGGGAGTGTTAAATACAATCACGCAGGCTAGAGCCGCGTCTACTAGACGGCTCTATTCCTCAAAGTGGTCAGTGTTCTCTGCCTGGTGTCAAGCTCAGGGCTTTTCACCCGCAGACTGCGGGGTTACGGAAGTGCTCTCTTTCCTTCAGGAGCTGCTGGATAAGGGCAGAACCCCATCCACGCTCAAAGTATACATGGCGGCCATAGCGGCGTTTGCAAAACCGACGTCTGGCCAGTCACTGGGGAAAACGACCTGGTCGTGCGATTCCTCAGGGTAGCTCGGAGGCTGAATCCTCCCAGACCCCCCTCAGTCCCTGTGTGGGACCTTTCTACGGTTTTGGAAGCCATGAAAGGTGCCCCATTCGAGCCAATCCATTTGTCAGACATGAAACATCTGTCTCTCAACACGGTATTCCTTATGGCTCTCGCTTCAGTGAAGCGCGTAGGGGACTTGCAAGCGCTTTCGGTAAGCGCGTCATGCTTGGAGTTTGGGCCTAATGACTCAAAAGTCATACTCAAACCAAGGCACGGGTACGTGCCCAAATCCTTTTATTTCCCTGTGCGCTCTCTCGGTTCATAAAGAGGAGGAGGATGCGAGTCTCCTTTGCCCTGTCAGGGCACTGAGAGCTTATGTGTCCCGCTCGTCTGCCTTCAGACAGACCGAGCAGCTCTTCGTTTTGTTTGGCGGACGATCCAAGGGACTGGCCGCATCAAAACAGAGCCTATCCAGATGGATAGTCGACGCCATAGCACTGGCTTACACTTCTAAGGGCCTGCAGTGTCCTTTGGGTGTCAGATCGCACTCCACGAGAGGTGTGGCCTCGTCGTGGGCGTGGTATAGTGGGGTTACCTTGCAAAATATCTGTACGGCCGCAGGCTGGGCCTCGCCATCTACATTTATAAGGTTTTATAACCTAGAGGTTCCCGCCTTACAAGCCAAGCTTCTGTCGGTATAGAATTCAGTACTATCTGCCCTGCTGTGCCGGCCCAGATGCTGAGTTTTGCTTGTGCATCGCTCACTGAGCGATAACACGGCTCCATGGGTGTTGAATAACCTGTACTATTACCCAGTTCAGGCTGAACACGTTCACCCTGTCTGTGTGAAACACTATTAACATAACTAGCTCCTATAGGATGCTATTTCATGGGGAATGATGCTTGCAGCCTCTCTTCTCCGACTCTCTGTGAGTCTATGGTGATTATGCACTACATGAGCCCCGGGCTACTGCCCTTGGGACTTTGGTGTCGGATCCCAGAACGCACGGCGTTTTGCATTGTGTTCCTCATAGCGTAAGATATTACGCAGTACGAGAGATACTCTCGTAAGAGAACGTACTCGGTTACTAACGTAACCTCGGTTCTCTCTAGAGAGGGAACGAGTACTGCGTATCTTGCCGTGCATACACAGCTCTGGTTCGCTTCGGCGATGAAAACCAGTGTACCAGCCTTATCGAGCTATATTTATAGGGCGAGACCACGCCCTTTCTGGCGGGACGTGACGAAATGGGCGCGAAATGCCCCCATTGGATATGTATCACGCAGCGCCTCTCTCGATAGGCTGCTGCTGTTGCCGCAGGGCAGCCAATAGGCGCGAGCTGTCCTGCCTATGTCTGCATGCTGCTGCACAGCGTTTTACATTAATTCAAAATTAAGGATAATTTTTGGCTTCAATATCTCGTGGAAAAGAGGTTTTCCCCATAGCGTAAGATATTACGCAGTACTCGTTCCCTCTCTAGAGAGAACCGAGGTTACGTTAGTAACCGAGTACGTTCTTTGACATAAGCTTGGTGTGTCCCAGGCTTAAGATCAGATCATTTTGCATTGGAAACTCTAAATCTCACAGTGGCAAATGATGATACTCCCCCATAGGCACCATGCATCCCCCACAAACAACAAATTCATCAAATTCTTCAAGGAGGTCTATCACTCTTAAAGAAAGCTATCTGTTAACATTCCATTTCATCTGAATACCAACTGCTAGAGCAGATCCTATCAGAAGCATATGATTTTCTTTTTCTTTCTCATTTTTTCACCATGTTTAGCTTGTAATTTATTTTTCTAAATATAAGGCTATTATGAGTAGAGAAAAGGGGCTAAATGGACCATACTAACCAGCTAAATCTTCTTGACCCCTTAATATTCTTTACACAGTCTAGCATGATCTTACTCCTGTGATGAAGGTGCCCTACCACGACATAATGCAGGTCAAGTCTTGCTCATCAACAAACACCAACGGTGCCATTAGTCTGTCAAAACAAGTGAAGAATGAATCCCTCTTTTATTATTAGCTGTATTGGATGGGCACAGTCCAGCCAGTGATGACCACAATTACACCCCAGTGTACAGGAAAAGAAGGGCAATGATTAAAGTTCAATGACACCTCATCAGAACGGAAGGTCATTATGGAAAGATTGAGTTCTGTTTCACCAGTGCAGCCATGTTGCTCCATTCATGATTAATTGTGATCTGTGAGCCTATCAGAACCAATGATCTAGAAAGGAATGGCCTCTGTACACTCATTAAAGAGAGAGTGAAAGTAATGGAAGAAAAAACTAATGACAAAACTATCTACTTCTAGCAACCTGCAAAATGAGCCTTGTGAGCCTATCAGATGGTAAACTTGTGTAATGCGGCTGTATGTTGTTCTCAAGGGAAGAAAGTCATTTGCTTAACTAAGAAAACAATTCAACTGGTTCTCCATCATAAAAAAGCACACGTCAACGCTCAAAACTACAATCAACTCGGCATTTCACTCTGCAAGGTCACTCTGGGAAAGTGCTGTGGCCACATTTACATTTTTAACAAGGAATCTGATTGTGCTTTGCATCTGAACTAGGCCTATATAATGAGCAAATAATTTTATTTTATTTTTCACACAGCTGATGGTCCTCTTGTTAGACGGAGAGCCCACAGTGGATTGTTTCTCTAAGGTGCTTGCTTTGAATTTTTTCCACAATGTAATCGCAAATGTCACACAATAAATAACACATGCAGAACTCACACAGGGAAGCCTTTCTAATGAAGTGGCCAGCTGACGCTGACAGCACAGTTCATGTGTGAGGGATAAAGACCTGAACTACTAGAGCTTAAGGGCCCACAGGCTCAACCAACCAGAACAAATTTGTCTCACACTCTCAACATGGGTCCTCTGTCAGACACACTCCTGTCCTCAAGCTGGGAAAAAATGACACTGTCACAGATAGTGTGCACAATACGAAGTGGAAAATATATATTGATAAATAAAGCTTTTGCTGTCTAAACTGTAGTGCACAGATACACTACTCACAAAATACATAAGTACGTAGATATGCATAAGTAGAGGATAGCTAGACAGTTTACTGTATCTAAAAACATAGTGGTGAGCCACTCATAAACTTCATCTATACTCTACAATGAGGTATGAAAGCCCATTTCCACTTTAAAGAGAAATTGAGCAAAATGTGATGTAATCTCAAAATTATTACTTTTTCACAATGTGATTTTCTCACAAACACGACTCATTATTTCTCATAATTGTGACTTAATATCTCACAACTGCTACTTTGTTTCACGTAATTGCAATTATTTTCTGTAATTGTTACTTTTTATTTCACAAATGCATCTTCATTTTTTGGAACTGCAGCTTTAGCTCTCTTAAGTGGGATTTTTTTTTTTCATAATTCTTACCTTGTGATTATTTTCTGTAATTGTGACTATTTCTTGAAACAGCTATTTTAGTTCTCGTAATTGCTAATTTGGATATCTCACAACTGCAACTTTATTTCAGGAGTTGTCAAAAGTACCGACTTCGGTACAAAGTCATTACTGAAATTTAAACAAATGTGACAATACTAGAATTTCCCTTTAGCATGTAAAGCGCTGTTGAACGGATACTTAAACACCTCTGATTGGCCATTGTGTTGACGCACTCAACACATATGTCTGTGATTGGCGACAATGTTCAACTCTTCAAAAACATGTTGTCTTTGACGCTCTTCATCGAGATACATAGATACACACAGGAGTGTTTGAAAGCAGCATCTATCAGCGGATATATTAGGGTCTGCTGATAGGACCTGCTTTTAAACGCTCCCATGTGTACCTATGTAAGCGCTCGGTAAAGACCGTCAAATATGTCATTGTTAATCGTTGCCAATCACAGACATATTATATGTTGAGCACGTCAACCCAATGGCCAATCAAAGGTGTTTAAGAATCTGTTCAACACCGCTCAAATACTGGTATCGTCACATTTATTAAATTTCAGTACCGACTTGGTACCGAAGTCTGTACTTTTTGACAACTCTAGTGATTATTTCCCATAACTGTGATTAGATATCATAATTGTGATTTTATATCTCAAAAAGGTGACTTTTTAATGCTTGGAACTGCAACTTTAGTTCTCGTAATTTATGTCTAATAATTATAACTTTACATGTAAAAGTAAAAACAACAAAGAACATGCATAGCCTACTGCAACAGTCCCTGTCATCACCAAGTGTTATTTCACGGTCTGTCTGAGACAGTCGGTAGCTTAACAAACCAAATGCTTTTTTATCAACCACACATCATTTTGATACATTACAAAATGGCATGAGACAATGCACAGCAAATCTTTCCAGGCGAGAAATGTTTAAGGAGCATTGATTCGCTCAAGCCAGCAGCTGTGGCCTCTGACATTGAGAATAGGGTGTTTGCTTGTAATTGCCCCCCGACAGTTACATGCATCAATGAAAGCAGCCACTGAAATCTCCCACACAGTCTCGCACACAGTGAGCACACATATGAGACATACTGCAAGATATTTAATCTGTTTTACGCTTCCATAGATGTTGGACTTCTAAAACAAATGTTCCACCATTGGACGTTAACCTACATTAAATTGTGATAGGAAATATTTTAACATAAAAAACAAACACATTTTCCTGTTAAATTAAAGCTGCAGTCCGTAACCTTTGGCACTCTAGTGGTTAGTAAACAGAGCTGAATGTGTCTTGCGGAAGAACAATTTAGCCAGAGCTACTTCTCTCTGTTTATGTCTATGTGGCACACAGATACTGGGCTACTATGCAGTGGTACGACCCGTACCAATCTAAAATAGTCTGAATACAAACACTTATTATATAGGTGTACTGTAGTGATTGGGGATAAGACAAAAACATGGTTTAGAAAATGGATTCATGATGTTCTCGCTTATTATATACATTTTGTACATTTTGAACACACAAAAAGTTACAGACTGGAGCTTTAAAGGGATAGTACACCCCAGAATTTTTTTTTTTCACGACAATTGGGAATTGTATTGAGTTTATGTTCAATTAAAGTCAAGGGTTAATAATATATGTTGTTAAAGGAATAGTCCACCCAACAATTCTGTTATAAATTACTCACCCTTATGTCTTTCCAATCTGTTTTTTTTTTTTTTTTTTTTTTACAGAAAAGATGACGCTTTGAAGAACCTTTTTTTGTTTTTTTTTACAGTTCCCATTGACTTCCATTATATTTGTTGTCAATGGAAACTGAAACTGTTTGGTTTACAATTGGTTAACATTCTTCAAAATATCTTATATTGTGTTCCACCAAAGAAGGGTTTGGAAGGGTTTTATATTAGAAAATAAACTCTGTTTCATACACACAACATTAGACACTTCACAAAGGAAAACGTGACTGAAAGTGTGGCATGCCACCAAATCACACCTTGAAGCATGTTGAATGTGTGACGTCTGAATGTGCTGTGATTAATTGAAGAACTGTCGCTGATGATTTCACTCTCTCACCAAGCCAAGGAACAAGTGCACCCTGAGGTATTGTAGCTAACAATCCATTATTCAAGGAGAAGGCTTTAGCTCCAAGCTGCAGAAGCACAGTTGATTCCAGGAGGCTCTGAGGCCACGCTTAGTTACAATTATAGCTCCTAGCACAGCTAAAGTAGAAGAGGTGAGCATACTTAAAACAGACCTGTGAAGTCGAGAAGACTGGGACGCTACAAACACAGGAATAAGCAATCAACTTATGTTCAAATATTAGCTCACCATACTATTTAGTTCTCAAATCAATATCAGCCGATCAATATTTGGACTATGTATATACTAAAGCAGCATCCAAACTTAGAAAGTGATAAAAATCTGCTATTGAGGAACATATAAATGAAGAAGTATTCACAATTCATCACCTCTGTGAGAACGCTTCATCATATACTTCAGTGCTCTAGCAGCCTCAAGGAGACACTTTCAGAATACAGGTTCATCCCCTCAGGGTGAAAAAACAACAAAACAAAACAAAACAAACAAAAAAACGCACATGAGAACCGTTTCTCCTAGACTGCAATGAGATTCAATAGAGAGCATATTCGAGAATTTTGCTTCTCAGGTTTTTCTCAAGATGAAAAAGATCCCAGTTATCTCCCATGTGTCTCCTCTAGAGTTTCAGTAGAGATCTCTGTGTCTTAAACTTTGCTCAGCTTTGCCAAGAAACCAAGAAAATTTGTCAAGAGTTTCAGTATGAACTTAGATATTTCGTCCTCAATTCTACCAAATTTTTCGAGATATCTTATCCACATTGTTTTTTTAGTTATATATAGGGCTGCAACTAACGATTATTTTCATAATCGATTAATCGGACGATTATTTTTTCGATTAATCGGATAAAATTTCAATTTGATTTTTTGTTTATTACAACTAAATAAAACCCTTAATCATGGTATTTATGTGTAAAAGTGTACAAAACCCACACATTGAGTTTTACTAATATCAATATTTGCATTGTTTTTAATGATAATTGCTGATGGCAAGTTGACAACCATGAAAAACAAAAAAATCTAAATTATACACAACATTGTTTTAACATAATTTTTGTTAAAAACTAATTTACACAGACATGTTCAGATGTGAAGATAGAAACCAAAAACATGTAAAGTACATAATTCATTTAATTTTTATTTAAGATTCTATTAATTATAAGGATAAATTGCTAAAATAAATATAGAAAGACTGAAAAAAAGCGTGTGAACGTAGTAGAGCCGCAGTAGATCGCGTTTGTAAAACAATTAAAACTTAATAGAAGACAAATGCTATAAAAAGAGAACGGAATGGAGACGCAGCAAACAGGCTTGATTAAAAGGACAAGAAAATGATGCATTAGTGCACAAGCATTCGCTGAAAACCACTGACTACAGTGACTAAAAAAACAATCTTTTACTGCTGCTGTTAATAACTGCCTTTATATTTAGTGCTTCACTTTCTAAACACCGTTTTAATTTAGCCTATTTCTGGGTAGCGCTATTTTAATCCATCACTTATGTTGCGAGCGAAATGATTGCACAACCTGATGCCCGAGACAAAATACAGACATCCCAAGTCTCCCGGAAGTTCCGGGAGTCTCCCGCATATTGATAGCGGCTCCCTGATGCCCGCAAATTAGTTCAAACTCCTGGAATCTAGAGCGTGCAAGCAAGAGAGCGCATGCGAGACAGAAGAGAGTGCTCCAAAGTCCAAACTGTGTAGCGCGCGCACGACAGAGCGGCACAGGGAGAGAGACCTTGCATGTGTGTGCGTGTGTGCCGCATCATGATAGGCCTGTTTCAACAAATCACCAGTAAATGCTCCCCGTGACGTAAGCAGAGCAACTAATCGATAATGACATTCGTTGACAACGATTTTCATAATCGATTATTATCGATTATATCGATTAGTTGTTGCAGCCCTAGTTATATATTCATACTGTGTCAACAATCGATTATTTTTATTCCTGCTATGGAATTAAAGAAGCATATAATGACACAAAAGTTGGACTTCCACTGTGTCTCTCAAGCTATGAATGTACAACTAAGTATTAAGATGTCCTTTCTTCTCTTTGAATGCACTGAATTTATTTGTGCCAGATAGATGATGAGACTTTTGCTTTTACTGCTAGAGAGTCATAATGCTAATCTGAATGTCCAAAATCGCCATTGAAGCATCTAAAATTAGTGCGTAGTAGTTAATAAGCACATCTGGCACATTAGATTACATGGCAAAACACAATGATTTTTTTTTTTAATGATTATAATCAGAGGGAACATGACATCATTGAATATTATCTTCAAGATGTCAGCAGTTCTGGCAGCTCTGAAAAATTTGAAATCCAGGTTATGCGAATATCACAATGAAAGAAGCAGTAAGGAAACCTGTCCACTCTCACAATGGCAGCACATCTGAATCTGAATGGATATGCATCACTCTCATGCAAAACATTCGCTGTGACTGGAGATCAATAAGTACAAGGAGAAATATCCACTGAGCTCCGGTAAATGAATCTCTAGTCCTTCCAGCATGACAACTGATCAGTCTCCTTCTGTTTCTCAAAATTCTGATGTAATGTGGCAAGCTGTTTTAACATTGACTCGTTAAAACTAACTAGTATGTATTTTTATTTTATTTTACTAGGATTTATATTTTAATTACTTGCAATTAATCCATTGTTGACTAGTATCCCTTTTTTTTGCAGTATTTCTACAGTAACTATTCATCAAATAATCATACTGTTTTCTTAAAATGACTAGCATCATTTACTCACTAGTGTCTATTCCATTGCTTGCATTTCAATACTGACCAGTAACTATTCCATGGTTAACTGGTTAATTGCAAATGTTCATCATTAATTCAATGATCTGTGATTCAGATATCAGCTAGGCTATTTACTGACAAAAAAAAAAAAAAGGAAAAGGGCTGCCACACAGATGTCACCCTTTTCCAGTTTTGCATTTGGCAGACTATTTTCAAGCCATACTAGTATTTACATAGATTCATGCAGAGTCTCATTAACATAAAGCTGGAACAGACACTATAATTTGGGATGATGACTTGCAGCAAAGAATAAGAACAGTAATCAAATAATGATGTTTTTATTTGTGCTCTATAAATAAATTGATTGACTGATATATTGACTGATTTTAGTACAAGTGTGTACACTAATAAATAAGCATAGTATCACTGTCAATAGGCTATAACTTATAGCCAAGGAATAATTGGTGAAATTGAAAAAAAGATAGCTAGTCTTTACTGGATAACTATTAAAATAAATCATAAAAACTGGTAAATCATAACAGAAAGTTGTTCGTTTTTAAGGATTAAATGTTAAAAGAGCTTGCCATAGAGGTAAAAACCGTAAGAGTATGATCATGAAAGCCGTAGCAGCCTGTCAATGGGACACCTTTTAAAAAATGTCTCTATTACCTTCATTTGACCAATAAAAACAGCATGAGCTACAATGAATGGCATTTCAAATATCCGCATATGACCTGTGATCATATATAGTTATTGCAAACTAATAATGCGTTCTGTTGTTAATTCCTGGGCATGTTTGAGATGCACAGTAAACATTTTTTTTTTTAAAACGAGTTGCGTGCCGAATTATGCAGTTCTTATTTTGTTTTGTCTCTCTATAGCCTAATTGAAAGTTAAATAACAATCACTCACACACAAAAAAAAGGAATTTTGCCACTCACCTTTGACGAGATGCGGGACAGCGAGGTGCACGCAGAGGGCGATGGAGACGAGCAACGGTCCCATCCTCACCGAACAGCAGCTACGAGTTCCAATGTTACAAACGTCCAACGTTACCTACGGTTAAAACTTCTTTCTTCCACTGAGTTACACGCACAGGTTTTCTACTAAGTATCTCTCTGGACAGGTGTCAGTTAAGTCCGTGTTGTTGTTTTATTTTTCTCCTAGGAAGGGTCAGCGGAGATGAAATAAGTGATTCTCTCAGGAGTTCCTCTTGCCCTTATGCTGCAGTGGCACGCGGCGAGATAACGGAGAGACTCTGCGCGGGTCCCGATCAAAAGGGTGATTGCGCGCGGCAGACGGTCAGTGTAGCGCTCGAGCAGCGGCGCTGTCTTACTGATAAAGACGAGCCTCGCTCCTCCCCAGCAGCCATGGAGCCTCCAATACACAGAACGAACGGCAAAACCCAAATGGGTGGGACACTGTCAGTGTATTTCACTTCGCACCGGGAAAGGCGCTATTTTTGCTCTGATGTAGAACAGGTACAGCGGCGACCTCCCTTCCGAGATTTATCCCAAACAGTCTCTTTTCTCTATGTTTGTAGGCTAGGTGAGATAGTGGGATGGCCCTAGAAGGGGAGACCAGGAATTGCTGTAACAATTTTTCCTTAGATATTTTTGCGCTATTTATATCAAGCTTTGATATGATCGTCCCATATCTGTTACAAATTAAATAAAGTAGCCCAGAGAGTGCACCGGCGTCACTACCTTACTGCGTGAGTTGTTACAATAGTCGAAAACATTTAATTGAATAGCCTATTATTCCATGCATCACACTACAACCGACAATCCAAACATTTAATTAAAATGTAACGGCTAAACAAATTTACATTTTAATTTGAAAATAAAAATAAAAACAACTCAAAGGATTGGAATAAATTGCATAACTTTAAAACATCTAATCAGATTTAAAACACTTGGCACTTGCCGACTTCGTCAATGGTTACAGAGAAAACTGGGTATCATAAACTAACGCTAGGCTATCAGACTGCAGGCAAATGTGCCCAATCCGACATTGCTCACATGTGACCGAGATCTCTTTTTTTTTTCTCATGACAGTGTGAACAGCACAAACCCCATGGAATCTGACCTTTTCCGATTTGTCCGATTCCGTTTTTTTTTTTATGAGATAGGGCTCGGACAGTAGTCCGAGCCACCATTGAGGTAATGGTGGGTTGAGCTCTTCAGAGGTCAATACCCACTAAACTGAGAGGATTTGTGCCTGCAGTGCAGGGACCTCCAAGTTGTAAAACCTGATAAAGGTTGACGGCGAGGACCAGCCGGCTGCCACACAGATGTCGCCGATAGACACACCGCTGGACCACACCCAGCAAGAGGCCATGTCTCTGGTCAGCCATGCCCGCATTCGGTTTGAGTCGAGTACCGCTCCCAGGAAAGAGATCCTCTGGCTGGGAGATAGCGAGCTCTTGGCTATGTTGATTCTGAGTCCTAGGCATTTCAAATGGCTTAGGAGCACAGATCTGTGAGACTTCAATTTTGCCTCCGACTGGGCCAGGATGAGCCAGTCGTCGAGGTAATTGGGGATGCGCATACCCTTCTGTCTCGGGGGGAAAGTGCTGCGTCCATGCACTTCGTAAAAGTGCCGAATGGTAGGGCTGTTTACTGGTAGGCCACCCCTTCAAACACGAATCTCACAAACAGTCTGTGATGGGGGGCTATTTGGATATGAAAGTATGCATCGTTCAGATTCACTGAGAAAAAATAATCCCCTGGGCGTACTTGCGATAGGATTCGTTTCAAAGTTTGCATTCTGAGCGGCTGTCTCATGAGGGCGAGATTCAGATACCTGAGGTCTAGAATGGGCCTAAGGCTGCTATCCTTTTTGGGAACGAGGAAGTAGCGGCTGTAGAAGCCCGGCTCGCTGTGGGGAGGGGGAACTACCTCCACGGAACCTTTGGACGTGCGTTACGTCGCTCCCCACCGAGGTGTTGACTATTTCCCTGAAACAGGGTGGTCTGCGAGCAAAATTGGAGCGAGTAACCTCAAATCACCAGAAGTGTCCAGAACCCATTTTGGCACACCGGGGATGGCTTTCCAAGGATATACTCAATCAAATTCATAAATAATTAATGATTTTGAAAAAAATATTAAAAACAGTAGCGACTCCTGGCTGTAAATTAAGGTAGGGCAGATTCTGGGTCTACTTAACCCTCTGGGGACTAAGCCCTATTTGGTCCGTTTTCTCTATTTTTACATTTGGGCTTATAAACCATATGTAATGGAGATGGAACACTATGTGTTTGGTATCTATGGATTCAGAAGACCCTAAGCTAACATAAGCATGCATGTAATGTGTTTATAAAGGAAGTATGAGTGAAAAATGTACAATAAACTAGAGAATTTCAAAAACGGAAATTAGATTTTTGTCATTTATTTCTGAAAATCACACAACAATAGTGAACATTTTTTGAAAATAATATATATTTGTCAAAGCCTTTGCTTGACAGACATGTGTAATTGTTAAATAAAATGTGTAAAGAA
Organism: Gila orcuttii; assembly: GCA_026230005.1. Classification (NCBI taxonomy): domain Eukaryota; kingdom Metazoa; phylum Chordata; class Actinopteri; order Cypriniformes; family Leuciscidae; genus Gila; species Gila orcuttii. The sequence continues at coordinate 36,751,401 of JAPDVR010000004.1, forward strand.
CAATGAAAAATGTAACTTTATTTACAAATAGTCCAGGGCGTTTTTTTTAGGAATGCTTAGAATTTTCTAAGCAATGCTTTCTACTCGTCACCCCCCAGTAATTGTTCCAGAGCTTGTTCCACCGTAAATCGTTTACTGCTTGCCATCATAAAAGTGCTAAAACAATAAATAATGCTATAATTGTATGTATATATATATATATATATATATATATATATATATATATATATAAGAATTGTTCTGTCTCTCTCTTATATAAATCTCTGTGCTCTGTAATAATTCGCTCCGTAAGCCTCCGTTCGATCTCTGTCGAATCCTCTCCACTCGACGCTGTTTCCGTCATATCCCTTACTATATAGTACCACCCCTTGCAAGGCTACAGAGTCCTCTGATTTGCTAGAATACGTCATGGTAACCTTCCTCTGATTGGGTAAGAAAAATATTCCTCCATCTGCAATTTTTCCATTGGTTGTTGCTCGTGGAATCTGCCAAACAACATCGATTTCATTGGACTTTTACGAAGTGGTATTGCGCAACAAGGATCACTGTTTTCAGTGATCAATCCGTCCCCAGAGGGTTAATGATAACCATTTTGTAAGCTTTATATTCTATTTGGTGTTCACATGCAGAGAGTTTTGGCAGAGTTCTAATGTCCTTGGATTTTCAGCCTATGACGCTCTAATGTTGATTGACAGGCTTTTAGTACACAAGAATGCTATGTAGTATTTACTGTTAGAAGTTGTAAAGGAATTCTGGTGAGGAAAAGAAAGTTATGTCTATTCTCAGAACAAACAAACATAAAACAAACCCAACCAAACTACTTTATACAACACAGGATCATTGGTCTTGGAATCATTAGGGCCCAAGCCTTGAAAAGGCGAAGGCCCTATTGTTTTCCTTAGGAAAATTAGAAAAATTATTATTTTACTACCTTTTTGGCACTTTTGGGGCCCTTAACGTGCTCGAAAACTCTTGAAACTTTGCACACGGGTCAGAACCCGCGGCCATCAGAGCCGGGCTGAAGCTAGTACCCGGGCGTGGCAGGGGGGCTCGACAGCGCCCCCTGGAACGGGGTCCGAAAACTTGGTCCATAAATCAAACACGCTTGCATGTAATGCCGAACAACTTTCGTGCTCTAAATTTAACGCCAGCCCAACAGGAATTCGGCTAATTAGGGTTGTTTGAAAAACACATGCAATGGATTTGAGGATGAACGTATTGAGGATGAAAAATTGCCAGGGGATTTTTGATATCTCGAACGGTTTGGCCGTGGCGAGGAAACGAAATTATGGCGAGAAACATGAAACATGAAAAAGTGTGTTATAACTTCAGCATACATTAACTGATCTTGATGAAACTTCAGCAGTGTGTTCGTTGTAAGAGGCTGATCACATGGATGTGACTATTGTGAGTCAAAGTTATAGCGCCACCAACTGGCAGGAGAAAGTGTGTCACTTTCAAAATGCTTTGAAATCACCCTCTAATTTTTACCCGATTTGCTTCAAACTTTATGTGTATAATGTAAACACACGCCAGATGTAGGCCTGTGAAAGGATTATTGATATCTTAGATACTGTTGCTGTGGCAACAAATCAAACTTTAATATTCTTGTTTGATGCGAAAGCGCTAGATTAACCATTATACTGCTGTGTGGTTTGGCCTGCATTAAAAAAGAAAATAAATGTCTTAAGCCTTGTATTTTTTAAATAAGTTTTTTTTTTTTTTTAATAAAGTAAAGGCATATAACCAGTTTAATTGTAGTGCATTGACAATAGTTTTATATAATTAGTTTATTAATTAAATTAACTTGGTCCATAAACTTGGTCTGAAAATTTGGTCCATAAATCAAACACACTTGCATGTAATAATATGAAACTCGGTACACATATAGATCTCATCGGGCCAAACTTCTTTGAGCCAGCCCAACAGGAAGTCGGCTATTTTGGTCTGAATGTGGATGTTTTGCAAAACCAGCCTCTACATTTTTACTCACTCCTCTTAAGTGGTTTATTTTATTCCCACCAAACTTTTCAACATGATGAAAATACATTAAAGATGCTAAATTGTTAACGGATATTGAATATCTCAAACGGTTTTGCTATGGCGAGGGATTATGTCAAAAAAAGAATCAGGAAACGTCTCATATCTTCTAAAAATGTAATTACACCATTTATTTTTATATAAAATTATACAAATATTAGAACTAAACTAATTTTATTCTATTTTTTTCAATTCAAGTTGTATGAAAAAGTTTAAAGCAGGCTATTTAGTGCTATTTGGTTAAACAAAAAAAATCATACATAGGGCTATACTTCCCTCTTGTGTCCAAAATGATATAAACATAGTACATAAAACTTTTTTTATCAGGTATGCCTATTGTATTTATATATAAATATATTAGGTATGTGGCTGTGAGGATATTTTCCCACCAGTTAATCGACGTGTGACACCAGCGGGGGCTTTTAAATCGCTAATATAAAAGTGAAAGTAAAGGCACTTTTACACAAAATATTCCATCATCATCTTTTCAGTCAGCTCTTCACTCTCGTAATTAATGAAATTTGACTCCTGTTGCTGATCTTTGCTGCAAAATTACAAATAATTTATTTCTGTATAAAATAACACTCTGACTAAAAATACATTTGATGTTTCTTTTTAAATCAATGTAGAATGTGTAACTTAAAAATAAACAGATTAGTGCTCTGTTTGAGGACAATCCTGTGAGGGGAGGGGAGGGCAGGGGGATTTCTCTGTTGGGTGAGAATTAATTTAAATTATTGTTTTTCAAGGTAGCATTCTAATCAGGTAAACCAAGTAATATGCTGTGTTTCTATATATATATATATATATATATATATATATATATATATATATATATATATATATATATATATATATATATATATATATATATATATATATAGCCTATATATATATATATATTTGTTATATACCGTAAAACTTCAAATAATAGCCGAGTCCCAAATAGACGCCTGTCTCTTTTACACGCCTGGTGTGGCTGCAGGTTTGGGTAAATAAAAGCCGGTCTCAAATAGAGGCCGGGTCTGTTTTTTACTTTCGGGTTGTTAATCTTCTAAAACCGTCAGATCATCCGCTTTTTGTCCCGCCAAAGCCTATTTTGATCGGTGAGTGATGTAGAATAGAATGACTGCTGCGCTTAACAGGGTGCATAACGAGCAGAGAGAGAGAGAGAGCGCCCCGGCCGCGCGCGCGCACTCTCGCCTCTTCAAACAACACCAGCGCTGTCTTGCTCTCGCTCCCTCGTGCATATTAATCAAATCAATTGACACGATAGTAAAAGGTTGGAACTTGGAAGACCGCAGTTTCACGTGGAGCATTTGGAGATTTTTAGAGATTAGAGACTCAATGAACAACATCTCAACACTAAATTATAAAGGCCTGTCTCATATAGACACAAGCCGGTGCAGTTCGACGATTTGGGAAAATAAAAGCCCGGCTATTATTTGAAGTTTTACGCTCTATCTATCTATCTATCTATCTATCTATCTATCTGTCTGTCTGTCTGTCTGTCTGTCTGTCTGTCTGTCTGTCTGTCTGTCTGTCTGTCTGTCTGTCTGTCTGTCTGTCTGTCTGTCTATCTATCTATCTATATATATATATATATATATATATATATATATATATATATATAGCTACGAGCAGCGATTACGGGCCCAAGCCGGTGGCACCGCAACCCCGGTTATAGCGCCACCAACTGGCAGCAGGAAGTGTGTATCTTTCAAAATACTTTGAAATCACCCTCTTATTTTTACCTGATTTGCTTCAAACTCCACTATAATGTAAACACACGGCAGATGTAGACCTGGATGTAGACCTGACCTTTCAGAAGGTTGCTCACGCATACTTTGTGGTTGATATGTGCCCTCGATGCGCACTTTTGCAGAGCCCACACTGATGCAAGCTCTTCAGCACACTTCTTTTCGACAGTCAAAGCGGGGTTACGTTTTTGCACGTCGTGCACAATAACCCTAAAGGCACCAGGGAGGCGGTGCCACCGGCTTTTTATATATATATAAAAAAGGCCCGCCACGTGGGGGGGTATATATATATATATATATATATATACATATAGAGTATATATATAATATACTCCCACCTGCACACTGGTATTTACCTTTTTCCGGCTACAACTGAGTTCCCACGGGACTTCAGCGCGAGACTACAGCTAGCCGTCTAAAACACTATTTAGGTGAATTTAAACAATGGCTAAGTTGCAAAACGCATCTTGTTCACATGTAAGGGGCCTGTTCATGTTGGACAGACATTTTAATTGCATTTCGTGTCTGTTATGAGGCGCAAAGACACTCTTTATGTATATGCCCCCATAACTGCCGTTTTAGCTGAGCGGGAGCTCTGGGCATTTGCGGGAACAGCTCCGTGTTGCAAGCACCAATCCGGTTCGTTTTTTTTTTCTATAGACATTACTCACAAAGGTGTAACGATCAAGATTAACTTAAAAATTGCCCGGAGTTCTCCTTTAAAGCCCTATTTTAAGATCGTTTCTGATGAAATAGAATGGTTAAGATTGAAATTTGGACACATGCTGCTGGCCCGAGAATTTTCGGTTTCTGTGGTAGCACAACCCCCCCCCACCACCACCACCTCCACCTCCACCTCCACAATGGTTTCATAAGTGCACTGGAACAATCATTCATAAAACGCATTAAACTTTAGTTTACAAAGACGTGAAACTCACCGAGTGGTCTGGGGTGTTCACTGATATGCTCACACAAAAATCGCTGCAAAAGATGCTTAGGAAGACGTTTTAGGAAGGATTGTTTCAGTGAACCTATGCAACCATTGTGGAGGTGGGGGGGTGCTACCACAGAAACCGAAAATTCTCGGGCCAGCAGCATGTGTCCAAATTTCAATCTTAACCATTCTATTTCATCAGAAACAATCTTAAAACAGGGCTTTAAGTGTAAAATACCGAACTTGTCCTTTAAGCTTTTTGTTCTATTCACCGGACATTTTAATTCAGAACTGCAGTGAAATGTACAAACTCCAAAATAATAAAACGTTGCCATATTCACGTTCATCTGTTCTGGAAAAAAACGAAACACGCTTTTTAGCCACTCACTGGACATTTCACTTTGAAACTGTCGCGAAACGTGCACGACGCAGCGTATTTTGCATTTTGAAAAAGGTGCCACAGGTACGTTTTTCTAATGAGCCTGTGCTGACTTTATATGAAGGCTATTCACATGAGCACGTTTGAACTAAAGGATTTATACTTTCATTCATTTGATATGCTACTGCACATAGGAAAAACAGACATGCCAACTAGTTACTGACCTGATGCAAACTAATATACATAGCTGAAGTGGATTGATATCATCTTGGTCTGGAGTGGGGTTTACGTAAGGTAAAGTGTAAATAAGCGAGGCAGTCACACAACTGCCCCAATGTCTCTCATTTGGAGTGCACTGGAGTATTATTTTCTTCACAAATTTATACTGGAAAATTGTGGGGCACTGTACAGCTGGGGAGGCTCTACCCCACTTAGTATGCCTGCCGAAGCCATGCACTAAATTTTAATATATCCTCCTCATTTTAGGACTTAAAATAGTCTAGAAAATTTGAGAGCAAAAAAAGTGTTACTTGATGCTTAAGAATTTTACAATTTATTATTGATTCAGTTTATATAAAGGTCTGTGTTTTGCATTAATATTTTGATGAGGCACTGCCCCACCTACCCTTACAGACATGCCATGGCTGATTAAAAATACATATTGAGCAATGGAAACAATCTTTGTCATAGACAAGCAAGATAACTGGACCGGTAAGAAATGGGTGGCACAGCACAGACTTGAAGCAGGAAATCTTTCACCAGAAAGGGCAGAACAGGATACAACTCAGGTAGTTATTCACATGTAAGTATTCACAAAGTATTTGGAGCAATGCATTCAACATAACTCAGGTAAGCATTCACAGGTAAGGCTTTTCATAGTCTTTGAAACAAGGTATTAAACATAAATCAGGTAAGTATTCATAGGTAAGATCTCTCACAGTCTTTGAAGCGAGGCGTCGAATGTAATTCAGGTTGGTATGTGGGTTGGTACCCACAGGTACAGAAATCCAACCCGGCACACACATCTGGTCAGACTGCTCAGACAGCTTTGGCTCTGGGACGGATGTGACGGAAGGCATTGGGCTCTTATTCGGGGTCTGTGGTGGGCATCAACTCCAGCTCTGGGACTGTGGTGGGTATGAGCCCGGTGCAGATGATTGAGGACATCATGATGGGAGTGGACTAGAGGGACTGTAGATGAGTGTCACTGTCATCGCCGTCTACCTCTCTGACTGTATATGATGAGCCACAGCACACTGTCCAAATATTTTGCCAGCGTCACGCCAGAGTCTCCAGTCGGCAACCATTGACTGATGTTGTCATCCATTCCATCCACAAAACAGTTTATAAGAACCCGGTCATCCCACGTGGTCAGATGCAACACTCCAAAAACTCATCCACATAGTCCTCAATTTCCCAGCCATCCTGAAAAATAGTGCACAGGAAAGCTTCAGGTCCAAAGAAAACTCCAGCAGGGATCATCTTTAAGGATCTGGCTTTTCTGAAATGATACTAGGGAGAGGTAGGTAGAGTGAAACCAGTTGCAGAGTGAAACCAGTTGCAGGAAACTTATTGAAATCAAAATAGGACAAGCAAGATGACTGGACCGGTGAGAAACAACAGGTGGCAGAGCACAGACTTGAAGCAGGGAAGCTTTCACCAGAAAGGGCAGAACAGGATACAACTTAGGTAGTTATTCACAAGTAAGAATTCACAAAGTCTTTGCAGTTATTCATTTAACATAACTCAGGTAAGCATTCACAGGTAAGGCTTTTCATAGTCTTTGTAACGTGGCATCAAACATAAATCAGGTAAGTATTCATAGGTGATACAACCTGTAGTGGTGCTCTTCACGTGTGTAACATATAGAAGGAGCAATAAGCCTCTAAACCACCCCTCAGAGGATTTTTAGAAGGGTTTTTTTTTCAATTTTTGGATGCTGTGTCTGGTGTGATGTATATGGAGATGCTCCACTTTATTGAGTGTAATTAATTAAACATCATATCAAATCACCAGGGAATGGCAGTCAAATGTTGTAGGAAATGTTGAATAAGTATTCATAGCAAACTCCATTGTCCATATATATATATATATATATATATATATATACTGTATAATAAATGTGTGTGTGTGTGTGTGTGTGTGTGTGTGTGTGTGTGTGTGTGTGCAGGTTTATATTACATTGCGTGGACCATCCAGATAGGTAGGTTTAGGGGTAGGATTAGGGTATAGAACATACAGTTTGTACAGTATTAAAACTATTAGGCCTATGGAAAGTCCCAACAAATATAGCAAAACTGGGTATGAGTGTGTGTGTGTGTATGTGTATGTGTGTGTGTGTGTGTGTGTGTGTGTGTGTGTGTGTGTGTGTGTGTGTGTGTGTGTGTGTGTGTGTGTGTGTGTTAGTCTCTCATTACTATGGAAAATGTTGCGTATAAACTGTGCCATTCTGTGCAGTCTTTGTGGGTCCTTTAGAAGTACACTGGAAAATGTTACAACCATCCTCAACCAACAGAAAAGATTGTGGTGTTACAACACACTCTGTTCTTCTCTATCCAAATCATTATGCTAATTTAGTAGTAATCTCTATTTTAATGGGTTAAGTGTACTTATTGTGCTCAGTAATTCCATTAATTTTAATGGACATTCACATTTGTGCAGTATCTCTTTGAATGCTTGAGGTATTGACAGACTGTGGAGTACTTTAATCCAACATTCTAATATAAAACAATTTAAAGCAAACCCGAGCTGTCGATTTACCACACCACATTATACCCTTCATTAGCCTAAAAGGAGCAAAATCCTTATGCTGGCTGGTTCAAATGTGGATGATGGAGTTCGGTATGAATACTTATCCAACATGGGCTACAACATTTGACTGCCAGTCCCTGGTGATTTGATATGATGTTTAATTAATTACACTGAATAAAGTGGAACATCGCCATATACATCACATCAGACACAGCTGGTTACCAGCATCCAAACATTTTAAAAACCCTTCTAAAAATCCTCTGAGGGGTAGATTAGAGGCTTATTGCTCTTTCTATATGTAACACGCTTGAATAGCACCTCTACAGGTTGATTCACCTATGACATATGTGACCCTGGACCACAAAACCAGTCATAAGTCTCACGGGTATATTTGTGGCACTAGCAAACAAAACATTGTATGGGTCAAAATTATCGATTTTTCTTTTATGCCAAAAATGTCACGGTTCATAAATTCATTGATTCCTTCTTGTCTTGTGTTTCTGTTGTTATCTGTGTGGGTGTGTGTGAGTGGGCGTTACCACTCCGTTCTGCTGATCAGCGATCCAGCTGATCAGCGCTCCAGCTGATCATTATCCACTCACCAGCTGCAGCTCATCCCATTCCCTATTTATACTCTGTTTTGTACTCTCATTGTCAGATCGTTGTTGGAAGTCCTTCGTGTGTGTGGTTATCCTTTCCTGTCGGCGTGTCAGCTCGTGTCTTGTTTCGTGTTTCCATGGGATTATCACTGCCGTGGATTACCTCACCTCATCTGGATCCTCACTTCACTTCACATCAAGACTCATCACTTGGACCCTGACCATCTTGTCCCTGCGCTACCAGTCTTGTTGTTGTGTCATCTGACCGTGGATCTGTTATTAAAATTCCTTCACTTGCATTATTGCTTCTGTGGTTTTTGCCGTTACAGAACGATCTGACCGATAATGGAAGCAGCGAGTGAGGTGAACCCGTTGGAAGATTTTGTTAACTCCAGCATTCAGCGCATGGAGACCCAGGAGAGGAACCTCAATGAGACGGGACGCGCTGTCCAAGTACAGGTGTCCGAGCTCACCCAGCAGATACAACAGCTACGAGATCCCACTGCGCCACCCGCACCGGCCGTTCCCCTCATTCCATCTGAGGGAGCTTCCCAGTCAGAACCCCGCCTACCCATCCCACAGACCTACGATGGTGAGCCAAGTTTCTGTCGTGCTTTTCTAACACGTTGCTCTATGCACTTTGCCCTGCAGCCTCGCACATTCATCCAGGAGAAATCTAAGGTGGCATTTGTGCTCACATTACTGACTGGGAAAGCGGCTCTCTGGGGAACGGCGGTGTGGGAGAACCAGGACCCATGCTGCGCCTCGTTCCAGACACTCTCTGCCGAGATGAAAAGGGTATTCGACAGGGCGGTTGCCGGGAGAGAGGCGGCTCGGATGCTTGCAGAGTTACGACAGGAGGAAAGATCAGTATCGGATTACTCCATCGAGTTTCGAACCCTGGCGGCAGAGTGTCACTGGAACGAGGAGGCGCAGTGGGACATGATGGGCTGGCTGACCGCGTTCAAAAGGAGATCTACGCCCTGGATCTCCCAACATCTCTCAACAGACTCGTGGATCTGGCCCTTCGTGTGGACGCACGTTTATCGAGAGTGGAACGGAGAGCACCTAAGAATCGGGCCAGGGGAGGAGCTGAGAGTCCACGATCCAGCGGCGGGGACGCGGTCAGCCCCGTCTACGATCACAAGCCCATGCAGGTCGGGCGAGCTCGGCTTTCCCGGGAGGAGAAGGAGTGTCTTTACTGCGGGGCCGCTGGACACTTCGCCTACAACTGTCCAGTAAAAAGCCAAGCCCGACAGTAAGGTTGAGGCTACTGTCGGGTGGGATCTCCGCTGCGAAGACCTCATCTACATCGACCCTCCTCCCGGTAAGACTAAGATGGTCAGGCCACAATCACGACTGTCAGGCACTGGTGGATTCTGGGGCAGAAGGTAACTTCATGGACCATGGTTTTGCTCTAAGATTTAACATTCCCCTTCTACCACTCACCAGTAGAATAGCAGTTCAGGCACTCAACGGTCAAGATCTTCCTACCATCTCCCTCATCACCGGACCCATCACACTCACCACATCTGGAAACCACACTGAGACATGTTCCTTTTACATCATGAACTCACCACTTGCACCCATTGTTCTCGGACACCCTTGGTTAACTGAACACAACCCCAAAATCGACTGGCTAAAGAAATCAGTGTTAGAATGGAGTGGTAGATGTCATGAGTCCTGTCTTGTGTCTGCCTATTCGTCTGTTGCTGTCTCTGTGTTTCAGGAGGAGGCAGTGGATTTATCTAACGTGCCCGCGGAGTACTCGGACCTGAAGGAAGTGTTCAGTAAGTCTCGTGCTGCTTCTCTACCTCCTCATCGTCCTTATGACTGTGCTATAGATTTGCTGTCAGGTAAGTCTCCGCCTAAAGGCAAGTTATATTCACTTTCTGTCCCGGGGAGGGAGGCTATGGAGAAATATATTTCTGATTCTCTAGCATCTGGGTTCATCCGTCATTCTTCTTCTCCAGCGGGGGCGGGGTTCTTTTTCGTGGGGAAGAAGGACGGATCTCTGCGACCTTGCATTGATTACCGAAGTTTGAACAACATCACGGTAAAGAATACCTATCCTTTACCGTTGATGTCTTCAGCCTTCGAGAGGCTGCAGGGAGCGTCTATCTTCACGAAATTGGATCTACGTAATGCTTATCATTTGGTCCGCATTAGAAAGGGGGATGAATGGAAGACTGCTTTTAACACCCCTAGGGGGCACTTTGAATACTTGGTCATGCCTTTCGGGCTGTCCAACTCCCCAGCAGTCTTCCAGGCTCTCGTCAATGACGTGCTGCGAGATATGGTCGATCAGTTCATTTATGTCTACCTGGATGACATATTGATATTTTCATCTTCTCTCCAGGAACACGTGCAGCACGTCCGACGAGTGCTTCAGAGGCTGCTAGAGAATGGGCTTTTTGTCAAGGCGGAGAAATGCGTTTTTCATGCACAGTCTGTTCCATTTCTAGGATACATTGTGTCGTCTGAGGGAATTCGCATGGATCCCGAGAAGGTTAAGGCTGTGGTAGATTGGCCAATCCCAGATTCCCGATAAGGCCCTACAGAGGTTTCTGGGATTCGCCATTTTTTACCGGTGTTTTATTCGCAATTTCAGCCAACTAGCCTCGCCTCTGATTGCCTTGACCTCCCCCAGAACTACGTTCAGGTGGTCAGACGCTGCTGAGGCAGCGTTTGCCAAACTGAAGGACCGCTTTGTTTCGGCCCCTATCCTGATTACCCCTGATCCATCACGGCAGTTCGTGGTGGAGGTCGACGCGTCAGAGGTGGGGGTAGGAGCGGTTATATCTCAGCATTCTCCCACAGACGACAGAGTTCATCCATGCGCGTTTTTATCTCATCGTTTATCCCCTGCCGAACGCAATTATGATATTGGTAACAGGGAGTTGTTGGCAGTCAAGTTAGCGTTGGAGGAATGGCGCCACTGGTTGGAGGGGTCAGGGGTACCCTTTATCGTCTGGAACGACCATAAGAATTTGGAATATATCAGAACTGCCAAAAGATTGAACTCTAGGCAGGCTCGGTGGGCACTTTTTTTCGGACGTTTTGACTTTACTCTCTCGTACCGCCCGGGTTCCAAGAACATCAAACCCGATTCTTTATCGCGCATTTTTGATCGATCCGAACACCCGTCTACTCCCGAGTGCATTTTACCGGGGAATCTATTCGTCTCCACACTCGTATGGGAGGTCGAATCGAAGGTCAAGATGGCCTTAGAAGGAGTAATGCCTCCGCCCGCCTGCCCTCCGAACCGTTAATTTGTGCCAGAGGAATTAAGGTCTGACGTTATCCAGTGGGCTCATTGTTCCAACGTGGCTTGCCATCCGGGAGTTAACCTACTAGTTTTTTAGTCAAGCAACGATTCTGGTGGCCACGTATGGCTCGTGACATCCACAGTTTTGTTTTGGCTTGCTCTGTTTGTGCCACTGGTAAGACTTCCAATCGACCCCCAGATGGGTTTCTTCAACCGCTGCCTGTCCCTTCGAGACCCTGGTCCCATATCGCTCTAGATTTTATCACCGCCCTTCCACCCTCTCAGGGTAACACCTTGGTTTTAACCGTGGTGGACCGATTCTCGAAGGCGACTCACTTTATTCCCTTACCCAAATTACCCTCAGCTAAGGAGACAGCGTTGATAGCCGTAGATCACGTCTTTCGTATACATGGCCTCCCGACAAACGTGGTCTCCGACAGAGGACCCCAGTTTGTGTCCAAATTTTGGCAAGAGTTTTGTAGATTACTGGGAGCGACTGTTAGTCTGTCCTCAGGGTTTCATCCCCAGAGCAATGGTCAAACCGAGAGAGCCAACCAAGATCTGGAAAGGGTGTTACGATGTTTGGTCTCCAAGAATCCTTCCTCTTGGAGCCAGCAACTGTCCATGGTGGAGTACGCCCACAATACGTTACCAGTGTCAGCTACGGGCCTATCTCCGTTTGAGTGTAGTTTAGGATACCAGCCACCTATTTTTCCCAGTCTGGAATCCGAGGTCGCGGTTCCCTCCGCCCACGCCTTTGTCCAGAGGTGTCACCGCACCTGGACTAGAGCCCGTGAGACTCTACTCCGGGTGGGGGAGCGCACCAAGGCCAAGGCCGATCGCCACCGGTCAAAGCCTCCCGTATACGTCGTTGGTCAAAAAGTGTGGCTTTCTACTAAGAACATTCCTCTCCGCTCCGTTTCTAATAAACTTGCTCCCAAATTCATTGGCCCGTTTACTGTCACCAAGATCATTAGTCCGGTGACAGTCCGCCTCCAGTGTACAGGAGGATTCATCCCGCCTTCCATGTATCCAAGATCAAGCCCATGTTTTATTCTCGTATTAATCCGCCAGTCCCGGTTCCTCCCCCGCCGCGACTCGTAGAAGGGGAACCCACTTATTCGGTAAATCGTATTCTGGACTCAAGGCGGAGGGGACGCGGATTCCAGTACTTGGTGGACTGGGAAGGTTACGGTCAGGAGGAGAGAAGTTGGGTACCGGCTAGAGACATCCTGGATCATTCCCTTATTGATGATTACAATCGACAGGTAAGGGAGTCTGGGAACGCCAGGAGGCGTTCTTAGGAGAAGGGGTACTGTCACGGTTCATAAATTCATTGATTCCTTCTTGTCTCGTGTTTCTGTTGTTATCTGTGTGGGTGTGTGTGAGTGGGCGTTACCACTCCGTTCTGCTGATCAGCGCTCCAGCTGATCATTATCCACTCACCAGCTGCAGCTCATCCCATTCCCTATTTATACTCTGTTTTGTACTCTCATTGTCAGATCGTTGTTGGAAGTCCTTCGTGTGTGTGGTTATCCTTTCCAGTCGGCGTGTCAGCTCGTGTCTTGTTTCGTGTTTCCCTGGGATTATCACTGCCGTGGATTACCTCACCTCATCTGGATCCTCACTTCACTTCACATCAAGACTCATCACTTGGACCCTGACCATCTTGTCCCTGCGCTACCAGTCTTGTTGTTGTGTCATCTGACCGTGGATCTGTTATTAAAATTCCTTCACTTGCATTATTTCTTCTGTGGTTTTTGCCGTTACAGAAAATCATTAGGATATTAAGTAAAGATCATGATCCATGAAGATATTTTGTACATTTCCTACCTTAAATATATAAAAAATATATTTTTGTGAGTGGTATCAGCACAATCACCAACAGAAATGGACAACTTTTAAATGTGATTGTCTCAATATTTAGATTTTTTTGCACCCTCAGATTCCAGGTTTTCAAATAGTTGTATCTCGGACAAATATTGTCCTATTCTATCAAACCATACATCAAAGGAAAGCTTGTTTGTTCAGCTTTCATAATACTAGTTTTGTGGTCCAGGGTAACATATAAGACATGTAAATGCTGAAAGCTGAATATATTTATAGAGCTGTTCAGCAGTAACCCTATACAAAACAATATAACTGTGCCATATGGGCAAGAATACGGGGATATAAATTATTCAGTTGCAGCAAGGTGTACTATTTACCTTACATCCAAGTACATCAGAATTCATAACACTCATTCCAAAAAAAGTATATTATTAAAATACTCCGTAATACCTATAAATGTTAAAATACTCAGTGTTTCAATAGTATGCACACAAGATGTAAACAATATTCATATTAACTGTGAAATAAAAGTTGTATAACCCTACCCCTGTAAAGGAATTCTGGTGAGGAAAAGAAAGTTATGTCTATTCTCAGAACAAACAAACATAGAACAAACCCAACAGAACTACTTTATACAACAAAGGATCATTGGTTTTGGAATCATTGGAATTGTTTTCGCGTGGCAACTTGCACAATTATGTTATGACCTCAAAACACTTTTTACCATAGTGTATGATTTGTCTATGATTTGTCTAAACAAATCTATTTTGGAGTTTGCATAATTATCCAACTCCATGTGTTCTCTTTTACTGACATAGCAAGCTTGCTTGGTAGTTCAGCTGCTACAGAATTGTTCTTGTGATGCGGAAAGCTCGGGTACGAATCCCATGAAAGGCGAGTCATGATAAGCTTGAAGACAAGAGTTCAAAAACAAGCTAAAATGCCATGGTTACGATTGCATTTTTATGTCACGTGCTTTTGTTAACACTATCGGGTAGGTTTTGGCTTTAGTGCTTAGAACGTTATTTTAAAATGGAGCGTTAAAGGACAAGTTTGGTATTTTACACTTAAAGCCCTGTTTTAAGATCTTTTCTGATGAAATAGAATGGTTAAGATTGAAATTTGGACACATGCTGCTGGCCCGAGAATTTTCGGTTCCCTTTCGTTGTCACTCCGAGTTACGTCGGATGACGACGAAATGGGGTTTCGCTTAGAAAGCCTATCAACTTCGAGTATTACAAAACGAGCCAATGGCAAAGAAATGCCATGGGTCTGCGGAATTTGCATGACGTAACTCCACCCCACCTCGTGGGTATAAAAGGAGGAAGTCCGCAACAGCAGTTTATGTTTTCGCTTCGGAGCCAAGTGTATTCTTCTCTCCACAAGCCAACTCTGAATTATCAGCTTCACGAACGAGTGCCTCGAGTGTTGGTGTGACGGCGATCTCCGGCGAGTGCGTGCTTCCTGCTTATCTCTGCAGTGGTTCATCAGAGAGCGCGTGCTTCCCCGGGCGCTTCAACACGTGAGTTCTCTCTCTAAAAGAGCGCACGCGGCACGTCTTTTTAAAGACGGCTCGCCCGTGCATTTAAAAAAAAAAAAAAAAACGAATGGTTGCGGCAGCTTGGTATCGGACTCTGATGGGCACGAGCGTTGTCTGGTATGTTTGGGCTTGATCATACTAGAGCAGCGCTCCATGAGTGGATGACTCATGTTCTCTCTGTGGGAACATGATCATCGCGTCATATAGGTCGAGACTCTGTGAACTCGCAAGAGTGAGAGTCCCCTCATCCACCCCCCGATCTTCGGCTGGTGGCCAGGGTGACCTGAGGGTGTTGGTCTGGAACAAGGCGCCGACTCCGTGTCCGTGACCCCAGCCTCCCCTCAACGGCGGTGCCCGCTAGTGAATAGGTGATTCCCACGAGTCTACCCTCTGGTGGCCCGTGTGTTTCATTTAAAGCTACAGAGGATGATACTATGTTTGTAGCAGCTTCACAAGGTGGGTTTGATTCTCTGCGAAGTGACGACTCGTCACAGCTGCCACCCTCTGGTGTGCATACGGCTGTGCCTGAGTCTGATCCAGAGATGACGGCCATGCTTTCCTGGGACGATTGGTTTTTGGGTAAGGCCGCCGACCCTCGTCCACGGCAAACCCCAATACCTTCCCTCCCGGACGTGCATGATGAGATCTCGAAGTCCCAGAAGACCCCCTGGTTTTCTCGGGACCGCTCGCTGATCTCATCCGCCTTTCCCCCCTCGATGGGGCCGCTGTCACGGGTACACTGGGGTTCCCCCGGCTGAACGCTCTGTTGCGATGCTATGTGTCCTCAGAGTGCTTCTTCTCGGCGCAATCCTAAGCACCCGCCCGTGGTCTATGGTTTTCGTCTACATTTGTGGCGAGATCCTATAGCACCACGGGACTGGCAGCCGCCTCTCTGCAGGCCATGGCCATTCTGCTGGTCCTCGACCCAGATGCTCATGGACTTGCACGAGGGCGGGACTGACCCAGGGCTCTTCACTGAGTCGCGCGCCGCCACTGACCTTGCTCTCCGAGCGACGAAAGTGGCCGTACGCTCCCTGGGTCAGGTGATGCCTACCATTCTGTGGCTGAACCTGTCTGATGTGCTGAATGTCGCGCGGCCCCGTCTGTCCGACGTTCCCATATCCCAGGTCGGCCTCTTCGGCGGTGCGGTTGAGAACTTCGCCCAACAGCTCTCAACCGCCCATGTGCAGACTGACGTGATTCTGTCCCGATGGCCCGCCGTCCGCTCAGATCCCTCGGTCTGCCCACTGCCGAAGGCGCCCCCCCCCCGCGGCTCCCACCCCGCCCGTTTAAAGAGACGGGCCGGCTCTGGAAGCCGCGGGCGGACGCCACAGCCCTCTCCAGCCCCGCCCCCCGCTACGTGCCGGGTTAAGCGGCGCTCCTGAGACGGGCTCCACAGAGATGGGACTCAGTTCTTCCAGGAGTTGGTAGCAGGACCACTCCTTTCCCCGGTGGAGGGCCGGGGAAAAATCCTTATTCTCCTAAGAACTGACTCTCCCGTCTCTGGGAAGACAGTTCTCGGACGACACAGAGCGCCGCCCACAAGCCGTGCTCTCCTCGTCCCCCTCTGTCCCAGAGGTGCTTGACACGGCGTGCAGTCCACGGACCGCTTCGCCCCTGTCCCCCTCTGTCGCCAGACCCCTGCCAGAGCAGGCCCCCGCGGGACGACCAGCATGGTCCTCCCCTGGCCCCCTCTGTCAGGGCGCGGTTGCTAACTGTGCCCCCACACCGGGCCGCTATGCCGTCCACGTTTGGGCCAGTTACTCCGCTTCGCTGCCCCTCCGGGGGGGACGCCTGTCGTCCGCTTGATCCCGCTGGTTCAGTTCTTGGGAGCCTGGTTAGAGCTTCCCCGTCTGTCCCGCTGGATCGCGCGCACCATCAGGCTCGGCTTGCGATTCAGTTCGCACGGTCTCCTCCCCGCTTCAGGGGAGTCCGCTCCACTTTGGTCGGTGGCAATGCCCCTATCATGAGAGCAGAGATTGCCACCCTGCTGGCGAAGGGTGCAATCGAGACTGTCCCTCCAGCCGAGATGAGATCCGGGTTCTACAGCCCCTACTTCATTGTCCCCAAGAAAACCGGTGGGTTACGGCCAATCCTGGACTTGCGCGTGCTGAACCGCTCCCTTCACAGGCTGCCGTTCAAGATGCTCTCCGCCAAACGCGTTCTCGAATGCGTGCGGCCCCAGGATTGGTTTGCAGCGATCGACCTGAAGGACGCCTACTTTCATGTCTCCATTCTTCCTCGACACAGACCGTTCCTACGGTTTGCTTTCGAGGGGCAGGCATACCAGTACGCGGTTCTCCCTTTCGGGCTAGCCCTGTCTCCTCGCACCTTCACGAAGGTCGTCGAGGCTGCCCTTGTTCCCCTTCGGGAACACGGGGTTCGCATCCTGAGTTATATCGACGACTGGCTGATCCTAGCCCACTCTCGAGATCAGGTTTGCGAACACAGGGACCTAGTGCTCCGGCACCTAGCTCGTCTGGGCCTTCGGGTGAACTGGGAGAAGAGCAAACTTTGCCCCGTGCAGAGGATCTCTTTTCTCGGTATGGACATCGACTCGGTCGCCATGTCCGCGCAGCTTACGAGCGAGCGCGCACGCGCAGTCACTGCTGACTTGCCTGAGACATCTCAGGAGCAAGAATGCGGTTCCACTGAAACATTTCAGAGGCTCCTGGGGCATATGGCATCTGCAGCCGCGGTCACGCCGCTCGGATTGCTTCATATGAGACCGCTTCAGCTTTGGCTTCGCGACCGAGTCCCGAGGTGGGCATGGCATCAAGGCACGCTCCGGGTACCAGTTACTCCGACCTGCCGTCAGTTCCTCACCCCGTGGTCGAACCTCAGTTTTCTCAGGGCGGGTGTCCCCCTGGAACGAGCTTCCCGGCATGTTGTGGTCTCCACGGATGCCTCCACCACGGGCTGGGGCGCCATGTGCAATGGACATGCTGCTGCGGGCTCCTGGACAGGACCCCAGCGGCTATGGCATGTCAATTGCCTCGAGTTGTTGGCAGTACAACTTGCCCTGCACCGCTTCCGGGCGTTGCTCAGGGGTCAACACGTACTAGTCCGCTCAGACAATACCGCTACTGTAGCGTACATCAACCATCAAGGTGGTCTACGCTCCCGCCGTATGTCACAACTCGCCCGCCACCTCCTTCTATGGAGTCAGAAGCATCTGAGGTCGCTTCGAGCCATTTTCATTCCCGGAGCCCTGAACTGTGCAGCCGACGAGCTCTCACGGCTTCAGCCCCTCCCTGGAGAATGGCGACTCCATCCCCAGTCGGTTCAGCTGATTTGGGACCAGTTCGGGGACGCACAGATAGATCTGTTTGCCTCTCACGACTCGACCCATTGCGCCCTGTATTTTTCCCTGACCGAGGGCACGCTCGGCACGGATGCACTGGCGCACAGCTGGCCGCCGGGCCGCAAATATGCGTTTCCCCCAGTGAGCCTTCTTGCGCAGACCTTGCGCAAGGTCAGGGAGGACGAGGAGCAGGTCATTTTGGTCGCGCCGTATTGGCCCGGCCGGACCTGGTTCCCCGAACTTGCACTCCTCGCGACAGCACCTCCCTGGCCCATTCCTCTGAGGAAGGACCTTCTTTCTCAGGGACGGGGCACCGTGTGGCACCCTCGCCCCGATCTCTGGAGCCTCCACGTGTGGCTTCTGGACGGCTCGAGGTAGGTTTGAGTACCCTTCCACCAGCGGTGGCGGCTACCATCACTTCCGCTAGAGCGTCGTCCACGAGACACGTCTACGCGTTGAAGTGGAACCTCTTCGTCGACTGGTGCTCTTCTCACCGAGAAGACCCCCGGAGATGCTCGATCAGCGTTGTGCTTTCCTTCCTTCAGCAAGGGTTGGAGCGAAGGCTGTCTCCCTCCACCCTTAAGGTCTATGTTGCCGCCATTGCCGCACACCATGACCTAGTCGAAGGTAAGTCGGTAGGGAAGCACGACCTGGTCATCAGGTTCCTGAGAGGAGCGAGGAGACTAAATCCTCCTCGTCCTCCTCTCGTTCCCTCTTGGGACCTCTCAGTGGTTCTAACTGCCCTGAAGAGTGCTCCCTTTGAGCCCCTGCAATCAGTTGAGCTTAAGTTCCTGTCAATGAAGACAGCGCTCCTGGTTGCACTGGCCTCCATCAAGAGGGTAGGGGACCTGCACGCATTCTCCGTCGACGAAGCATGCCTGGAATTCGGTCCGGCTTTCTCTCACGTGATCCTGAGACCCCGGCCCGGATATTTGCCCAAGGTTCCTACCACTCCCTTTCGGGACCAGGTGGTGAACCTGCAAGCGCTGCCCCCGGAGGAGGCAGACCCAGCCTTGGCACTGCTCTGTCCAGTACGCGCTCTTCGCGCCTATGTAGACAGGACGCGGTGTTTCAGGACCTCAGACCAGCTCTTTGTCTGTTATGGTGGGAAGCTGAAGGGAAAGGCTCTCTCCAAGCAAAGGTTGTCTCACTGGATAGTGGACGCCATTGCCTTGGGTTACCAGCAGCAAGGTCGACCGTGCCCCCTTGGTGTGACGGCCCACTCCACCCGGAGTGTGGCATCCTCTTGGGCTCTAGCGCATGGAGCCTCGCTAACAGACATCTGCAGAGCTGCAGGCTGGGCGACACCTAACACATTCGCCAAATTCTATAATCTCCGAGTGGAGCCAGTGTCCTCTCATGTACTCGCTTCAACTAGCTAGTACCGGACCCGCTCAGGTGTCTTCGCTTGCTCGCCATTCCACTCCACGGACTGGATACGTGTGATATTCTCCTCAGGTGAGCTTCCCGAAAGCCCTAAGTTCCTCCAGCACTCCTGACGTTGGCGCCAGTGTCTATTGCCTGCGCGTCGGCTAGGTGCCTCCCGTGTGCATGGTCCCTCCCCTGAGCGACCCCCACATGTGTATTTCCACTGTAAGCCTCTCTGAGCATGTGTCTTTCCCTTGGCAAGCCACCTTGCCACCCCTGGGGTTGAAATATTCCACCTGTGGCTGGACACCCCAGTGTTCTCCATATGTTTCCTTCGGGTCATATGTGTATTCTCTAAGTCCCCCCCCTCTGGGTTGGCATTAATTGCATACTTCCCCTAGCTTGGGATATGCTTCCCAGTGTACCTTGGTATTCCTGTGTTAAATGGAGTCCTTCGTCCAGTCTATGACAGGGATCTCGATTACGCAGGGCACTGGAAGACAGCTGAGAAGGTGGCGTGATTAGACTGG
This sequence comes from Gila orcuttii, assembly GCA_026230005.1. Taxonomy (NCBI): domain Eukaryota; kingdom Metazoa; phylum Chordata; class Actinopteri; order Cypriniformes; family Leuciscidae; genus Gila; species Gila orcuttii. Next base: position 36,771,704 of record JAPDVR010000004.1, read on the forward strand.
TAACCCCATTTCGTCGTCATCCGACGTAACTCGGAGTGACAACGAAAGGGAACGTCTCGGTTACGTATGTAACCCTCGTTCCCTGAGTAGGGAACGGAGACGTTACGTCTGCCTGCCACTTTCCGCTGTACCGCGGGGATCGCCTGAGCTCAGTCTTGGCTCCTCAGCGAAGAAACATAAACTGCTGTTGCGGACTTCCTCCTTTTATACCCACGAGGTGGGGTGGAGTTACGTCATGCAAATTCCGCAGACCCATGGCATTTCTTTGCCATTGGCTCGTTTTGTAATACTCGAAGTTGATAGGCTTTCTAAGCGAAACCCCATTTCGTCGTCATCCGACGTAACGTCTCCGTTCCCTACTCAGGGAACGAGGGTTACATACGTAACCGAGACGTTTCTGTGGTAGCACCCCCCCACCTCCTCAATGGTTTCATAGGTGCACTGGAACAATCATTTATAAAACGCATTAAACTTTAGTTTTATAACCCCCCGCCCCCCATTTACTTCCATTGTGCTTCACCACAAGCTAAATTGTTTCCCCTTTTTAAATAAATAAATAAATAAATAAATGAAGGGGTGAGTCAAATTATATGCTAAGCTAAATAACATTAAGCCACACATGTTCTGTTAAAGCAACACTTCCTGTGTTCTTTGATTAATAGCAAATCGCTAGACTCCTCAGTGTCTATTGCCTATAGGCCTACAGTATTCTGTCATATACAGTATATCCAGTAGGCTTATGACTGATATTTTTTATTTAATGCATATGCCATTGTTGTCCATTTAAAACATTTTTTTGAATTAAGTATTATGTCAGGGATTTTTTTAAGCCTTTTAGTCATCTTCTAGAAGTAAGCGATTTGAGTAGTCTTTTCAGTGTTTTTTTTCTTGCCTTCCATCCATCCTTCAGCTGCCTGTTTTTCAATTTTGGCAGTAGTCGCTCTTTTTCCATGTTCATTACTCTATTCGCTCTTTCAAACCCCACGGCACTAAGAGAGGAGAGGCAGGGAAGACAGAATTAGCGACACTGCATTAATTCACCAGAGAATATTACTTTTGTCTTCCTGAACCGCAGTGGGATACAACAGTGCACTACCCTCCCAAAAGCCCCTGAGCTCCTGCTTCAAAGAAGGGAATGCTCAAAACTCCCTGCGAATCATGATCTTTAAAATATACATTTGCATCAGTGTTTTCACAGGCTTGGGAAAGCGGATCTGGCAAAGACTCCATTAGGTTGCAGTAATTTTTTTCTTCTTTTTTTTCGTAAATGGGCAAGACCATAATAACTGTGCTCTGCCACTGTTCTGTGTTATCCATCTGTTCCTCTGACGCATCAAACTAAGGAACATGGTGGAAATTTTGTGAAGCACTTGGTCTAAATTAAGAGGAATCTGCACTTTCGATGTTGACTTTTGAAAGTCATATTTGTTTGATTTTATCTGACTGATGGTCCCGTGATGCATTTATATTTGTTTGCTGGCTGTCAAACACTGAATCTTTAAATAATAAATGTTATTCTACTGTGTTCCTAATAGACAGAGCAGAGGTTATATTATCCCTTATTTTAAACAAGCCAAGAAATATAGACTGGAATTCATGTGGTTTTCCTGCTTACTGTAGAGCTACTGGAAACTAAATTTCTACAGCCTATTTTGTCCTCCTTCCTCAAGCACATAGTGGCAAGTGATGCCCTGCAAACAAGCAAATACAAATAATAATAATAATAATAATAATAAGAAGAAGAATATAAAATAGCACTTTGCTAAATACTTTTATGTATACTGTAAATATATACATTTGAAGTCCAGAGAGCATGACCTGACATGAACACAGTGATCATTTTTCAGCATTACTCTCATCCTGTTCTTTGAAGTTCTTTCCTATATGTATTTTTTAATTCTTTTTTTGTTTGTCATTTTGTAACATGCAGCAAACATCTCGTGCCCATACTTTTGAGTAACATTTGCTAGATAACAAGCAACACAATTACATAGCTATTTTCCATATCAGAGTAATGGATCGTTTGATGTTGATGTAGGATTCTTAACTAGCCATTTCTTTTGTCGTTGATGTGAAATCCAATACATCCAATCAAACTCTACAGAATTTTCGTAAATATTCATCTGTCAGTTGGTTGAAGCAGCCCAACTAGCAACATATACTGTAGTATCATACACATGCAATTCAATGTATACATACAGTTCACCTATACATACAACTCACTGCAGTTTCCAGCTGAAACTAACACTATAGTGGATGTAAAAAAACAACATAATTTCACACATATTCTGATTACAGGGAAAGATTATAGATTTATAGAGACTTATTTTTGTGCGGTTCCTTGCACTATACTATGACCTCAAAACACTTTTACTAGTGCATGATTTGTAAACACATTTTGATAAAAGCACCATATAATCAGCTCCATATGTATGGCTTTTCTATCATAGTAAAGTTGCTCAGTAGCTCAGCTGGTACAGCATTGCTCTTGTAATGCGGAGACTTATAGAAGTAAGCTATATTGGCATGGTTGCTTCAGCAAATGTTTTTTTCTTAACACTATTGGTTAGATAGTTTAGGGTTTAGTGTAGGTTGTACAATATTTTCAAATGCGATTCCTGAACTCTCACGATACATACAATCATCTGTTTTGAATAAAACTGAATGCCCATTTTGCATTTACTGAACATTTCACTATGAAAGTGTCGCAAATTGCAACATAGCATAAGTATTGAGGTTCTGTGTGTGGCTAGATACAATAAAAATACATTATGCATGGCTCATACCTGCACATCACTTTCCAAGAACTAACAATTTCATGAGTATTAGGCATTGTCTGAAATATAAGAAGAGGAATATTGCTCTATTCACCATGCTCTGTTTGAGAGGCCACCACTTTATGCTTAAATTCAATTAAACATGCAATTATAAACGCACCAGATTAGCATTTTACAGACAATGCCTTTATTGATATATGATTAATAATATTTATATGCATTCCATACATGTCAACGCATGCATACAATAATGCCAATCTTACCCTGAAACAAACACACACACACACACAAACAAACAAACAAACAAACAAACAAACAAACACACACACACACACACACACACACACACACACACACACACACACACACACACACACACACACACACACACACACACACACACACACACACACACACACACAGTATAATGTGTCTCTATAATGCAATCTCACACATAAGGAACTGTAGTGTACACAGGAGGCATGTCTAATATTCCCCTCAGTTACACAGAGAGTATAGGAGCTCCCCTGGAGAAACAACAGTCGACGTGTTTCTTTATTGGACTCGCTGGATTCATCCTCCCACACAGCTTCGCCTAAGTTCTCCCCAATCTACTCTGTTTACTCTGTTGAAGGAAAAAAAAAACATCATTTCAAAATCATTGCTTTTCTGCACATCATCTTGGCCTGTTTACACTGATCTCCTTCTGCAGCTGCTCCCTATGTAACATTATTTCTCTATCTCTCTCTACCAATGTGAATGACCAAAAATGTGTGGTGAAGTTTGCTCAGAGATAAAAAAATTCCAGCATGTTTTGACAACTCAGCCTCAAATATTGTCCTTAGTTCAAACCTCCTACGATGGCCCTGAGACTCATTTACAACATCAGGGTGGCCGTATATCAGCGGAAGAGAAACAGAATGGAAGGACCATATTTCTCTTGGGAGATCAATAAGCCACACCTGCACCAGATTTACTGCGCAGTGTCATGACTTATGAGTATATCATCTAACTCCTCCTTGGCATTTTCTCGCCCTGCATGGTCGGACTCACAAACATGACAAAGCAAAACAAAGCCATGACACTTTTATCTGGTATTATAGGAATTTCATTAGAAACACGGAATTCTCACTTCTGAGAATGCTGATGATAATAGTGAAAAAAAAATAACTTTTTTTTAAATATAAAAGAACTTACAGTTTAATATACAAAATCAACTGTGTAGCTACTGTACAATGGTACAACGCAATAACTAAACCTATGCATTTTGTCAAAATTGAGTTGACTGAAATTTTGTCTCTTAGACTATGATCTGTCCTGTGACAGACAGGTTTAGCTCAGCTATAAGCTCAGATTCAGAGAAAATCCCAGCCAACATTTTTATGTGGGGCCCATACGGTTTGAAATAGCTGAAAAATGAGTTGTGTTGGCATAGTTACTGTGTTTTATGTGGATAAAGGTATGTTAGTGAAATTTATAAAATATATTATTTAATATACTTTACCATTCAAAAGTTTGGGGGGAGTACTTTTTTTTCATTTATGATTTTGAAAGAAGTATCTTAAGCAATGTTCAGACTGCAGGCAAATCAAATTCCGATCTTTTCAGGCAGACTCTCCGCACTATTAATTGTGAGTGATCAAATAAGATTTGTGTGTTCAGACCTAACCAACCTATCTGCTTGGGGTGCTTTGGTAACAACATACTGTAGGTGTACCCATGTATGTGACAAGGCTTTCAAAACGGATGGAGGAAAAATGGAGGTGCATCATCTTGATCACATCATCGGTGCAGAACTCCTCCAACACTGATTTTTTTCTTATGTGACGGAGGAGTTCTGCACTGGTATATATTATGATGTTGTGTGCTGTAGTCACGGCCAAAATCTTTGGAAACACTGTTTGAATACCGTATGAATACTTCCGGCATGTCTGCCACACGTCTTAATGTTATCGTTGTGTGTCATGTTAAGAGTGACACAAAACCAATGTGGATAAAATCTGGATATGCAACAAATTGCTGACAGTCTGAACATATCCTTAAAGGGATAGCATAGTTCAAATTACAGGGGGTATTGGGGGGTCCATCCCCCCTAGATGAGACTTGGACACTCCCAAAAGGGATGAAAATAATAATTTGGGGGGTACTGAAAAATTGTAATAAAATAGAATGTTAGCCTATCCAAAATTGTATGTATTTAAAAGCAGTATTACCATCACATACTAACAATTCAGGAAATAATCTAATGAAATACGATTTTCAAACACTCACTCCCCATTGGGCTGTACCATTTCTCTGGTACGTTGAGACTGTGTTCTTAGATAGTGAAGTGATATACAAAAACCATAGCAGTCAAAACGTACGTACCTGGTGTGTCAGCAAAAAATTAAGAGTAAGTCGCTGAATCAACTTCAATCTCTGCCTATAGTTTTGACTGCCATGTATATCATCATGCGTTGTGCTTTGTGGTAAATGTTATGAGCAGCTCGTCATCTAAACAGGTTTTCAGAACTGTCTTAATGTGGTTGTTCATAGTGTTTCTCACATCTATAATGAAGTCATAGTCTAGCTAGCTGGCTAAAAGTTCACGCAGCTCCTGAAAAAGTTCACCCAAAAAATCTAAAAAGTCTATCGATTGTAGGTGTTGCACTTAGCTTTGCTGTATGCATGCCCCTAGTTTCTCTCTAGTCATATGGCACATAGTCTTAGAGCTCAAACATGACAATCTGGGGCTCAGGTCAAGAAGCAGACAAACTGGCTAGAGACTGTGTCTGTTCCCCGAATTAGGAAATACAAAAAACTTCCAAACCCATCCAAGGTTAAAAATTTAATTGATGTTCAACAAATAACAAACAGATTTAATACAAATGAACAAATGATAAAGCTTGGGTTGCTGAATATTCAATCCCTTACTTCAAAAGCACTTATTGTTAATGATATGATTACAGACTATAATCTAGATGTGCTGTGTATGACAGAAACCTGGCTAAAACCAAACGATTACATTACTTTAAATTAGTCCACCCCCCAAGATTACTGTTATAAACAAGAACCTCGTCTGAAAGGCAAAGGGGGAGGTGTTGCTGTAATTTATAGTAATATTTTCAAAATTACTAAGAAGTCTAGTTTCAAATATAATTCTTTTGAAGTGTTGGTGCTTAATGTAACAATATATATTGCAAATGATAAATCACGTTTAAGATTTGTGCTGGCTACTGTATACAGGCCACCAGGGCACCATACAGACTTTATCAAAGAATTTGCTGTATTTCTATCAGAGTTAGTACTGGCTGCAGATAAAGTCCTAATTGTTAGGGATTTTTATATACATGTAGATAATGAAAAAGATGCATTGGGATTGGCATTTAAAGACATTCTTAACTCTATTGGAGTTAGACAACACGTGTCAGGACATACTCATTGTCGTAATAATACTCTAGATCTAAAATTATCACATGAAATCAATGTTGATGCTGTTGAAATTCTGCAGCAGAGCAATGACATCTCAGATCACTATCTAGTCTTGTGTAAACTTCATTTAACCAAGGCTGCAAAGCCGATTCCATGTTACAAATATGTTAGACCTATCACTTCTGCCACTACAGATTGCTTTATTAATAATCTTCCTGATCAGTTTCATCATCTCAGCATCCCAGATAGCTTAGAAGAACTCGATATTGCGACAGAAACTTTTAACTCTCTCTTTTCCAGCACTTTAGACACAGTTGCTCCGTTGCGCTTAAAGAAAATCAAAGAAAATAGTCCAACACCATGGCACAACGAGCACACTCAGGCCCTAAAGAGAGCAGCCAGAAAAATGGAGCGAAACTGGAAAACTAAACTAGAGGTATTTCGCATTTCATGGAAGGAGAGCTCGATTGCATACAGAGAGGCCTTAAAAGCTGCTAGATCTGCTTATTTTTCAACACTATTAGAAGAAAATAAACAAAACCCGGGGTATTTATTTGAAACAGTTGCTAAACTGACGAAAAATAAAGTTTCAAGCCCAGAAGTTTCCAAGCAGCACAACAGTAGTGACTTTATGACCTTCTTCACTTATAAAATTGATAAGAAAATTATGACTATGCAACCGTCTACTACAGCATCACATCAAGGGGTGCATTGTAGTCTCCCTAAGGAAAAATTCGATTCATTCATTGCTATAGGAGAGGAAGAATTTTCTAAACTCATTAAAGCATCTAAATCGACAACATGTATGTTAGACCCTATACCGACTAAGCTATTGAAAGAGTTGCTTCCAGAGGTCACACATCCTCTTCTCCATATCATTAATTCATCTTTGTCACTAGGATACGTACCAAAAACTTTTAAGCTGGCTATGGTTATACCACTTGTTAAAAAAACGCAACTTGATCCTACAGACTTAGTCAATTACAGGCTGATCTCAAATCTACCTTTTCTGTCAAAGATACTAGAAAAGCCAGTATCCTCACAACTATGTTCCTTTTTAGAAAGAAATGGTATCTGCTAGGATTTTCAGTCAGGATTTAGACCGTACCATAGTACTGAGACAGCTCTCTTTAGAGTCACAAATTATTTGCTCTTACCATCCTATCGTGGTTGTATCTCGCTATTGGTGTTACTCGATCTTAGTGCTGCATTTTATACTATTGACCTCAACATTCTTTTAAATAGACTAGAAAATTATGTTGGCATTAGTGGAATTGCATTAGCATGGTTTAAATCATACTTATCTGACCATTATCAGTTTGTAGCAGTAAATGAAGAGATGTCTTATAGATCAAAAGTTCAGTATGGCGTACCACAAGGCTCAGTACTAGGACTGTTGCTGTTCACTCTGTACATGCTACTCTTAGGAGATATCATTAGAAAGCATGGCCTTAGTTTTCACTGTTATGCTGATGATACTCAGCTCTATATTTCTTCAAGCCCTGACGAAACTTACCAATTCACCAAATTAACGGAATGCATAGCTGATATAAAAAATTGGATGACTAGTAATTTCCTACTACTTAATTCTGAAAAAACAGAGATTCTAATTATTGGACAAAAAACTTTCTCACGTAATAACCTAGAATACTGTCTAATACTTGATGGCTGCTCTGTCAAGTCCTCGTTGTCGGTTAGGAACCTGGGTGTGCTCTTTGATAGCAATCTTTCATTTGAAAGTCACATGAGTAATATCTGTAAAACCGCATTTTGTCCATCTAAAAAATCTAAATTACTTCATATGCTCTCAATGACAAATGCAGAACAATTAGTTCATGCGTTCATGACATCAAGATTATTGTAATGCTCTTATGGGTGGTTGCCCTGCACGCTTAATAAACAAATTACAGCTGGTCCAAAACGCAGCAGCTAGAGTTCTTACCAGAACCAGGAAGTATGACCATATTAGCCCGGTTCTGTCAACACTGCATTGGCTCCCTATTAAACATTGTATAAATTTTAAAATATTGCTGATTACTTACAAAGTACTAAATGGTTTAGCTCCCCAGTACTTGAGCGAGCTCTTAACGCATTATAGTCCTTCACGTCTATTGCGATCTCAAAATCCCGGCCAGTTGATAATACCTAGAATATCAAAATTGACTGCTGGTGGTAGATCCTTTTCCTATTTAGCACCAAAACTTCGGAACAATCTTCCTAACATTGTCCCGGAAGCAGACACAGTCTAGACTTCAAATCTAGACTAAAAACACATCTCTTTGGCTTAGCATACACATAACACATTATAGACTTCTATAATTCAATGTTAGGCTGCATAGTTTAGATCAGCTGGAACCGGGAACACTTCCCATAGATCCTGATGTACTTTGTACATCATAAGAAGTATGTCTCTCTCTTCATCCCGAGGTTTACCGCAGTCCGTCGGATCCAGGCCATATCCGGATCTGATGAAGGACCTGTGCCTGGACACGATGACAACGCAGTCCTGAAGTGTCAACTAGTCTCTCCCTTGTGTAGGCCTCCTTCCCTTTACCTCTGTACTGATAAAACATTGTCGGGATAATTCCTATTCACGTGGCTACGCGGAAGCGATAAAAAGTTCTCAGAGCCACCAGGCACTGTTTTATGCAAATGAGCGGCCGGATCACATTAAAGAATTTTCTGTTAGAACGGTGTCGTGTTAGCGGCCCCTAAGTTAATAACTAATGATCGTTGCGACGGAAGTGAATCAATCAAAACTAACTTTAGCTGGACAATAACTTTATTCTAGAGCTGCTGTAAAGCCAAAACAATCTCTGTTACTTAATTAATTTCCTATTATCACTGTAAAGCCGCTTTGAAACAGTCCATATTGTTAAAAGCGCTATATAAATGAAGATGACTTGACTAGTTTAATTTATAAAACGCAATTCATTCATATTTTGAGCTTCTGTTGAAATCTACAATATGTGTCAGAAAACAATGTTATACTTCACTTTAAGAATTTACCCACAGTTGTGGTTTATGCACTCCACTGAACAATAAAACCTAATTGCATTTATTAATTCTGACAACATATTTCAGATGTCATGCTCTAATTGAGCTTCTCCAGAATCCTAAATTAAAGACAAGACACACTATACAAGCTTCCCTCTTGATTTCATGGGCCAGCAAACAGAAAGAAAACAAATAATCATGCTTTCAAAATATGAATCCTCCATACTTATATACAGTAATAACAAATGATCACTTCTTTAAAAAAAAATTAAATAATATTGCAAATTCAATATTATATTGAATCAAATGTCCTGCTACACTAAGGTATATTTGAACACTGTCCGATATGAAATAATCCAGAAGTCAAACTTCTATATTGAGATTGGATTTGTGTTTTCAATGTTTTTTTCCCAAGTGCAAACAGTTCACTCTGCACACAACAGGAGATCTGGGACATTATTAGAGAACTACATTGGTTTATCAGGTCCTCTGCCACATTAATCCTGCCCTCAGGTCTCTTAATGTAGACAGAGGCCAATGAATTACAGTTAACTACATGCCAGATCAATCCATTTCTCTGCCTCTGGCTAGGTGATAATTGTGTCTCCACTGAAAGGTTACAGCACAGGTCAGCAGCTCACATGAACTATAGTAGCCAAGCAATTGGAAAGACACAAGAGACTAGATAGTGTACTGTTTATCAGGTTCGGGAAATAAAAGTGATATGCTTTCTCTTTCTTTCTTCTCGGTTTCCTTTCTTTATCTCTTTTTCCTGTAAATTAGTGTATCAGTTAAGTATCATTCCCCTGCACTTAGATTTTTTTGTCATTACATTATGGAAAATAATGAACTTTATCACAATATGCTAATTTTTTTAGAAGGACCTGTACACTAGCTTCTACAGGTCCTTCTCAAAAAATTAGCGTATTGTGATAAAGTTCATTATTTTCCATAATGTAATGATAAAAATTAAACTTTCATATATTTTAGATTCATTGCACACCAACTGAAATATTCAGGTCTTTTATTTTTTTAATACTGATGATTTTGGCACAAAGCTCATGAAAACCCAAAATTCCTATCTCAAAAAATTAGCATATTTCATCCGACCAATAAAATAAGTGTTTTTAATACAAAAAAAGTCTACCTTCAAATAATTATGTTCAGTTATGCACTCAATACTTGGTCGGGAATCCTTTTGCAGAAATGACTGCTTCAATGCGGCGTGGCATGGGGGCAATCAGCCTGTGGCACTGCTGAGGTGTTATGGAGGCCCAGGATGCTTCGATAGCGGCCTTAAGCTCATCCAGAATGTTGGGTCTTGCGTCTCTCAACTTTCTCTTCACAATATCCCACAGATTCTCTATGGGGTTCAGGTCAGGAGAGTTGGCAGGCCAATTGAGCACAGTAATACCATGGTCAGTAAACCATTTACCAGTGGTTTTGGCACTGTGAGAAGGTGCTAGGTCGTGCTGAAAAATGAAATCAGATGGAAGCATGAAGTGCTCCAAAATCTCCTGATAGCTAGCTGCATTGACCCTGCCCTTCATAAAACACAGTGGACCAACACCAGCAGCTGACATGGCACCGCAGACCATCACTGACTGTGGGTATTTGACACTGGACTTCAGGCATTTTGGCATTTCCTTCTCCCCAGTCTTCCTCCAGACTCTGGCACCTTGATTTCCGAATGACATGCAAAATTTGCTTTCATCCGAAAAAAGTACTTTGGACCACTGAGCAACAGTCTAGTGCTGCTTCTCTGTAGCCCAGGTCAGGCGCTTCTGCCGCTGTTTCTGGTTCAAAAGTGGCTTGACCTGGGGAATGCGGCACCTGTAGCCCATTTCCTGCACACGCCTGTGCACGGTGGCTCTGGATGTTTCTACTCCACACTCAGTCCACTGCTTCCGCAGGTCCCCCGAGTTCTGGAATCGGTCCTTCTCCACAATCTTCCTCAGGGTCCGGTCACCTCTTCTCGTTGTGCAGCGTTTTTTGCCACACTTTTTCCTTCCCACAGACTTCCCACTGAGGTGCGTTGATACAGCACTCTGGGAACCACCTATTTGTGCAGAAATTTTTTTCTATGTCTTACCCTCTTGCTTGAGGGTGTCAGTGATGGCCTTCTAGACAGCAGTCAGGTCGGCAGTCTTACCCATGATTGCGGTTTTGAGTAATGAAACAGGTGTTTAGAGTTAATTAGTTGATTCAGATGATTAGGTTAATAGCTCGTTTAGAGAACCTTTTCATGATATGCTAATTTTTTGAGATAGGAATTTTGGGTTTTCATGAGCTGTATGCCAAAATCATCCGTATTAAAACAATAAAAGACCTGAAATATTTCAGTTGGTGTGCAATGAATCTAAAATAAATGAAAGTTTAATTTTTATCATTACATTATGGAAAATAATGAACTTTATCACAATATGCAAATTTTTTAAGAAGGACCTATAAATCACTAACAAAACAACTGTAAAAATGTACTCGGTTACTAACGTAACTTCGGTTCTCTCTAGAGAGGGAACGAGTACTGCGTAATATCTTACGCTATGGGGAAAACCTCTTTTCCACGAGGTATTGAAGCCAAAAAATTATCCTTAATTTTGTATTGATGTAAAACGCTGTGCAGCAGCATGCAGACATAGGCAAGGCGGCTTGTGCGCCTATTGGCTGCCCTGCGGCAACAGCAGCAGCCTATCGAGAGAGGCGCTGCGTGACACCACATCCAATGGGGGCAATTCGCGCCCATTTCGTCACGTCCCGCCAGAAAGGGCGTGGTCTCGCCCTATAAACATAGCTCGATTAGGCTGGTACAACTGGTTTTCATCGCCGAAGTGAACCAGAGCTGTGTATGCACGGCAAGATACGCAGTACTCGTTCCCTCTCTAGAGAGAACCGAGGTCAGGTTAGTAACCGAGTACGTTCTCTTACGAGAGTACTCTCGTACTGCGTAATATCTTACGCTATGGGGAACACTATGCAAAACGCCGTGCGTACTGGGATCCAACACCAAAGTCCCAAGGGCAGTAGCCCGGGGCTCATATAGTGCAAAATCACCATGGACTCACAGAGAGTCGGAGAAGAGAGGCTGCATGCATCATTCCCCATGAAAAAGCATCCCACAGGAGCTAGTTATGTAACAGTGTTTCACGCAGACAGGGTGAACGTGTTCAGCCTGAACTGGGCAATAGAAGGGGTTATTCAACACCCATGGGCTGTTCTATAGCTCAGTGAGCGATGCACAGGCAAAACTGAGCATCTGGGCCGGCACAGCGGGGCAGATAGCACTGAATTCTATACCGACAGAAGCTTGGCTTGTAAGGCGGGAACCTCTAGGTTATAAAACCTTATAAATGTAGGCGGCGAGGCCCAGCCCGCGGCCGTACAGATATCTTGCAAGGTAACCCCACTATACCACGCCCACAATGAGGCCAAGCCTCTCGTGGAGTGCGCTCTGACACCTAAAGCATACTGCAGGTCCTTAGAAGTGTAAGCCAGTGCTATGGCGTCGACTATCCATCTGGATAAGCTCTGTTTTGATGCGGCCAGTCCCTTGGAGCGTCCGCCAAACAAAACGAAGAGCTGCTCGGTCTGTCCGAAGACAGACGAGCGGGACACATAAGCTCTCAGTGCCCTGACAGGGCAAAGGAGACTCGCATCCACCTCCTCAGCATGAACCGGGAGGGCGCACAGGGAAATGACCTGGGCCCTGAACGGTGTGTTGAGGGATTTGGGCACGTACCCTTGCCTTGGTTTGAGTATGACTTTTGAGTCATTAGGCCCAAACTCCATACATGACGCGCTTACTGAGAGCGCTTGTAAGTCCTCTATGCGCTTCACTGAAGCGAGAGCCAAAAGAAACACCGTTTTGAAAGACAGATGCTTCATGTCTGACAAATGGATTGGTTTGAATTTGGCACCTTTCATGGCTTCCAAAACCGTAGAAAGGTCCCACACCGGGACTGAAGGAGGTCTGGGAGGGTTCAGCCTCCGAGCTCCCTTGAGGAATCGCACGACCAGGTCGTTTTTCCCCAGTGACTGGCCGGACACAGGTTTAGCAAACGCTGCTATGGCCGCCACGTACACTTTGAGCGTGGATGGGGTCCTGCCCTTATCCAGCAGCTCTTGAAGGAAGGAGAGTACTTCCGTGACCCCGCAGTCTACGGGTGAAAAGCCCTGAGCTTGACACCAGGTAGAGAACACAGACCATTTTGAGGAGTAAAGCCGTCTAGTAGACAGGGCTCTCGCCTGCGTGATCGTGTTTAACACTCCCTCCGGGAGGTTAGCGGGTACCCGTTGATGGCCCATGCATGTAGGGACCATAGTTGCGGGCGAGGATGCCAAATCGAGCCCTTGGCCTGAGAGAGAAGGTCTTTCCTCAACGGTATTGGCCACGGGGCAGTGCTGGTCAGCCGCATCAGGACTGGGAACCAAGTCTGGTTCGACCAGAGCGGAGCCACAAGCAGCACTGGGCATCTGTTTTCCCTGATTCGTTCCAGCACTTGAGGCAGGAGCGAGACGGGGGAAAAGCATAGAGGGGACAGCGGGGCCAGACGGGGGCCAGCGCGTCCTCGCTCTTGGAGAAATATTTTGGACAGTGAGCGTTCTCGTGGGACGCGAACAGGTCCACCTGCGCTTTGCCGAATGTCTCCCACAGCAGTTGGATCGTCTTCGGATGCAGCGACCATTCCCCTGCTGGGACATTGTTTCTGGACAGTCTGTCTGGTCCCAGATTCAGGTGACCAGGCACATGCGCTGCTCTCAGTGAAAGCAGGTTGTGCTGAGCCCAGACCAGGAGGCGTTCCGTTAGCCTGTAAAGATTACGGGACCTGATGCCGCCCTGGCGATTTATGTATGCCACCACTGACATGTTGTCCGAACGGACCAAGACATGGTGACTTTTTATCTGGGGACAGAAGCGCCGTAGCGCGTTGGTGACTGCCATCATTTCCAAACAGTTTATATGTAGGAGCTTTTCCCATTCTGACCACTGGCCAAAGAACGGTCTGCCCTCGAGCAGCGCTCCCCATCCCGAGGTGGAGGCGTCCGTGGACACCACCTTCACACTCGAGGGAGTCCCAAGACTCACACCTGACTGATACCAGTCGGTTATTTTCCAAGGTTCCAGAGCTGAAACACATTCTAGATTGACCCGGAGGCGAAACCGGCCAGCGGTCCATGCCCGGGGCGGAACTCGCGCTTTCAGCCACAGCTGCAGTGGGCGCATGCGAAGCAGACCCAGCTGGAGTACTGAAGCTGCTGAGGCCATGAGGCCCAGCATTTTCTGAAACCTTTTGAGCTGGACTATCGAGCCGCGGCGGAAGGATTTCACGGCGCGCTGAATGTCCAGCTCGCGCTCTGGCGACAGATGCGCTGTCATGGATAGCGAGTCCAGCACTGTTCCCAGAAAATAAATTTTCTGGCTGGGAGACAGCGAAGTTTTCGCCCAATTGACTGTGAGACCCAGGTTCTCGAGATGCTCGGGTAATGTGGTCCTGTGTTCTATGAGCTCTGATCGTGATCGAGCTAGAATCAGCCAATCGTCCAAGTAGTTCAAAATTCGCATGCCCTGGAGTCTCAGGGGTGTGAGAGCCGTGTCCCTGCAATTCGTAAATGTACGGGGTGCCAGGGACAGGCCGAACGGCAGGACTTTGTATTGGTATGCCTGGCCCTCGAAGGCGAATCTCAAGAATCGCCTGTGATGCGACGCTATTTGTATTTGAAAATAGGCGTCTTTTATATCTATTGACATAAACCAGTCCTCCTGGCGAACTTGCGCGAGGATTTTCCTGGTTGTAATCATTCTGAACTGGCGCTTCGTGAGCGCTCTGTTCAGCTGTCGCAGATCTAGAATGGGTCTGAGACCCCCGTCTTTTTTCGGTACCAGAAAATACCTGCTGTAAAGACCCCCTTTGCTCTGAGCCTGAGATAAAGGTTCTATAGCTCCTTTGCTCAGTAGTTTCGCTATCTCGGCTCGAAGTAGATGAGATACTTCGTTTTTTACCGTCGTTTCGACTCGCGCCGCGCAACGGCGGGGGCGTCGAGCGAACTGCAGCGAATAGCCTCTTTTTATAGTCTTCAGCACCCATTCTGATACCCCGGGAAGCTTCGCCCACGCATCTGCGTGAAAAGCTAGAGGTAGAATGAAAATCTGGGCTCTGGCCGCGGCATAACGGCGGACGGAGAGCTCCGGTGTGCTGGGAAATAAACACTGTGTTTGCAGTGTGCGAGGCGGGGGGTGCGCTGATCACAGCGGGCAGCCCAGCCGCGCTCAGCTTCTCTCTGACAGGTTGTGGAGAGAATGCGAGCGGGACGAGCCCCGTAGGGTTCGGCATGTCTGTGAGGGAATGTGGGCACGGGATAGCTGGCACATTCACTGCACTGGGAACACTGTCGGCTCGCGCCGACTGAGAATGTGTTGGTTTCGTTTTTACAGAAACCGTGGGACATGCTTCGTGTAGTGATTGTGGGCACTGTGTTGTGGGCACGTACACTACATTTATTGCACAATCGACATGAGTCGATTTTATTTGTGCTAGCCCTGTATTGTGGCGGGCTGTGTCTGTGTGTGGGAATGGGCACTGAGACGTGGGCATTCTTACAACACTTATAACACCTTCGGCCGTGGCCGGAATTCCAGAAAATACACTCTTTTTGGGATTTATCTGGGTCGCCGTAAAACTGGCGTTTGTGTGCAGGCAAGCGGGCTGTGGTACCAGCTTGTTTACTGCAAAATACACGGGAACAGTCACATTGTTTGGAACTGAACGAGCGAGAAGTTTCGGTAGAGTCTGGCCGCGGCGAGACTTAAACACCGTGGGCCTTAGCTGACTGTATGTGTGTTGGTTTCTTTTACAGAAAACGTGGCACCTGCAGTGTGTAGTGTTTGTGGGCACTGGGTTGTGGGCACATTCACTATAATTAATGCACAATTGACATGAGTCGAACTCATTTGTGCGAGCCCTGCACTTTGGCGTGTTATACAACAGGCTCACCGCTGCAATATTGACATTTTCAGCCGCGGTGCGCGGCGGCTGTGTCCGTCAGTGAGCGACTCGACTGAAGCTGGTGAAGCTGGCGGGCGAACCGGCGAGCTTTCACGGGCTGCAGAAGGCTCGGGGACCCGCTGAGTATGGCGCTTTACGGCGCGGCACTACAGCGGGCGGGAGTGCAGACTCGGAGAAAAAATGCCAGGCGAGTCCTCAGAGTCACCATGGCAATAGCTCGCTTAGCATGATCCTTACCCAGGCGGGAAACGCAGATGAAATGGCGGTCCCCGTTGCTGAGTGCGGCTCGGCACGAGCCACAGGAACGAAGCATCTTTAAAAAGACGCTGCTCTTTTAGATAAAGAGAGAGAGAGAGTGTGAGTCGCGACGGCGAACACACACTCTCAGCAGAGTAAAAGGATATTGACACCGGAAAGCGTAGCAGGTACGGCAACTGAAGGCGGCGAGACCACGCCCTTTCTGGCGGGACGTGACGTAATGGGCGCGAATTGCCCCCATTGGATGTGGTGTCACGCAGCGCCTCTCTCGATAGGCTGCTGCTGTTGCCGCAGGGCAGCCAATAGGCGCGCAAGCCGCCTTGCCTATGTCTGCATGCTGCTGCACAGCGTTTTACATTAATACAAAATTAAGGATAATTTTTTGGCTTCAATATCTCGTGGAAAAGAGGTTTTCCATATAGATTTTTTTTTTGTATTGACATTTATTGCATTAAAACAAATTGTATAAAATAATACATTTGTTGTTTATAAGCTCTTTCATACATTGTGTCTTAAAGGGATACACCCACCCAAAATGAAAACTTTTGTCACCATTCACTCACCGGAATGTTATGCCAAACCTGTATTAATTTCTTATGTGGAACACAATAGATACATTGAGAAATATAGTGTTTGTCGATACAATGGAAGTTAATGGTAACCAAAACATTTTTTATTTTGTTTTCCTCTGAAGAAAGAAAGTCTGGAACGAGTGTGTGAGTGAGTAAATGATGACATAATTGTCATTTTTGGGTGAACTATCCTTTTAAAGGGGTCATGAATTGGGAAATGTAAATGTTTTAACTATGCAAAAAGATATAACTACCAAGCTGCCGCAGACTGGAGTATTCTTGGTATTTGATGTGTAGGTTTGTCTTCTGATTCAGGATCATTCGGGGACGTTGAAAATGATTTCAATATGCAAAAACTGTTACCCAATCATAGCAGTGGGCGTTTACGTCCCAGTCTTGAATGCGGCCCACCTATAAAAACAGACTGTTTCAAAGAGAGGGTCGAAAACAGGATAGAAAATAGCCTACTTCTATTTATTTTTTTTTATGTAAAAATCTTGCCAACATTATAAGTGGACCTCAAAGAACATTATAAAGAAAAAAAAACGTGGTTCATGACCGCATAATGTTTCAAAATACAGCTTGAAAAATTTAACTTTTCAAAACATTACAAACTTTATTAAATTGTTCATTACCATTTACAACAGACTAGTTTACCACCATGTTTGAATTATCACTCATTTTGAGATGGCAAGGACTGGCTGCCTTTTCAGCAGTCCACAATCTCACATGCTCTTATTGGCAGGGACACACAGATCTACTGTTCAATGGGGTTTTCTAAAACAGAAAGGAGAGAGCAGACTGGCTTAAAGAATTTTACAGCGACATACTCATTTAAAGAAGCTCTTTATTGCATTTCATCTGCCGAATATGAATTATTCTGAACTCCATAAACCCCACGCCACCGTTTCAATGAAAAGACATGTTTATCTCTGGTATGTACTATTTTGTTTCACACCCAGGTGGCCTGTGTTGAGATTTAATTCCCTGTTGTAAAATGCTTGCATGGGCAGAGGCACATGAGGGATCAGAATTTCCTGTCTTGGATGATATGGATATTCTCCACACGCACACATAGTATTTCCCTACCCAAACATCCGCACACTAAATAGATCAATCATTTGCATTTCCCATCTCTCATGCTAACGTTGCCCCATTTATCATGTTAGACAACTTTATAGATGGGTTTTTCTTTCACAAAGTAATATTAATCAATAGAAAGTAAAATATGAAAAAGGAGGAAATCAAAAGCATGTAAATATGAGAATTTTTCTGATCTGAGCAGACTAGTGCAACATGAGAGTACATAGCACATGCAAATGTAGTGTGAGAGTAAGCAAAAACAACCACTGCACTCAGGCTCAAAGACACAATTATCATATTCAGCAGTCTTGGAAGGTGGTCACATTCATAGCCCCTTCTGTTGGAGTAAAGGCAGTACATGTAGTAGCTAATTTGAAAAATAGTGTAATGATATACAAGTGATAAAGTGTTCTGCTAACAGCAATAACTTGCATGTTATCTTTCTAAACCATGCATTTATATAGAGTAGAAAGAAAGATATCAGAAATATGTTTACAAATATAAGAAGACAAATAAGAATATGATACAAAGATACAGGCCAGCGGCAGATGTCGTGAGGCTATCCTCATCTTTCTTTCTCTTTTAAGCATTTAGAGAGTATTTTACAAAGGTGAAATACTCAGTAAAACACATGGCTATCTTTGATCTATTGGGCAAAGTTTTTGAGCCTGAAAGAATTCAAATATCTTTCGGTTTCTGAAAGCTGGCACAGTCTCTGAAATTATGAACTGTCTAGTGTTGACATATTGAATATGAATATTTTTGTTTTACTTATACTAATATTAAAACTGTTTGTCATTATGGGTCCCACTTTATATTAAGTGGCCCTAATACCTGTGAACTTACATGGTTACTAGATATGTACTTAGTATGTAACTACAGTGTAAATACACATTGGTACATAGTATTTACAACTGTAATATTTGTGTAACTACACATTGGTAACAACACTTTTTTCCACTACAGTAAGTACAGATGTGTAACAGGCATTATGTAACTACATTTTGTAACAACAATATGTATTCACACAAGTTGTTCCACTTCCACACGCAGTCTTCCATACTGTAGTTACCAGTTAAGAACACACTGAAACCATGATGATTCCTATGTGTATACCATGTATATGACCGGCAGGACTTATGTTGAATTACAGCTAAAGTTTTCCCTTGTGAAACCAGTGTACTTACATGGTAACTCCTCAGGAACTCTGCACTTGATACAATGTGTTAAACTGTCATAACTTACATGTATTATGCAAAACCCAAACCTCTGTGCAACACTGTATTAACAGTGTACTTATATGGTAACTCCTCAGGAACTGTCCACTTAATATAAAGTGTAAAATGGTCATAAATTTCTGTGTATTATGCAAAACCCAAACCTCTGTGCAACTGTACTAACAGTGTACTAACATGGTAACTCCTCAGGAACTATGCACTTGATATAAAGTGTAAAATGGTCGTAACTTACTGTGTATTATGCAAAACCCAAACCTCTGTGCAACACTGTATTAACAGTGTACTTACATGGTAACTCCTCAGGAACTGTCCACTTAATATAAAGTGTAAAATGGTCATAACTTTCTGTGTATTATGCAAAACCCAAACCTCTGTGCAACTGTACTAACAGTGTACTTACATGGTAACTCCTCAGGAACTGTCCACTTAATATAAAGTGTAAAATGGTCATAACTTACTGTGTATAATGCAAAACCCAACCCTGTGCAACACTGTATTAACAGTGTACTTACATGGTAACTCCTCAGGAACTGTCCACTTAATATGAAGTGTAAAACGGTCATAACTTACTGTGTATAATGCAAAACCCAACCCTGTGCAACACTGTATTAACAGTGTACTTACATGGTAACTCCTCAGGAACTGTCCACTTAATATAAAGTGTAAAATGGTCATAACTTACTGTGTATTATGCAAAACCCAAACCTTTGTGCAACACTGTATTAACAGTGTAAGTTACTTACATCGTAACTCCTCAGGAACTGTCCACTTAATATAAAGTGTAATTGTTAGGGTCATTGTTGTGTACCACAGTAAATGCAAAACACAAGGTTACGTAGTGGATAGTAAACTCTGAAATATAAATGTGATAGTTATGCTTTGATAGATTCTGGGATATTACGGCATAGCACTTTTAAAAATGTACTCTTTATTTTAGATTTTTTGATTTGACATTGTAGTGACCTATTTGCCTTTACAGTAAATTACAGTGTTCTGTAAACAATAAACAAGAATAGCCTACACTTTAAAACCTTAAAAATACCTTGTTTAATCGTTTAAACATTTTGTAGTAACTTATTTAGTTTATTTACCGTGAGACACAAAAAGCGGTTTCTCCAATAAAACACAACATAAATTCACAAAAAAACATCAATTGTATTAGCCTGATGTAATCCAAATCTTTAGAATCCATACGTTGTTAGCAAGAAACAGATCCAAATTCAGCCCTTTATGATATTCATCTCCATTTCTTAGCAGCGACCGCCAACGTCAAATCCCCCGCTCAGGCGCGCTGGTGATGAATTCAAATTCAAAAAATGCGCCTTCAAGAACCGTTACGACATGTTTTACGGCCGTGATATCAAACGCTCATTGGCTCTCGCCTGCTTCGTCACAGATTGCGACATGCCGTGTTTCAGTCGGTGTAGTACATTTGAAATGGAGAAGCGCGCGCGCCTTCACAGAGCGAACCGAAACCGGATTAACATTTTCATGGATTAATAATTTAAATTCTGATCTGTACCTCATACACAACTATTATAATACTGCCAGAGAGGACTGTGGCTGCAACGCATCATCATGTGAACGACTTTTGGTACCGGTTTTGACATTTTCGCAATAAACAAATTATTGTGAAATTTATAACGTTAACGTAGACTAACCATGTTCCGTACACAACGATATTCCGTACAGATTCCCTTTTCCCGACGATCGCTGAATAAATACTTCCAGGTTATATATAAATTATATATGTGTGTTATCATAATTTATCCCTCTTTTATCCCCGACCAAGAAAGAGAACCCCCCGCAGTTTGTTTCAAAAATATTTCAGCAAGTTTGCTAGGTGCGCCCACTGCGCCTGCAAATGGAGGGTGGGCAAGCTACAGCCCAGATATTAGCTTTAGGTGGGGAGACGTTCTACAGCGGTGAAAATGTACATTTCAATTGGATTAATGCTTCTCACAGTACTATAGCCTTCATGAAATTATTATTATGTTATCACAAATCATTAAATATATTACCTTTTGTTGAATAACTGCTTTGAAATGGGAATTTTTAAACGTCAATTCCGGACAATGGCCGCTTGGCGCCACTCTCGCACTGAGACAGGCAGCAGAGACGCCTGCTTGAAGTGATTATATTTATAATATTTTAACATTTAAAATAGTCATTATTTAATAAATAAACAATTATATATATATATATATATATATATATATTACTATATTACTATATTATATCACAAATGTTAATTTTAAAGTACATTTTTGCAGTTGAAATCAAGGTGCGCTCTGTACGGAACACCATTAGAAGCCTGTACGGAACATCGTTAACCCCAATCATCTTCCGTACACAGACGGAGGAGGTACTTTACCCCACTTTTCTCAAATACTATTGGTCCAAAAGACATCAATCAAAGAATAGATCCTCCAATGGGAATTTCCCCGGAGAATGAGCGCTCACACAAGCTTGTATGTCTCTCAGCAACAGAGGAGTGGCCGTTGACGTGCGGTGAAAGGCGAAAAGTGTACGGAACATGGTTAGTCTACGTTACTTGTCTGTCTGTTATGTTTTTATTTTCTTCATAAGGGTAGCCTACGTAGTTTTAAGGAATGGTTATGGGTAGGTTTAGGGGTATGAGTAGGATTAGTGGCTCAAAATATATTTTAATGCTATTGTTAATAAAACTATGAGAGGTTTGGGTTTGCTGAGATGGTCTCTGTTATGACCGTTTTACACTTTATATAAAGTGGACAGTTCCTGAGGAGTTACCATGTAAGTAAGTTACACTGTTAATACAGTGTTGCACATAAGTTTGGGTTTTGCATAATACACAGTAAGTTATGACCGTTTTACACTTTATATTAAGTGGACAGTTCCTGAGGAGTTACCATGTAAGTACACTGTTAGTACAGTTGCACAGAGGTTTGGGTTTTGCATAATACACAGTGAGTTATGACCGTTTTACACTTTATATTAAGTGGACAGTTCCTGAGGAGTTACCATAAGTACACTGTTAATACAGTGTTGCACAGGGTTGGGTTTTGCATAATACACAGTAAGTTATGACCATTTTACACTTTATATTAAGTGGACAGTTCCTGAGGAGTTACCATGTAAGTACACTGTTAATACAGTGTTGCACAGAGGTTTGGGTTTTGCATAATACACAGTAAGTTACGACCATTTTACACTTTATATCAAGTGCATAGTTCCTGAGGAGTTACCATGTAAGTACACTGTTAGTACAGTTGCACAGAGGTTTGGGTTTTGCATAATACACAGTGAGTTATGACCGTTTTACACTTTATATTAAGTGGACAGTTCCTGAGGAGTTACCATAAGTACACTGTTAATACAGTGTTGCACAGGGTTGGGTTTTGCATAATACACAGTAAGTTATGACCATTTTACACTTTATATTAAGTGGACAGTTCCTGAGGAGTTACCATGTAAGTACACTGTTAATACAGTGTTGCACAGGGTTGGGTTTTGCATAATACACAGTAAGTTATGACAGTTTAACACATTGTATCAAGTGCAGAGTTCCTGAGGAGTTACCATGTAAGTACACTGGTACCACAAGGGAAAACTTTAGCTGTAATTCAACATAAGTCCTGCCGGTCATATAGTAAATACATGGTATACACATAGGAATCATCATGGTTTCAGTGTGTTCTTAACTGGTAACTATAGTATGGAAGACTGCGTGTGGAAGTGGAACAACTTGTGTGAATACATATTGTTGTTACAAAATGTAGTTACATAATGCCTGTTACACATGTGTACTTACTGTAGTGGAAAAAGTGTTGTTACCAATGTCCTGTTACACATTTGTACTTACACATACCTTTCCGTGGGTTGTTACATATGTGTAGTTACACAAATATTACAGTTGTAAATACTATGTACCAATGTGTATTTACACTGTAGTTACATACTAAGTACATATCTAGCAACCATGTAAGTTCACAGGTATTAGGGCCACTTAATATAAAGTGGGACCAAATGACAATGCAAAATGTAAAATGGCAATGAATTTCTGTATTTAAATTTACATTTTCCATTACATTTGTGCAACGATTGGTGCAAAAATGAAAATGATAATTCAATTATATAATTTACATTTGCCATTTCATACACTAGTTTTAATATGTAAATTGAATACATATTTTAACGCTTTATAAGTTGCAAAATTAAAATGAAAATGTATTAAAGAAATTATTAGATCTGTTTAAAATGTTCAAGCAAAAACTGTAGCAAAATGATCATTTAAATTTTATGTTTCCAAAGAAAATACTAGTCTTGTTCGTTTGTGTTGGTTTGTGCCGGTTAAAGTTTTGTTTGTGCTGCTTCGGTTTTTAATGTAATAATTGTAGTGTAACAATTTCTTCAGCATAAAGTTCACACCAAACGTGTGTCGACTCCTGATAAGGCAGAAAATTATCACAGATGTTCCAACTGGTTATATCACGTGCAGACACGTAATAATCTTTGGAAACACTACTATTTCTCTGTTCACGCTCCCCTTCATCTGCCAGTAAACTTAACGCTTGTATCAGCTCTGCCGCCGCCATGTTCCCTTCCAACAACTCAAAATATGTAACATAAATAGCCTATGTTTACCTGTTGCCGAGCCCTGCCTTGATGCAGTGATTGACGGGGTGGGAGGGGGCGGGGAAGTGATTGGCTCGGAATGCATTTTCAATTTGCACATTGAATTTTGCTACATTCGTTGTGGGACATTTAATGAAAATGAAATCGCAAGTGTCTTAACTGTGAGTGTAAATGCAATTAAAAAAAAATAACATTGAAATTATAATTTTGCTACAGTTTTTGCTTGAACATGTCAAACTATTTAATCATTTCTGTAATACATTTTAATTTTAATTTCGCAAATTATAAATCGTTAAAATATGTATTCAATTTACATATTAAAACTAGTGTATGAAATGGGAAATTTGAATCATATAATTGATTTTTTATTTTCATTTTGCACCAACGTTGCACAAATGTAATTGAAAATGTAAATTCAAATACAGAAATGTATTGCCATTTTAGATGGCAATACATTTAGAATGCATTGTCATTTTGCATATTACATTTCAAATTGAATATTGCTACTCATATGCTTCCATATAACTCAAAACGCAGGATGTTTATTCAACATAAATTGATACAGGTAAATATTCAGGTGAATATTTCAAGTGCATCATCATATCACATACATGTGATCAGAAAACAAGGTAACCTCACTAAGAGCACGAAAACCCAGTAATACTGGAGTTTAAAACCCACTCGGGTAAATATGCAAAACAAAAGATAATAAGAACAAAACGTCTTCCGTGAAGCACCTAAATGGAAAATGATAAACAAACTTAACGTAAATAGTCTTTAGTACAGTCACAGGTGTCAGCACCGTTGAGTCCGTACTTCATTGATACTTTGTTTTCTTCTGTAACACTGTTTTTGCCACAAAAACAAGATGGCCGCGGCGTGAGTGTACGTGTGTCAAGCTCTACTCAAGCATGCTTATTGTTATCATAGTAGCTTTGTAAGATCTCCTCTCTTTTTTTTTTTTTTTTGACTGCTTTTCAATAAGTTGGCGTTAAAGTTTTTTTATACAGCCATACATTTTTTCTGCTGTTTGGATTACTCGTTTGTCGCAATGGATGAGCCGCATATCTCACTCCAAACTTTGTGGGATGCCATTCAACAGATCAAGACTGATATGCTGACTCATTTTGATGTAAAAACGGATTCCATTCATAGCAGTTTGAGCAGTATTCAGAATTCATTAAGTACTTTGGGAGATCAAGTTAATTTGTTAGAGCAACGTGTTGGAGCTAATGAGGACAACGTGCAAGTGTGTGTTGCTCGGATTAAACAACTGGAGAAAGACAACTCCTACCTGATGGACAAAGTTGACGATTTGGATAATCGAAGTCGACATTCTAATCTCCGCTTTGTTGGAGTTAAAGAGTCATCGGAAGGCAGTGATATTGCTGGCTTTATGTCCCGGTTGATTACACAGCTTTTGGGACAAGACAACTTTTCCATTCCACTGATCATTGAAGTCCCGACAGTTCGTCAAAGCGATAGAGCCAGTCCCAGACCTATTATGATCAAGCTCCTTAACTTCCAGGACAAGGTGAAAATTATTTGCATTGCGAAGGAGAAAAAGAAGCTTGAGTACAACGGGACACGTGTATATATCTATCCGGACTTCAGTGCTGACTTGTTGAGGAGGCGCAGGAGCTTTGATCCTGTTAAACATAAGCTTTGCGAACTTAATATGAAATACTTTCTTCGATATCCTTGCACTTTGTGTGTTTTTGTTGATGGCAAAAAGCAGCGTTTCAGCTGCCACAAAGATGCTGAAGCTGTCTACATGTTACCTCAGATTTCTCCAGGATAATGATTGTTTGAGGCGAGGCTTGATTTTGCAGATAACTGAAGTTTCCCTTGTCGTTCCAACTTAGCATCTTAGGTCCCTTCGTCAGGAGTGAGGTTAGAGGGGCTGCAATGGTGGTGTAGTCTCAGATAAATCTCAGATAAAAATTTGCAAAACCAAGGAAGCATTGAAGGTCCTTGATGGTCTTTGGAATGGGCCAAGAATGAACAGCTTCCACTTTCCCCTCGTCCATCTGTATGCCGTGCTTGTCTGTGTTGTAACCAAGGAACTGAACACTGTGTTGATGGATAGAGCATTTTTCCGCCTTCAGGAAGAGCTGATGCCTCCGCAGATGCTCTAACACAGGGCTACGTGTTGACGATGTTCGGTCAGTTTCCGGGAGTAGATCAAGATGTCATCGATGTAAATGACGACAAAGCGGTGGAGGTACTCCCGGAATTGACCAGTCCATACGGCATCACCAGGTATTCATAGTACCCGTAAGTAGTAACAAAGGCCGTCTTCCAGTCATCCCCCCCAGGTCAAGCTTTATGAACACGGTTGCGCCACTGAGCATCTCCAAGGCAAACGGGATGAGGGGAAGGGGGTAACAATACTTAATGGTGGTGTTGTTCAAGTCACTGTAATCGATACATGGCTGTAGTCCTCCATCCTTCATCTGAACAAAAAAGAAACTAGAAGCAGCAGGGGAAGTAGATGGACGGATGTATCCTTGCTCCAGTGCCTCCTTGACGTATTCTTCCATGGCCTTCTGCTCTGGCAGTGATAGTGGGTAAACTCGCCCTCTTGGCACTGTCGCCTCCAGTAGCAGCTCAATGGCACAGTCCCATGGTCTGTGGGGTGGAAGTTGGACAGCTCTCCTGGGGCAAAATACATCAAGGAAGGAGTTATAGCAATCAGGGATGTTAATCAGACCATCACTGGCTGGACTCTCAACTGAGGTGGTGCACATACTCACCGCTTGTTCTTGTGACAGGATAGGGAGCCATGTAGGTTTTGAAACATTCTGAGCTCCACTTCATTATTTCACCAGTATGCCAGGACAGAACAGGTGAGTGTTTGCACAACCAGGGATAGCCAAACACGATGTCCATGGTGGAGCCCTCCAGAACCAGGAAGTGAATTTGTTCCAGATGTAGTACTCCAACTTGAACCTTAATGGGTGGTGTCTTGTATGAGATGTAGCACCGGCCAAGAGGCTTGCCCAGAATAGAGGTGATGGGTAAGTTCTGAGTGAGGGGGATTTTGGGTATGTCTAATAGGTGGCATAGTTGTTCGGAGACGAAGTTTCCGGCGGCTCCAGAGTCAAGGAGCGCAGAGACTGTATAAGATACAAGACCATAGGTAACCCTTACTGGAGTGCACAGGGAATTCTGAGTTACTTTTCACAGTTAAGATTGAACTCACCGAGGTTCGGGACGGTCGGACAGGACACTGAGCGATGTAGTGACCCTTCTGTCCACAGTATAGGCACAGTCAAAGATTAATTATTTTCTTACGTTCCTCTGATAAAAGGCGTGTAAACTCTACTTGCATAGGCTCAGGGCTGGGTTCTGGAGGGTGCTGACTGCTATGGGAGGAGGTCAGTGATGGGAGCAAAGGGGCTTGTTCACGAAGACAGGATTGCATGCGGTGGGAAACTCTGATAGATAACTGAATAAATCGTTCCAATCCCATGGTGTCATCGTAAGCGGTTAACTGGAGACGCAGACGAGGTTCCAATCCCTGGTGGTAGATGGAAATTAATGGGGGGCTCATTCCAACCACTCCCAGATCGTATGAGCCCACTGTAGAGCTAGCGTTAAGCAGTGAAATTACATAAGCAATTTTAGAACTTTCAGTAGCGAACTGATGAGCCTGCATCTCCAATACGAGCTGGCACTGCAAAACAAATCCACTGCACTCCTCCACTGATCCAGAGATTGGAGACGGATTGACCGTGGGACTGGCTTGTGGCAAGTCGTGATGTTGAGTGGGTGAACCCCTCGCTGAAATGGACTGGCCTTGAGGGCTAAGGAGAGCATCACGTACTTGCTGCACCATGTCAGCAAATGTTGTTTCTGTACTTGAAGCTGCAGCTCCTGCTGAGTCCATAATTAACACTAGGACTCCCGGAATTCTATAACTACTATAATGGCCATAGCAGTCATTCTGACTGCTCATACATTATTTGCATATAATTTCAATAAGCTATATCAAATCTAAGAATAAATGGATTTGTAATGTTAGGATAGGTAATAATAAAATAATAAACATCAGAACACTACATTTTAATTATGATTTATGTAAAAATTTATTAGTTAACCAACAACCACTCAGCCTCATCAAGGCTCTGAAGCATGGCTAAAGCCTCTGTGGCAGTCATTCTTCTTGCTGACATTGTTCTGATATTCTCTTTTCAATATTTCAATTTGGTTTTAGCTCGAAGTTAAAGCTAGATTTCAGCTTTGCAATAGACTAAACAAACAACAAGAGAAATTGTTGCTAGTCAACGGCGATGCATCTTCAAGAGCGGGAAAAAGGAGCAATCGACACACGGTCTGTAATGCATACGGTCCGTATGACTGCTATGGCCATTCAAGGTAGAAATACTCAAAACTCTTTTGTGTCTTGTAATTTTAATAAAATAACAATGATAGAATAAAATATAGGCACATTTAGGAAAAGTAAGGGTCCTATAGTTACATGGGTTTTATTTCAAAATAAGTTATTACATTGCAAATTTTTAAAGCAGTCAAAATGACTGCCTTTGGTAGTTCTAGGTATAAATACTCAAAACTCTTTTGTGTCTTGTAATTTTAATAAAATAACAATGATAGAATAAAATATAGACACATTTTGGAAAATTCAGGGGTCCTATAGTTACATGGGTTTTATTTCAACAAAGTTATTACATTGCAACATTTTAAAACCGTCAAAATGACTGCCTTGGGAGTTCTAGTGTTAATGGTCTGTCCTTCTGTAACACGCTTGTGACAAAAACATTTTGAGTTGCATATTTATTCAGGCACAATTATTCCGAATCAAATGTGTTATAATTACACCACTAAAGATGTAAATGAAAAAATAAATGTATTAAACAAAATTATAAAACATAATTACAACATTATAAAATATGTAAAATGTACAGTACATTAATGTTTATTATTTGATTGTCTGCATGTATTATTGAATAACATTTATTTATACTAGCTCAAAAAGTTAAAGCATATATATATATATATATATATATATATATATATATATATATATATATATATATATATATATATATATATATATATATATATATATATATGTATATATATATGTATATATACAGTACCGTTCAAAAGTTTGGGGTCAATACGATTTTTTTTTTTTTTATGAAATTAATAGTTTTCTTCAGAAAGGATGCATTAAATTGATCAAAAGTGACAGTAAAGACATTTATAATAATGCAAAATAATAATTTTTTAATTAAAAGCTTTTCTCTTGAACTTTCGAAAAATCCTGAAAAAAATTCATCTTGGTTTGCACAAAAATATGAAGCAGCACAACTGTTTTCAACTGTGATAATAATCATAAATTTTTCTTGAGCATCAAATAATCATATTATACTAATTTCTGAAGGATCATGTGACACTGAAGACTGGAGTAATGATGCTGAAAATTCAGCTTTGATCACAGGAATAAATTACACTTTACTATATATTCACATAGAAAACAGCTGATTTACATTGAAATAATATTTCACAATATTACTGTTTTTTTTTGTATTTTTAATCAAATAAATGCAGCCTTGGTGAGCAGAAGAGACTTCTTTTAAAAACATGTAAAATCTTACCGACCCCAAACTTTTGAACGGTAGTGTATATATATATATAGGCTATGTGTGTGTGTGTGTGTGTGTGTGTGTGTGTGTGTGTGTGTGTTACTAAAGGTACAGTAATACATTTAACTTTAATAATTATTAATAAATAATAATAATAATTAATATCGAAGCCAGCAAAAAGCCTGAAAATGCAATGTTTGAACATGCAACAGCATGTTTCCATATTACAGTCTGTGGGAGATATTTTGAGAAATGTGAGAATTGTTTTTTTTTTTTTTTGTCAATAAAATGGAAGTCAATAATAACCAGAACTGTTTGGTTAACAATATTCTTTGAAATATCTTGTTCCTATCATGTTTTTGTTTATGTTCCATAGAAGTAAGTCATTCAGGTTTTGAATGACATACAGTAAGGTTGAGTAAATGTAAATATATTTTCATTGCTTTTATCATGAACACAAAGTGTGCAAAGTGTGTTTTATCATAATGTGAGGTAAATTAATGTTGGTGGCACAGCAACACATACTATTGTATGGTCTCCCTAATTTAATCCAGGTGTGGGATTTTGTCTGTTTAGTCTGACCTTCGCCGAATATAGTACAGTGTTCTCTAATGAGACATTTTTTTTTTGTTTGCAATACATTTTCTGTTAAACTAAAATAAATCATAATTAACTATACTGCATGATATACACTCATTGTTATTCAAAGAAAGGCATCTGTTAGAATGCAACAATCTTATAATAGCATATAACAGAAAAGGCAACTCCACTAGGCTTGCACTATTCATTCGTCTTGTCTGTTTTATTGTCAGTCTGAAAAGCTGTCTGATTCTTGACATTGAAATGTGTTGTAACATTGATCAACATGTCTGAAGGTTTGATTTTCAGGACTTTTGTTGTTCCTCCACAAGGTTGGTGATATTAAGTACAAGGAGATTTTCACAGTATGATAACGTCTCAGAAAATATCACGGTTTACAGTATTAATCAATTACTAAATAAATAAACGGTATTATTAAATTATGGTTATTATTATTACCATCAGTTATAAATGACAGTTAAATTAAAGAAAACAGTTTTTTGGGGCTTTTATTACAAATTAAATTTTTTATAACAAATGCTTTTATTATAACAAACTTGAAAACATTTGTATGTTTTGTTTATTAAAATGTCAATAAAACATGTCTAATCAATTGAATTCAATAATTGATAATGAATTAGATTAACAACTTATTTTTAACATTAATAATTTATTAAAATGTTTAAGAATAATATAGTCCTATGAAATGTATTTTATTCAGAAAATTAATGTTCCCTTTCGTTGTCACTCCGAGTTACGTCGGATGACGACGAATGGGGTTTCGCTTAGAAAGCCTATCAACTTCGAGTATTACAAAATGAGCCAATGGCAAAGAAATGCCATGGGTCTGCGGAATTTGCATAGCGTATCTCCGCCCTACCTCGTGGGTATAAAAGGAAGACGCTGGCAACATGCAGATATGTTTTCGCTTCGGAGCCAAGTTGATCCTTCGTTCCACAAGCCATCTCTGAACTGTCAGCTTTACAGACGAGCGAGATTCTCTGGTGTTGGTGTGACGGCGATCTCCCGGCGAGTGAGGACTTCCTGCTTATCTGTGCTGTGGTTTGCCAGTGAGTGTGTTTCTCCCCGGGCGCTTCAACACTCTCAGAGTTTCTTTTCTCTCACTAAAAGAGCTTGCATGTGGCAGGTCTTTTTAAAGATGCATCACCCGTACACTTCTGGTTGCGGTAGACTGGTGGCCGACTTTGATGGCCATGTTCTCACTGCGGGAACATGACCATCGCAACATTACGATCAAGACTCAGTGATCTCGCAAGAGTGAGGGTCCCCTCATCCACACCCCGATCTAGCGCCTCCACGAGAGGTTCTACTTCGGCTGGTGGCCAGGGTGATCTGAGGGTGACGGTTTGGAACAAAGCGCCGACTATCCGTCCGTACCCAGCCGCACCCTCTCCAATGTTGCAACCCGCAAGTGTTCAGGGGATTTCCGTGGGACCATCTTCTGATGCCCCACGGATTTCCTTTGGCGCTCCAGAGGAGGACACCATGTCTATTGCAGCATCACAAGGTGGGTCTGATTCTTCTGGAAGTGAAGGCTCGTCACAGCTGCCACCTTCCGGTGTGCATACGGCTGTGTTCGAGTCCGATCCGGAGATGACGGCCATGCTTTCCCAGGCCGTCGCGAGCATCGGTTTAGAGTGGTCCCCTCCACCCTGTCCCGAGCGCTCGCGGTTGGATGATTGGTACTTGGGTAAGGCCGCGGACCCCCGTCCGCGTCAAACCCCAATACCTTTCTTCCCGGACGTGCATGATGAGATCTCGAAGTCCTGGAAGACCCCCATGTCTTCCTGTGACCGCTCGTTGATCTCATCCGCCTTTCCTCCCCTCGATGAAGCGGCTGCCCGTGGGTACACTGGGCTCCCCCCGGTTGAACGCTCTGTTGCGATGCAGCTGTGTCCTCAGAGCGCTTCTTCTCGTGGTGAGCCTAAGCACCCATCCAAAGCCTGTAGATATTCGTCTACGTCAGTGGCGAAATCTTACAGAGCGGCGGGACAGGCAGCCCCTTCTTTGCATGCCATGGCCATTCTGCAGGTCTACCAGGCCCAGATCCTCAAGGACATGCACGAGGGTAGGACAGACCCAGGGCTCTTCAATGAGCTGCGCGCCGCCACCGACCTTGCTCTCCGAGCGACGAAGGTGACCGCACGCTCCCTGGGTTTGGTGATGTCCACAGCCTTGGTCCAGAAGAGACATCTCTGGCTGAACCTTGCTGATATGCGGGATGCCGAGCGGTCCCGCCTGCTCGACACCCCCATATCACAGGCCGGCCTTTTCGGCGGTGCAGTCGAGGACTTTGCCCAACAGTTCTACCAGAAAGACTCGGGAGATATGTAACAAAGCATACATTTACCAACAGCCCAGCAAGCAATTATTTATAAAGTTCTTTGGCGTAGGCCCCGTCCGTAGTTCATGATCCGAGGGTAGCGGATCTGCATTTCCTGCCTGAAGATGAAGGCAGGGGCGCAGCAGACCCCCCTGGGAGTTATGGACAGGACCATCCTGGTGGTGGTGGGGAGGATGGAGGTAGTTGTCGCGACAGCATCTGCGAACTCAAACGTGTGTAAGTACCAATCTTTTATACAGCGAGTATAAGGACGTGATTGGATAGATGTGAAGGTAATAAGTGACGTAATAATTAAGTCTTCCTGGCAGAACTTTATGCTAAAGCTTTCATTTCTACCAGAAAGACTCGGGAGATATGTAACAAAGCATACATTTACCAACAGCCCAGCAAGCAATTATTTATAAAGTTCTTTGGCGTAGGCCCCGTCCGTAGTTCACTATCCGAGGGTAGCGGATCTGCATTTCCTGCCTGAAGATGAAGGCAGGGGCGCAGCACACCCCCCAAAAGTACGTGGATTATGGATCCACCAGGACGGGGCCAGCCCACCCCCAAAAAATGGTAACGGAGTATACCCACCGGTCGGAACCTGTGGTTCTTGAAAAATAGAAAAGGGGGTTACCATAAATAGCATGATGGACGTTGGATGTGGATTCCTCGTAGCCTATAGCTTAATTAGACGAGGAAGCCACTTAAGTTTTGTAAAACGTTGACCTGTAAGGTACAATGTGGAGCCATGGAGAGTTCTCTTCATTTAGCCGGGCATTAATCCAGCGATTTAAGTAGAATTCAATGTACTTTTTACGTGGTTATCAGCTCCATTCTAGGACCTCAAGGCGAGGCCACATGGACCATACAGAACCGTGCTACGTTCGGCCATACATAATGGTGCCACATTGATCCATACATAGATAGGCCTCGTTAGACCAAACACAACAGTGCCGCATAGGTCATGCATAGATAGGCCTTGTTAGACCGTACAAAACAGTGCCACGATAGACCAAACAGAACAGTGCCGCATAGGCCATACATAGACAGGCCTCGTTAGACCAGCATAACAGTGCCACGATAGGCCATACATAGACAGGCCTCGTTAGACCAAACAGAACGGTGCCACGTTAGGCCATACATAGACCGGTCACGTTAGACCAACAGAACGGTGCCACGTTAGGCCATGCATAGACAGGTCACGTTAGACCAACAGAACAGTGCCACGATAGACCATACATACACAGGTCACGTTAGACCAACAGAACGGTGCCATGATAGGCCATACATGCACAGGTCACGTTAGACCAACAGAACAGTGCCACGATAGGCCATACATAGACAGGTCACGTTAGACCAACAGAACAGTGCCACGATAGGCCATACATACACAGGTCACGTTAGACCAACAGAACGGTGCCATGATAGGCCATACATGCACAGGTCACGTTAGACCAACAGAACAGTGCCACGATAGGCCATACATAGACAGGTCACGTTAGACCAACAGAACAGTGCCACGATAGGCCATACATACACAGGTCACGTTAGACCAACAGAACAGTGCCACGATAGGCCATACATAGACAGGTCACGTTAGACCAACAGAACAGTGCCACGATAGGCCATACACAGACAGGTCACGTTAGACCCAACAGAACAGTGCCGCGATAGGCCATACATAAACCGGTCACGTTAGACCAACAGAACAGTGCCACGATAGGCCATACACAGACAGGTCACGTTAGACCAACAGGACAGTGCTACGATAGGCCATACACAGACAGGTCACGTTAGACCAACAGAACAGTGCCACGATAGGCCATACACAGACAAGTCACGTTAGACCAACAGAACAGTGCCACGTTAGGCCATACATAGACAGTTCACAGTAGACCCAACAGAACAGTGCCACGTTAGGCCATGCATAGACCGGTCACGTTAGACCAACAGAACAGTGCCACGTTAGGCCATACATAGACGACAGTCCACTAGTCGCACGTGGACGATGACTCAATGGCCGGTAATGAGAATGAAATAGCATAACACCACCACCAGTAGTTGCAAAGGTATTTACCTGATTTATTACTGGAGAGCTTGCTGGGCTTCAAAAAAGGTTTTGAATCGGGTCTGCATATGATTTGGATGCGGAGGACAGACCATCTGCCCATGATCTTAATAGCTGGTGTAGAGATTCCTGGTTCAGCTGCAGTAGTAGCTGCTCCGATTCTGAAGAAATGGCTGGTATAGGGAGAGGGGGATAGACCGCAGATTTAATAACGATAGATAAAGGAGTTCTGAGTCAGGCCTTAGAAAGATGTGCTCCGAAGTCCTGGATGTGAAGGGAATTTTTTTTTTTTTTTTTAGTGTTAGGGTGATGCTGGAGCCTTGGCCATCATTCTTAGAGTGCTAAAGAAGATTTAAAAAAAATATATATGTGAGAAGCATAATAGAAGAAAAGCACAGCAGGATCGAAATATTAAGTTTCTAGAGTTGAAATCCCCAGACACGCAAAGCCGTAAAAGCAGATAAAGCATGGCTTTTAGCAGAATATGTATATAAAGAATAGGGATTATAGTAGGTAGAGATAATTAGTAATCGAGAAAGATTTTAAAGCCAGTTTAAAATTCGGTTACTCTTAAGCTTATTTTATTTTTATTCAGTTGCGCAGTTGTTAGTATTTCGCAATTGCCCATGTGAACGTTGTGGTGGGCAGATCGAGGCTTCGTGGAACACTGAAACCGTTGAATCAAATGTGCCATATTGTGCCGAGGCTTCGAAGCAATCCGACACCTGTCTCCACGGTGACCACTAGTAGTCGGAACAGTGTAAACGCAACAAAAACCCAGGTCAAACATGCATAAAAACACCTTTTACAGACTATTGCAAACATTTTTTACTTAAAGTAAAAATCTTTCAAATGCAATAGCTGGTCATCTAGTAAGATTATCATGTGTAAACGTGTTCTTTTATCAATTGTCAGGGTTTGTTTTGTTTGACCTACGAATTGCTCAGCTAAAAGGCCAATAAGTACCTCATTTTAATTATACTAATGACTAATTAAACATCTACAAATGTATAAAACTGATCAGAGATCGGGTAAACCCACAGAAACTTGTTCATTGGTTCTCGGTTACTCCTCATGATTCATGAGTTGACAGATCATCACTCCCAGCGGTTAAACCATTTAAATTCGAAGTGTTTCGAACCAGTTATAACGTAATGAAGCCTCGTTTACTGAAATCACATGACTGGCAGTTTGATGCACGTTCCGAACCATTGATTCGGAACAAAAAGATTCGTAAAGGCTTTGAAGCTTCATGAAGCAGTGTTTTGAAATTGCCATCACTGTGAGCGTGGGATCGGCGACGCTGATACGACGATTCGTATTATTAGATTACCAGCACTGTGGAATATCGGTAACGTGAACCTCTGCTTACACTTGTAACAAACGTTAAGGCTAACAAGCCAGCCCTGCTGTTTAGAGCATTGCAGTATGTTGCGTTGCAGTCTGCATATCAGCCGTTATTAGGAACATACCACGTCACCGTAGTTACCGGTTGAACTCTGCCGCTGTTGTAGAAAGCAGCATGGTAGCCAAGTTAAATAACAGTTAAATGCTTACCTGAATGAAGTTTAATCGTGGTAGAGTGGACATATTAACAGTGGCTGGTGGAAGGCCTACCAAACTAGTTGTTGATTCGTGTCGGTGGATCGGTGATCAGTGGAACAAATGGCACCGGTGCAGACAGCGAGGTTATTTTAGCTGGACAAGTTGAGGATGATTTTGCAGTTCTCTTCCTGACGGATTATTTGGCCATAATCGTAAACAATATGCGTGTCCTGAAGCATGTTGGTTGGCTTCAGGACACGCAGAAACAGACTGAGGCTATTAAGCACATTTTGCCCCGACGGCCCGCTGCTGCCTCCACCCAGCCGACCGGGCAGAATACTCAGTCTGTTCGCCGCCGAGGGCGCCCTCCTGCGGTTCCCCCCCCTCCCGGCCGGCCAAAGCAGCAGCCTCCAACCGGGCCTGCTCGCGGAGGAAGCCGTAAGAAGGCGCCCCAGCCCTCTCCTGCCCCGCCCCCCGCTAAACGCCGGGCCAAGCGGCGCTCCTGAGACGGGCTGCTCAGGGATGACTTTCACTTCTCAGGAGATGGTAGCAGGGCCACTCCTTCCCCCGGTGGAGGGCCGGGGGAGAATCTTTTGTTCTCCACTCCCCGCTGCTCACCCCCGGGTGGGCAGCACCCTAATGTGGTTAAAGAAAGAAGTGAAATGTTCATCCCTGAGCACACAGAGTTCTCGGACGACACGGTGCGCCACCTCCGAGCAGTGCACCCCTCGTCCCCCTCTGTCCCAGAGCTGGGTGACAGCACGCGCCGTGCGCGACAGAGGGGGATGGTCCGGCCCCTCTGTCGCCAGTCCCCTGGCAGAGCAGACCCCCGTGGAACGTTCGTCCTTCCCTGGTCTCCTCTGTCAGGACGCGGTCAATGACTATGCCCCAACACTGGGCCGCTGTGCTGT
The DNA here is from genome assembly GCA_026230005.1 of Gila orcuttii. Classification (NCBI taxonomy): domain Eukaryota; kingdom Metazoa; phylum Chordata; class Actinopteri; order Cypriniformes; family Leuciscidae; genus Gila; species Gila orcuttii. The sequence goes on from JAPDVR010000004.1 coordinate 36,808,726, forward strand.
CCACGTCCGGGACAGTCATTCCGCCTCGCTGCCCCACCGACGGGAAGTCTGTGGTTCGCATGACCCCGCTGGTACAGTTCTTGGGAGCCTGGCTAGAGCTTCCCAACCTGTCCCGCTGGGTCGCACGAACGATCAGGCTCGGCTACGCGATTCAGTTCGCGCGGTCTCCTCCCCGCTTCAGGGGAGTCCGCTCCACTTTGGTCGGTGGCAATGCTCCTATCATGAGAGCGGAGGCTTCTACAGCCCGTACTTCATTGTCCCGAAGAAAACCGGTGGGTTACGGCCAATCCTGGACCTGCGCGTACTGAACCGCTCTATTCACAGGCTGCCGTTCAAGATGCTCACTGCCAAACGCATTTTAGAATGTGTACGGCCCCAGGATTGGTTTGCAGCGATCGACCTGAAGGACGCCTACTTTCATGTCTCCATTCTCCCTCGACACAGACCGTTCCTGCGGTTTGCTTTCGAGGGACAGGCATATCAGTACGCGGTTCTCCCATTCGGGTTAGCCCTGTCTCCTCGCGTCTTCACGAAGGTCATCGAGGCAGCCCTTGTTCCCCTTCGGGAACACGGGGTTCGCATCCTGAACGACTGGCTGATCCTAGCTCACTCTCGAGATCAGGTTTGCGAACACAGGGATCTAGTGCTCCGGCACCTAGCCCGTCTGGGCCTTTGGGTCAACTGGGAGAAGAGCAAACTCTGCCCCGTGCAGAGGATCTCTTTTCTCCGGATGGAAATCAACTCGGTCGCCATGTCCGCGCAGCTTACGAGCGAGCGCACGCAGTCACTGCTGACTTGCCTGAGACAGTTCGAGGGCAAGAGTGCGGTTCCACTGAAATTATTTCAGAGGCTCCTGGGGCATATGGCATCTGCAGCCGCGGCAACGCCGCTCGGATTGCTTCATATGAGACCGCTTCAGCTTTGGCTTCGCGACCGAGTCCCGAGGTGGGCATGGCATCACGGCACCCTCCGAGTACCAGTTACTCCGACCTGCCGTCAGACCTTCACCCCGTGGGCGAACCTCAGTTTTCTACGGGCCGGAGTGCCCCTGGAACGAGCTTCGCGGCATGTTGTTGTAACAACAGATGCCTCCTCCACGGGCTGGGACACCATGTGCAATGGACGTGCTGCTGCAGGCTCCTGGACAGGACCCCTGCGCCTATGGCACATCAATTGCCTCGAGTTGCTGGCTGTACGTTTTGCTCTGCGCCGCTTCAGGGCCGTGCTCAAGGGCCAACACGTACTAGTCCGATCAGACAATACCGCCACTGTAGCGTACATCAACCGTCAAGGTGGTCTGCGCTCCCGCCATATGTCGCAACTCACCCGCCACCTCCTCCTATGGAGTCAGAAGCATCTGAGGTCGCTTCGTGCCATTTTTATCCCCGGAGCTCTGAACTGTGTAGCCGACGAGCTCTCACGGTTTCAGCTCCTCCTGGGAGAATGGCGGCTCCATCCCTGGTCGGTTCAGCTGATTTGGGACCAGTTCGGGGACGCACAGATAGATCTTGCCTCTCACGACTCGACCTATTGCGCCCAGTTTTATTCCCTGACCGAGGGCACGCTCGGCACGGATGCTCTGGTGCACAGCTGGCTGCAGGGCCGCAAATGTGCGTTTCCCCCAGTGAGCCTTCTTGCGCAGACCTTGCGCAAGGTCAGGGAGGACGAGGAGCAGGTCATTCTGGTTGCGCCTTACTGGCCCACCCGGACCTGGTTCTCCGAACTAGTACTCCTCGCGACAGCGCCTCCCTGGCCGATCCCTCTGAGGAAGGACCTCCTTTCTCAGGGAGGGGGCACCCTATGGCACCCTCGTCCCAAACTTTGGAACCTCCACGTGTGGCTCCTGGATGGGACGAGGTAGGTTTGAGTACCCTACCACCACCGGTGGTGGCTACCATCACTTCCGCTAGAGCATCGTCCACGAGACATCTCTATGCGTTGAAGTGGAACCTCTTCGTCAACTGGTGCTCTTCTCACCGATTGGACCCCCGGAGATGTTCGATCAGTGTCGTGCTTTCCTTCCTACAAGATGGGTTGGAGCGAAGGCTGTCTCCCTCCACCCTAAAGGTCTATGTCGCCGCCATTGCTGCACAGCATGACCTTGTTGAAGGTAAGTCTTTGGGGAGGCACGACCTGATTGTCAGGTTCCTGAGAGGAGCGAGGAGACTGAATCCTCCTCGCCCTCCTCTCGTTCCCTCTTGGGACCTCGCAGTGGTGCTAACTGCCCTGCGGAGTGCTCCCTTTGAGCCTCTGCAATCAGTGGAGCTTAAGTTCCTGTCAATGAAGACAGCGCTCCTGGTTGCACTGGCCTCCATCAAGAGGGTAGGGGACCTGCACGCATTCTCCGTTGACGAAGCGTGCCTGGAATTCGGGCCGGCTTACTCTCACGTGATCCTGAGACCCCGGCCTGGATATGTGCCCAAGGTTCCTACCACTCCCTTCCGGGACCAGGTGGTGAACCTGCAAGCGCTGCCCCTGGAGGAGGCAGACCCAGCCTTGGCACTGCTCTGTCCAGTACGCGCCCTCCATGTGGGCGTACTATGTGGACAGAACGCAGTGTTTCAGGACCTCAGACCAGCTCTTTGTCTGTTATGGTGGGAAGCTGAAGGGAAAGGCTCTCTCAAAGCAAAGGTTATATCACTGGATAGTGGACGCCATTGCTTTGGCTTACCAGCAGCAAGGTCGACGTGCCCCCTTGGTGTGCCTGCCCACTCCACCCGGAGTGTGGCGTCCTCTTGGGCTTTAGCGCATGGCGCCTCGCTAACAGACATCTGCAGAGCTGCAGGCTGGGCGACACCGAATACATTCGCCAGATTCTACAATCTCCGAGTGGAGCCAGTGTCCTCTCATGTACTCGCTTCAACCAGCTAGTACTGGACCCGCTCAGGTGTCTTCGCTTGCTCGCCATTCCACTCCACGGACTGGATACGTGCGATATTCCCCTCAGGTGAGCTTCTCCGAAAGCCCTGAGTTCCTCCAGCACTGCTGACGTCGGCGCCAGTGTCTATTGCCTGCGCGTCGGCTAGGTGCCTCCCGTGTGCATGGTCCCTCCCCTGAGCGACCCCCACATGTGTATTTCCACTGTAAGCCTTTCTGAGCATGTGTCTTTCCCTTGGCAAGCCACCTTGCCACCCCTGGGGTTGAAATATTCCACCTGCGGCTGGACACCCCAGTGTTCCCCATATGCATCCTTCGGGTCATATATGTATTCTCTAAGTCCCCCCCTCTGGGTTGGCAATAATTGCATATTCCCCTAAACCTTGGGATATGCTCCCCAGTGTACCTTGGTATTCCTGTGCTAAATAGGAGTCCTTCGACCGTGCCAGTCTCACGACAGGGATCTCAGATTTATGCAGGGCACTGGAAGACAGCCGAGAAGGTGGCGTGATTAGACTGATAACCCCATTCGTCGTCATCCGACGTAACTCGGAGTGACAACGAAAGGGAACATCTCGGTTACGTATGTAACCCGTTACGTCTGCCTGCCAATTTCCGCTGTACCGCGGGGATCGCCTGAATACGCTATGCAAATTCCGCAGACCCATGGCATTTCTTTGCCATTGGCTCGTTTTGTAATACTCGAAGTTGATAGGCTTTCTACGCGAAACCCCATTCGTCGTCATCCGACGTAACGTCTCCGTTCCCTACTCAGGGAACGAGGGTTACATACGTAACCGAGACGTTTCTTTTTATGATTTAATCCAAATATATTATCAAAAACTGTGGTAATCAAATGAAAATTTAAACTTGTGTCCTTTTATTTTTTGGGGAAGAGCTGCAAAAACAGATTTACTAAATTAAACCATGGACAAAAAATATATTCCTTAAATAATGTTTAAATAAATTGTATTATTATTGTTGTTATTATTATTATTATTTTGAGAAGTACGTTCTATTGTAGCCCATGCCTACAATAGTAATATATTTCTGTTATAATTTCTCCTAGTTAAACCAAACTTTTATTTTGACGGGTTGTAGTATTTCAAAGTGTATTTAACAATGTTTTTTCTCAAATAAAATGATGAAAATGCTCATTAGGAGTTCTCTCAGAGCAGCTCTGGAAATGTTCATGTATTCATGTCCTCAAATTGTTTGTGAGATGCTGAAAACACTACGCATACTTGAGTATGTAGTAGAGTAGACAAAGCGGAGCAGCTCATTCACACCGATTCACACAGAAATGCAGAACAAGCAGGCCATATATTTACATAGCAGTATTTTTGCGCTTAAATATTCACAGACCATGTCGCGATTGGATTTTTTGCACAGTTCTGCTTTCCATGTATTCATCCATCCATCATTTTGCGTGTTTTACGTGACATCTGAGTTATGTAAATTCCATTTTTCATGACTGGATTCCGGGATTCCCTCCACATCATGTAAATCATTCGGCCTTAAGTTATAATCGGGACATACCTTTATCTGCAGGAGGGATGGTGTCCTATGTATCCTCCTTTTGCAACCACTTTGTGTCCACATTTTTTGCAAATTGGATATCTATCCTCGAGGACAACCACACTTTTTTCTACATCCAAAGTATTTCCATACTGGCCATAATTTGCTTCATAAGAATTCGAGGGCACTTCGCTGTCAGCTTCAGCTGAGTCTGCGTCACCTTTTTTGCGTGTTTTTTCTCCCGCCCTTCAATCAATGCAGTAGTTTCCGGAGTGTGATTTTTTTTTTCTCCCTTGTATTATTATTTTTTACTCAGTAACGGACATGATTTCAAATGTAGCAAAGTACAATACTTCAAACAAAACGTACTTAAGTAAAAGTAAAATTACAGATTTTAAAAACTACTTAAAAAAGTAGAAGTACTCAAAAAAACGACTCAATTACGTAACGCGAGTAAATGTAATTCGTTACTTTCCACCTCTGATACTGGGTTATATGAATCACAACTCAACGTACTACATGTGTGTGATTTATACTGTCACCAGCCTCACTTTGTCACTTCAACGTTTCCAATTAGAAACAAGCAGTGAGGTTGTGTACGATGCAAATAGACACCAAATACACAATATGCTTAAAAGACAATATGCTTGTAAAAACACACATCCTTTAGAAGAAAAGGTTCTATACAGAACCTTAAAGGGTTCTGTCAGACGCTTCATTTATACATGATGTCACCAACGTCTCCTCACTGACGTCACTCACTTCTAAAAGTTGTCTTCCGCCATTTTGAGTACCTGATTCGGCAAAATCGATACGTCAGTCGCAAAGGAACTAGAGCTTAGATTATCTGCCCGAGCCCGAACTTGACACGGCCCGACCCGATATTTCCCGTCACTATCCTCGGGCCGGTTTCTTGATCTAGAGACGTGCATTCCCAAAGCAAAAGAGTGCGGCGCGGGACTAGATTTGATGGCCGAGTGCGAGCGCGGGGGGTAATGCACTCACTCTGTGTGTGCGGGTTGCGGAGAATAAAACGATTTGCGCGACTCCCGCAAACTAGAAATATCTATGAATAAAACATATAAATACTAATATATTTTTGTACATTACAAAATAGAAACGATTTACAGGCCAGAGTTTCATTTTATAACATGTTTGCAGCGTTGAGCGATTTAGCCAATCACAGACATATGTTGATTTCTTGAACGCAAAGGCCAATCAGAAGCATTTAAGATAGACTCCCCTCACTGCTCAAAACGGACTTTTTGTTCAGAGCTGAATTCTGTATGCTGGCAAATCCTCTAATTATAACAAACAAATTGTATATATTATGAAAGATTCATTGTGCAGTCAGCTTCATTGATAATAACAGAGATGTGTGAGATCGCGATGAACTGATGTCAGCTTTTTAGGAATTAAGGGAGCGCACTTTGCGCGCATTGAGTCATATCATGCCAAACCGTGCACGCAGTAGCTTGCTTGCTTTTATGTTATAACAGTGGTTTGTGTGTGCAAACTCTCTGTGCAGTGTTCATTTTGTCTGTGGTGAGTGGATGTAAATATATTGTTGTTAATGAGCTAACGCTAGCTTAGGGGTGTGCGATATCACGATTTATGATCGTGGACGATTAAAATATCTCCACGATCTGCTTTTGAAGAAATGTCGTAACGTTAGTATCGTGCATTATATCAGTTGCATTTCTGGCGCCTCCTTCTCAGCATAGGCTACAACGCGACGTATATTCACATCAAATGTTAACGCAGAGGAAGGGACACTGCAGTTCACAAAAGTTAATTATTTGCATGTGCTTTAAAGCCTTGCCGGTTAAACAAGTCATTCACGTGTTGATGATGTGTTGATGGCTCTAACGTGCGCTTTTCTGAGCGCAGACACCCGAAGCGCACATGCACTAAGCCTGTCTAACAACAGCGCCTGGTTACTGAACCAAGTTATCTTTCTAGTCTTATTGCGCTAATACTGTCAAATACACACACGGTTTACATAAACAAAGTTGGTTATGTATAAAGTGAAACAAACCGAGAAAATTTATGAGAAAATCTGCTTGTCAAATGTCAGGCTGGAAGTAGCTACGCATCAGGTATCGCGTAAGGATCACACCCTAACGATGATATTTTTTGAAAGTAGCGTTTCTTTTCATGGTAATCTAGGTGCGAAATGTTGTCTTTCGTAGCCATTTACTGTATACATATGAAGCTCTAAATCGTAGCAAGCTAGATAGCTAATGCGTGTCAGGTACTCAAGATGGCGGCAGTCAACTGGAAAAAGAGCGGATGAGGTAAGAGGTCACGTGACTGACATTAATGAATACAACATTTTAGGGGTTCCCATTATGGGATCATTGATGGATTTAGTTTTAATTGATTTTGTTTGAATAAAATTTTATGACTTAAACAGCTCTTAAACATATTTTATCACAAGAAAAAAAAATAACATAACCAGTTAAACATGAACATATTATGCAATCATTCCTTATATTGAGCCTTTTTGGCAAAAGGGGTCCTTTAAAAATTGAGTCAATAACCATATGGTTCTATATAGAACCCAATTAAACCTTTTTTTTTTTTTTTCTAAGATTGCACACAATAATACAAAAATCAGTTATCAAACAGTTACCAATTTCAACTACGTTTCTTTTGGGAATAGTCGCCACCATTCCTATTATTGTTCTTATGTGTCTGCGGTTCCCCAGAGGCAACAGCTGTTACAACCCAATGATCAACTGTGAAGCAAAGCAAGAAACAATTCCCTGTCTCAGCATTAAATATGATGCTCTGTCAATTTCTGTGAGCATGGATTATATTTACCCTTCTCTGTGAGGAAAATAAACCAGCTGGAATTAATTGTGGGTTTGGCTTGCCATCAAAGTATTCACTGTTGTATCCCAGTTAACATCATATTAGGAACAAAACAATATTACATTTTCACTTAAGTCAATGAGACAGATTTGATCAACTCTATGCAGTTTTTATTACAAAGGTTAAGGTTAACATTAAGGTAAGCCATAAAGGTTAATGTTAGGGCAGCCTTTGGCATAACAAAAGTAGCATATTGATCCATGCCTACCTGTTCGTTTCTGTAACAAAGAAATATCCTAGATGTTTTGAGAGACTTCTTTTGCTGACAAACATAAGTTTCATCTTTCTTTTATGTCAAAAAGCACATTTTCAGTTTTGGAAACAGTTCCATTTCAATGGTTGATACTAAGAATATTGTCAGGAATAAGACAGTGTTTGTTTGCAGACAGTGGTGCTTGCATTTACATATGATAAGAATGCGCCCATGTGGATGTGTGTCTGTTTCCAGGTGTGAGCCTGGACTTGTGTGAGAGTGCACTGAGTATACAGCTGTGCAGTTGTTTACCAAAATCCCCCAATAGCAAATACACACTGCAGTCATCATACTATTGTTTACTCAATGAATGGAAACATATGGATACATAAATGCATAAGTACAAAACTATCCATTACAATTTAGATGTCCTCCATTTTACTTACGTCTCAGTAGGCTCTAGATTTCCATGGTTATGAGCAGTAGTAATGAGACAGGGGTAGTGAAAGTAAAACTTGAAGATGAGAAAAATCTTTTTTTTTTAAATTATGTACAAATTATAAAGATAATAGATATCACAGTATACCTTCTTAATGATGATGTTGATTATTATCTATTATTATTCCTATTTACTATATTATTTTATTACATTTGATAAAAGTGTTGCACAATATTGTCAACTCAGTATCTTGCTGTCACATGTGTGTCCAATGGTTCTTGTAGTCACACCTGTTTCTATTCTAGTTAAATATCTCTGTGCTATATATATATATATATATATATATATATATATATATATATATATATATATATATATATATATATATATATATATATATATATATATATATATGGCGAACGTGATTTTCACATGTTCCTGGATCAACATCCTTGTTGATCCTGGATCAACTTTCCAATTAACCAATCAGATTTGAGGGACAAGTTTACAGTTTATGTCAAGTTTAGGCTTAGAACCAAGGTGAAGTACTTAAACATCAGTGTCATTCACCTATCATTACCCTCTGATTTTAGAGAAAAGTTATGGGTAGGGTTAGGTTTAGGGGTAGGGATTGGGTAAGGATTACATTTTGGGACAGGAATGTTGATCCAGGATCAACAAAATATGTTGATCCAGGACCATGTCTTACTTGGCAAAATCACGGTGACCATATATATATATACCATTAGTTCCCTTTCAAGGGAACTCGAGCTGCGTTTGAGACGCGGTGGGAACGCTCTGCGTGATTACGTCGTGATGCACGTGTAAAATCAGTCCAATGGAAGCCCACTACGACATAGGTGACGTCATAGACCAGGAAACTATAAAGCAGCCCTGAAATCAGACCGCGACAGCTTCTGTACCTTCAGCAAGCGCTCTCTGTATATCTGTCCTTGTCTATTTATTGTTGTCTGTCAAGCCCAATATATCTATCATTATTATGGCGAGCAAGCAAGATTATAGACGGTGTGTTGTTCCCTGCCCTCGTTATATTACGGGTGGGGACACACATCAGCTTTGTGTTGCTTGTTTGGGAGTGGAGCATGCCCAGTCAGTCCTCGAGGGGGCTGATTGTGAGCATTGTATGAGTCTATCTATGAAGACGCTCCGTTCTCGCCGATCGTTCTTTGAGGAGGACGGTTCGGTTCGCGCTCCCCGCGCGGGTCCCGCTGTTGCCTAGACACGGCGGCAACTCGCATTTTGGGGTTCGCAAACGGATCTGACAGCGTGGGTTGGGACGGGCCCCGCCCTATCTCAGCTTTCACCTGCAGATCCAGTGTGCTGCGATTTCCAGTTCCGAGGAATTGGTATCGTTAGTGTTTTGTTAAGAAAAAGTGAACAAAACAAATAAAAATATTAAGAAAAAGGCAGATGTTTGATTTTTCAATAAATAGGCAGCTCATAACTCTGTTGAATAAAGAGGAGCTTTTAAAAGGAGGTTTTTCTAATGCTGTTGCTAGTTAAATATTTACTGGACAGCTGAACATTATGAGAGTGAAAATAAAAAGAGTTTATTAGATGAAATATATCTAAAAAACAGGAAAACTCTGTATCTCAGCCTCCTCGTCGGGGACTACTGGTTTTTCCCTATCTCCACACTGAGGTGTCGAGATCGTTGAATAAACCGGTTTCTATTTTATGTGTTTAATACCCAAACGTCTAACTAGAGTAATGTTATGGGTATTAAGTATCATGGTATGACAGTGCCTTGGATTATAGAGACGCTTGCGAGCTTTCTCTCTCCCGAGTCGGCGTCGTCATTTTTAACCCCGACGTTACCCACCAGCCATCTTTAATAATAAATTAATTTTATTAGGCAGTACTGGTGGGTAAAGTATTTAAGGACATAGATGAATGTAAGGTTGTCAGCATTTACTCTATTCGAGAATATATTCGAGAATATATATATATATATATATATATATATATATATATATATATATATATATATATATATATATATGTTTATATGTATACGTTTTTCTGATATAAAAATAAAGAAAAAGAAAGATAAAAATGTCTGCTCTTCTGGACGCTCCGCTTTCAAGAAAACTAATCCTTTCAGCGGCGTTCCAGAGGTTTCTTCCTCACTAATCTATATTCCTGAAACTGGCATAGAGTGCAAAGAAGAAGACCTGATGCCGAGGCTATCAGGCTTCTAAGGGTGGTCCCCTCCGGGTAGGGACGGTTTTGAGAAATCGTTTCTCCTCGGCGCCCTCTGGGGAGGGTCGCAGCACTGCCAGTTCGGTTGTTCCCTGCCGGTCCGCCGCTTCAGGGCGCCGAGGTGTCAGCGTCCCCGTGCAATCCTCTGAGGAGGGTTGTAGAATGGTCAGTTCGGTTGTTCCCTGCCGGTTCGCCGCTTCAGGGCACCGAAATGATTGTTCAATCAAATCCAGAGGCCAGTCTCGAGAGACTGGTTCCCTTATCGGAATTTCTGGCAGCGTGGAAACTTCTGCCAAATATTTCTCTATGGGTCCTGCACATAATAGAAAAGGGTTAAACGGAGTTGTGGAAACGGTGGGCTTGGCCTCTGAGGGGGCCCAGCTCATAGAATCAGGTCTCTCGACTGAGGTCGTTGAGACCGTCCTTCAATCCAGAGCTCCTTCCACGAGAAAACTATGTACATTGAAATGGAAACTGTTCTCTACATGGCGTGGAGAACGTTTTTTAAATCTTGTTAACTGCCCGGTTGGTACAGTTCTCGATTTCCTACAAGACCATTTCTCTGCTGGATTATCTCCCTCCACCTTAAAGGTGTACGTAGCGGCTATATCTGCTTATCACCCCTCGCGGGGCTTCTTCTCTTGGGAGAGATTCTCTTATTATTTGTTTTCTCCGTGGTACATTGAGGCTCAGGCCTGCACGGCAATCTAGAGCACCGGCTTGGGATTTGGCCATTGTACTTGAGGGTCTGGCCTTGGCTCCCTTCGAGCCCATCGAGGAGGTTTCAGAAAAATTCCTCACTCTAAAGACTATACTTCTCCTTGCTATTTCGTCTATCAAGAGAATTGGTGATTTACATGCTCTGTCGGTTGCTCCTCCATGTCTGGAATTTGCACCTGGTATGGTGAAAGAATTCCTCTACCCTAGACCGGGTTATATTCCTAAGGTCCCACTAAATGTTGGGGGCCCAATAGTGCGGCAGGCCTTTTTATCCTCCACCCTTTAATACCCCAGATCAGGAACAGCTTAACCTGTTATGTCCAGTCCGGGCTTTAGATGCCTACGTTCACAGAGCTGCCCTGTGGCGTAAATCTGAGCAACTATTTGTTTGTTTTGGGTCACTCAAGAGAGGATGCCCTGCATCTAAACAGGTTATGAGTAAATGGATAGTCGAGGCTATTTCATTAGCTTATGAAGCGGCCGGACAGCCTTCACCTATGGCTGTACGGGCCCATTCTACTCGGAGTATGGCGGCCTCTATGGCCTTAATTTCGGGAGTTTCCCTTCTTGATGTGTGTAGTGCGGCAGGATGGTCCTCTCCGCATACATTTGTCAGGTTTTATTACCTTGACCTCTCCACTCCTGGGGCGAGGTTGCTTGCTTCTTAGTGTGCGCAAGGACTTCACACAGAACGGACATTTGTCACTATGGCGTAGTGGGTATAGGGTTCCCACCGCGTCTCAAACGCAGCTCGAGTTCCCTTGAAAGGGAACGTCTCAGGTTACGTATGTAACCCTGGTTCCCTGATAGGGAACGAGACGCTGCGTTTGCCTGCCATACTTCCTGCATGCCCTGATCGACTTGCTTCAGGTTTTTCAGAAGCTGTCGCGGTCTGATTTCAGGGCTGCTTTATAGTTTCCTGGTCTATGACGTCACCTATGTCGTAGTGGGCTTCCATTGGACTGATTTTACACGTGCTTCACGACGTAATCACGCAGAGCGTTCCCACCGCGTCTCAAAAGCAGCGTCTCGTTCCCTATCAGGGAACCAGGGTTACATACGTAACCTGAGACGTTTCCTCAGTTCCTTTGTCCAATATTGTTTACTTGTCAATGATATGTGGATGTTTATTTCTCCTATGATCTCCTGATGTTTCTTTGTGTATTATAATAAACACTGATTTTTGTTTGTACTCCTTCGTATACATTCTCTACAACACCCCTGTTACACTTATAACAAAACAACAACATTATTGCTACTACTACAAGATACAAATATGACATTGTAAAACTTTTAGCTAACACAAATAATACACAAATAAATGTATGATTTACTCTAATTATTTTAGTTCATTAAACTTGCTAAAAGTGTAGCACAAATGCTGTCATTTCAGTAGCTATCTTACAACAACAATTTATTATAATTATTATCATCATTATTATTATTACTACTACTACTACTACTACTACTACTTCAAGATAAAGATATGACAGCAAAGTGTTAAAAATTAAATCTGTAAATTATGTTGTATTTTGGATGTCATTAAAATACAACAATGAATTTATGGAGATCTTTATTACTTATCTTTATTTAGAATATTGTTTTCACATACAACCATTTAAACTGCTATTTATCTATTTATCATGCTACTCATAGTCTTTAACATCCATAGTTACTCCTCATAAGATGTTTACAAATGTTCTGTAAATGACCAAATATATGTCCTCAAGTTGCCTTTTGCCACAGCAGTTTGTTCTGAGAGGGTTTGTTGAAGTGCTAACTGGAACATTTTTTAATTCCTCAGTACTAGTTCCAATCTACTTATAGATAATAAGCCAGAAGACTTTCATTGGATGTCTTTACAATGCTTCTTGCAAATCTGTTAATTACCCTGCTGCCTTCATCGCTGCCGTTTTCCAAATCAATGATGTGGAAACAGAAACAGTCTCTGCAAGGCTTTATGCTCTTCAAAGATGTCTCTGGGATTGGATCAGAGAAATGTCAAGTGTGCGGGTTTGTAGAAGGAGGAAATTGGAAAACCACATAAGCACGCTTTTAGACCGGCCATCTCATTGCCAACCACATTCTGAACCTAAGGCTTTTCCAGGCACAGTTCTTCAATTATTTACATATTTGACTTGGTGGCTAAACACTGCCTGCTTTGTATGGTCCTGTTAGCAAGACTGGGTGCTAACATTGCTAGGCCGGTGTTAATGTGTTGTTTGGAAGCGTAATGGAGGATGTCCAAGTCAAGAGACATTAGTGAAGGTGAGATAACAGCTGTATCAATAAACTGAAGACGCATTGTAACGTCATCTGTAATTCTGGCTGTGCTTCATTTATTGATTACCCAATGGCTTTTGATGAGTAAGCCAATGTCAATGCTTAGATATATCCCTCAATGTTTGTCCTTGCTTGTGCCAGGAAATGGAAAATGATAAAAGGTGATAACAGGTACACATTATACATTATAGTCAAGTCAAGTCAAGTCAAGTCAAATATATTTATATAGCGCTTTTCACAATACAGATTGTATCAAAGCTGCTTCACAGTATCAATCAAAACAACTTAACAATGTTTGTTTATTACTGGAAAAAAAGACATCCAAGTTTGGTAGAGCTGATCAATGGTATGATTGGTTAATTAATTTGAATATCCCCAACTGAGCAAGCCAAAGGCAACAGTGGCAAGGAACCGAAAAACTCCATCCAGTGACCTAACGGTGTCCTAAAACTCCATCAGATGACCCAATGGAGAAAAAAAAACCTTGGGAGAATCCAGGCTCAGTCGGGGGCCAGTTCTCCTCTGGCGTTTATGATTATACATAAGAGGACATGAAGATGAGATTATGGCAATGTATCGGAAAACGTCTCGGTTACGTATGTAACCCTCGTTCCCTGAGTAGGGAACGGAGACGTTACGTCGGATGACGACGAATGGGGTTTCGCTTAGAAAGCCTATCAACTTCGAGTATTACAAAACGAGCCAATGGCAAAGAAATGCCATGGGTCTGCGGAATTTGCATGACGTAACTCCACCCCACCTCGTGGGTATAAAAGGAGGAAGTCCGCAACAGCAGTTTATGTTTCTTCGCTGAGGAGCCAAGACTGAGCTCAGGCGATCCCCGCGGTACAGCGGAAAGTGGCAGGCAGACGTAACGTCTCCGTTCCCTACTCAGGGAACGAGGGTTACATACGTAACCGAGACGTTCCCTTTCGTTGTCACTCCGAGTTACGTCGGATGACGACGAATGGGGTTACCAGTCTAATCACGCCACCTTCTCGGCTGTCTTCCAGTGCCCTGCGTAATCGAGGTCCCTGACATAGAAGGACGAAGGACTCAATTAACACAGGAATACCAAGGTACACTGGGAAGCATATCCCAAGCTAGGGGAAGTATGCAATTAATGCCAACCCAGAGGGAGGGGGGACTTAGAAATACACATATGACCCGAAGGAAACATATGGAGAACACTGGGGTGTCCAGCCGCAGGTGGAATATTTCAACCCCAGGGGTGGCAAGGTGGCTTGCCAAGGGAAAGACACATGCTCAGAGAGGCTTACAGTGGAAATACACATGTGGGGGTCGCTCAGGGGAGGGACCATGCACACGGGAGGCACCTAGCCGACGCGCAGGCAAGAGACACTGGCGCCGACGTCAGGAGTGCTGGAGGAACTCAGGGCTTTCGGGGAAGCTCACCTGAGGATAATATCGCACGTATCCAGTCCGTGGAGTGGAATGGCGAGCAAGCGAAGACACCTGAGCGGGTCCGGTACTAGCTAATTGAAGCGAGTACATGAGAGGACACTGGCTCCACTCGGAGATTATAGAATCTGGCGAATGTGTTAGGTGTCGCCCAGCCTGCAGCTCTGCGGATGTCTGTTAGCGAGGCGCCATGCGCTAGAGCCCAAGAGGATGCCACACTCCGGGTGGAGTGGGCCGTCACACCAAGGGGGCACGGTCGACCTTGCTGCTGGTAAGCCAAGGCAATGGCGTCCACTATCCAGTGAGACAACCTTTGCTTGGAGAGAGCCTTTCCCTTCAGCTTCCCACCATAACAGACAAAGAGCTGGTCTGAGGTCCTGAAACACTGCGTCCTGTCTACATAGGCGCGAAGAGCACGTACTGGACAGAGCAGTGCCAAGGCTGGGTCTGCCTCCTCCGGGGGCAGCGCTTGCAGGTTCACCACCTGGTCCCGAAGGGGAGTGGTAGGAACCTTGGGCACATATCCGGGCCGGGGTCTCAGGATCACGTGAGAGAAAGCCGGTCCGAATTCCAGGCACGCTTCGTCGACGGAGAATGCGTGCAGGTCCCCTACCCTCTTGATGGAGGCCAGTGCAACCAGGAGCGCTGTCTTCATTGACAGGAACTTAAGCTCAACTGATTGCAGGGGCTCAAAGGGAGCACTCTTCAGGGCAGTTAGAACCACTGAGAGGTCCCAAGAGGGAACGAGAGGAGGACGAGGAGGATTTAGTCTCCTCGCTCCTCTCAGGAACCTGATGACCAGGTCGTGCTTCCCTAACGACTTACCTTCGACTAGGTCATGGTGTGCGGCAATGGCGGCAACATAGACCTTAAGGGTGGAGGGAGACAGCCTTCGCTCCAACCCTTGCTGAAGGAAGGAAAGCACAACGCTGATCGAGCATCTCCGGGGGTCTTCTCGGTGAGAAGAGCACCAGTCGACGAAGAGGTTCCACTTCAACGCGTAGACGTGTCTCGTGGACGACGCTCTAGCGGAAGTGATGGTAGCCGCCACCGCTGGTGGAAGGGTACTCAAACCTACCTCGAACCGGTGCATCCGTGCCGAGCGTGCCCTCGGTCAGGGAAAAATACAGGGCGCAATGGGTCGAGTTGTGAGAGGCAAACAGATCTATCTGTGCGTCCCCGAACTGGTCCCAAATCAGCTGAACCGACTGGGGATGGAGTCGCCATTCTCCAGGGAGGGGCTGAAGCCGTGAGAGCTCGTCGGCTGCACAGTTCAGGGCTCCGGGAATGAAAATGGCTCGAAGCGACCTCAGATGCTTCTGACTCCATAGAAGGAGGTGGCGGGCGAGTTGTGACATACGGCGGGAGCGTAGACCACCTTGATGGTTGATGTACGCTACAGTAGCGGTATTGTCTGAGCGGACTAGTACGTGTTGACCCCTGAGCAACGCCCGGAAGCGGTGCAGGGCAAGGCGTACTGCCAACAACTCGAGGCAATTGACATGCCATAGCCGCTGGGGTCCTGTCCAGTAGCCCGCAGCAGCATGTCCATTGCACATGGCGCCCCAGCCCGTGGTGGAGGCATCCGTGGAGACCACAACATGCCGGGAAGCTCGTTCCAGGGGGACACCCGCCCTGAGAAAACTGAGGTTCGACCACGGGGTGAGGAACTGACGGCAGGTCGGAGTAACTGGTACCCGGAGCGTGCCTTGATGCCATGCCCACCTCGGGACTCGGTCGCGAAGCCAAAGCTGAAGCGGTCTCATATGAAGCAATCCGAGCGGCGTGACCGCGGCTGCAGATGCCATATGCCCCAGGAGCCTCTGAAAATGTTTCAGTGGAACCGCATTCTTGCTCCTGAGATGTCTCAGGCAAGTCAGCAGTGACTGCGCGCGCTCGCTCGTAAGCTGCGCGGACATGGCGACCGAGTCGATGTCCATACCGAGAAAAGAGATCCTCTGCACGGGGCAAAGTTTGCTCTTCTCCCAGTTGACCCGAAGGCCCAGACGAGCTAGGTGCCGGAGCACTAGGTCCCTGTATTCGCAAACCTGATCTCGAGAGTGAGCTAGGATCAGCCAGTAGTCGATATAACTCAGGATGCGAACCCCGTGTTCCCGAAGGGGAACAAGGGCAGCCTCGACGACCTTCGTGAAGGTGCGAGGAGACAGGGCTAGCCCGAAAGGGAGAACCGCGTACTGGTATGCCTGCCCCTCGAAAGCTAACCGTAGGAACGGTCTGTGTCGAGGAAGAATGGAGACATGAAAGTAGGCGTCCTTCAGGTCGATCGCTACAAACCAATCCTGGGGCCGCACGCATTCGAGAACGCGCTTGGTGGAGAGCATCTTGAACGGCAGCCTGTGAAGGGAGCGGTTCAGCACGCGCAAGTCCAGGATTGGCCGTAACCCACCGGTTTTCTTGGGGACAATGAAGTAGGAGCTGTAGAACCCGGACCTCATCTCGGCTGGAGGGACAGTCTCGATTGCACCCTTCGCCAGCAGGGTGGCAATCTCTGCTCTCATGATAGGGGCATTGCCACCGACCAAAGTGGAGCGGACTCCCCTGAAGCGGGGAGGAGACCGTGCGAACTGAATCGCATAGCCGAGCCTGATGGTGCGCGCGATCCAGCGGGACAGACGGGGAAGCTCTAACCAGGCTCCCAGGAACTGAACCAGCGGGATCAAGCGGACGACAGGCGTCCCCCCGGAGGAGCAGCGAAGCGGAGTAACTGGCCCAGACGTGGACGGCATAGCGACCCGGTGTGGGGGCACAGTTAGCAACCGCTCCCTGACAGAGGGGGCCAGGGGAGGACCATGCTGGTCGTCCCGCGGGGGCCTGCTCTGGCAGGGGTCTGGCGACAGAGGGGGACAGGGGCGAAGCGGTCCGTGGACGGCACGCCGTGTCAAGCACCTCTGGGACAGAGGGGGACGAGGAGAGCACGGCTTTTGGACGGCGCTCTGTGTCGTCCGAGAACTCTGTCTTCCCAGAGACGGGAGAGTCAGTTCTTAGGAGAATAAGGATTTTTCCCCGGCCCTCCACCGGGGAAAGGAGTGGTCCTGCTACCAACTCCTGGAAGAACTGAGTCCCATCTCTGTGGAGCCCGTCTCAGGAGCGCCGCTTAACCCGGCACGTAGCGGGGGGCGGGGCTGGAGAGGGCTGTGGCGTCCGCCCGCGGCTTCCAGAGCCGGCCCGTCTCTTTAAACGGGCGGGGTGGGAGCCGCGGGGGGGGCGCCTTCGGCAGTGGGCAGACCGAGGGATCTGAGCGGACGGCGGGCCATCGGGACAGAATCACGTCAGTCTGCACATGGGCGGTTGAGAGCTGTTGGGCGAAGTTCTCAACCGCACCGCCGAAGAGGCCGACCTGGGATATGGGAACGTCGGACAGACGGGGCCGCGCGACCTTCAGCACATCAGACAGGTTCAGCCACAGAATGGTAGGCATCACCTGACCCAGGGAGCGTACGGCCACTTTCGTCGCTCGGAGAGCAAGGTCAGTGGCGGCGCGCGACTCAGTGAAGAGCCCTGGGTCAGTCCCGCCCTCGTGCAAGTCCATGAGCATCTGGGTCGAGGACCAGCAGAATGGCCATGGCCTGCAGAGAGGCGGCTGCCAGTCCCGTGGTGCTATAGGATCTCGCCACAAATGTAGACGAAAACCATAGACCACGGGCGGGTGCTTAGGATTGCGCCGAGAAGAAGCACTCTGAGGACACATAGCATCGCAACAGAGCGTTCAGCCGGGGGAACCCCAGTGTACCTGTGACAGCGGCCCCATCGAGGGGGGAAAGGCGGATGAGATCAGCGAGCGGTCCCGAGAAAACCAGGGGGTCTTCTGGGACTTCGAGATCTCATCATGCACGTCCGGGAGGGAAGGTATTGGGGTTTGCCGTGGACGAGGGTCGGCGGCCTTACCCAAAAACCAATCGTCCCAGGAAAGCATGGCCGTCATCTCTGGATCAGACTCAGGCACAGCCGTATGCACACCAGAGGGTGGCAGCTGTGACGAGTCGTCACTTCGCAGAGAATCAAACCCAGCTTGTGAAGCTGCTACAAACATAGTATCATCCTCTGTAGCTTTAAATGAAACACACAGGCCACCAGAGGGTAGACTCGTGGGAATCACCTATTCACTAGCGGGCACCGCCGTTGAGGGGAGGCTGGGGTCACGGACACGGAGTCGGCGCCTTGTTCCAGACCAACACCCTCAGGTCACCCTGGCCACCAGCCGAAGATCGGGGGGTGGATGAGGGGACTCTCACTCTTGCGAGTTCACAGAGTCTCGACCTATATGACGCGATGATCATGTTCCCACAGAGAGAACATGAGTCATCCACGAGCGCTGCTCTAGTATGATCAAGCCCAAACATACCAGACAACGCTCGTGCCCATCAGAGGCCGATACCAAGCTGCCGCAACCATTCGTTTTTTTTTTGTTTTTTTTTAAATGCACGGGCTAGCCGTCTTTAAAAAGACGTGCCGCGTGCGCTCTTTTAGAGAGAAAACTCAAGTGTTGAAGCGCCCGGGGAAGCACGCGCTCTCTGATGAACCACTGCAGAGATAAGCAGGAAGCACGCACTCGCCGGAGATCGCCGTCACACCAACACTCGAGGCACTCGTTCGTGAAGCTGATAATTCAGAGTTGGCTTGTGGAGAGAAGAATACACTTGGCTCCGAAGCGAAAACATAAACTGCTGTTGCGGACTTCCTCTTTTTATACCCACGAGGTGGGGTGGAGTTACGTCATGCAAATTCCGCAGACCCATGGCATTTCTTTGCCATTGGCTCGTTTTGTAATACTCGAAGTTGATAGGCTTTCTAAGCGAAACCCCATTCGTCGTCATCCGACGTAACTCGGAGTGACAACGAAAGGGAACACAACATCAGCTTGTTTGATAAAGGAGGCAGGAGTGCTTACATGTTGCTAAACATTCCTTCCACATCCCTTACTTTCACATTAAACAAAATGAGTCAAAAATATTTAATTCAAGCTGTACATTAGCACTGACCTGTGGTACTACTCATAACCAGTCTAATTTAGAAAACCGTCAGTTTATGTGAAATTAGGTCTCACAATTAAAGAAAAAAAAAACATTATTATTTTATCTGTGTGAGTTCAGAGCTGTGGCTTAACGGTTATTGAACAAGCTCACAGTCATGGCGTTCATGCGGGTAATGCAAGTTTGAATTAAGTTAATGTGATTTGTTGATCTTATTCCCCCATCTACTAATCATCATTTCCAGTGTTCATTCTATATTATCTATGAATAAAAACAGCAACAAACTTTTACATCAAACAGATTTTGATGTTGTCAATACATTGATATACATTTAAAAATTATATGTGTACAACTCACATACAAACAAGTATGAATACTTATAAAGTGACCCTGAGAGATCATATAGTCACAGATATTTAGAGGACAAGAGAGTTAAACCCCCCTATAGAATCACAATTAGCTTTAATCAGAATTGCTTGAATACTTTTTCTTCAATCAAAACATTATTTAACTACTGTAAAAACAATAATATTGTAAAACATTAGTATTATTACTATTTTTCAAATAACTGTTTTATATTTTAATTGATTAAAAATGTAATATATTCCTGTGATGGAAAAGCTGAATATTCAGCAGCCATTGCTTCAGTCTTCAGTGTCACATGATCCTTCAGAAATCATAATATGCTGATTTGCTGCTCAAGAAACATTTTTTTATTGTTATAGTTGAGATGGTTGTGTGTTTGTATATATACCATAATGATTTTAATAAATCATTCTGCTCAAGAAACATTTCGGTAACACTTTTTTGTAACACAGTTTTTCTGAATTGCTAAAACACTAAACCCCATGCTCTGAACCAAATTCTCAATAGCCTAAACCAATTTGTTGAATGCATAACTCTTTCTGTAAAACATTAAACAAGTTCAGGTAGTTAAAACACTGTTAGCAAATATCATGAACTCTTTTTGCAAAACTCTAAACACATTCTCACTCACTAAAACACATTTCGCACTTTTGTTTCAAAATGCTAAACAGAGGCATGCAAAAAATAAACAACTACAACACAGTTGTCATTGTTTACACATGACTCAAAATTGTTCACACTTATTTCTAATGATGAGACCAAACCAACGGTACATAATACAGTTCAGAGTCAGTTCAGAGTGCCAAAACCGACTCAAAATGTTGCACTGAATGTTGATACCAACAATGGATGGAAAGAATATAAGAGGGAGAGAAGGAAGAGGATGAATAAGAGGAGGTGAACAAGCAGGAAAAGGACGAGGAAGAGCAAGGTGTGAAGAATGTTGTCAAGGCTGGATCTGGCTTTAGGGTGTTTCCCTTTGCCTGCAGAGATGACAGTGTCTGTGATGTGGACAAAGTCCTCAGACTGGACCCAACATGAAGACGTGATGCTAAAGCAGAATCAAACTCTCCCACTGACCTTGATTTTGAATGTTGCAAAACTCTTTTAGAGTTTTTTTTTTACTGTGACCTTTTTTGGCTTTTGCAGTTGGGTACTGTATTTTCACACTACAAGTGCTGAAAATTGTATACAGACATTCAATACTATACACTATTCAGTACAATACTATACTTGCAGTGCATACAGTGTTTATTCACCTTACTACTGCAAGTTGTCATTACTATACTTTTTTACGTAATTGCAACATTTGTTTACTTTGTTACAAGGTCCCATATTATGCAAAATTCACTTTTGCATGCTGTTTGGACATAAATGTGTGTTGGCAGTGTGTGTACACAACCACCCAATAGTGATAAAAAATCCACTCACTCCTTTTTTATTTATCCCCATAAATCATCAGCAGTGTCTCCCAACGACCTGTTTTCAGAATGCTGTTTTAGGCAGCCGCTAAAGACGAGGTGGAATTATTTTGTTTTTAAAGAAAATGCTCCCTCAACTCTACCGAAATTCGTTCATGTACTTGCGCACTTATATCTTACAATGTATGTATACAATGTATGTGTTATATGTATACATGTACAATAAACTTTATTAAACTCCTCAGTATATGTTTTATCATCATTCGGACCTGGTCCGAAACAGCAGACGTGTAGGCTATTAATAGTGGATACATACAAGCAGATGACAAATACGTTATAACCGTAATTAAACTACTAAACTATACCTGTTCCATCTCTATACAGCACTCTGACTCTGTAGGCGTTATTGTCCGACTCCGGGTCGAAATGAACACCGTTACTGAGAGTTTCTGATATTATCATCATCATTCTGTGAGATGAAATTGTCCTGAGACTGAGCGTGAGCTCTTGAAGCTCCGCCCCCTGTGCCATGCTTATTTGCATTTAAAGGGCACACACTAAAACAGCACGTTTTTCTGAGCACCAAAAAAATGAAAATTTAAACATGCTGTAAAAAAAAAAAGATCTGTTGGGTATTTTGAGCTAAAACTTCACATACACATCAGAGACTTCTTTTACATCTTGTGAAAAGGGGCATAATATGGGACCTTTAAAGAAATGTGTTTTAGCAATTCAGAAAAACTAATTTGATGGTCCCTTTTGAACATGCTGTTGACTATGAGTAACTTTGCAACTACATGACAACCATCTCGAAGTAGAATATTAGTAGACTGCTTAATATCTACTAACTCTTTATTGTGATGCTCCCCCAACAGACAGTTGCAAAGTTACTTAGTCAGTAGACCAAGTCAATTTATTCTAACCCTACCAGTCTACTAATACTCTATAACAATGCTCCTCATAGTCAACAGAATGTGTTAAAGGGACCATCAAAATAAAGTGAAACTGTCACACTACTAGGATGAGGACACAAGGAATACGGTTAACAGACTTTATTTATACACCTGTTGCAATATCCGATCTCATAGAAGGCTTCAAGATCCCCACAGAATAGAAAACAGGGAATAACTGGAACAGAAATAGTCTCTTGAATACTTTGAACTCAGAAGTAGACTTGATGATAAATCAGGGCTTGAAGGCAGACACGAAAGTACTTAGAACTTGAATGCAGATACGTAGACACTTGAATGGAAATACCGATCCGAAAACACACAAACTGAGAGCGGACTTGAATAAACTTCCAACTTGAATGCAGAGAAGAGATACGAGGTCCGTAGATGCACAGAAGAACTTGGAGAATCAGACTGGAGAATCCTGAAGCACTGCCGCACATAATGGCTGCTTGGAAATACACACAGAGAGTGGTTAGTGATAAACTTGAGTATGCTTGCTGCGAGCACAAGGGAATCATGGAACCAGAGAAGCATGAGGAACTGGGTGAGTCACACGCGTCGCTAGACGCGACCGGACAGAGAACAATGGAGAAACTGAAGCTTAAATCCTGTGTGCAGTGTGGCAAGTTCGTGATGCAGTGCAGGTGGTGAGTAATCAGTATTCAGGGGATGAGCGTGACCAGGTGTGCTGAGTTGATGCTGGTTGGGGTGTGTCGCTAGGTGTATCCGTGACAGTACCCCCCTCTCAACGGCCAACTCCTGGGGGCCGTAGACCCCGACGACGAGGGCGACCCCATGGACGAGGGGCAGGACAATCTGGATGATCACGATGGAAGTCCTGGAGGACTAAGCTATCATCCCGGTGGACCCAGCAGCGCTCCTCCGGTCCAAACCCCTCCTAGTCCACGAGGTATTGGAGCTGACCCCCTCGTCGACGGGAGTCCAGGATGGCGTGGACCTGGTACACGGTGTCCTCAGCAGGATCCACAGGAGGAGGGGGCACCTCGTCAGCATCCGTGTCTGTGGGAACAGGAGCATTGTATGGCTTTAACAGAATTACATGAAAAGTAGGTGCAATCCGGTAGTGCAAGACGATAAGTGACCTCGTTGACCTGCCTCAGTACCGGAAAGGGACCTATGTATCTGGGACTCAGCTTGCGGGAGGGCAGCCGGAGGCGGATGTCTCTGGTGGACAGCCACACTAGCTGGCCCAGAGCGTAGTGTGGCGTGGGTCGTCTTCGTGCATCCGCTTGCTGCTGGTGCCTTCGTACTGCCCCCTGCAAGTGGACATGTGCCGAGTCCCAGACCCTCTCTCTCTCATAGAACCAGTACTGGACCACTGGAACATCAGATGGCTCTCCAGACCATGGGAACAGAGGGGGTTGATATCCCAGAATGCACTGGAAGGGAGTTAGACCAGTAGAAGTTTGTCAGAGAGAGTTCAGGGCATACTCTGCCCATGGAAGGTATTGGTTCCAGCGGTCCTGAGCATCATGACAGTAGGTTCTCAGATACCTCCCGATCTCTTGGATCTTCCTCTCCGCCTGGCCGCTGGATTGCGGATGGTACCCTGACGTCAGGCTCACCAAGACTCCCAGTAGCATGAAGAATGATCTCCAAACTCTAGATATGAACTGTGGTCCTCGATCCGATATCTTCTGGAATTCCGAAATGGCGAAAAAATCTCAGTAAACAGCATTTTACTGAGAGGTAAACAGAGGTAATACTTATCGGTTCTAAAAACCATCCACAAAACCTTTCACAGCACGACTTTAACATAGTAGGATGCCCTTTTACTCTATCCGCTACAGTAAAAGACCTGGGTGTTACATTAGACTGCAACCTGTCTTTTGAAAAGCATATTTCATATGTTACAAAAACAGCCTTTTTCCACCTTAGAAACATTGCTAAGCTACGTAATATGCTATCAGTCTCTGATGCAGAAAAGTTAGTTCATGCATTCATGACCTCGAGACTAGATTACTGTAATGCTTTATTAGCTGGTTGTCCTGCATCTTCAATAAACAAGCTACAGTTAGTCCAAAATGCAGCCGCTAGAGTTCTTACTAGATCAAGAAAATATGATCATATAACACCGATTTTATCATCACTTCATTGGTTACCTATAAAGTTCCGTATTAATTACAAGGTATTGCTTTTGACCTATAAAGCTCTAAATGGTTTAGCTCCAGTCTATTTAACGGATCTTCTATCGCCTTACAATCCATCGCGCTCTTTAAGATCACTAGATTCGAGGTTTCTGGTCATTCCTAGGATATCCAGATCCACCAAAAGAGGCAGAGCATTTTCACATTTAGCTCCGAAGCTCTGGAATAGCCTTCCTGATATTGTTCGTTGCTCAGACTCGCTCTCCCAGTTTAAAACTAGACTGAAGACGCATCTATTTAGCCAGGCATTCATATAAATTTTTTATCTTACAGTTACTGTAAATTCGGCCTCTAGTTCATAAACGCCAGAGGAGAACTGGCCCCCGACTGAGCCTGGGTTCTCCCAAGGTTTTTTTTTCTCCATTGGGTCATCTGATGGGGTGTTAGGACACCATTAGGTCACTGGATGGAGTTTTTCGGTTCCTTGCCACTGTTGCCTTAGGCTTGCTCAGTTGGGGATATTCAAATTAATTAACCAATCATACCATTGATCAGCTCTACCAAACTTGGATGTCTTTTTTCCAGTAATAAACAAACATTAAGTTGTTTTGATTGATACTGTGAAGCAGCTTTGATACAATCTGTATTGTGAAAAGCGCTATATAAATATATTTGACTTGACTTGACTTGACATTTCAGCGATCTTGAAGGCTGTGGGAAGCCCAGAGAGAGAGCGAGAGATCAGCTTACAGGACTTGGAAAATCTATCGACTACGACCAGGATGCAGGTCTTGGAATCAGAGGATGATAGATCGGTCACAAAGTCCACAGCAATGTGAGACCATGGTCTGTTTGGAATGGGTAGTGGCATAAGTTTACCTTCAGGTAGACGTTGGGGTACTTTGGCCATGGCACAGACTGCACATCCTTGTACGAACCGGGAGGTATCTTGAGTCATCCCAGGCCACCAATAGCACTGTTGGAGAAGTGAGAGGGTTTGTTGGCTGCCTGGGTGTCCCGAGCCCGGAGAGGTGGGTACTGAATCCAAGAGGAAAAGGCGGAGAGTAGATGGTATGAATAATTTTCCCTCTGGACCTCCTGGCGGAGCAGGTTCGTTCAAATCGTCGTCGGCTATGAGATAATCGATGTTCCACTGGATGGGGCTGACAATCATGGTTGGAGGGACTATGGTCTCTAGATTCGCGACAGAGGTTTCAATCTGGTGAAGGCGAGACAGAGCATCAGCTTTGAGATTCTTTGAACCAGGTCGATAGGTGACTGTGAAGTCAAAGCGTGTGATAGAAGAGTGCCCAACGAGCCTGGCCAGGATTGAGTCTTTTGGCTTCCCGGAGATACTCAAGATTGCGATGGTCAGTAATCACCTGGAAAGGATGATCCCTCCAACCAGTGTCTCCACTCCTCCAGAGCTAGTTTGATGGCCAGAAGTTCTCGATTACCGACATCATAATTCTGCTCCGCCGGGGACATCTTACGAGAAAAGAAGACACATGGATGGAGTTGTGAGGGGGTCCCCTGCTGCTGGGAAAGAACAGCTCCTACTCCGCTGGTGGATGCGTCCACTTCCACAATGAAGGGCAGATTAGGATCAGGATGTTTTAGCATAGGGGCCAATCAGGAGGCTCTTTTTAAACACTCAAAAGCTTCTGAGGCTTCTTCAGACCATGTTAACTGCTTGGTACCCTTTTTCACCATAGAAGTCAATGGAGCACAGATCTTATTGTAGTTGAGGATGAAGCGGCGATAAAAGTTGGCAAAGCCCAGGAAGCGTTGCAGCTCTTTCAGGGTTTGAGGCTTGGACCAGTTGAGTACAGCTTCCACTTTGTTTCGATCCATTGAGATGCCGTCTGGACAAATCACGTACCCCAGGAAGTGCATGGTCTTCTGGTAGAATTCATATTTCTCTAACTTCAAGTACAGTTGGTACTCACGGAGACATGTCAAGACTTTCTTTACCTGCTGGACATGTTCTTCGAGATTGATAGAGAAGATCAGGATATCCTCGATGTAGATGACAAACTTGGAGCATATCTCGGAATATCTCATTCATGAAGCCTTGGAAGACAGCTGGACTGTTTGAAAGGCATGACCCGATATTCGTAGTGTCCAGCAGGGGTAATAAAGGCAGTCTTCCACTTGTATCTCCCTCACGGATACGAACCAGATTATAAGCAATTCTCAGGTCGAGCTTGGTAAAGATACAAGCTGAACGCAACTGTTCCAGGGCTGAGGGTACCAGAGGCAGTGGATATCTGTACTTAAATGTAGAGGCATTCAGAATGCGATAATCTATGCATGGGCGGAGTCCTCCATCCTTTTTCCCAACGAAGAAAAAACTTGAGGCGGCAGGGGACGTAGATGGCTGAATGTATCCTTGACGTAAAGCCTCCTCCACTTACTCCTCCATGGCCTTCTGCTCCGGGATGGACAAAATATATATCTTTCCATGTGGTAGAGTGGCCCCAGGCAGCAGGTCAATTGCGCAGTCCCATGGCCGATGAGGTGGAAGAGTGGCGGCAAGATGTTTGCTAAATACGTCTTGGAACGCCCGATATTCCGGTGGGATTTCATGAGAGGATTCTGTGGCTGGACTTTCTACTGAAGTTGAACCCAGGATAACAGGAACAGCAGGCTTGGAAGGCCCCGAAAGACCTTTCTTGACAGGGCGAAGACAATGTTCCTTGCAGTAATCACTCCAGTGACGTACTTCCCCATTAGTCCAGCAGATGTCAGGCGAGTGTTGATTGAGCCACAGGTGTCCCAAGACGATGTCTGCAGTGGAGCCCTCCAGTACCAGTAGCGAACATTTCTCCTGATGAACAGCCGATGGACAGTTGGAGTTCTGGACTGCAGTAATGAATGCTTCTTCTGCTGAGAGGTTTCCCAAGGATGGAGTGAATACTCAGATGCTGACTCAATCGACGACGGCGGGCTTGTAAGCGGTTGAGTAGTGAGGCTGAGATGAAGTTCCCTGCAGCGCCGGAGTCAATCAGAGGTACTTTTCTAGGTACCCAAAACGCTTTACATGGAAGGGGGGAATCTCCTCAACCACCACCAATGTGCAGCATCCACCTGGATGATGCGATGGCAGCCATAGTACGCCAGAACGCCCACCACACACCAGCTTACTGGTGGAGAGGAGACAGTGATGAAACCAATCAGTATATGGGGATGATTAGGAGGCCATGATGGACAGGGGCCAATGGGCAAATTTGGCCAGGATGCCGGGGTTACACCCCTACTCTTTTTCGAAGGACATCCTGGGATTTTTAATGACCACAGAGTCAGGACCTCAGTTTAACGTCTCATCCGAAAGACAGTGCTCTTTGACAGTATAGTTCCCCATCACTATACTGGGGCGTTAGGACCAACACAGACCACAGGGTGAGCACCCCCTGCTGGCCGCACTAACACCTCTTCCAGCAGCAACCTAGTTTTCTCAGGAGGTCTCCCATCCAGGTACTAACCAGGCTCAGCCCTGCTTAGCTTCAGTGGGCAACCAGTATTGGGCTACATGGTGATATGGCTGCTGGAATAACAGTACTCACGTAGTATGGCCGGGACAGATGGGACATTCCATTCGGAAATGTCCCGAAGCTCCGCAGTACATGCAGAGGTTATTGGTGCGACGGCGATTATGTTCATCGGAGATGTCCAGCATCGATTTCCATGGGTTCTGGTACTGGAGGGCTTACAGGCGTGGAGTGGCGAGAGGAGTGTGAAGGGAAGTTCTTTAAGCAAGCTGATGAGTTTATCAATTCCGATGGAATCCTCGTAGATGGCCAGTTGTAAGCAGATCTCATGGTTGAGCCCTCGACGATAGGCAGTCATCAACGCGATGTCATTCCATCCGCGGCGATCGTCCAAAACTTCAGAGCATAATCTACAACTTAAGATTTGCCCTTTCGAAGACGAAACAGCTGATCATTATCAGACATGGCATTCAGAGTTTGAGAGAATACAGTGCAAAAATGTTCAATGAAACAGTAACAGTAAAGCAGGAGCATTGGAATACCATAGGGCTTGAGCCCAATTCAATGCACGGCCAGAGAGCAGGGAAATTATGAAAGCAACTTTGGCTTTTTCAGAAATTAATTGAGTAGTATTTACCTCCATATAAAGCTTGCATTGCAGAAGAAACCCGTTGCACTCCTCTTCGCCTGAATATGAAGCAGGTTTGGCCATGGGACTTACTGAGGCAGGTCTGAGGTTCTGAAGGGCATGACGGAATTCAGTGAAGGTTTCCTGGAGCAGTGTGTGCGGTGCGGAGTCTGCATTGGCAGCAGCGTATCCTGAAGTATCCATAAGCGATTGGGGTGCGGCGGCAGCGTGTGCGGCGACGCCCCGAGGGGTTTCGATGGATACGGCAGCGATCTCAGAAGCCGGGGGTACTTGCATTGTGTGTGGTCCGGTCTTCTGTCACACTACTAGAAGGATGGACACAAGGAATACATTAAACAGACTTTATTTATACACCTGTTGCAATATCCAATCTCATAGAAGGCTTCGAGATCCACACAGAATAGAAAACAGGAAACAGGGAATAACTGGAACAGAAATAGTCTCTCGAATACTTTGAACTCAGAAGTAGACTTGATAAATCAGGGCTTGAAGGCAGACACGAAAGTACATAGAACTTGAATGCAGATACGTAGACACTTGAATGGAACTGATCTGAAGACACACAAACTGAGAGCGGACTTGAATAAACTTCCAACTTGAATGCAGAGAAGAGATACGAGGTCCGTAGATGCACAGAAGAACTCGGCGAATCAGACTGGAGAATCCTGAAGCACCGCCGCACACAATGGCTGCTTGGAAATACACACAGGAGAGTGATACACTTGAGTATACTTGCTGTGAGCACAAGTGAATCCTGGAACCAGAGAAGCATGAGGAACCGGGTGAGTCACACGTGTCACTAAACGAGACTGGACAGAGAACAATGGAGAGACTGAAGCTTAAATCCTGTGTGCAGCGTGGAAAGTTCGTGATGCAGTGCAGGTGGTGAGTAATCAGTATTCAGGGGATGATGAGCGTGACCAGGTGTGCTGAGTTGATGCTGGTTGGGGTGTGTCGCTAGGTGTATCCGTGACACAAACCTACTATACAAAATCATGGCAGGACCTTTTTAGAATGAATGAATGAATGAACGAACGAATGAACAAACGATCGATTGATCGATCATGTTTCATGCTCCATGTTCATAGATCTATGTTTTGTTTGTTGATAAAATTAACCAGATCACAATAATATAAACTCTTGAGTAATTTTATTTTTACATATATTATATTAAAAAATATTATCAATAATTATCAATAAAGAGATATACAGTATAGGGGATAATGTTGAATGGCTCAATAGAGTATGCTATCTAAGAGCAAAGACTAACAGGCCAATGCAAAGCAGCCAATCCTTGAAACCATGTTTAATCATTTTTCATTTGGCTACGATATTATTTTGTTTAAAACACATGCCATTATATGGTTCTAGCAGGACTGCTCAAAGTAAAAAAAGCTCCTGCATGGTGCTAGCAACAACAAGGTAATGGTTAAATTCCTATAGGGAACAAGCATACTTGTAAAATATATAGCCTTGAATGTGCTGTAGCATATGCTTTGGATTAAAATGTCTGCTGAATGAATTAATGTATAGTAGCCATATAACAGAATGGGAACTGTTTGTTTTTAGTTTTTTGTACTTCACAGATTTTTTTGTATAAATTATTCATGTGTGCATGTGGGCATAAACTGCATGGGTTGCATTTGTCTGCTGCAGTTGTGAAAACATGTCCATTCATTCCAAACCATGGCCTCAAGTATACGTCTGGTGAGACATTACATTCATTGGATCAGTTATACAACCTGTGAGACAATCTCAATAAATGACACACATGTAGAAGCTCCTGATCATTAGATTATTCTCACACCAAGGATTATTCTTTATTGTAGGATGTCCTGGAATGGATTCTGAAATAGATATTGAATTCTCTCCCCTGGAGATTTTAGATGAAAAAAGAGCATGGCTGAAAAACGAATCATCTAGCGAAGGGAAAATGCTGTGTAAAACTAGGATTTGTGTGAATTGCAAGAAAACATCACACATAGCACACACACAAAGACATTTGTGGACCTGCACGAAGTAGAGAGGGTCAAAGCTAACACAACAATTCTCAAGTTAAGGTTTCGTATGTTTGTAGTCTACAGTACGTCTGGGCACGGTCAAGTCATTTTCTATTTAGCATTCAAAATACACCCCTAAATTCATTCCCTAACCCCTGCTTTTCCTTTGCCTGTAAATGTTGTTGTTAACGGGAATGATTGTTTAACATAAAATATCCTGATTTTAATTTTAGATTCTTCATTTTAATTCCATGCCTCAGACAACATGTAAAAAGTGTGATCCATTCAAACTAAAGAACATAAAGTGATATGAACCTGAAGTGTTCTCTGAAATAATCGATTGAGGTTATTTATTTATTTTATTTTTTAACCTCCCACCTTAGCCTAATGCAGAATATAACCAATTACACAGAACCAGACTGGTTTCTGGGTGACAGGCTTTGAACAGTGAATATGAAAAGTGTGTGCATTATGTGCTTGTGTTTACGTCCTCACAAAAGCCGTCAAGGGCCTCAACATTGAGTGGTCTCCGCCTCAGGAGCCCACTAGAGGTCGTCTCGACGGATGGTTTCTCGTCAAAGACCAGCACCCTGCATCCCCGAGGTACACAACGAGCTGACCAAATCATGGCGTGCCCCTTACTCGGCGAGCTTGAAAACTTCAACCTCCGCAACGCTCTCGGCTATCGACGGCGCTGAGGAAAAGGGCTACATCACGTTGTCCCCCCTAGAGGAAGCTGTGGCCATGCATCTCTGCCCGCCCACCTCTAGCGGATGGAGAACTAAGGCGGTGAACCCTTCCAAGCCCTGCAGAATGACATCTGCCCTCGCCGGTCGCGCTTACACTGCCTCCGGCCAGGCTGCATCGGCTTTGCACACTATGGCAATACTTCAAGTGTTTCAGGCCAAGCTCCTCTGGTCTATGGATGAGACTGGCCCGGACCCTGAGGCCTTTGGGGACTTGCTAAGCGCCACTGATTTGGCCCTGCGCACCACAAAAACCACCGCCCAGGCGATCGGCAGAGGTATGGCCAGTCTGGTTGTGCTGGAGCGCCACCTCTGGCTAAACCTTACGGCAGGGGCGGAGTGGCAATCCCAAGTTCTTTAATGGTCTAGTGGTAGATCTTTTGCCAAGCATGTCAGAGGTTACGGGTTCTAATCCGCACTCGTATAGTTTTTTTTTTTCTCATCAAAACTGAATATGTTCATCAGTGGTTACAGTCTATATCAAGCAGGGACACGTTTGTGTGCATTTTATTTTGTGATTTCACTGGAATGAATAGAGAGTCTCCGCAACTGCGATAGATTGAAGCACGTGTCCGAGTGAAGACTGCGCGAGCCACAAGAGAACACTGTATCCATGCAACCGATAGCAGCGGACACGTGCGCTTAGCTTGAGTTAAAAAAACAACACATTTAGCGCTAGATCTCTTATTTAATAGCGAACTAAATGAATGCTCTGCTAGTTAACTGGAGATGTTTTATGTATTTGTATTAGGTACATCCGTGCCTCAATGTTTCAAAAAGTGGTGGGGGACAATATTGATCCTGAGAAAAGTGGTGGGACACGACTTCACTGGATCTAAACAAATCAATCTAACCATAGATGTGACCAGTAGTGGTGGCTTTCTTAATCTATGTAAAATAATTTAGCAAGGGTTCTTGCAAAAAACCTAATAAAAAAACTCCGTCCATGCCTTACGGAGATCAAGGACACAGACAGAACCACCTTCCTTGATCTCCCAATCTCTAACACTGGTCGAGCCCGGAGAAGTGCCTACATATCAACTGCCTTGAAAAGAGAGCGGGTCATTTACCCCTGAAAACCTTTCTCCCAGATATGGCGGGACACCACATCCTGGTCCGCATGGACAACATGTCAGTGGTGTCCTACATAAATCGCCAGGGCGGCCTCAGATCGGCCAGCCTGGACACGATGGCAAGACTACTTCTCATTTGAGCACATGGCAACTTGCGCTCGCTAAGGGCAGTGGACGTATTGAGCATTCTGAACCATGGCGCGGATATGTTATCCAGAGACAATGTCCCCCCAGGGGAATGGTCTATCCACCCTCAGACGGTTCACATGATATGGAGCACCTTCGGCAAGGCAGAGGTCAACCTCTTCGCCTCAGAAGACAATGCTCAATGCCCAATATTCTTTTCAAAGAAAAAGGACGCGCTGGCCCACAACTGGCCCAGCCGCCCCCTTTATGTGTTCCCTCCGGTCTCGATGCTCCCACAGGTCATCGAACGGATCAGGGAGAGCAAGTGCTCATTCCTCCTCATAGCCCCCCTCTGGAGATCCAAAATTTAGTTTCCAGACACGCATACAGCTGAGGAAGGACCTCCTTATGCAGGTGAATGGGTCAATTTGGCACCCACGCCCAAATCTGTGGGCCCTACACGTATGGCCCCTCAATGGGTACCCAGGGACCTCCCAGAGGGAGTCCAAAATACCATGATTGAAGCTATAGGACCGTCTACCAGACTGATATCAGTTGATACTGTGTATTTTATGATAGAACCAACGGTCAATGTAACCTCACCTATACCATGTTTGGTCTCTATAAATTGGTACTATGAAGATTGAAATGATTGTGTACATGATATGTCGATAGCAACATATTAGTATTACAAGAATCTTTCAGAGTTTCTTCATCAGAAACCAATCCAGC
Organism: Gila orcuttii; assembly: GCA_026230005.1. Classification (NCBI taxonomy): domain Eukaryota; kingdom Metazoa; phylum Chordata; class Actinopteri; order Cypriniformes; family Leuciscidae; genus Gila; species Gila orcuttii. The sequence continues at coordinate 36,841,934 of JAPDVR010000004.1, forward strand.
TGCACATGCAGGTGAACATGTTTAAAACAAAGACACATAAATCAACAACATAGGAATTTTCCCACTTGGAAATTCCACCTTTTTCATTGGTCAAGCAAACCCTGAGACAAATTCACAGTGACCCACTCTCTCTTCTTCTGGCCTCTACTGCTGCTTCTTCGGGTTGATATGAGGGTGGGTGAGGGGGTCTCAAGCCCATCTCTCGGATGTGTCTCGGCTGTAACACAAAGTAAATAGTTTTTATTACACACAAACTGATTGTTTGCATGGTTATATATATATATATATATATATATATATATATATATATATATATATATATATATATACACACACACACACACATATATATATATATATATATATATATATATATATATATATATATATATATATATAACATTATATCTGCATCAAAATTAGCCCAATTACATAATTTTATTAAAGTCTGAGTTTATTAAAATACTGAATACGCAACTCATGTTTGCTAATAAAACATAAATGCTAAATCAAGTTTCCACATATTCTGTCAAGAAACAATTAGTTGGCTGAATTGCTGTACTTTTCAATTTCAAAATAAAAATTCTAAAAAGCCGTCAAACGCTGAGTCCTCTCCCTCACGAAAAGCAGCGGCCTCTACTTCAGTCATTCTTTCTTCATCGTCACTTTCTCTTTCAAGCTCTTGTAATATCGCTTCAGCGTAAGATAACACCTTTTTTTGCTGCTTTTCCCTCTTCAGATGCCATTTTTAAATCTAAAACACTCACAAAATACAAAAATACCTGCAAATCTTCCCTCACTCATCTTTGTCACTGCCAATCACTTGTCACTAGCCTCTCACCAACAACGCCGTGATCCCGCCCACCTGTTATTATTAATATTTCCCCTTTGAGCTTATTCGTTACAGGAAATACATACAAACTAACTGGCCAAATTTAGTCTGAAATGTAGTTGTTTGATATTAACCTCTTGTTTATAGAACTGTTGTATAAAAGCAATATGCTCTTGCTGCTGTGGCATTGATATACACCACCAAATAAAAGCTTAAATGAAAAAAAAAAACATTTATTTATGACAGTGTTGAGTGAATTTGCAGTATGTGTCACGTTGTGGGTTTTGTTTCTTGTTCCTTGTTCTTGTCTGTCATGTGATCCCCTGTTCTAGTCATGTGATCCTGCCATGTGTTCCCTTGTCTGTTGTGTCATGTTGTCATTAGTCTTTTGTGTGTTTAGCCCTCATGTTTGCCTTGTGTCTTTGTCGAGTATTGAATGTTTCCAGTTGATGTTCTTGTTCTTGTTTTTGTTTTGAGTATCCAGTTGCATGCCTTGTCATGACTTTGTTTTATGTTTGATTATGTTTTGGAATTAAAGTTGCATTTGGGTTAACTTCAACTTGACTCCAGAGGATTAAATCATTACAGTATGAGTGTATCGTTGGAATGGGAGTTAAGAGTACTCTGCCGCTGCAATTCTACTAACCACTAAACTGATTATTGACTTTTTACTTTTCTGTGTCAAGTGATAAGTCAGACATCACCACTTTTGATCGGAGAGTTTTAAATAAATTAATATTTTTATTTAGCAAGGAAGTATTAAATTGATCAAAAATTACAGTAAATGCTTCTTTTCATTAAAAAATACTGAAAAAAAAAATCTTTTTCACAAAAATATTAAGCTGCCCAACTGTTTTCAACATTGATAATAATAAGAAATGTTGGTTAGTTTTTGTGTATGTGCGGGGAGGCTTAGTCGAATGGAAGGACCCGATATTGGTAAGCATCGCTCCCGAAAGCAAACCTTAGGAACTTCCTGTGTTGTGTCAGGATTTCTATGTGAAAATATGCGTCCTTGAGATTGATTGTGACAAACCAATCGTGATGTTTAATCTGACAGACAATCATCTTGACAGTTATCATCTTGAACTTGAGAGTTCTGAGGGAACGGTTCAAGCCACGATGATTTAAAATCAGACGCAACCCACCCATCTTTCTTGGGAACCAGAAAGTACCAACTATAGTAGCTTGACTCTCTCTCTATAGGAGGCGATCATTTTCTATGGCCCCTTTGCCCAGAAGAGATTGCAGCTCTTGTGACAGCAAATGCAGCTGCTCTGGTTTAACAGTAGTGAAGACCACGCCATTTAAACGCAGAGGGTGGTGCGATGAAATTTAAGTACAGTGGCAAGGAGCGAAAAATCCATCAGCAGAATGGTAAAAAAAATAAAACATAGGAGAAACCAGATTCAGATGGGGGGATCAGTTCTCCTCTGGCCTTTTCTTTTCTTTTCTTTTCTTTTCTTTTCTTTTCTTTTCTTTTTTTTAAGGAAAATGTTTTTAACTGTCTTTAGGATCCAAGGAGAGATAACCTGCAGAAGTTTTAACGCTGCCAAAAGCTCTTCAGGGGGCACAAATTCCGATACTTCCTGTTGGGGGGATGTTAAATGTTCTGTGTCCTGGAAGATAGCAGGAAGAGACAGAACGTTTAACATTTCGCTGGAAACTGCTGCCCCTCGAATCACCAGAGATAGCGGGGATGTTACAGTGGTTTCGTGAGGGTGCAGGGAAGGAGCTAGTTGATGTATTATTACGCGGCCCCGTCCCAAGAGGGTCAAACTCCACAGACCTGGACGCAAAGCCATTAGGACTTCTTCTTCTTAGAGATGATAGTCCTGATGTCAGGTTTTTTCTGAGGCTGCTGAGCTCGACGCCGATCTCCAGTCTATACGAGGGGGAGTGCGACTTGTCACACTCTGCTTTTGAACCTTTCTTTCAGCATGTCAGCCTGGTACGTCAGCCTAGTGTGCAGAGCAGCACCAGCCCGACTGACTGAAACGACCTTGCCTACCATTGTGGATGTTATTCTGCACAGCTTTTTAAGTGACGATGAGCTCCCAGGGAAGAGATAGTCCACGAGAGTATCTTCGGACAAGGGCATCATTGTATAACCACGCGCCCTTGCACCCACGATAGTCAAATAAGTTGAAGTTGTGGGCACAAAGACACGCGAAGAATAAGGTTTCCCCCATGAATGAGTTTTCGTCATGGAGGTCCTCAAGAAGGGGCAGTTTAGCTGTAACCTGGCCTAACTCCTAGCATTCACGCGTGACAGACAGAAAGTGTAGCACGCACGCACACACGCGCACACACACACACACACACACACACACACACACACACACACACACACACACACACACACACACACAAACACACACACACACACACACACACACACACACACACACACACAGAGTACGGTCTCTGAAAACAAAGAAACCTGAGGAGCACACCTGTTGCACCTCTGACGAGCGCGTATTCCAGTGACGTCATTGTCAGAGGTTCAAGTTCAAAGCCAATTTCATTAGTGTTTGCACACATTATTCACAGCCCGTCACACACAAAGTGTCCCCAAAGCGCTATCAGCACAGCTTTGTGAAGAGTGAAGCTTTTGAAAGGGAACTACTGATATAACTACCTGAATACCTGATTATTACTGAAAAATTATTTGTGCTATTTTTAATTGGATTATTTATGCTTATTTAATTACTGACTTGTTTAAATTTACATTAATTAGGCTAGTAGTTTTTGCTGTAGTATAAACAATTGTAATAGAGAATTGTGATATTTCACTGGTATTTGAACCACTGACCCAACCAGTCTAGAAAAAAAAGCCCTTCTGAAGCAGGTCTAAATATGCGCTGTGATATTAAATTAAAGATAAAATATGGTAGAGCAATAGAATGAACAGTGAAAGTAACAGAAGTATGTACAATACATTTTAACAGGCATAATTAAGCATGAAAATAACTGAAGGAAATATATATGTGCTTAACAAATTAACACAATTCATTAAATCATATTATATTGGTTTATCTACCTAATATATTTGAAAATTACAAATGCATTAAAAATACAGGTATTGTATCGACGATTACCCAAAATGAAAGTATCTGTATCGGCCTTGTTCCGGAAAAAGTGGTATCGGTGCAATCCCTAGTTCACACAGCCAAAAACAACCTCTCCGATTTATATTTCTGATCTAGATAGTTTTTTTCGGTCTATCATTGGCCAAATGTGCAAACAAGTAAACAGGGCCGGCCCAAGCCTTTATGGGGCCCTAAGCATAATTTTATTTGTGGGCCCATGGTGCCGCCAATATGATTGACTATTGTCAATGCTTGATTATTCCCAGACTACAAAACATACACATTATCAATTTTATTAGTTGTAGCTGTGTTGCTAACATCAATGTCTGCCTGGCATGTTTTTACCCTTCTACGGTTTCAAATTGTAACAGTAGCAAACCCACAAGAGTGGCCAGGTATTATTTTGCACTTTAATATTCAAAGTCTTACAGTACTAAGTGGTATACTCAACGTGGTGTACTAAATAAACCAGTGTAAGGACTGGGCGAGGGGTGAATCTGAATAACTAAATACAGTCTAGCTAAAATCCCAAAGCCTTCGGCCCAAAAAGCCTGGATGTAAATTAACATACACACACACACACACACTCACAACCACACACGCATCCCCCACAAGTGAAGCCCGCTCAGGACAGAGCGTGGTGTCCAGTTACGAGACATTTTTATGACTGACTGGAATGTCCCAAATTAGGTTTCTAAAGCGAAAGAAACTTCTCTTTTTAAAAGACATTTAACCAGATATATTCGATGTGTTTTTGTGTGTGTCCATTTGCCCATGTCACATTGGAATGACTATGATTTTATCGTAGCTTAAAGTGAATTATAAATACCTTCATTATGCATTTTAAATATAACTGTCTATTCCCATAACTTGTACACATAGTTCTGGACACCTCCAGAATGCTTTCGGTGTGATGAATCAGAATACGTACAATATCCAGTAAAATATACTTTACTATGTTTTCCATCTTTGGAGTGAAAAGAGACCAAAACTAACATCACTGAAGTTCTTAGATAACAGCATTTACGACCCAAAGGAATGTTCACAGAACTGTGGCTCTCTCTGAATTCTAACCAAGGAGGAGAAATGAATCCTGTATTCATATATATATATATATATATATATATATATATATATATATATATATATATATTATTATATATCCAATGTATCTAAGTTCCCTGTTTCATGAGTTGCCTTTTTGCGGTTTGGTCCATGTTTCTCGACAACTATAATGGGATAATGTTTCAAACTTTGCCAACTAATGTTTAACCAAATCCATTTGTGGCAAGTTTGGTCTCGATAAACTCCAATTTTCATTCCCCATTTATTAATTGACATTACATTTTGCTAAATTTTGTGACACATTAGTATTCTAAGAATTGTGAAGATTCTTCTCTTAAACACCCAATGAAACTAGAGATTTAAATGCCTGGTTATAACACAAAGGGTCATAAAATCTCCCTCCAAAGGGACAGCTCCTGATTGGACCCGCTTCCAAAAGAAGGCGGAAACGTCAGGTCTTCAAAAGGACTGAATACCAGTTTATCCCTATCTTACTTCTCTTGTCCTCGTGTCATAATGTAACGTCTCGCCTCCGGGCGAGCTCTTCGCCTTTCTTTTATTTGTTTCTAGTTTAGTTTGTGTTTTTCAGTCTTAGATAAGTCTCCGTGTTTAATTCCAATCGACAAGTGAAAAGAAAACCGCGTGGCATATCTCTTCAGCAAATCCATCTACAAGGGACCTTTAAACGAGCGCGTGCTCGCTTTGAAGGGGAAACACGCGCACGTGACCACGTGACGCGCCGGACCGAGAGACACACACGCTTCTTCACAAGCCATGCAAAGAGTTACCTGTGCAAGTATCCGTGTTTGATCACGCTTTTAAGATTTGTTGAAGTCTTGTTGTCTCTCTCTTGTTGTCTATGTGAATTTGCTATTTAGAAAGATCCTCGGGTCTTTCTAAACTCCCTCTTGAATAACTACAACTCTCTACATTTCCTCTCTCTCTCTGTCTCTATGCATTTCTCGTTCATCGATGCCTTATCGTGTTTTGTTGTTTATTATGTTTGTAAATACATATATCCCATGTAACAGTAGTAAATACATAAGTAGTTCTGCCTTATTAAATTCATTATATTCATTTGATTGATGTACTGCCTTTTTGCTCATTTTCAAGTCCCTTAAGTGTCAAAAGATCTTACAAGCTTACAAATTAAAGATACTTTACAGAGTATTTGCTTATAGGGCAGGAAACCCAATTCTTGTGGCCACAGAATTACTTTTCCTGAAATCCTATAAAGTAGGATGATATTGTGGATCCCCACAAATATTATTCTGACAATTGAGCTAATTAATTTAGCCTGTTTTGTAGGGCGTGGTCCGTGTAATTAATTACAATCAACTTGTGCTTAATTGCAAGGATACACATGCATGCAATCAGGTAAAATGACATATCATCCCTTATCAGGAGATTTATTAACATGTTAGACTGATCTAATCCAAACATGTATGAATAATTATTAATTACCAATTATTAATTATGATATGCAAATCCCCCACGGATTAGATCCGCCCCTGAGTCTTTACAGTTTGGTGGAGAATGCAGGCACATTTTAAACTTGTTTTTGAGCAGTTCAGTTTCAATCTATGTCTATATTGTGATTTAATATTGTACGTGCGCCTCGAGTGAGCGAACGCAATGCAAACTCACTGGCTGACTGATTAAAGGCACAAAGCCGAGTCCATTTCAGCACATTAACAGCTGCAAAATAATGTCTAACATTCCTTTTGCCATTTTTAATAACTAAAAGTAAACTGCAGTTTCATAGTATTAAATTTGTCCTACAAAAGACGAAGAAACCTCTTTTGAATTGTGACATTTTAATGTTAAACTCCCCTGTCCGAACAAGATTCTTCTGTCAGGGTGAAGACAAGATTTAGTGAAACGATGCTCTTTCACTATTCTTAAGAAAGGCCTGAAATTATAATCGTTAGATTAACGATAAACTCCTGGTTAAACATTGACATAGCTACTCAATTGTAAAAAACCTTAAGCATATTTAATCATAAGTGCTATTTGATAATATGTCATGGGAGTCGAAAAAACAGACAAATGTTTCCTGTTTTCTTTTGCACGATGCAGCGAAGCAATCCCGCCAGACGTGTTTGTTAAAATATAGCACCAAAAAAATCCAAAACCTAAAAACATTTTTAATCATAAGTGCTATTTGATAAATGTTATTTGGATCCGAACGACAGACGTATAATTCCTGTTGTGCATATTAGTGTGTGGAAGCGAAGAAATCCTTCCGTGCACACGTGTGTCGAATAGAAAAAACCCGCCGAGGTTTAAAATTCATAAGCGAACACGTGTGAATCATAGCGCTAATTGTTGTATGTGGGAATCGAAAAATAGATGCCTAATTCCTGTTTTCCCTATGTGTGTTTGTAGCGAAAAAAAAAAATCCTGCCACGCCGTTTTGTGAAATATAGCACCAAAAATAAAAAAAACGCTGAGATTTTATTTTGGATAAGTGTGATCTTACAGAAAACAATGCGTCTGCACGCTCAAATTTGAATCACACATGGAAGCAGGCTGGTTGTTATTCCGCTGACAAACACTAGAGGGCAGCCCTTAGGCCTAAGTGCTTGACAGTTCCCTTTCGAAGGGAACTCAACAATACGTCAACGACGTTATGGGGAACGCCTCAGGCGTGACAGGTGTCTGAAATCACTATCAAATCACGTCAATCATATTGACCGGCGACAGCCCGTGAATCATTAGCGTGAATGATTAACGTGCGACCTGGAAGTATAAAGGGGCGCCTTGCACACATGACAAATCATCTCATCGTCTTTAGGGACTGTTTGTTTGAAACGCTATTCAAGTTACGAGATAAGAGAAAGATGAAACGCACAGCTAAGGCAGATTGTTTTCGTAAGTGTGCCGACCCGTGTCCGAGGTTTCTGACACCGGCCGACACACACGAGCTGTGCGTTTTTTGCTTGGGTGAAGAGCATGCACGGGAGGTTCTCGAGGGAACCATCTGTGCGAACTGCGAGTGTTTTTCTCTTGAAACGCTCCGCTCTCGTCTGGCCATCTTCTCGAGTGAAGGGGGTCTGGCGTCTGGACCTCGTGGTGCGGGTCCCGCTCATGCTGAGGCCGATCGGCGACTTACATCATGGAGCTCCCAGATGGAGCTTGTCGATCGTCTCGAGAGGGCTGTTAACCTCTCGGATGATTCGACGGCTGACGAGGGCGAACTGCAGGTCGATGGGGAAGGTTACTCACCGATTGTACCTGCAGTTGATGCTCTTCAGGACGCGCAGGAGATGGCTGAGGAGGTTTATGATCAGGTAGATCCTGAACCTCCTCAGCCATCCTGCCCCGAGTATGCAGAGCTGGTGGATGTGATGGAGCGCGCTGCCAACAGGCTGCAGCTGCCTTGGCAGCGCGCTAGAGGAGAGGTCGCTCGCGGTAGGCTCGACGATCGGTTTTTCCCCGGCCATACACCACCAGCTCAGGTGAGACTTCCATTTCTTCCTGATCTTCATACGGAGATCGAGAGGGCATGGAAGAGCCCATACTCTGCCCGCATTCACCTACATCAGCGGGCCAGTTTCGCTGATGTGGAGGGGATCGGAGAGTATGGGTACGTGTCAATGCCGCCCATTGACGAGACGTTCGCGAACTATCTCGTGTCTGGGCGGGCAGCGACACTGAAAGCTCCAACCCTGCCATCCAAACCGCTGAAAACAACGGCTCGTTTAAATGGCAGAGCATACACGGCAGCAGGTCAGGCCGGTGCTGCACTGCATACCATGGCAGTGTTACAGGCGTACCAGGCCGACCTGCTGAGGGATCTCGACCAGGGGGCAGGGTTGTCCCCTGAGGCGGTCGCTGAGCTGCGCCGCACCACAGATCTGGCTCTCCGGGCTACCAAGCAAACCGCTGCCGCGATCGGACGGTCGATGGTGGCGATGGTGGCCATGGAGAGGCATCTGTGGTTAAATCTAGCCGACATCGGGGAGAAAGAAAAAGCCTTTCTCCTCGATTCGCCGGTCTCGCCTCCCGAACTCTTCGGCACCTCCGTAGAGGCGGTGGTGGAGAAGTTCAGGGAGGCGAAGGCGCGCTCAGCAGCATTTAAAACTTGTATACCGCTGAGATCCGCGTCTGTACCCTGGCAGGCGGGAGGGCCTGGCCCGTCACGGTCTGAGGATCGTAGGCAGGGCCAACGAGCCAGTGTCGCCTCTCGTGCGTCCCCTCCCGCAAGGAGCAGGTCGCAGAGAAGGCATGACTCCCGCAACAGGAGAGATCTGAGGGAGGTTATCCAGCGCAAACGCACACAGCGTCGGTGATGGATAGCCTCCCCGGAGGGTCATGACATCTGCCCTCTCCTCTCTCCTGACCCCCAGGCGTTCATTACATCAGGCCTGGGGATGGGCCTATGATGAGAACTATGTTCTGACGGCCCACCTAGGCTTGGCTTGTGGAAACGCCCCTTTCAGGCTCGTGAAGTGGCGGATCCCAGGTTCTTAAAAGAACTATCTGGCTTTACTTCGCACGCCGCAGGTGAGCTGTCCGGTCTTTGAGGGGTATTTTTTGTGATTAAAAAATAAAATGTCTCTCTTTACAGACCGCGTTGCCTGTATAGAGTTATGGGGTCATGTCAAAGTACTAAGGTAAGATAACTTTTATGGATTATTAAGGGCCCTGAAGTTCCCTGTTAGGTGGCGGTAACTGAGTTTGACCTTCGGGCTGCTAGACCACCTTAGGGTAGAGTAGTTGGTCTCTCTCTTTTAGAAGTTTTTACTTAGAGTGTTGACTGACGCTAGTGCTTCAGTCAGATCTTATGTCCGGCCCACGGGGCCGTTTTGACTTCTCTGAGCGATTTTACAGCCCTTTTGTACGGAATAATACATACTATATTCTTTAGTGGCTGTGGCTCCTCCGAGCCCTCAGATATATCTGTGCTTGCAGGCTGGCCCTCACCAGGGCCGCCTCTGTAGCTGGCCTAGGCTGTACCTGGGATATTGAGGTGCTCTGCTTGGTTTGGCATTTCTTCCTCTGACTCTTCACTTTGTGAATGTATGTTTCTAACATCCCTGTATAACAGCCTCCTCCCACGGGAGTCGTTAGGCCAAGGCCCGCCCCCTTCTCTGCATTCTGGGGCGACTAGAGTAATGCAGCTTGGTGCAGAGGTGGTTTATAAGGACGTGGTAGGCCTCAAACTGGCCTCCATGTGTTTATGTCTTTATTGAGCAGAGTTAGGCCGTCTTTTCACTTCACGGAGAAGACTGGATTTGTCTGCCCGACCCTGCCGTGCAGAACTGGCATGCGGATTAGGCCGCCAGTATAGGCTTTAGTTACCTCGCTGAGCTACTGCTCAAGCGCTGGGTCGTAGGTGGTGGCTTTCAAGTCAAGCCCCACTCCCCTAGGTTGGGCACAGATACATTTCTGTCACCCCTAGAGCCGCTGGCAGGCCCGCACCCTGGTAACCTCAGGGTGAGGTGTGAGTATTCCCCTGTGATTCAGGGTAGGTCTGAGCGCTTCACTCCCAGTTCTGTTTTATCCTACCTCGCACCACTATGGCTCGGGTCGAGTATGAAGTAAGCTTCACTTCTTCTTTGGTCGAAGTACGCTCCCCTGAAGCAAGAGCATTGCCCTGAGCTGACGCCCATGCATAGATGGTAGGCCCCTGACTGATTGGGGCCTCCGTTGAGGCAGAGTGGTGTATGTTGTACTCCCCTTGTTTTTAAGGGTGCTAGCTTTCTTGCGGAGTACACTGCCATGGGCAATGTGATTAGGCACCAGGATGCTGTAGGCGCTGTGTAAACAGCTTTTCTGCCAACGAAGGCTGCGCCATTAGGTAGTAGGCCTCAGCAGGCCTCCTTGATTGGACAGCCCCCTAGAGGGCACTGTAGGCCAGCTCACTTTACGTGGTTGGCCTTGGTGGTTCGGGCAGTTGACTCACTGATGGGTAGTAGGCCTTTAAACAGGCCTCCTCGGAGGTGAGTCCCAACATTGTGGGACAGCTTGTGTAGTATGGTTCCCAACAGTGTACTTTATGGCAGAATATGACTTGCTATTAGCTAGTAGGCCCGACCAGGCCTCCCTGTTAGGCAAGTCCCCAGCTGGCTAGCCTAGCAGGCCACCTTATACTATCACCCGGACTCAGGGTTCAAAGCTACCAGTGGTTATCAGGTAGTAGGCCACTCAGGCCTCCCTGAAGGTGAATTCCCACTTAAGATGGTTATCAGGTAGTAGGCCTCACCCGGCCGCCCTGAAGGCGAATTCTCACTTACGTTGGCTATCAGGTAGTAGGCCTCTCTGGGCCTCCCTGAATGTGAGCTCCCAAATATTGTGGCTGTCAGGTGGTAGGCCGCTCTGAGCCTCCCTGAATGTGAGCTCCCAAATATTTTGGCTGTCAGGTAGTAGGCCTCACCAGGCCTCCCTGAAGGTGAGTTCCCACATGCTGTGATTATCAGGTAGTAGGCTCCTACCAGGCCTCCTTGAATGAGAACGGTCAGGTAGTAGGCCTCACCAGGCCTCCCTGAAGCTGAGTTCCCACATGCTGTGATTATCAGGTAGTAGGCTCCTCCAGGCCTCCTTGAATGAGTACGGTCAGGTAGTAGGCCTCACCAGGCCTCCCTGAAGGTGAGCTCCCCACATACTGTGGTTGTAAGGTAGCAGGCCTCACCGGGCCTCCCTGAAGTTGAGTTCCCACGTACTGTGGTTATCAGGTAGTAGGCCTCTCTTGGCCTCTCTGAAGGTGAGCACCCCACATACTGTGGTTTTCAGGTAGTAGGCCTCTCTGGGCCTCCCTGAAGGTGAGCACCCCACTTACTGTGGTTATCAGGTAGTAGGCTTCACGGGCCTCCCTGAAGGTGAATTCCCACTTACGTTGGCTATCAGGTAGTAGGCCTCTCCGGGCCTCCCGGTAACGTTCCCTAGTGGTGCTGGATTATGAAGCTAGTGGTCTCTTGCTATCAGTTTCAGCTAGCCTTAATAGGCAGCTGCTGAAGGCGAGCTTGCGCCCTGGCTCGCTAAAGTGTTCATTCTCTGCTATTGGTTCCCTCTCGGAACTTTTTCTGCCTACAGCCTGGTTCGCCTACCAGGCAGACCTGTGCTCCCCTCACCGAGGGTCTCTATGAGCATGCGGCTTCCTGAGTCTGGTCAGACGGTCGTAGGCCTCTCGTGAGGCCTCCCAGTTAGATCAGCCCTTAGGCCTTCACAGGCCTCCTCAGTGTTTTGAAACACAGACACTGGGTTGATCCGTGGATAGAGTAGAGGAACTCCCCTCGCTAGCAAGGGTTGGAAAGCACTTTGCTGAGTCATACTCTCCGGGATATCCCGTCTCTGAGATCCAGGCCAAGTGGTTCGCTGCCAGCTTCGCAGTCCCTCGGGTTGGATGCCTTACCTAAGGCTTTGTTGTCCAGAGGCTCTGTCTTCAGACAGACAGGATTTGGCCAGACTAAGTGTCTATGTTCTGACGCCAGGTCAGGCCGTCCTGGTGGCATTTCGGGGTGAGCGTTCCCCTGAATAGTGACTGGCTGGGGTTCCTTCAGGTTCCCTAGCCACATTCCCTAGAAGGGACCCCTTCTAATTGGAAGCTGTGGTTCCAGGCCCGGAGCCGGCCCAGGTAGACCTTTCATTTAACCATGTTTATGAAGGTTTTTCTGTGAGGCTGTAGCTTGGGCTATGACCGTAGGGAATGCTGTCACTGACAGCCCAGTGTTACCTAAGGGTCAGTGGTTCTAGCGTTTCATTTGAACTTGCTGGTTCTGACAGTTGTCACTGCCACTTGGCATGCACTCCCCTTAGCATGGCGGAGTTGGTATATCGTTCCCCATAACGTCGTTGACGTATTGTTGAGTTCCCTTCGAAAGGGAACGTCTCAGGTTACGACTGTAACCTATGTTTCCTGAGAACAGGGAACGAGACAATACGTCTCCCTGCCATGCCTTGGGGCTTGCCTACCGTACAGTCCCTTCAGACGATAAGGTGATTTGTCATGTGTGCAAGGCGCCCCTTTATACTTCCAGGTCGCACGTTAATCATTCACGCTAATGATTCACGGGCTGTCGCCGGTCAATATGATTGACGTGATTTGATAGTGATTTCAGACACCTGTCACGCCTGAGGCGTTCCCCATAACGTCGTTGACGTATTGTCTCGTTCCCTGTTCTCAGGGAACATAGGTTACAGTCGTAACCTGAGACGTTCTTGAATTACGCACCGCCCCCTGACTTTACCCTCCATGAGCGAAATAGCACCATCTCGTGGACACTAGTAACAAGGTCGTCTTTTCCTAAACAATTTCTCTCATCACAATTTCAGATTTTTCCAGTGAATTTCTGAAATTGAGTGAATTTCTTTCAATGCATGTGCAAGTTCCAGTTTTACTAACATGATTTCACTCCTGACTGTGTACACTTATTTTGAATTTGGTTCAAACCACAATTGAATTTAAAATTTAAAAGTAAAAAGTAGCAGTTTCTGATGACCACTTAGGAGGAATGCGCCCCTTGTGGCCTCCCCCCCCCCCTCTACGTCAGCTCATCACTTAGTTCCTAACATCATTATTTTCTGAAGTGGCTTTCTCCCAGTTGGTTTTATTTTGGTTATTATCATTGATACCTCACCGTAGTCGTGATCATCATCAAATATAATGCCAACCTTTAATTTCCTACACTTATTCAAATTTAGTTTGAAACAAACAAATTTTCAATTTCCTCCTTTCCTGTTGGGAATGGTTTTATGGCTTTATTTCTATATTTCCTTTTTCAAATTATTTTTAATAATTTTGATTTGATACGTTATGACAACTGTATCCTTACTATTCTAGAAGTTACTTAACATCTATGCATACGCTTGATTTGAATTGTATTTAAACCAGTTTGAATGCAATTTAAATCAAGTTCTCTGTCAGCCAGGTTGACCACTAAGAGGAAGTGGCCCAAACCCTTTGTGGCCCAAACGCACCACTACAGCTTGCTTCCTCCTGTGCTCTTCCTGCTGCACTTAATCTCTTCTCTGAATGGAGGCTAGGTTGTTCTGATAATTAACATTGTCATAATTCCCTTTTTGTTTGTACCATAATTTTAGTAAAGCCGTTGCCTTTGATTTTTCTACAAAAAATAGACACTCAATTTGACTTAGATAGAGAGAGCTTTAATTCACGTTGAGGTTCACTTGTCCTTCATCCTGTTTTGTGTTTGTAGGTAGAAATTTATCTTGTGCTGTGGTGATTTGACAGTCATCTCTGCTTGGGGTCCAGCAAGCTGGTTCGTCTGACCTGCGTCACCAGCGCTGATTGAGCGCGAGTCTCGGACTTTCCTGTATCTCTCCGTTGGTGCGGCCCGCAACACGACATCTCCAATTTGGCACTGCCGGTTGTGTTCAAAGTCAAGTTGCGTGAGGGCACACATCGGTACAGATATACGGAAGGGCCCGGGACACTGCTGTTAAGTGTTTGGGGACAACAGAGAGACCAACCACGATGCTGACTCCAACCTGAATGACCTCATGTCACCCCAGGGAAACTAAAAAATTTATTAAATCCATCCACTTAGTATTGGCCACAGAATCTAGAGATTCCCCCGGTCATTGAAGTGTTTGGCTCCCTCCTCCTCTCCGAGCCACAAACCGCAGGCTTAGGCCTCCTCTTCCTCTGTAACACTTCCTGTGTACTATTAACGCCATTTCATTACCGACCTTTCCATCTTGGATGGTTGCATGTTACTTCAAACTTTGCTATCTTGCCATTGCTCTTTTCTTTTGTGCTCTGTTCCTTTCAGTTCACCTAGAGACAGAACCTATCTGAGACAACAAGGAACGCTGAATAATAGTTTGACAACCAAGCCGTTAGCATCAACAGGTGACCCCTAAGCTACCGCCCCGTTAAAAATCTTTATTCAAGCCCATGCTGACCTACCCAAATTGTCCCACCGAATGATTTAACTGTCTGCATCAGTTAACCAAAATTTTCATACACGGCATAGCCCATATTATAGCTCGTTAAATGTAGAACGAACTTGCATTGGTCTCTCTGTGTGTGTTGTGTTCCTCTCGCCCACAGTGAAGCCAGTATGTTCTGGTCCTACAGTCCCACAACCCGCTGGGACAATCTGGAGACATGGCTGAGATTCATGACACCTCCATTCCTGCCCAAGGTCACCAGTGACTCAGAGCCCCGAGCCAAGAGCATCGCAGACGTGGACAAGCTGATGGCGCACAAACCAAGCCAAAGCTCCCACGACAAAGACCGGTCAGACACGTCAAAACCTCGTTTGCCAGCTCATCGCACAAGCACGCCTCCACGAAAGGGTTAGCCGTTGCCGCATCGCCCTGGAGCACGAAGTTGCAACGCTAAGGATGCAAGCCGAGGATGACAACGACCCCGAGCTTCAGAAGGAAGTGGAAAGACTTCAAACTGCCCTGTCTGATCCTCATCTGCACATAGACCGAAGAGAGCAGTCAGAGAAAAGAACCAGAGAGGAACTCAACGAGAAACTCTGACAAAGTGAAGCCCCTTGCAAAGAGCAAAGACTGAACTTAAAGAGACTCGAAAGACACGGCCTGCGAAAGAAACTTGCAAGAGGCCCGTGCTACCATCCACAAGCTCGTTCAGCAGAGACAAGATCTCGAACACGAACTTGACAACGTTCACACAGAGTTGCAACACTCTTAGAAACTGCAGCATGACCGGAAAAGGGGAAACACACACCACAAGTTTCCCCTGACCGGTCCACACCTTTCAGCCAAGAACCCAGAGCTGTACAGGGGGGTGAAAGCCCACTGTTCAAAACATCACCAGCCAGCCCACATAGCATGACTACTCAACAGCTAAGAGAAGCTTACACCAAGCAAAAGACTGTGTCCGAAAAGACTTTGAAAAACCCCACAATCTACTCTGTCTCTGAACCCTACGCAGAGCTGCCTCTAGAGGGCGCCCCACAACACCATAGCCCTGTTTACAGAGAGTCAAGACCGTTCCAGGCCAGCAGAGGGCAGCACAACCGTGATGGTGCTCGTCCAAGGCACCAGAGTGAGCGCTCTGAAAGATTCTAGGAAGCCAGCCGGCGACCCAGAAATAGCCGACCCCCATCACCAAGAGACTCAAGCCCAGACAGCCTGGAGCGGTACCCCTCTCAACATGCCACTGGTAAGCACAAGTCTGAGCACACATCAGACTAACACAGTGCCGCCACGTCTGAGACAGCCGAGACCCTGAAGTCACTGAAAAGCTTCTTCACAAAAGACTTTCCAAAGAATACAAGAGGGACGAGCCTGACATCCTATGCCTGAGCGTAAGACCTACAACAGGCACACAGAACACTGCTCGTCAGCCACAGACCACAGAGCAAACTGTCACATCACAAAGTGACAGCAGCACACAGCCACCACAGCTGACAGCTGCACAGCCTGAGCGAGACAGCACAGTTTCCCACAGCTGGGTCCAAAAGCCCAAAAGACCTAGAAATGCTGCTTTGTCTTTCTGTCTCCGCAGAGAACTACACAAGACCGGCCCTAACCGCCCGTCGATCGCCACACCAGCCCCTACGCCAAGACTCCTGGGGAACCTGATCAAAATGGGGTGGGCCCGGAAACTCTACCTACCCATCACTCTGGACAATGAGGTGAGCCTTGAAGCCCTGGTAGACACCGGCTCAGACCTCACTTTAATGTCAGCTCAACTCTTTGAAAGACTCAGTGCTAAAGCTAAGAGCAAAGATCGAACTCTTATACCCCAAATGTGTGAGTTGAACGTGCAGTCGTACAGCCAAAACGACATCCGGCTCGAACAGGTAGCTCCCATTCACCTGACATTTGGTCCTTTGAGTCCTATCCACCCGGTGTACATCTCACAAATGGACACTTACCCCTTTCTGATTGGCAAAGATCTGCTAGAATGTTTTGAGCTTTTATTAGACTTCAAACACCTGACAGTCTGGGCCCAAGTTCAAGAACCCCTCCCCCTCCAGTCACACAGGTCACCAAAGCCAGACTGGCCGGTCACAGAGGTCACGAGAACTACAACAAAGCCAGACTCCAAGGTCACAGAGTTCCCCAGAACTCCAGCAGCCATCCATGGGTACACAGCCTCTGCACCAAGTCAAGGTTCAAGTTCGCTACCCTGGACCTTCCAGCTCGCCAAAGACCACGCAGTGCCCACTCAACGATGCGTGACCTAATGCAGAAGGCCTCTAACACAGAAGGCCTCCTCAGAAAGAATTCCTAAAACCCCAATGATTTTGAACTGCAAAACCAGAAGACACTGCACGAACACAGTGCAAGACTCTGCTAAAAAGGTCCCTGATCAGCATAGGACATAGAACTTGTAAAAGTAGATGAAAATGTGTGCTCAAAGAGTTGCAAGACTCTGCATTCGTAAAATTAGAATTTTACTGATTTAAAAGAATCTTAAATGGACGTGTAAATCTCAACGGCCAACAGACTATGCACGACTCTTTTGAAACAAACAGTTTCTAGATGCTGGTTGAATTGGCACTGCTAAACATTAGGTTTCCTGACAATGAAGGGTTACAGAAAACACTAGCTCCAAATAGGGCATACGTCACCCTGACGTCAGAGTGTAGTAAAACCACCTGAGCCTTAAACTACTGTTAACCTACAGGCGTGCATTTGATCTTTGCGATCCAACTAGAACACAACGTGCAATACGCATTTTTGATCGCTGGCTTGTCTAAATGCAGATAAAACGATAGCTGGAATTGACATCTCTACTTTAAGTGAAAGAGTCTTAGATTTCCAACTAATATCAGTAAGTTCAGCCGTAAAGCGTAAGTCTGTGTGACAAAGGAATCTCATTTCAGCAGCCTCTAATCTGTACCGATATCTATTCTGCTTTGGTTAAAAAGAAATCCAAATCGCAGTATGACTAAACCTGTGTCTGACAAAGAAAGCTCAGGACAGAGTTATATATATATGTAGACCTGGGTGATGCTCCCCTTTCTACAATGTAAAGGTCTTACAAAATATTGTTAGATTGATGTAATTCACCTAAATTTTAGCTGCATCTACAAGCAGAGAGCTACCAAGCGATCAAAACTGTTTACTCGCTGAAAAGTCAGCATTTGTGCATGAGAGGGACGTAACTATAGATGCTTAGACAACCTTTGACTTACAGCAAATCTATTTCCTTACTCGGTAAACAAATAGAATAAGTTGTGGAAAGTAAAGAGAAGAGTTACATGAGTAAAATTAGCAAATGCCAAAACACAGTCGCATTTTACTTAATATAACATCAAGTTCTCGAAAGACTTAAAGTATAGGCGCCCCCTTTTAACCCGTTTAAACATGCATAACTCATTTAAAAGGTGCAGACATTCTTCAGGTACTGTCGAATTGTTCTGACATGCACAGGAAGCGCTAACTCGTGATGTCACTTTGTAAACAAACCAGCCTAGGTGGCTAAGCTATCCTAACCTAGCGTCCATCCAGCTTACGCTAAGCTAACCTAACCTAGTGTCCATCCAGCTTAGGCTAAGCTATATAATAACTTCTACAGTTAGCAGTTAGCATCATTTACTTGAAGCCGTGATTACAGCTTTTGTTTATACAGTGCGAAGTATTCTAGAATACTTTCCCTAACCCCAGTTAGGGTTTGTAATTCTTCACTTTCCATACTTTCAATTCTTCTCAGCTAAATTCACCTTCACTAATTTAGGCATAGTCCTTGCTGAGCACTGTAGGCTAAATTTGCAGATGCCCCGCCATTTACACTTAAGTTTAATTACATGTAAAATGTGTAGCTAGAGAAGAATCCGTATAGTAATGAGAATCTTCATCAGCATGTTGACTAAACCTTTGGAGGGACACACACAGAGTGGTCTTGAACACGCAACCGCTGTAACCCACTATGGAGTGGTGGTCCAGGCAAATCCAAAGTTTATTCACTAATGCTACTGATTATTCTCACATTCAGATCATTCCCGTTGTTTTGATCACTTTATTCCTTTTTGCGTTTAATTTTTTTTTTTACTCTTCGTTAATTCTTTCATTTCTTTGACTTTGATAATAATAGCAGTCAGCTATTCCCTTGGCTATTCGGTCATCTATATGATTTAATTTCATTTCCTCTCTTGTTCAAATGTGGTTCCATTTCCCATAGGGCCCAGAAAGGAAACAGAGACACCCTTATTTGTTATTTTGGCTTAGTTTCAACCAGTGCACTCATTTTTGTGACCCTGCAACACAAGTAATTTCAACAATTTACTAGGGCACAACTATAGTCCAGAGGATTGATAATAAGCATAATTTGAATAGGGAAGCTGTCCTTTTTCCCCCTATCATTCACTTCGTCAAGCCATAGTGAACCACTAGTTAAGTCCAGAGAAATAATTTAGTCATAAGAACCATCTTAAGTCATTTATTTCATCTCGGCTATGCCCTTTTCAGGACATACTCTCGGAACCACATAAAGTCTTTGCCCTCCTAACATCCACAGCTAAGATAAGGATACAAGACACACTTCACTAGCTAGCCACACGTGAAACACCTAGCTTTATGCTACATACCTAGTGAACCCGTTTAACCGTGGTTCTGAACTTTTAGGGTCATGCATTAGTCTCTCCCAACAAGTGTGACAAAATGTCACAGAACCTCTGCTTAACCTGACCTTAACCTTCCAGCTTACCAAAGTCTATGACAAACCAATGGACATTATGAGAAACCACCTCTCAGACCCCTCCAACCACCCTAGCACGCCGTCTGAACCCACCGACGACCGGTGCCCCAGACACCTGCAATACACCTTGCACATGCTGCGTACACAAGACAACATTCGGCGTTCTGCACCTGATGCCATCACTGCGCCACAGCTTGTGGTGCCACAGTGCAAAAGGGGGGTCATGCCAATGTATGCCCATGACGCACCATGTGCTGCACACCGCAGCACCAGAGACACTTGCAAGACACACCGAAGCAAGTGGCATACCGGTGTCCTCAAAGCGAAAAGACTGTCCTAGCCAACCAAGGACGACACTCGCTGAAATTTTTCCTCCCTTTCTCTTTCTCTCTCCCTTTCACTTTTACCAGGATGCTGCGGTGGTTCGCCATCCCGTGCCTCCAGCCAACCAGAGGGCAGCTGCGATCGGACATCTCACCAGGTCCAGCATCAGGCACCATCCTGAGGGAACAACCGGGACTCCTGACTACCAACTTCAGGACCCACACCCAGAAAGTTCATGTTCGTCTCGACCCCTGCAATGTTTACAGGGCACCCTACCCCAGCGCAGTAGCCCAATACAGCTGGGCAGGTGCCCGATGGACAGACTCCCTCACTCACGCCGGGGCCGATGTCGAGCACATGCTCAACCAACTTGAGAGAATGACTATCACACAAGCGGAGTTAGGTGGACACAACCACCGCTCCAAACAGTTCCGGGGAGCTTTGCCCGGAGCCGCCGCCACTCTGTTTAACACTTGTATGTCCAGTGTGAATACAGTGAACCTAGCCACCATGAGGCTCAAAAAACAGAGTGCATCCCTGCAGACCATCGACAAGACACTAAAGGGAATTGTGGTCATTTTCAACACTCACAGCGTTCTGCTGACCCAGACAGTGAACTCCACGAAACAGCTGTTTACTGTCTTCCAGAATGAATTTGCTCAAACTCAGCTGGTAACAGCCCTGATGACAGACACGCTGCTGGAGGTGAACTCCTCCATTGACAGCCTAGCCATGGGTAGAATTCCACCGCACCTGATACCCTTAAGCCTTGTGCAAACCGTGCTGGCTTCCGCCATCACCGCGCCAGCTGACTCTCTACAAATACACCTTGCCTACTCGTTGGGTAGTGCCAGCCCACTCTGCGTCGACCCCAAGCAGAGAGAAGTGGGTTTTGCTCCGGAACTTGCCCATCATAGAGCCAAGCCGCATCTACCGGCTCAAGAACATTGTCAATGTCAGATTTTGAAAAGTAACACTCACATCAAGATCCGCACGCCGGACGTGGTTGACTTCAACGACAGCTACACAAAGCTGTCCTTAGCTCCGTACCCGTACGTGTGCACATTGACCAAAGACATTCATCATCTCTGCCCTAACAAACCCTTCCTCAGAGACAACACTGACGGAATCTGCAGGCTGCAGATCAGCGACACCCGCTGCCCTGCCGAAGCTAAGCCTCGCACTCAAGTCATCGAGACCCAAGCAGAGATTGTAGGTGACAGGGCTCGTTAACACTTCTGTGCGCACAGCTGCACTCAATTACGACCAGAATGACACTGACACCTTTGTCACCTCGCTCCACCAAAGCATGTGAATCCAAGTACCGAAAGGCGCCATCCTTCACCTTGACGACCTGGCATGGTACCATCTTCCAAGCAAAGAGTAAAAAATTAGAACTGGAAATCCCATACTTCTCCAGGAACCACACTTTCACCCTAACTCCAGAACGGGAGTTGTGGTTTGCGAAAGGGGGGTCCCAGCAAATTGACATTGCTTCTATCAACACAGCCCTCCGAGCTTTGTCTCAACTGCTTTACTTGACTACCCCACCTGTTGTCCAGGCCTGGACCACAGTGGACACTGCGCTGTGTAGCTCTAAGGTACTCAGCCACACCCTGACACTGGGCTTAGCCTTCATCCTATACAGGAGACTCAACGAGATGCGAACATCCACAGCCAAGCTCACGGCACCCTCAGAAAGAGGGTACCATGCCAGAGGCCGCGCTGAACCTCATCAAGCTGAGCCCTTGGCCCTAACAGCCACCTGCTACCCGATCATCATGATTCACCTGTCATCCGTCCATTGCGATGATTTATGTCCGATGATGTCCACACCGGGACTTCATCAGACAAAATGGGGGGACTGTAAGGACTGGGCAAGGGGTGAATCTGAATAACTAAATACATCCTAGCTAAAATCCCAAAGCCTTCAGGCCCAAAAAGCCTGGATGTAAATTAACATACACACACACACACACACACAACCACACACGCATCCACCACAAGTGAAGCCCGCTCAGGACAGAGCGTGGTGTCCAGTTACGAGACATTTTTATGACTGACTGGAAAGTCCCAAAGAAGGTTTCTAAAGCGAAAGAAACTTCTCTTTTTAAAAGACATTTAACCAGATATATTCAATGTGTTTTTGTGTGTGTCCATTTGCCCATGTCACATTGGAATGACTATGATTTTATCGTAGCTTAAAGTGAATTATAAATACCTTCATTATGCATTTTAAATATAACTGTCTATTCCCATAACTTGTACACATAGTTCTGGACACCTCCAGAATGCTTTCGGTGTGATCAATCAGAATACGTACAGTAATATCCAGTAAAATATAGTTTACTATGTTTTCCATCTTTGGAGTGAAAAGAGACCAAAACTAACATCACTGGAGTTCTTAAATAACAGCGTTTACGACCCAAAGGAATGCTCACAGAACTGTGGCTCTCTCTGAATTCTAACCAAGGAGGAGAAATGAATCCTGTATTCATATATATATATATATGCTATTATATATCCACTTGAGAATTGTATGAACAATGTATCTAAGTTCCCTATTTTATGAGTTGCCTTTTTGTGGTTTGGTCCATGTTTCTCGACAACTCTAATGGGATAATGTTTCAAACTTTGCCAACTAATGTTTAACCAAATCCATTTGTGGCAAGTTTGGTCTCGATAAACTCCAATTTTCATTCCCCATTTATTAATTGACATTACATTTTGCTAAATTTTGTGACACATTAGTATTATAAGAATGGTGAAGATTCTTCTCTTAAACACCCAATGAAACTAGAGATTTAAATGCCTGGTTATAACACAAAGGGTCATAAAATCTCCCTCCAAAGGGACAGCTCCTGATTGGACCCGCTTCCAAAAGAAGGCGGAAACGTCAGGTCTTCAAAAGGACTGAATACCAGTTTATCCCTATCTTACTTCTCTTGTCCTCGTGTCATAATGTAACGTCTCGCCTCCGGGCGAGCTCTTCGCCTTTCTTTTATTTGTTTCTAGTTTAGTTTGTGTTTTTCAGTCTTAGATAAGTCTCCGTGTTTAATTCCAATTGACAAGTGAAAAGAAAACCGCGTGACATATCTCTTCAGCAAATCCATCTACAAGGGACCTTTAAACGAGCGCGCGCTCGCTTTGAAGGAGAAACACGCGCACGTGACCACGTGACGCGCCGGACCGAGAGACACACACGTGTTTTGTTGTTTATTATGTTTGTAAATACATATATCCCATGTAACCGTAGTAAATACATACGTAGTTCTGCCTTATTAAATTCATTATATTCATTTGATTGATGTACTGCCTTTTTGCTCATTTTCAAGTCCCTTAAGTGTCAAAAGATCTTACAAGCTTACAAATTAAAGATAATTTACAGAGTATTTGCTTATAGGGCAGGAAACCCAATTCTTGTGGCCACAGAATTGCTTTTCCTGAAATCCTATAAAGTAGGATGATATTGTGGATCCCCACAAATATTATTCTGACAATTGAGCTAATTAATTTTGCCTGTTTTGTAGGGCGTGGTCCGTGTAATTAATTACAATCAACTTGTGGTTAATTGCAAGGATACACATGCATGCATGCAGGTAAAATGACATATCATCCCTTATCAGGAGATTTATTAACATGTAAGACTGATTTAATCCAAAAATGTATGAATAATTATTAATTACCAATTATTAATTATGATATGCAAATCCCCCACGGATTAGATCCGCCCCTGAGTCTTTACACCAGCAAACCTGCTTTTGGTAATAATAAAAAAATTGCGAGCAAATGTGCAGAACAATTAACTAAATAACTTTAGACAAACAGCATCTTCTTATATAAAAAAACATAATTTAATTACAAAACGGACAATATTAAATTAAATACTTAAATAAGACATAAAATGAACAGATCAGAGTCAGATGGACCTGTAACAAGATACCAATAATAAATGAATTAACATTAATCCCTTTAACTATCTATGTATACTATAGGCTGCTGTCCCGCTTCTAACAAAGTTACAGACACAACTGATTACTTTCACTTTAGACATAACCAACTGTGTTTATGTAAACCCTGAGTGTATTTGACAGTATTTGCACAATCATACGCAATTTAGATAAAGTCCAGTAATCGGGCGCTATTTGACAGGTTTTTAGTGTGCGCGCGCAGAAAAAAAAAAAACGTTTTAAAGCAAATGCAAATAATAAACATTTGTGATTGAGAATAAGTGCAGTGTCCCTTGAGTAACTCTACCGCTGCATTAACATGTGATGCAAATTTACGTTGAGTTACAGGTCACGGTCAGGGTCTATGTTCGGACCATAGTTTGGGGGCACCCTAGTGGTGGCGGGTCCCCAAGCAGCCGCTTAGTTCGTGTATAGGGAGGGCCGGCTCTGCAATTAAACCATCTGCATTTTTCTGAAATAATAAAATAAGTAAAGCATTTTGCAGTCACTCAGTTTTATAATAGCATGTTGCAGTAACTCAGTTTTATAATATAATATGATATAGTATAATATAATATAATATAATATAATATAATATAATATAATATAATATAATATAATATAATATTATATAATGTAATATAATATAACTCATGGTTTCCGCATTGCCTACTGGTTTTATTCACAAATGTATGCATTCGCAAAGTGAGCCAAGAGAACCTGATGAGAATGTGATATACATTTTTGATGTATAAGACCGAATGCTAAAAAAAATAAATAGCAAAAAAGGTGCATTTATGTACAGCCTAATGACAATAACATTATTCACATAACTTTATTGTGACAAAACATTGTAGTGTAAAATGTGTCAGGAGCAACAATCAAATAAATTGCCTAAAAGTATAAATTTAAGAAAACACAAGAAGCTATAGTATAGGAGACTTATAATGGTGGAAGAAAAAAATGCAGATATAAAAAATGCAGATATAAAAGGCCTTGAATCAAATAAGAATCGTATAGGTTACACAGATGACAATTTAATTTTATAGCAACCATAAACTATGAAAGGAGGAAGGATGAGCTGACATTTATGGTTGTTTTTACAGTTCAATAATCAGGTTTGATGCAAGCTCAATCAATCAATTACCTTGAATATATTAGACATGCAAATGCAGGTTAAGAATGTGCTGTATTTCATGTCCTACGAATTTAAATCAGTGGCAATAAGGCAACCAGTACATAATGTAAAACAAAGAAGAGAGAAATGCATGTAAAATACCTTTACAACACAAAACACTGCTCTTATGACTTGTATTTCAGTGAACCATTAATCCCCAGAGGACACTGACTGAGATGTTGGATTGTGGCATAAACATAATGTCTACCGAATACGTGTTCCTTCACACCTGCATTCTTTATGCTAATCTCCGTTGTCCTTTATCACTCTGTTTTCCCTGATAAACACTGAAATCTTGTTACCGTGACCGGCTGATCCATTTATTCTCTTTAAACTTCTGTCACATTGTGATGAAGAAATCAAGTGATGTGCATGTTCCCAAATGCAATTTTCACAGTCTTTCTCCTTCACCATAAAGAGGCAAAACCTGCCCAAAAAGCCTATTAGTATGCAAGAAAAAATACTTTATATATATTGTGTGGGTTTTATGGTTATTTGACCCACGTACTTCAACAAGTTGATGTTAGCTATAGTCCGGCTCTTGATCTAGGGTTAAATTACACTGAGCTGCTCCTGCTCTTTTCTTCTTTGTTACAGATAAGTGGTTGCTATGCTTGCGTGAATTAGCATGTTTATTGCTTACTGTTGCCTCATTTCTCTCATTTCCATATCACACACCCTCTGGCCCAGTCTTAAGTTTGGAATTGGGTGTTCATTTTTTTAAAAGAAACCTCCCCCTCTCTATTGAAGCAATCTTAAGCTACACTTGTACCATGCTTGAGTAACTTTGGCTTAAATTTAGCTATGCTAGGCTGCCCTAATGGTTGTACTTAGCGCTTAGCAAAGCCATATCCTCTTAGCTAAAGACATGCTCATCTCATTGTATTTGTCTAATTCATGATATTTGCTGAAATTAGTTTCTTGAGAAGGACAATTGGGAATTATGGCCCCTGTTAACACTCATTTTAAGACATTGTCTTTATGCCAGGATTCAGAAACCCTGAATCAGACTGAATAAAGATTATTTAAAAAAGACAGCATCCGGCATGAGCAGTTTAAATCGATTATTCCCAAGTTAGACGTATTTTAATAATTTCTCTGGAATTATTAACACTAGAACGGCCATGATGGTCATTTTGACCGTTTTGAATTTTATATCTGCAATAACTTTGTTGAAAAAATAAATAAAATCCTTCTGGTACTTGACTTTTCCTAAAATTGTCTGTATTTTCATTTAAAATATTTCATATTAATTACACATAAGGCAAAAAAACAAATGAACATATTTACCTATTTCGGCCATAGACGTTCATATTAACCGCACTGCATTTCGCGGTATTTTTTTGTTACATTTCCCGTGATTGACCTCACTCTCAACAGAAAGGTCAGTAGCGGTCCTGAGTGTTTGCATATATGCTGATTTCTACAAACAAAAAGTATATTAGATTAAAATCACCGCAGCAGACACCAAAGCGGAGACAGTGCCAGGTTCGGAGAAGCTGCAGTCAAAACAAAAATCTTTGTTTTAGATCAGCTCGTTTCCAGCTTTTTCTATTAGCCTATTTTCTCTGTTATTATATTAAAATAAAATGTTTTATAATTAAATAAGATACTTTTAGTTGTTATTATCTTGTTCTGAATTATGTTGAATGGATATGGAAATATAACCTATCCGTTGTGAATTTGCAATAATTACGGTAGGCTACTAATGATATTATTATTTATAAATGTATAATTAAACTTGTGATCATAACATCATCATTAAACTAAAAGTGTACAGTTTGGTGTTGTTTTGATTTTAAAAGATATCCTAATGCAATAAATGCATTCATCTCTCAACTTATATTTGAGATTATTGGGTATTTATCATTAAAGATATAGAGTTTGGAATCTAGCGGTCAAAATGACCGCTTGTGGCAGTTCTAATAGTTATGGAATTCTGGCGCTTCTAGTGTTAACATTTACATTGATATTCATGTAAAATTGTGCAGTATTTCATATTTTTATTAAACATTACTGATTATGTATAATCAGGGCTCTTGAAGACAGGCAAGAGTGACAACCCCCCCCCCCCCCATGTTTCATGACAATATTTCAATCATCGTGTGATAACGGAAATATGACTAGGCCTAGACTACTTGTTCTGAGCAGGTGTTGTCAGTGAACAGGCTGTAAAACTGTTGGCTAAGTTACAGACACTCGTGAAAAACTGATGCTAATTATCTGTCAAACATTCTCTAACAGCAGTCAAGTTGTCGTTGTTTGTGTCAAACAAGTTGTGAATTTGTTGTAACATTAAAACAGGAGATCATGACTTACTCTGTGCTCAAAGTGATGCTCGGAGCTCCAGTGGTTTCCTCTGTGGGTGAACGAAACGTTCGAAAGATGTTGTAGCAGAATCACGTGAACAATTTCGTGGTCTATAGAAGACATTCTAAGATGGCGGCGCGGGCGACTGCAGCGGCTCTGCTCTTCCCTATGTGGTTGTGTTTGTTTGTTTTGTTTAGTCCCGTGTCTATAAATACCCGGAAATATAATCGACAGGAACTTTTAATGATTGGGACAGGCCCGCACTACCCAGCCTTCTTGTGTCTAACGCCAGATCGCTGTGCAACAAGATGGATGAGCTGGCGATGACCATCGAGGCAAACAGATATGCTAAAGACTGCTCGCTGGTAGTGATTACAGAGACGTGGCTGCACTCTGGGATTCCAGACGAACATATCATGTTAGCGGGCCGTACAGCACACCGGGCCCACAGAACCAGTAACTCCAGAAAGAGCAAAGGAGGGGGGCTCTGCATTTATTCTAACAACAGCTGGAGCACCAATGCCACAGTGACAGAAAGACACTGTTCACCAGACTTGGAGTTTGTCACACTGAGATGCCGACCCTTCTACCTGCCACGTGAGTTCACGATTGTTTTTATCACAGCTGTTTACATTCCACCCAGTGCTAATGCTAGTGTAGCTGTGGACATCTGGCAAACTAGTGTTAATAAACTACAGTCCACCCACCCAGATGGGATTTTTATTGTGGCAGGGGACTTTAATCATGCTAACCTGCGTTCTGTCCTTCCCAAATTTCATCAGCATGTAACATGTCCAACCAGAGGTGATAAAACTCTGGACCATGTTTACAGTAACATCAGAGGGGCATTCAAGATCTCCGCTCACCCCCATTTAGGGCAGTCCGACCATCTGACCCTCTTTCCTACACCAGTGTACAGACCTGTGTTTAAGAGATCTGTGCACACAGTGAAATTTACAAAACTGTGGCCTGCTACTGCGATTCCACAACTGCAAGATTGTTTTGAGTGCACTGACTGGGCACTTTTTTCACAGCAGAGTCTTGAGGATTACACCTGCACTGTTCTGCACTACATTAAGACCTGCATTGACAATGTCACTGTTGAGAGACAGGTCAAATGCTATCAAAACAACAAACCATGGATGACCAGGGAGGTCAAGCTGTTGCTGAAAAACCGTGATAAAGCCTTCAGGTCCAGGGACATGGAACTATACAGCACCGACAGATCCAAATTAAAGACAGGCATCAAGGAAGCAAAAGCAGCCTACAGGAGGAAGATCAAAGGGCACTTTAGTGAGGGGGATCCCCGGCGTGTTTGGCAGGGAATCCAACATCTCACAAACTTTAAGGGTTCAAAAGACCAAAACCCAAGCACCAGCAGCAATTTGGCTAAGGAGCTCAACTATTTCTTTGCACGCTTTGAGGCGAATGGGACCAGGACTGAGTCAACATCGGCCACACCAATAACACTCTCGCCCACAGATGCCCTGACATTCTCTCTGAGCGCAGAGGAGGTCAGGAGGGCATTTCTTAACGTGAACCCACGGAAGGCTGCCAGGCCTGACGGGATCCCTGGGAGAGTGTTGAGGGACTGTGCCGGCCAGCTGGCTGAGGTATTCACTTCCATCTTCAACCTCTCTCTGTCTACCTGTTCCATCCCCAAGTGCCTCAAATCTGCCATCATTGTGCTGATCATGAAAAAATCAGCTGTGAGTAGCTTCAATGACTATAGACCAGTGGCCCTCACTTCCATTGTCATGAAGTGCTTTGAAAGACTGCTGCTAAATCACATAAAAGTTTCCCTTCCCTCCACACTGGATCAGCACCAGTTTGTCTATAAAGCAAACAGGTCAACCGCGGATGCCATCAACACAGCCCTGCACAGTGTGCTGACCCACCTTGAACATCCTGGCACCTATGCAAGACTGTTGTTTGTGGACTTTAGTTCTGCATTCAACTGCATCATCCCTGGAAGACTGGTGTCCAAGCTAAATGGGCTGGGTATCAGCACAAACATCTGCAGATGGATCCACGACTTCCTCACAGACCGTCCCCAGTCGGTTCGTCTGGGCTCCCAATTTTCCTCTGTTCTCACACTCAGCACTGGGGCCCCTCAGGGTTGTGTGTTGAGTCCCTTACTCTACATTTTATACACTCACGGCTGCACCCCAGCTCATGAAAGCAATACTTTTATCAAATTTGCAGATGACACCACTGTAGTTGGACTTATTCACAATAATGACGAGTCCGCATACAGGGATGAAATTCAAAAACTCTCCATCTGGTGCTCCACTAACAACCTGTCTCTCAACACCTCTAAGACCAAAGAGGTGGTGGTAGACTTCCGCAGGAGGAGGACCGACCTTGCCCCGGTCTACATCTATGGAGAGACTGTGGAGAGGGTTAAGGACTTCAAATTCTTGGGGACATTTATCTCACAGGACATCACCTGGGCAACCAACACTACAGCCCTTGTGAAGAAAGCTCAGCAGCGGCTGTACTTTCTCAGGTCACTTAACAAAATTAACCTCTCCCAGGAGTTGCTTTTATCCTTTTACAACTGTTCTGTCCAAAGTATCATCTCACACGACATTCTGGTGTGGTTTAGTAGCTGCACCACTGCTGACAAAAGGTGCTGGACAGAGTAAGAAAATCAGCACAAAACATAATTCACATACAGCTCCCCTCACTCACTGACATATATCACACCAGATGCCTGCAGCGGGCACAAAACATAATTCAGGACAGTTCCCACCCAGGTCACAACCTCTTCCCTTTGTTGCTACCTGGAAGGTGTTATAGATCTTTCCAGGGTCGTACTTCTAGACTTTTGAATAGTTTTTATCCAAATGTTATAAAACACCTGAACTCATGCCCTTTGGCCTATACTGCATTTTAATGATTATGTTGTTTTCTTTTCTTTTTTTACTATTTTTATAATGTATTTATTTATGTATTAGTGCTGTCTTGTCATAATATGTGTCAACCCCAGGGGAATTGCAATTGAAATTTCGTTGTTATATGCAATGACAAATAAAGGCAATCAATCAATTCCAGGATATGCTTTTTTTCATTGGTTGTTGCGTTAAATCTTACCCAGATACAATTGTGCTATTTTCTGATTGGCTATTGTGTATTCAATTTCATTTTTTTTTTTTTTTTTTTTTTTTGATTGGCTGATAAGTGGCAGGCTCCACTTAGAACTCCAGGGGAGACGCCCTTCATTCCTGCCGGTTCCACAGTGAGAGTGGCGCGGGCAGAGAAATTTTGGGCGCTGCGGCATATTAAATATATTACAAATAGTTTTTCCGTGTGAGAAATACAATGTGTGGTGGGAGTGCGTGACAAAAGACCGAAATGAGTGACTGTCAAGCTCAATGCTTGACACTTGAGAGTCCTGTATAATAATGGAAATGGGATGCTATTATTGTAGAGGAGCAATCTTGTCCAGCAGTAAAAAAAATAAATAAATATAGGCTGATAGAGTTTAACAATCTATATTGTGCAATTTTTTTTTTTATTACAGCATAATTGACATTTTCCCATGTAATGATTTAAAGTATCTAGAGGGACACACATCATTAATCTCAATCAATATATTATTAGTGAGAGTTCAAGATGTGGAATATGGGAATAATGGCATGCCGTGCCGGTCTATAATATTTCATAATGGCTGTCAGAATAATTTGTTTTCTTCTCTCGTTTCATCTAGAGATATAAGGAAACATCACAATTATCTAAACACACAGATAAACAGAAACATAAATTTGCTCATGGGTAAAATCCAGGCTGACATTTTTGAAAGGGCGTCATACACTGGAGAAAATGTATCTGTTGTAGTGTCAGTCGTTTCATGTTAGTAGTTCCCCGTTAAGTCTATTAGTCTCCCCAGGTGTCTCATATTAACCACACCCCCTTGTTATCCTGTTTAGATCGTTTGCCCCTGTATTTAACGCTCTGAGGTCGGCTTTCGCGCTCGCTTTTTTTCTTATCAGTGCAAAAGAGACTCAAAATACTCTGTTGATTTTGATTTTACATATTTGTGTTATACATCATTCGATCCTGTTAAGTGTCCATTTTTTTGTGTATACTCACAATATAAACAAAGTATTGTGCTTTTAGTCAAATAAAGAAAAATAAACTTGATGCTAGTTTTGCCTTCTCTCTGTCAGTGAAGTCCATTCTGAAACGCGTCCGAAAATTAACTGTGATTCCGCGAATACTTGTCATACAGGCACAAGTGTTTTTCCATAATGAAGCTTGAACTCTCTTATTTTAAATGAATTAATTTATATAAAAAAACAAATATTCTCAGTTTATGTAATCTGTATGAAAAGAGGGAGATGTCAGTATTTTTCTTTCCAGCTCATTATACCTCATTACACGTTAATGTGCCACGCCCACGGAGAGCGCGCGGTATTCAAACGCAAATGATCTAAGGCAAGCCATGCAAACATGCCAACGCCCACCAGCTGGATTATAAAATCATGTTTAGTAAGTTTCTTACTACCGCTGTGAACACAGCGTATCCCTACCCTGTGAGTAATAATACTATCTAACAACCCTGGAAAATGTACCAGAAGCAGTGGCGGTTCTAGAGGGGGGACCAGGGGGGGCCGTGCCCCTGTGACAACAAGCTTGGCCCCCCTTGTGGCCCCCCTAAATGTGGAGTGTGAAATAATTTTTATAAAACTGTTTTTTGTTATCGTTGTATGCGTATTTTTTTTACATTTTATTCTATCTTTGTGGATTTGCTTGTTCACGTGACAATTTGCATCACATTCGGGGGAATCGCGGCAGAATAACGTCTGTCTCCTGCACGCGAGAGAGGAGAGAAGGAGAAAGCTAGTAAATGTCAGTTCAGTTGCAAGTTAATTCTTTATGTGCGTATCGGGTGTGCGATGTGTATTGTCTATTATGATATTGTAATCAATGTTCCCTTTCTAGGGAACTCGAGCTGCGTTGAGACGCGGTGGGAACGCTCTGCGTGATTGCGTCGTGAAGCACGTGTATAATCAGTCCAATGGAAGAGCGAGACGTCATAGGCGGGTGACGTCATAGACCAGGAAGCTATAAAGCACACCAGAAAACAGACCGCGACAGCTTCTGTTGCCTTCAGCAAGCGCTCTCTGTATACTGTCCTTGTCTATTTACTGTTGTCTGTCACAAGCACATTATCTATCTATATATATATATATATTATGGCGAAACAAGAATTCAAGCGTTGTGTTGTCCCTTGCCCTCGTTTTATCACGGGTGGGGACACACATCAGCTTTGTGTTGCTTGTTTGGGAGTGGAGCATGCCCAGTCAGTTCTCGAGGGAGCTGACTGTGAGCATTGCGAGAAGCTGTCCGTGAGGACGCTCCGCTCTCGCCGGGCGTTCTTTGAGGAGGACGGTTCGGTTCGCGCTCCCCGAGGTGCGGGTCCCGCTGCTGCCGAGGCTCAGCGAAGGCTTTCATCTTGGGGTTCGCATATGGATCTAGTAGCGGGGCTTGGGACGGGCCCAGCCCTTTCTCAACCCTTACCTGCTGGATCCGGTGCCTCTGCCCAGGAAGGAGCCCGCGCTGCGGCTTCTCCTTCCCAGGTTGGGGCACCACTGCTGAGGCTATCCAGTTCTGAGGATCTGGATGTCGTCAGTGTTGATATGGGGGATTTTGAGTCTTCGCCAGCTCATGCCTCCAGTAATGATGAGGAGCTTATGGAGGTTTTATCTCGTGCTGTAGCTAGATTAAATATTGAATGGCCAGCCGATGATTCTCAGAGTGTTTCTAAGAAAAGTTTATTAGATGAAAGATTTTTACCATCTATAACACAGCCTCCACGTCGGGGACTCCCGTTTTTTCCCGATCTCCACAATGAGGTTTCGAGATCGTGGAATAAACCGGCGTCATTCAGAGTATTTAACCCACAAACTTCCAACTACAGTAATGTTTTGGGTGCATCTGACTATGGTTATTTGACGGTGCCTCGGGCTGAAGAGACGCTCGCGAGCTATCTCTCTCCCGAGTCATCGTCATCATTAAAAGCCCCGACGTTACCCACCAAGCCATTAAAATCTACATCTTCGTTGGTGGGTAAAGCTTATTCGGCAGCAGGTCAGGCTGCGTCATGTCTGCATACTATGTCTATACTGCAGGCATACCAGGCTGATCTGCTGAAGGATATCGATGAACGTGAGGAAGTCAGCGCTGACGCAATTCGAGAATTGCGTCGCGCAACAGACCTGTCTCTCCGGGCCACTAAGGAGACGGCCAAATCAGTGGGCCGTTCTATGGCAGCCCTGGTGGCCACGGAGAGGCATCTTTGGTTAAATCTGTCTGATATTAAAGATAAAGATAGGTCTGTTCTTCTGGACGCGCCACTGTCACCTTCAAGTTTGTTCGGCGACGCTATCAATTGTGTCGTCGATAGGTTTCAAGAAACGAAAAAACAATCGGCTGCGTTCCAGAGGTTTCTTCCTCGACGTTTCGATGTCCCCGAGACTGCTGGGCGGAAAATGATTATTAAAACCGAGCAGTCTCGTCCGAGTACAAGCTCCTCACAGCACAGAGTGCATCAAAAACAGAGCGTCGCCACTCGGGCTCCTCCACAATCTGGGGAACCTGGGTGGCGGTCGCAGTCCAGGCCAGTTAGGGGTAGGCAAGATCTGAGGACTGTCATCTCTAAGAAGGCTTGGGCTAAGAAGAAGTCCTGACGCCCAAGGCGTCAGGCTTCTGAGGGTGGTCCCCTCCGAGGAGGGACGTTTTCGAGAAATCGTTCATCCTCGGCACCCTCTGGGGGGCGATTCTCTGAGGAGAGTCGCAGCGCTGCCACATCGGTTGTTCCCTGCCGGTTCGCCGCTTCAGGGCACCGAGGTGTCAGCGTCCCCATACGATTCTCCGAGGAGGATCGTAGAACGGTCAGTTCGGTTGTTCCCTGCCGGTTCGCCGCTTCAGGGCACCGAAATATCCGTACAACCGAATCCCGAGGCCAGTCTCGAGAGACTGGTCCCCTTAGTAGAATTTCTGGCAGCGTGGAAACTACTGCCAAATATTTCTCAGTGGGTCCTGCATATAATAGAAAACGGTTACAGAATTCAGTTCGGTTCTCGTCCGCCCAGATTTCAAGGGGTCCTTCCCACAGTGGTGGACCCGAGGCAGGCTCGGGTCATGGAGCTAGAAGTACTGACGCTTCTGCGAAAAGGGGCTATAGAAAGGGTTTCTCCTCCCAGCAGAGAGTCAGGGTTTTACAGCCGTTACTTCATCGTTCCCAAGAAGGATGGGGGGTTGCGTCCTATTCTAGATCTGCGTCAGTTAAACAGCAGAGTTCAGAAACTCAAGTTCAAGATGCTTACACTCAAACAGATTGTATCACAGATTCAGTCCGAGGACTGGTTTGTCACAATAGACTTGAAGGACGCTTACTTTCATGTATCCATTCATCCTCATCACAGGAAGTTCCTGAGGTTTGCTTTCGGGGGCGAAGCATACCAATATCGGGTCCTTCCATTCGGCCTAGGTTTATCACCCCGCACCTTTACGAAATGCGTGGATGCAGCGCTGGCTCCTCTGAGACTCCAGGGCATTCGCGTATTAAACTATATCGACGACTGGTTGATCCTGGCTCGTTCCGAGCAGTTGGCAGTTCGGCATCGAGATGTCGTTCTGTCTCACATAAAGAGGTTGGGGTTGCGGCTAAACACCAAGAAGAGTGTTCTCCTCCCAGCCCAGAGGACCACTTTTTTAGGGGTGATGTGGGATTCGACAACTATGCAAGCACGATTGTCTCCAGCACGTATTTCTGTGATTCTCACAGCCGTAAAGATGGTAAAACTAGGCCAGTCACTCACTGTGAAACAGTTCCAGAGACTGGTGGGTCTCATGGCAGCTGCGTCCAACGTAATTACTTTTGGCCTTCTGCACATGAGACCCCTGCAGTGGTGGCTCAGGACCAAGGGGTTTTCTCCGAGGGGAAATCCGTTTCGCACGATCAAGGTTACGCGGCAATGCCTACGTGCCTTGGTCATGTGGAAGAAACCTTGGTTCCTCGCCCAAGGCCCAGTTTTGGGGGCTTCTTGTCGACGCGTAACGCTATCGACGGATGCTTCCCTCACAGGCTGGGGGGCGGTCATGAGTGGCCGCTCGGCGACAGGTGTCTGGCAGGACCATCAGCTTTCGTGGCATATAAACCGACTAGAGATGATGGCGGTATTTCAGGCTCTCAAATACTTCCTGCCAGACCTGAGAGGCCATCATGTGCTTGTCCGCACAGACAACACATCGGTGGTCTCTTACATCAACCACCAAGGGGGTCTGAGGTCCCGATTATTATGCAAACTGGCTCATCAGATCCTCCTATGGGCCCAGGGGAAATTACTGTCACTCAGGGCAGTTTATATTCCAGGGTGTTTGAATGTGGGAGCAGATATCCTGTCAAGGCAGGGGCTGAGGCCCGGGGAGTGGAGACTTCACCCCGAGGTGGTGGAGCTCCTATGGGAGAATTATGGTCAAGCTCAGGTAGATCTTTTCGCATCTTACGATACAACCCATTGTCAGCTTTGGTTCTCCCTCACATATCCAGCTCCTCTCGGACTGGACGCTATGGTACAGGTGTGGCCGAGGCTGCACCTGTACGCATTCCCCCCGATATCATTGCTTCCGGGAGTTCTGGAGAGGGTTCGCCAAGAAGGGGCTCATCTGCTATTAGTAGCCCCGCACTGGCCGACCCGAGTGTGGTTCTCGGACCTAGTGTCCCTCCTTCACGGCTCTCCCATGGAGATTCCTGTCAGAAGGGACTTGTTATCTCAAGCAGGGGGCACGATATTTCACCCTCGCCCGGAGTTGTGGAAACTATGGGCTTGGCCTCTGAGGGGGCCCAGCTCTTAGAATCTGGTCTCTCGACTGAGGTCGTTGAGACCATCCTTCAATCCAGAGCTCCTTCCACGAGAAAACTATATTCATTGAAATGGAAACTGTTCTCTACATGGTGTGGAGAACGCTTTTTAAATCCTGTTAACTGCCCGGTTGGTACAGTTCTCGATTTCCTTCAAGACCGTTTCTCTGCTGGATTATCTCCCTCCACCTTAAAGGTGTACGTAGCGGCTATATCTGCTTATCGCTCCCCTCTGGGGGCTTCTTCTCTTGGGAGAGATCCTCTTATTATTCGTTTTCTTCGTGGTACATTGAGGCTGAGGCCTGCACTGCACTCTAGAGCACCGGCTTGGGATTTGGCCATTGTACTTGAGGGTCTGGCCCTGGCTCCCTTCGAGCCTATTGAAGAGGTTTCAGAGAAATTCCTTACACTAAAAACTCTATTTCTTCTCGCTATTTCTTCTATCAAGAGAATTGGAGATCTGCAAGCCTTGTCGGTGGCTCCTTCATGTCTGGAATTTGCACCTGGTATGGTGAAAGCATTTTTACACCCTAGGCCGGGTTACATTCCTAAGGTCCCCGCTAATGTGGGGGGCCCTATTGTGCTGCAGGCTTTTTGTCCTCCACCTTTCATTACCCCAGATCAGGAAAGTCTCAATCTGTTATGTCCCGTTAGGGCTTTGGATGCCTACGTTCACAGAGCTGCCCTGTGGCGTAGATCAGAGCAGTTATTTGTCTGCTTCGGTTCAACCAAGAAGGGTTGCCCGGCATCGAGACAGGTAATGAGCAAGTGGGTAGTTGAGGCTATCTCACTTGCTTATGAAGCGGCCGGACAGCCTTCACCTATGGCTGTCCGCGCCCATTCTACTAGGAGTATGGCTGCCTCTAAGGCTTTAATTTCGGGGGTTTCCCTTCAGGACGTTTGTAATGCGGCAGGCTGGTCCTCACCGCATACATTTGTCAGATTTTACGACCTAGACCTCTCCACTCCCGGGGCTAGGCTGCTTGTTTCTTAGTGTGCGCAAGGACTCCACACAGAACGGGCATTTCTCATTATGGCGTAGTGGATATGGGGTTCCCACCGCGTCTCAACGCAGCTCGAGTTCCCTTGAAAGGGAACGTCTCAGGTTACGTATGTAACCCTGGTTCCCTGAGAGGGAACGAGACGCTGCGTTCTCCTGCCATACTTCCTGCATGCCCTGAATCGACTTGCTTCAGGCCTTTTCAGAAGCTGTCGCGGTCTGTTTTCTGGTGTGCTTTATAGCTTCCTGGTCTATGACGTCACCCGCCTATGACGTCTCGCTCTTCCATTGGACTGATTATACACGTGCTTCACGACGCAATCACGCAGAGCGTTCCCACCGCGTCTCAACGCAGCGTTTCGTTCCCTCTCAGGGAACCAGGGTTACATACGTAACCTGAGACGTTTTAACTGTATAGGAGGCACTGTGAGCTGACATCGCATTTGTCTATCGTCCTTTCACTGCTGTGTGCGGTTCATAGGTAGGCTATGTCCCCAAATTAGTTTATGTCTTATATTTATATCATATTATGTTCTTTTATTAGAATATCAAATCAGCAAGAGTGCCGTTTTCCCGTGCACAATTGCAACTGTGATTTTGATGTTATACAACAGTTAAATTAACAATAAGTTAACATTGGGAGTTACTTTTTAGACACAATATTGTCAATATTGTTTGTTTTCCCTTTATTTCGCCGACTAGAATTTCAAAATGAAACCGTAGCAGAGTCTCAATGAAGGAATCACTTGCTCCTTTCCCGAATGAATCAGCCGTTTGAACAAATCGGTTGAATGAATGAATCCCTCAACTCACTTATTAAGACTGTGACTTGCCGCCGCCTACTGGCGGTTTTAGTTTCATATTTAAAGTACCCTTTAATTAAAACGTTAAAATTAGAAATCATTTCATATTTAAATATTGATTTAAAAAAAATCTCATAGCTTTATTTATGCAATTGTAAATGGAGTGTAAATATATTAATGCCGCTTCTGTGTCACCTCTAGACTGCACTCCAAAGATGGATTTTGATTGAATGAATTAATTTGACTGGTAACAGTGGTACTGTATAATTATTGTATAATTAAGTATTATTGTATAAATAAGTATAATTACTGAATAATTTGAATGTTAGTATTTGACATAAAAGGTGATTCATAACTCTAAATAAGTTTAGAAAGAATGTCCATATATAGGTGAAAATGCCCCTGGAAATCAATTTAAGGTGGCAAATTAAATTAATTAAAAATTAAATAAAAAATTAATTTCGGTCCCTGCTGTTAACTGACCACTGCATAGAATATTAAAAAATACGAATATCTTTGTGAGTCTGCTGTCAACAACAGGCCTAAACCAGCCATGGCACCAGCACAAAAACACAATCAGTAAAATATCATCTAATTATCAACAAAACATTGAAAATATTGAGATATATTTTTGTCAATATTGCACACCCCTAATGTAACGTATGAATTTTGATTTCTTCAGGTCTTAAAAAGCCTTAAATTTGACTTTAAAAAGTGTGCAGGAACCCTGTAAACGGTTAGACATAGTTACCTAGCAAGTCAGTTATTTTCAGTAAATTAATTAATAAGCGTTTTGGTCCCCATTGCTTTTGCTCTATAGTTCTCACCAAAATGAAGAGAAAGAAGGACATCATGTCAATTACAGTTACTGTGACTAATACTGAATATGTAATGCAAATGTAAAAAATATAATGGAAATGCAAATACATTGTTGAATGATTATAAACAAGGTATTTTGCCTGTTAATGCCTGCAGTGCAGTGCAGAAAATGATATGACAACAATAAGGTCTATATGTAACTGGCCACTCTAACAGTACAACTGGCCCCAGCTTGGCCCCCCCAGTTGAAATGGTCTAGAACCGCCACTGACCAGAAGTGCTGGTAGTTTCATTTCGAGGAGCAACGGATCCAGCTGATGTAGTAAGTCATTTATTCTTAAGTGGTTTGTTCTAATCGCGATATTGAATAGTGTCTATAAACCGCAAAAAGACTGTTTAAATATGAATTGCGTGTCTGTGTGTAGGCTAAATGATGAATGAACTGCACAGACGTGCGCGCGTTATTTACTACAGTTATACAGCGCGTGTCTGTGCCGTTCATTCACTCTCGCACCTACATTAGTAAACATGTTATTAAATTTACATGAACACATCCAAACTTTATTGCTATAGCCTACTAAGATGAGTAAAAATAGACTGAAATATGTTGAAATAAAATGTCTGTATAAGCAACA
Organism: Gila orcuttii; assembly: GCA_026230005.1. Lineage (NCBI taxonomy): Eukaryota > Metazoa > Chordata > Actinopteri > Cypriniformes > Leuciscidae > Gila > Gila orcuttii. The sequence goes on from JAPDVR010000004.1 coordinate 36,881,403, forward strand.
AACTACAAATTAACATGTAGATATGCTAATATATCATACACAATATGTTACAGACTAAATGTGCATGTTTAGACAAGATTTTGTGATTAGTTTTGGATAGATTATAAAGTTTTGACTGTAAAAAAAAGATTACTGTCACATTAAATAGGTAAGCTTTTGTTCACCAATTTCTGCTCATGTTAAATATACTATAGTATGATGTTTTGTCAAGTTCTTGAAACACATCTTCCTGAACACATCATCAGTGATGTAACCTGGGGTCCTCGGGTGTTTCGGGTCTTTCAACATCAGACACCCTCGCCCAGGCGACCCAGCCACGGCTGATCAGACCGCGACTTGTGTTCAGGTAGCACTCGCTTGCCCCCATGGTGCTCCTCTACGGATCCAGAGCCATCTCGAGGCTCTCTCGGCTGCGTCGGTGGTGTTCTTGATGGCCCTGCTCCTTGTTGTTCCTGCAATGCCCAGCGCAGTAAAGGCTCTGTGGAGGGAGCGCCCCACAAAGCCTCTGCAGCCAACCTCGATAGGCATGCATTTCGCCTTCCAGCCCTGTGCTCGGCAGTCTGTGACCAGATGTTCATATTTGGTCATCTTTCTTTCATGGGCTTCTCCCAAGCGGTCCTCCCATGGCACGGTCAGCTCCATGATGATTATACTCTTGGTGCTCTCTGAGACTAGAGTGATATCTGGCCTCATAGTTGTGCTGACGCTGTGCTGGGGGAATTTCAGCTGCTTCTCCAAATCCACCGAGAGTTTCCAGTCCTTGGCTGATGCCAGAATTCCTGCTGGTGCCTTCCTCCCTGCCTGTGGCTGTTCTCCTGCCCTAACAAATACGATTGAGCGAGTCGTGTTGCTGCCTCGGCCGCCTTTGCTGATCTCTTTGCTGATGGTGTCTGCAATAGCTTTCAGCACCTGGTTGTGACGCCAAGTGTAACGACCCTGGCCGAGCGCTGTTGGGCAGGAGCTCAAAATGTGCTCCAGCGTTCCACGAGCTGGGCACAATTGGCAAGTTGGTGTGTCTGCTTTCCCCCACGTACAAAGGTTTGCTGGGCTAGGCAGGACATCGTACACTGCCCGAATCAGGAAGGTTATGCGGTGCGGCTCGCTTTGCCAGAGCTCCGTCCAGGTGACCTTGCGGTCCATGGCCTGCTCCCACCTGGTCCAGGCCCCCTGTTGCCCCATTCCAGCAGCTCTGCTCATCCTTCCTTCCTCCACAGTAGCTCTGACCTCTTCATAAATTCGGCTGCGCTTCTCCTTCCCCTTCAACTCTTTATGTCGAGGAGGTGTTGGGTACATCCCCAAGCCTGCTCTGCCTCGGGCCACCGTTCCCACAAGCTCTTTGTGCCGCAGTCGAGCCTGTGCATCCAGCACAGCGGCTTGGGCGCTCCACTTCCTCCCTGTCTTCACCAGCACTCCTGCCTGGGCCACCTTTGGGTCGTTGGAGTCTCTATACATCAGAACCTCACGTGCCCGAGTCACTTTAAACTCCTCTTCCAGGGATTTCAGAGGCAACCGGAGCATTGTGGTGTTTCCATAGAGGGCGATGTTGCTGAGACTCCTGGGCAACCCTAACCATCTCCTGAGACAGCTGCTGACCTTTCTTTCCAAGGTCTCCACCGTGGAAATGGGAACCTCATACACAAGTAGCGGCCAGAGTATTTTTGGCAGTATACCATGTTGGTGAATCCACGCTTTAAACTTGCCAGGGAGGCCAGAACGGTCTGTTGCTCTTAACCAGCTGTCCAGCTCCTGACCGGTCAACTGGACTGATGCGAAGTCTCTGAGGCTACAGTCAAAAACCTTGCCCAAGCTTTTCACCGGCTGTTCTGACAGTGATGTTATCTCTGCTCCTTTGATGCTGAAATGGAACCTGTCCGTGACCTTACCCTTCTTCAGCACTAGCGAACGGGACTTGGCTGGTTTGAACTCCATCCGAGCCCACTGGATGAGCTTTTCCAGCCCTTGGAGTATCCACCTGCCTCCTGGCACTGACTCTGTGGTGACTGTCAGGTCATCCATAAATGCTCTGATTGGCGGTTGACGGACCCCTCCTCTGCTTTGGGGCCCCCGACACTCAGGCTCTGCCGATTTGACAATCATGTTCATAGCCACCGCGAATAGGATCACAGAGATGGTGCAGCCTGTGATTATTCCCACCTCCAGTTTGTGCCAATCTGATGTCACACCTACTGCGGAAACTCTCATCCTGAAATGGTTGTAATAATCCAAGATCAGATCTGCAATATGCTGTGGCACATGGTGCTTGGTCATGGTGGTCTGGACCAGCTTGTGGGGGATAGAGCCATATGCATTGGCTAGGTCTAACCACAGTACCGTGAGGTCTCCCTTGTGTTCACGAGCTTCCCGGATGAGCTGAGTCACCACTCCCGTGTGTTCTAAGCACCCTGGGACTCCAGCAATTCCTCCCTTTTGCACAGATGTGTCAATGTAGTTGTTAGTTAAGAGGAAGTTGGTCAGACGCCTTGCTACTATACTGAATATTTAAAGTACCCTTTAATTAAAACGTTAAAATTAGAAATCATTTCATATTTAAATATTGATTTAAAAAAAATCTCATAGCTTTATTTATGCAATTGTAAATGGAGCGTAAATATATTAATGCCGCTTCTGTGTCACCTCTAGACTGCACTGCAAAGATGGATTTTGATTGAATGAATTAATTTGACTGGTAACAGTGGTACTGTATAATTATTGTATAATTAAGTATTATTGTATAAATAAGTATAATTACTGAATAATTTGAATGTTAGTATTTGACATAAAAGGTGATTCATAACTCTAAATAAGTTTAGAAAGAATGTCCATATATAGGTGAAAATGCCCCTGGAAATCAATTTAAGGTGGCAAATTAAATTAATTAAAAATTAAATAAAAAATTAATTTCGGTCCCTGCTGTTAACTGACCACTGCATAGAATATTAAAAAATACGAATATCTTTGTGAGTCTGCTGTCAACAACAGGCCTAAACCAGCCATGGCACCAGCACAAAAACACAATCAGTAAAATATCATCTAATTATCAACAAAACATTGAAAATATTGAGATATATTTTTGTCAATATTGCACACCCCTAATGTACGGTATGAATTTTGATTTCTTCAGGTCTTAAAAAGCCTTAAATTTGACTTTAAAAAGTGTGCAGGAACCCTGTAAACGGTTAGACATAGTTACCTAGCAAGTCAGTTATTTTCAGTAAATTAATTAATAAGCTTTTTGGTCCCCATTGCTTTTGCTCTATAGTTCTCACCAAAATGAAGAGAAAGAAGGACCTCATGTCAATTACAGTTACTGTGACTAATACTGAATATGTAATGCAAATGTAAAAAATATAATGGAAATGCAAATACATTGTTGAATGATTATAAACATGGTATTTTGCCTGTTAATGCCTGCAGTGCAGTGCAGAAAATGATATGACAACAATAAGGTCTATATGTAACTGGCCACTCTAACAGTACAACTGGCCCCAGCTTGGCCCCCCCAGTTGAAATGGTCTAGAACCGCCACTGACCAGAAGTGCTGGTAGTTTCATTTCGAGGAGCAACGGATCCAGCTGATGTAGTAAGTCATTTATTCTTAAGTGCTTTGTTCTAATCGCGATATTGAATAGTGTCTATAAACCGCAAAAAGAATTGCGTGTCTGTGTGTAGGCTAAATGATGAATGAACTGCAATGAACTGGGCAATCGGGGAGCTGTCCATATCTCCCATAGGTGGATCTCGAACACGAGATGATGAAAGAGAACAATAGGTTACTGATCGTAACCCCGGTTCTCTGAAACATTGAGTGGAGAGATCCACCAAGCTTGCCCTGCTTGCTGCACGAGAAGTGAATATGCTCACTGAGGTAAGATAGCGCGTGCTAGTGTTTTATACACTTGGTAAGGGGCGGGTCCCTTATCGGGCACTGGACACGCGCTTCTGTCTGTCATGCCAGACTTGGTGCAATTGGATGCTTCTGCAGAGGTCAGGTGCGGATGCCCTTCCCATAGGTGGATCTCTCCACTCGATGTTTCAGAGAACCGGGGTTACGATCAGCAACCTATTGTTTTACATCACATTATATGTAATTTTGCTGAAAAAATTGTATTATTTTTTTATTATTCTGCCAAATGTATTATTTTTGGAAGTAAAAACAATGAATTGGTATATAATATACAGTAAAAGTCTCTGTGTGTGTATGGCAGGGGCGACACTAGACTTTAGCCCACAAAGCCATAATATAATCAAAAAATTCCTTGCTTCTATGACTTAAAAAAAGGAATCCCACACTGCCTGTGAAATATCAATTGTATAAAGCACTACACTGAAACAGGTTGATATATTAAGTTAAGGTCAGGTGCACAATGAACGAATAAAACACATTTAAATGTCTCAGTCCCACTTCAATTAGGACTCACTGAACAGAGTTCATTTGAAGCCAGAATTTCAGCCTGACTTGTTGATTTTATACCCTGATCGATCATCATGAACATTAAGCCTTTGTATGAGCTCGACAGCACGTGGTCACTATAAACTGCCATTGTATTTAAAAAAGTCTGTGAAGATGAATTTTGTTGTTGTTGTTTGTTTGTTTTTTTGTTTGTTTGTTTGCTCCATGGACAAAATAGCATATGAAAAACAACATGTGGTTGGAACAAACTGCTGCTGTGTATGTAATGACAAAATTTTCATTTTGGGGCAAAGTGATCCTTTTAAAAGCATAGCTAAAACCAAAACAATTCTCTTGGCTCATGAGAAAATGAACTATGCAAGCATACAATATTTTACAATACAATTCTCAGCTTGGTTAAAAGTATGAGGTATTTAATGAGGTGTACAATGGTGAAGAGATTACACTGTTCTGCTTACTCTTCCTATTGGGTTTTAGGCTACAGTGGCTCCAAAATAATATTACAGCTGCTCTATGAACTTCTTAAGTTTGCATTGGGATAGAGATCATTTGGATTGCTGACAAGATGTGATCCTTATAAGCGAATACTCCTTTGCCAAGTAAATAAATAAAAAAAAATAATAATAATTGTGCAATAACTTTAAAATTAAAGTTATTATTTAATTATATTACATTTTATAGACTGAAATCTTTTTACAGTAAATATTTAGAGAGTTGGTCATACTCCTGGTGTACTAACTATCTATCTATCTATGTATCTGTCTACCTCTAATGAGAGTTCCCTGCATGTTCCTCATTGGTCAAAAGGGGCATTTATGGATTTTATGCCTGTCTTGTGTTTTCATGTAAAGCCTGTCTGTTCTCCCCTACCTGCTCTGCCCAGTCCTCCAGCCCTGTCTGCACTGCCTCCCCTCCCTTCCTCGGTCGCTCCACCTCAATCCTACGGCGCCCAGGTTCCGCAGCGGTAGCTTATTGCTGCGGCTCCTCCATGCCCTCCAATACCTTCGTTGTCGCCCGGTCCTTTCAGTCCCATAGCTCCGCCTGAGTCTCCACCTTCATATCGTCTAGGAGATCTAAAAGGTCTCGCATGTGGAGGCTCTCCCTTGGCTCCTTCCGCCCTCGAATCCGCCTTGGGCTTATGTCCTGGTTGTTCTGCTGGTGGTTCCTGGCTGGCTGCTTCAGCTCACATCTCCACCCTGGTCCCTTCAGCCTCTGCCTCCACCCAGGCCCAGCCCGTACTGGTTTCCTGCTCTACGCCCTCCACCTAAGCCCCCTCTCGCTCTCCTCTGTTGGACGTTGTTTGTGTTAAGTAGGCGTGAGGACGCGCCTCCTTGTTGGAGGGAGATGTTATGTGTTATCTGTAGTCATTGTGGGTTTGGGTGATTTTTCACATGTTTAGTTCAGTTTCCTTTTATTTACCATGGTCAATTATTATGTGAAGCTGTGTCTCATTTCTTTGATTAGTTCACTGTGTATTTAAGCCCTGTTTTGTTTAGTTCAGTTGTCCGTTATTGCTGCTTTTATGTGGTTGTTCTGTTTTGTGTCCTGAGTACCCTGAGTTTTGTCAAAATACATTTTGAAAACTGTTGCGTTTAAATCCAGTTTCAACTTTATTTGCAACAACCTGTGACAATAATGTTATTTAATGGACACAAGATAACATGAACTAACAATAAACAGTTGTATTTTTAACTATAGAATCTTTCAGAACTATGGAACCTTTATTGTAATGTTACCCATATATTTTGATAAATATTATCTAAATTCCATGTATTGATTTATTCATTATTGCCATTACCATTCGCAAGTGTGTTGCAACTTTGATGTGGCCTGGCATAATAAACATGATTTAATGCCCAGACAACTTTTGAATCCAACAAGGGTCTTTAAAATACAATGAATACATGTAAATTATGTAAGTTGATGAAGTTTATGGAATGTCTAAAAAAAAAAAAATATATATATATATATATATATATATATATATATATATAAAAAAAACTTGTGACACTGTGCCTTCAGGGTCGACAACTGGACACACAGATTTGCAGTGTTTGAGGTTGCAGGTCAGGGCTTGATCTTAGATATTGTGAATTTGATTTATGTCTCCTGGTAGGACATATTGTCTGCATAGCACTGAATCCCAGAGGCGTGATCAGTTCTGAGATACACACGCCAAAGTACACACTGCTGGAGTTTTGTGGCCAGTTCAGGCATGGTGAGATGTTTGCAAACCACGACTTTTCTTTCCAAAACATTCCACAATTCTAAGATTGGATGTCTGATTATGGGATCTGTCTATTCAAAGCAGAAAAAGATTGGTTCTTCTTATCCAGGTTGACTAACTAAACTGCATTAGAATGTTGGCATGAATCTATTTCACTTCCTCATTTACATACACAAATTCAGTGGTATTTCAGTGTTTATCTGTGAGTTCCTTTGAAACCCCCTACCTTCTCCCCCTGTCAGGAATTATCCTCCCAAATGCAAACGAGTACTGTCATTTAATTTGCTATGCATATATTTATGGACCACTCAGCTGAACGCAGTGCAAATATGCAGCTGCTCAGTTGGGGTGTGAGATTTGTTTCTCACTAGTTTGCTTATGGTAAGCCGAAAAATGTATTCCTAATGCTTCTCAAAATGAGCAGAACATTAAAGAAACCCAGCAAAGTGATGGAATAATTCAAGACAAGCTCAGCCTGTGCTCTTAGTAAATTTACTTGAACCATATTTATAGAGTTTAATTTAGCACTGACCAGTTGATTGATTGATTGACATTTCTGTTTGCAGTAAAGGATTTTGAAAATTGACGAGAGAGAATACAGTCACATGTGTTCAGAAATAAGATTATTCCCTCACTATACATGTGTGATAACTGTAAGAATTACATAATTCATATAAAAGAAAAGTACAATCTTTCAAGCAAAACTTGGTTAGATTCCTAAGTTCTATGTAAATATATGTGTAAGTTTTTGGGCATCATTGCTGAAATAATTTGAATGACATTTGGATCAGTTACCAAACTTTACATGAATGTCCTGTATATACTAATATTTCTGTTACCATCTGAATTTCTGTCCTCTTCTGAACTGAGGGAGTTGAAAGAGTAGTAATAGTGAGAGTACTCTATAAAGATATTCTTCCGGGTTTCACACGCAAGGCTTAAGCCTACCCTCACGAAAAATAAATATACTTCAAGTTCATTTTATGAAGTATACTTAACTGTACTTTAATTTTAAAAACATTTTATTAGCTTCATGCATAATTTTTTATCAACACTTGAATGTCGGTAAGTTTCATTAAGAAAGGCAACATTTTAAACAAAAAAGTTGAGAAAATCACATTTTTTGTCAAAGATACAAAAATTTTGATTTACACGCTGTTTAATGTTTGATGATCACGTTATTTTATATTTGCTTGAGCAGTCTTCTATCACTTGTTTCAGCTTCTTCTTCTCCTGTGTTTTGATCGGAAGATTCTGTAGAAGATGTGTCATAGCGCCCCTTACCGTATAACAGTGAAAACATTGATAGCTGCAAAATTCAGTCAATGGTGGTGAGGAAAGAGTAAAGTAGAATTAAAGTAAATTCCTATGTACACTACCAGTGGACTAGCCTAGACAAAAATTCAGATACGCAGAATTATTTCAAACAATGTAAGTTTCATAAGACTGTATTTTAACAACTATGTAAAAAAGTATATTTAATAGGCTACTCGATGAAAAGAGTTAACATAACTACAAGCCAAGTATACTTTGAATACTTAATCATACTTTTAAGTATATCTCGATCAAAAGATTGAGTACAAGTACAGGCCACATATACTTGGACTTTTCTCTCAGTATAAGTCAAGTACACTTAAGTGTAATTTTAAGTATATTTATGTGAAGTACATAAAGTATATTTTTGAGAAGTATATAAAATGTAGACTGAAAGTAGACTTTCTTATTTTTAGTTTAAAAGAAGTAGCCTATAGGCCTACTGCTGGTGGACTTCAAAGCGGACTCCTATAACACTTGAATAAACTTCTTTTTCATAAGGGTAGTCCTAGATTACAATGCATGTTTGAGCTGTTTTAACTGAACGCAACTTGCACAGGCATATCTAAAAATATGTCAGTGCCATTGTTTTGTCTCAAGATGCACACCATTAATGTTTTTTTTTTTTCTTTTCTAAGGCACTTTTATAAAATCTACTTAAATGTCCTTATTGAACTAAGGACTAATATAGCTTAATCTAAACCCTCTCTGTGAAACCAGGCCATTGATTTTCATAAAACAGTCCAGTAACCCAGCTTGATATCAGAAGCATTTTCAACCTCAGATAAACACATGTGCACTAAAATAGCATCACACTTAATTCTGTGATCATGGCTTCACTGTAAAAAGTTTTCATTGGACCTTATCTAAACTTAGTTTTGTTGGTGTAACCTTATGTATTCAGTTTGATTCATTCATTTTAAATCACACTTTTTACTTCAATAAAATCGTCTCAGGTTACTGGACTGTAACGCTGTTCCCTGAGAAAGCGGGAACGAGATGCTGCGCCGTGTGATAACATCTTCGTTTGACAGGTTGTTAAGTATGTGTGGCAAACACGTCAACAACTTGGCTTAAATAACCTGTGCCGATGATGTCATTGGAATGTGCACTCGTGAGAGGCCATAAATAGACGTGAAACAGGTGCGCCTTCAGGTATCACTTTGTCTGAAAAGACGTCTGGACACGCCCCCAGTGCGGCATTGAGGCTCAGCATCTCGTTCTCGTCCTTTTCTCGTTTCTCAAGGAAAAGGGTTACAGTCAAGTAAGCTAAGATAGTCTGTGTTACATGCTATTCAGCCACACACCGATTACATGGTCACTTTGATTTTTTTTTATAGTGTTACATCCCAGATGTAACTTTGTCTAGGTAATAGAGTAAAAGTGAAAAAAACGAATAATATTTTGGGTGAGTGAGTGTGCCGGTCCCCTGTCTCCCACAACAGACACGTTAAGTTAAATTTACACAAGTTTTATTTACAAAAAGAATAAGTAGCAAAGTAACTCAAAAGAAAGAAAAATATAGTTTCAGGAGGGGGAATAGCAGAAAAAAATTAAAACAAAATAATAAAAAGAAAAAAAAGAAAACAAGTTTACAACAGAAATGTACACTAACTTCCTAAATAAGCAAAAATAGGAGACGGAGGTTTTACAAAAATATAACTGGAAACCACCTTCCGCTTCCACACGTTTGAGCACGTAGTGCAAAAACAACAGGGACAATTAACAATAAACTTGAACTGGCTACAATAAGCCATAACTTGGTAAAGGTATTTCATGGTTTTAAATTTACAACAATATAGCAGGGCAACAACGAGGCAGGTGAGGGGCACAGCACTCTGGAAGTCAAAGTTCAGTCTGGAATTCGCTTTAAGCCCTGTGTTTTAGTCCAGTCTTTGTGAGTTCTTGTGTGTTATACTGTCAATGTTGGTTGTTCTTTCCCGGAATCCTGTTCCTAGTCTGAGTCTTTGTCGAGTTTGGAGTTTGATGAATAAAGTGTGTGCTGCATTTGGATCCAGCTTCTTCCTTGCTTCAACCGCACCTCGTTACAGTATCCTTAAAATGTGTTTCATGATAGCATCTGAATTGACTGTTCCCTATCAAAAGCTACTCTTGATGTTGTGCCATGCGCTATGGGAAAACATCTTTGTTTGACCGGTTGTGAAGGATGTGTGGCAAACATGGCAAGAACTTGGCTTAAATAACCTCTGACAATGACATCATTGGAATGTGCACTCATGTGTGTGCTACCTCTCTATCTGTCCACTTTGTTAGAGTTAGAGTTCCAGTTGTCAGTGTGAAGAATTTTCTCAATGTGAAAAATAGAGAAAAAAAAAGAACATCATGTCGCAAACAATCAGGAGATGAGTGTCTCCGTGCCCATGGCCCATTTGGGGGAAGAGCATGTCAAGTCAAGTCACCTTTATTTATATAGCGCTTTTTACAATACAGATTGTTTCAAAGCAGCTTTACAGAGATAACAGGAAAATAATGTTGTAATAATATTGTCAAATATAAAATTAAATAAATAATTTAATAAATAAGCAAGCCAAAAGCCAATGGCGTCAAAGGTGAAGAAATGCGAAAAAGGTGACCGTGGCAAGGAACCAAAACTCCATCAAGTGACAGAATGGAGAAAAATACCTTGGGAGAACCCAGGCTCAGTCAGGGGACCAGTTCTCGTCTGGCCAACGAACAAACAGTGTATGATTATGATTCAGGCAGCATTATAGGTCAGAAGTCAGATTGGATCAGAACTTTCAAAATATTTATCCAGTTCCATCTGGTTGGGGGTCGGAGTCATCATACCGGTATGGAGACGAGTTTGTTGAGGTGTCCATGAGGCCTTCACAGGGCTGATGAGGCTGGCACTTCAGGGATGCGTTGTCGTCGTGTCCATGCGATGGTCCTTCATCAGATCTGGATATGGCGTGGATCCGGCGGACTGCAGTAAACCTCGGGATAAACAGAGAGACTAATATTAGCGTAGACGTCATCCTTCTTATGATGTACCAAGTACATCAGGATTTATGGGAAGGGTTCTCGTTTCCGGCTGATCTAAACTATGCAGCCTAACATTGAATTATAGAAGTCTATAATGTGTTATGTGTATGCTAAGCCAAAGAGATGTGTTTTTAGTCTAGATTTGAACTGACAGACTGTGTCTGCTTCCCAGACAATGTTAGGAAGATTGTTCCAAAGTTTTGGTGCTAAATAGCAAAAGGATCTACCACCAGCAGTCAATTTTAATATTCTAGGCAGTGTTAATTTCGTTGACTAAATATTTTCGTCATTATTTTCGTCACAAGTATATTTTTGCGGACGAAAACGAAACGAAAACTAAAAAAGAAGTCACTGATGGAGACTAAAACTATGACTAAATTGATTGACATTATTGTCAGCGAATAAAGGACGAGACGAAAATAGACTGTGACGAAAATCCAATCAGCAGATGGGAGAGATGCGAGGAAAGAACAAAAGAACCAATCGGCAAAACGGAACAGGCGAGACTGCATGAGAAGAGAACCAATCAGAGCCTGACTTATTGAGACGTGAAGCGAAGGTATTCAGTCTTTGACCGAGCTCCCGGGAAGACGGCATTCGAAGAGACGATGTCTAAAAGAGCAACAAAATGTCCACAGCCGGGAGAAAAAGAAGGGGAGACTTGTGGGCACACTTTACGTTTGATGACGAACAAAACAAAACAAAGTGTAAAGCATGCGGAGCGGTCATTCGTGGCAAGAACACAGCCAATTTGAAAAGACATTTACAGACGAAAATGTTGTTCAGTGCACTTTAGATTCAAATTAAAGATGTTTGCACTTATTGTTCAGCTCAGCTGTACGCTTTAAGGTCCTGGACCTAACTTTATTTTTCTTTTATTGATGGTGAATTGGCAGCTAGTTATTGTTTACATTATCATGACAGTGTTTTTTGCTGCATAAAAGCTTTTGAATTGAAATAAAGACACAGCTGTGTTGAAATAAAGTTAAATTTATGTTTTATATATGTTGGTTAAGTTTGTTTCCTATACCAGCGGTAAAACATTGTCTAGTAAATCTGTTATTGATTTTAGTCTTATTTTAGTCGACTAAAATACCAAGCAATTTTAGTCGACTAAAATACCAAGCAATTTTAGTCGACTAAAATACCAAGCAATTTTAGTCGACTAAAATACCAAGCAATTTTAGTCGACTGAAATAAGACTAAAATTAAAACAAATCAGATGACTAAAACTTGACTAAAACTAAAAAGAATTATAGTCAAAAGACTAAGACTAAAACTAAATTAAAATTTCTTGTCAAAATTAACACTGATTCTAGGTATTATCAGCTGGCCAGAATTTTGAGATTGCAATAGACGTGAAGGAGTATAATGCGTTAAGAGCCAGCTCAAGTACTGGGGAGCTAAACTATGTAGTGCTTTGTAAGTAATCAGCAATATTTTAAAATTTATACAATGTTTGGTTTCACTTTATTTTGATGGTCCCTTTAACACATTCGGTTGTCTATAAGTAACATTGCACCTACATGTCTACTAACTCTCATTAGAGTATTAGTAGAGTATTAGTAGACTGATAGGGTTAGGGTTAGAATAAGTTGACATGTAGTTGAAAAGTTACTTATAGTCAGTATAGTGTCTGTTGGAGGAGCATCACAATAAAGTGTTTGCAGATGTTATGCAGACACTCCACTAATACTCTAATGAGAGTTAGTTGACCTGTAATTGCAAAGTTACTTATAGTCAACAGAATGTTCAAAAGGGACCATCAAAATAAAGTGTTACCCAATGTTTAATAGGGAGCCAATGCAGTGTTGACAGAACCAGGCTAATATGGTCATACTTCCTGGTTCTGGTAATAACTCTAGCGGCTGTATTTTGGACCAGCTGTAGCATGCTGCTCTTGCATTCAAGCATGGCGAGTGCGAGCACTGTGAGATTTTCTCCATCAAAGTGCTTCATGCTTGTCTTGCATATTTTCAAGGACAAGCTCCCACACTGAGATTGTGGGGCTTGCGAATCAATCTGGCTGAGGGGGGCACGTGGTTAAACGATGGTGCCACAGGTTGAAGAGATGCTTGCGGGCTATCTCTCCCCTGGGAGTGCATCATCATCATCATAAAAGCCTACGCTCCCCACCAAGCCATGCAGAACAACATCCATGGGTAAAGCGTTTCACCAGAAGCTGGTGCCACACTGCACACCATGGCGGTGCTACAGGGATACCAGGTGGACCTGCTGAAAGATATGAAAATGTGCAGGACTGTTGATGAAGAGGCTTTCTCGGATCTCCATTGGTCCACATATTTGTCTCTTGGTGCGACCAACCCGACCAAGGCCATTCCATGGTTATTAGGGTCGCCACGGAGAGGCATTTGTGGCTGAATCTCAGGGACATCAAAGACAGGGACAGAGTGTTCCTGCTTGATTTCCCCTCTCGCCTTCCAGACTGTTTGGCGACTCTTCGCCACCGTACTCAAGGAGAGGGGCTGTCGGCCACCCAGCCTCAACCCGGTCCGGCTCCTTATCGGAGGGAGGCCCAGAAGCAGAGAATGGCAAGTCACGCTCCCCCTCATAAAGACTGGGGGACCAGCTCATCACACTCAGCAGCCAAAAAGGAGACCAGATCTTAGGACGATTGTCTCCGCAAGGAAAAAGTCCTGAGGTTTTTGTGCCCAGGACAGTGGGGGTGTGCCCCCGGGATGAGGCACATAAAAATACACCATGCAGCTCCTTCCCGACACCCTCACAACACCACTGTTCCATCACGCCACCTTCGGTAATTCGGGGGGAAGCAGTTTCCAGCAAAATGTTGAATGTTCTGTCGCTTCCTGCTCCGTTGGACACAGAATATTTAACAAAAGGACAATTAGTGCCCCTTTCAGATAAGTTGGCAGCATGAAAACTACTGCCAAATATCTCTCCTTGGGTCCTAAAAACAGTAGAAAAAGGTTACAGAATACAGTTGGTGCACTGCCCTCTGCGTTTCAACGACGTAGTCTCCACTAGCATGAAACAGGAGTAGGTGCATTTCCTTTCATAAGAACTGCAAAATCTTCTGGGCAAAACATAACATGTTACCCACCCAGAGTCAGGCTATTACATTTGGTACTCTCTGGTTCCCAAAAAAGATGGTGAGTTGTGTCCAAGTTTAGATCTTTGTGGTTTGAACCATTCTCTCAAAACATACAATTTTAAAATGTTAACATTGTGTCTCAGGTCCGACACAAAGGTTGGTTTGTCACAATCAATCTCAAGGAGGCATATTTTCATACAGAAATTCTGCCACAACACAGGAAGTTCCTGAGGTTCGCTTTCGGGGTGAAGCTTACCTATGTCGGGTTTTTCCATTCTGCCTAGCGTTGTCACCCTGTACATACTCAAAATGCATGGATGCAGCTCTGGCTCTACTGGGACTCCAGGGCATCACCATTTTGAATTACATAGATGACTGGCTGATTCTGGCCCAGTCTCAAGAGTTTGCACTTCAACATCGGGATTGTGTCCTCACTCATCTTTATTTTTGGGGTTGAGACGCTTCCTGTACGGGCTGGGGTGCGGCCTTAGATGTCTGTCCAGCCTAAGATATTTGGAGAGGTCATTATCTCGATTGGCACATCAATTGCCTCAAATCAATGATTGCATTTCTGGCCCTGAAGTACTTCCTTCAGCAGTTAAGGGGCTACCATGTCCTAGTGTGGGTGGACATCACTACAGTAGTTTTTTACATAAATCGCCAGGGCAGAATGTGTTGTGCCTTCGGTGTCTTTGAAAATGGTGTACTGCACGCCCTGCAGACCCAGTTCACTGGCAGATTGTTTCAGTGCTAGAGTTTCTGCAGGAAAAGTTATCAGCAGGTACATGCCCAGCCACGTTCAGGGTTTCTGTGGCCGCCATTTTGGCTTGCCACGCCCTGATTGATGGGGCTCCAGTCGTCTGAGGCCTTCCGTTAGAGTAAAGACCCCTTCATGGGACTTGACCATAGTCCTTGGGGGGCTAGTTAAGACCCCTTTTGAACCACTAGAATCAGGGCCTAACAAGCTTCTGACTCTAAATATGTTTATTTATCATGGCCATTCCTTCGCTAAAGAGGATTGGGGATTTGCAGGCTCTGTCGATTTCGCCATCCTGCTTAGATTTTGTACCCTCACCCTGACTATCTTCCTAAAGTTTCATTCTCGAGCATACATCTGGTTATTCTTGAAACCTTCTGTCCACCGCCCTTCACTACGCCGGAGCAGGAGAAACTTCCCCTACTGTGTCCAGTTCATGCTCTTCAAACTTCAAACCTAGCCAGTGATGTAAGTCAGAGAAACTTTTCATTTGCTATTGGGGTCGTAACCGGGAGGCGGCCGCCACCAAACAAACAATATCACACTGGGCAGAGGTGGGTAGAGTATCCAAAAACTGTTCTCAATTAAAAGTACAAGTACTTATAGAAATATTTACTCAAAATATACTATTTACTTAATAGTTCCTTGAGTAAGAGTAAAACAGTGTCGAATGAAAAATCTCAAGTAGATAGTTAATAGTTATTTCGGATCATATATACCCTTTAACAACAACAATACATTAATATTTAATTATTTAATAGTTAATATTTAGATATTTAATTTAAATGATTAATATCATCATAATACAATATTTTTTGCAATAAACAAAGAAGAGACAAGCATTATTTCTGGAATCTCTAGCTCAAATATCATTGCATGTCATTTGCTTTGTATAAAAATAACGTATACAGCTACATTTGGAATATTAGACAATGTTAAAATAACATTAACCTGCAGAGTTTTGCATTCAATAACATGTAGAGGGAAATGAAAGCTCTAGCGTAAGTTCTGCCAGGATGACTCAATTGTTATGTCACTTATTACCTTCACATCTAACCAACTGTGTTCTAATACACTCTTAAGAAAAATGGTTCTAAACAGTACCAAATTAGGGTTATTTGGCTTGTAACAATAGCAGAACCCTTTTTATAAGGTTCCATAAAGAACCATGCTTTGAAAGTTCTATATAGGACCTTAATGGTAGTATAAATTTTATATTGGATGTATAAACATTTTCAACAATATATTTTCTTTAAAATTAGTATATTAGTATCTTCATATTATTTTTTTATATATTATTTATTAATATTGTTTTTTAGTCCTCTATCTGCCTGGTCTTATTATATCTTGTTGCCTCTATTTGGGTTTTACATAAAAAAAGCATGTTGTGTCAAATAGGTGCATTTATTTTTTATTGACATCGCAGATTGTAGCAAAAATTACAGTGCTCTAACAACAGTTATTAGCTGAATACATTAATGTAGCAAAGTATGTTGTTGTGGGGAGAAGGAGGCGGTAACCGGCAAACGTGTAACACTTCCTGTGATATGGAAGGACGGATATATGGAAGTATGCATCCTTGAGATCTATCATGACAAACTAGTCCTCAGATCTAATCTGTGGCATGATTTGTCTCAAGGTTAACAATTAGAATTTTAGCTGCATGACTGACTCGTTCAGCCCTCGCAGATCCAAAATGGGACGCAACCCCCCATCCTTCTTTGGCACTATGAAATACCAACTGTAGAACCTGGTTTCCCTGTTTAATGGGGGTACATGTTCTATGGCCCCTTTCTCCAGCAGGGTTTTTCACTTCTTGTTCCATTACCAGAACCTGCTCCAGGCTCACCACGGTGGACAGAACCCCCATTAACCTGGGTGGGTGAGACCCAAACTGTATTTGATAACCCTTTTCTATGGTCTGCAGAACCCAACGAGAAACATTTGGCAGTAGCTTCCATGCTGCCAAAAAGCCTCTCAAGACTGGCTTCTGGTTTTTGTTGCGCAATCAGCCGACGCCCTACTGTTGAGATATGTTTGACAGAAGTTCTCACATTGCCGAAAAATATACTAAGAGAACCAGTATCTCAAGACTGGTCTAGGTGATACTCGAGCGACCAATTCAGTGCCCTGTACGGCGAACCAGAAGGGAACAACCGAACTGACTGCTCTGAAACCCTCCTCAGAGGGGGCGAGCATCCCAGTGCCGCTACGTTTCCGGGCGAACACGAAGATGTGGGCTCATCGGAGACAGTTGCACCCCGACACACACGAGGTGGCGGGTTGGCAGAACGCCGCCCCAAAGGCATCCAAGGGAAATGGGCACCGCATAGTGAGGTGTTGACCACTGCCCCCTGGAAATTAAGAGAACCAGCGTCTCGAGACTGATCTCTGATATTACTCAAGTGACCAATTCGGTGCCCTGAAGTGGCACAATGGCAGGGAACAGCTGAACTGATTGCTCTGAGACCCTCCACGGAGGGGGCGAGAATCCCAGCACTGCTATGTTTCCGGGTGGACCCTGAGATAAGGGCTTGTCTGAGACTGGAATTCGCTGGAGACCATTGCGCCCCAAAGGGCACCAGAGGGAGATGGGCACCATATAATGATGTGTTATCCATTTCCCCCCAAGAATTTTGTCATTTATTTCCTCAGAATTAAATGCAGCCAAAGATCAACCAGACAAGTAATCACGGTCTGGATGAAAGGCTGAATAGTATTAATACCGACATCTTACTCCTTAAAGATTAGATGGGTCTGAGACCCTCCTCAGAGGGGGCGAGCATCCCAGTGCAGGCACTCAGCTAGGACAAAAAGTAAACCAAAAGAAGATCACCGTTGTCCTGACTCTTATTTGTGTTATTTGAACAGTATCAAAAAACAGCAGGAACCACTGACAGTGAAAACTCTTCACATGTGCTCGCGCTCATGACCGCTACTGAATATCTGAACACAAACAATGATCAAATGCACATTGACGGATCTTCTTCCGTCTGTTCTCTAAAATGTAATCAAATGTATATTTCTACAGGCACATCTAAACCAACAGTGTCTAAGTAAAACATTTGTTTTCAAGACAAACAGGTCGTCGCCACTGTGCAATACTCACAAATTACTGTGGGTTGGCAGGTGTTCATTAATTTAATGTATAAATTAAGGTATGTCCAAATGTAACGTCTCGGGTTACGACTGTAACCCCTGTTCCCTGAGGAGGGAACTCAACACTGCATCGTTGAAAACGACTCTTTGGGGACACTCCCTTAGCGTGCGCCTCTGAAGTATGAATGAATCTAATCCAATCCTGATTGGTGTCGCGTCATGTGTCAAGTGACGCCGGCACACACACACATTAGCCTAGCGATGAAGCAAGCCGCTCCTAGGCATCGAGGGGCGTGGCAAGACGACGCAGTGTCTCGTTCCCTCCTCAGGGAACAGGGGTTACAGTCGTAACCCGAGACGTTCCCTATTGTAGGGAACTCAACACTGCGTTGTTGAAAACGACTCTTTTGGGAACAAATGCCCACTAGGCCACGCACCGAAAAAGGCCTGCCCCAGAGTGAAACTGATCTCAGGCACTCAGCTAGGACAAAAGCACACGTGCGCCAGGCGTACTAGGGAGGTGCAGACTATAAAACTTGATAAAAGTGTGCGGAGTAGCCCATTTATTTCCTCAGAATTAAATGCAGCCAAAGATCAACCAGACAAGTAATCACGGTCTGGATGAAAGGCTGAATAGTATTAATACCGACATCTTACTCCTTAAAGATTAGATGGGTACATATTTAATTTTATCAAAAATTAAATGCAGCCAGGTATCAACCAGACAAGTAAACAAGGTCTGGATGAAAGGCTGAATAGTATATTAATACAGACATCTAACTCCTCAGAGATCAGATAAGTACATATTATTTAATTTTCTCAAATTAAATGCAGACAAATATCAAAAGGCTGAATATAGTGTATTAATACAGACATCTGTGTTAATACAGACATCAACTCAAACGAGTATTTAACATTTAATTTCATCACAATTAAATGCAGCCAGAAATCAATCAGATAGAGAACTTTGTCTGGATTAAAGGTTGAATATATTCATTTCATACATCTACTTTCAAAGCCAAACAAATATTTAATTTAATTTCTCAAAATTAAATTCATATTATAATCTTAAACACAAAAATACCAAATAATAGTCTGCAAACCCATAATTAGATTGCACACAATCATAAGAGAAAGAGAGAAAGGGAAATTCTGTCTGCTCAAATAACTGCACATATATATATTGCGGATCCATTATCTACACGTTGCCTCGGCAAATGCGAGATCTGAGCCAAAAGATTCTTATTGCAGATATGCAGACCCATAATCTACGCGCTGCCTCGGCAAACGCGCAATCTGAACCAATTTATTCTTATTGCAGATTTGCAGACCCATAATCTAGGCGCTGCCTCGGAAAACGCGAGATCCGAGCCACTAGACTCTTACCCCTTATTACCCCTTATTTACACTGCACACGCCTGTGGTGCATTGCGGCTCCAACAAGGTTTTATTCCGTCCTTCACGCGGTGCCAACTCACACCAGGCGCGTTTCAGAAGCGAAGCGTCTGGATGCACGAGACCACGTGATTTGCCTGTCCGACGTGGTTTGTTCTTGATTTTTGGGTTTCTACCTTACAGTCTGTGGTTTCTACCAAGGATATATTGCTGTACAATACATTTGGGAGTTTGCACAGGGTGTTTATTTTAAATTGACATGATTATTTTACTTTTATTTTGCATTTACGGTGCGGCTTGGATGCAGCGTCCGTCAAAAATAGACTAGGCGCCTATCTTTAGCGAAGCGGCGCAGAGAGCCGCTTCTGAAACACGCCGCATCGCGGCTGGTGTAAACACAAGCATTAACTAGAGTGGGTGCGATCAGCTCCGGTAGCCGTGTCACAGCCGCAATGCGCCGCAGACGTGTGCAGTGTGAATAAGGGGTTACGGTCGTTTCACACCGCAAGCGTGAGCGGCGCTTGAACAGTGTCACAGCAGCGGCTCCAAAGCTACATATGTAAACGAGCAATTCTTTACAAAGACAACTATAAATTTGTTTTTAAAAAGTTGTTAAACCAACTTCAGTCATAGCCTACTTTTGATATGTTTACAAAACTGCAAACTCCCCAGATAACAACACACACACACACACACACACACACAAAAACAAAAAAAAACCCGCACACTTGGGTTTGATTTGGGTTGTGCTAGCCTATGTAGCTGTTTGTGTATTTCATAAACTAAAAGAACGTTTATATATAATATTTTCTGGCTAGTTTACTTTAGTTTTTTTTTTTTTATATAATAGGCCTACACCATACTTTCACCCAAACTGGATAATTAAAAACAAGTTTAAAT
Source organism: Gila orcuttii (assembly GCA_026230005.1). Taxonomy (NCBI): domain Eukaryota; kingdom Metazoa; phylum Chordata; class Actinopteri; order Cypriniformes; family Leuciscidae; genus Gila; species Gila orcuttii. Next base: position 36,901,582 of record JAPDVR010000004.1, read on the forward strand.
GGGTAGCTTAAATCTTCTATAAATATTTTTGAGTCTTCATTTTCTTTTTTTTTGCCTATTCCAGTTCTTGTTAAAACTCACTAGACATGCTTAGCTATTCTATGCATTTTGGGCACTTTTTGTGTGAAATCAAATTTATTTTGTCCATCAAAAGTGTGCTTTCACTTGAATTGAGCGTAAGCAGCGCAGCAAAAATAGACTCGGCGCCGAAACCCCCGCTTCACTGCTGCTCACGCGACACTCCTGCTCGGCTGCGACCCTGCCTTCGTCTTCAAGCAGGAATGCAGATTCCGTTACCCTCTGATAGTGAGCTACAGAAGGCGGCCTATGCCAAAGAACCTCATAACGTAATGCTTGCTGGTCTGTTAATAAATGTAATGCTTTGTTACGTCATTTTACATCCCGGGTCTTTCTGGTAGAACTGTGTATTGAATTGTTTGTACAGTCAGGAATAAGTACTGTTTGGCCACTCTAGAGATTAACTCTGGGTTAGTTTTTGGTTGGCCAGTTCATTGTCCAAAATATATCTGTTCACAGAGTTTAGTAATGCATATTGTGCAGTAAACCAAAAGAAGATCACCGTTGTCCTGACTCTTATTTGTGTTATTTGAACAGTATCAAAAAACAGCAGGAACCACTGACAGTGAAAACTCTTCACATGTGCTCGCGCTCATAACCGCTACTGAATATCTGAACACAAACAATGATCAAATGCACATTGACGGATCTTCTTCCGTCTGTTCTCTAAAATGTAATCAAATGTATATTTCTACAGGCACATCTAAACTAACAGTGTCTAAGTAAAACATTTGTTTTCAAGACAAACAGGTCGTCGCCACTGTGCAATACTCACAAATTACTGTGGGTTGGCAGGTGTTCATTAATTTAATGTATAAATTAAGGTATGTCCAAATGTAACGTCTCGGGTTACGACTGTAACCCCTGTTCCCTGAGGAGGGAACTCAACACTCCGTCGTTGAAAATGACTCTTTGGGGACACTCCCTTAGCGTGCGCCTCTGAAGTATGAATGAATCTAATCCAATCCTGATTGGTGTTGCGTCATGTGTCAAGTGACGCCGGCACACACACAGATTAGCCTAGCGATGAAGCAAGCCGCTCCTAGGCATCGAGGGGCTTGGCAAGACGACGCAGTGTCTCGTTCCCTCCTCAGGGAACAGGGGTTACAGTCGTAACCCGAGACGTTCCCTATTGTAGGGAACTCAACACTGCGTTGTTGAAAATGACTCTTTTGGGAACAAATGCCCACTAGGCCACGCACTGAAAAAGGCCTGCCCTAGAGTGAAACTGATCTCAGGCACTCAGCTAGGACAAAAGCACACGTGCGCCAGGCGTACTAGGGCGGTGCAGACTATAAAACCTGATAAAAGTGTGCGGGGTAGCCCAACCGGCTGCCTCACAGATCTCCTAGAGGGGCACTCCCAAGAGCAGGGCCCTAGAGGACGCCACGCCTCTAGTAGAATGAGCCCTTACGGCCAAAGGTGAAGGCAAATTGCGCACCTTGTAGGCCGAGGCAATTACCTGAACAATCCAATTACTAATGGTTTGTTTGGATGCAGGGAGCCCTTTCTTAGGTGACCCAAAACACACTAACAGTTGGTCCGACCTCCTCCAAGAAGAGGACCTCTCGAGGTAAATGCTCAAAGCTCTGACAGGGCAGAGCAAATGGAGCCTCCCTTCTTCTGCCGACACATGAGGTGGAGGATGAAATGCCTGCAGGACCGTAGATCGTGCCATGATGGAAGGCACCTTAGGCACATAGCCAGGCCTAGGGTGCAAGATAGCCTTAACTCCCCCAGGGGCAAACTCCGAGCAGGCTGGCGTTACTGCCAGGGCTTGGAGATCTCCCACCCTCTTTAAAGAGGTAATAGCCAAGAGAAAAGCCATCTTGAACGTCAGGTCATTGAGCGAAGCCGACTAAAGGGGTTCGAAGGGAGCCAGGGATAACCCTTCGAGAACCACCGCCAGGTCCCAGGAAGGAACCCTGGACCTGGTTGTCGGGCTCATCCTCCATGTACCACGGAGAAAACGAATGACCAGCTGGTGCCTCCCCAGAGGCCCACCACTCAGTGGTGCATGAAAAGCCGCAATGGCAGCCACGTACACTTTAAGTGTGGAAGGGGAGAGACCCGCGGAGAAACGATTTTGAAGAAACTCCAGAACTGAAGCCACCAGGCAGTTAACTGGATCCAACTTATGTTCTCTACACCAAGTGGAAACACACATTCCACTTTAGGCCATATAATCTCCTAGTGGACGGAGCCCTAGAGCTAAGTATGGTCCCACCCTCAGGGGCCAGACCCACAATTTCCACAGCTCCGGGCGAGGGTGGAATATTGTGCCTTCTGCCTGAGACAACAGATCCCTCCTCAGAGGAATCTGCCATGGCAGACCTATCAGGAGTGATATTATGTCTGAAAACCATACTCGGGCCGGCCTGAAGTAGACATTGGGGCTACCAGAAGTAGACTGATGCCCTCCTGACGGCCCCTTTCAGGACTCCCGGAAGCCGAGTGATCAGGGGAAAAGCATACAGGCGTAACCTCGGCCAGGCCTGTACCATGGCATCCAGCCCCAGTGGGACTGGATGTGTGAGGGAGAACCAGAGTGGACAGTGGGACGTCTCTCGAGACGCAAACAGATCCATTTCCATTGGTCCAAACCTCTCCAATATCAACTTCACCACATCTGGGTGAAGTCTACATTCCCCGGGCCTCAGCCCCTGCCTCGACAGGATGTCTGCTCCCTGATTCTGAACACCCCGGAACGTACATTGCTCTGATAGACAATAGATTCCCTTGGGACCATAGGATAATCTGATGCACGAATCTGGATATAGGGCGCGATCTGAGTCCCCCTTGTCGGTTCAGATAAGCTACCACTGATGTATTGTCCGAACGTACTAGGGCGTGGTAACCCTTGATGTCTGGGAGGAAGCTCCTCAGAGCCCTGAAGACAGCCAACATCTCCAGGCAATTTATATGCCAAGAGTGATGATGGTCCTGCCACAGACCCCTGGCAAAGCGGGCGTCCATGACCGCGCCCCAGCCAGTGAGGGAGGGCTGGGGCGAGAAGAAAAAAGGCATCTGCGTGTTACTCTGATTATACGGAATGGATTCCCCATCGGGGAAAACCCCTTGGCTTTCAGCCACCACTGAAGGGGCCTCATGTGTAGAAGGCCCAAAGGAATTATGTTGGATGCCGCTGCCATGAGGCCCAGCAGTCTTTGACATTGCTTTACAGTGATGGCCTGGCCTAGCTTTATCCCGGACACCATGGCCAGGATGGACTCGATACGCGCGGGAGACATTTGTGCCCACATAGTAACTGAATTCCATACCACGCCCAGAAACGTAGTTTTCTGAGCTGGTTCCAACATGCTTTTCTTTGTGTTGAGTCAACCCCAGGTTCTGAATGTGGCCAAGGACGACATCTCAATGCCGAACTGCCATTTCTCGAGACTGGGCCAGTATGAGCCAGTTGTCGATGTAATTCAGTATACGGATGCCCTGAAGCCTCAGTGGAGCCAGAGCTGCATCCATACACTTGGTGAACGTGCGGGGAGAGAGTGCTAGGCCGAATGGAAGAACCCGATATTGGTAAGCTTCGCCCCCGAAAGCGAACCTCAGGAACCTCCTGTGACATGGAAGGATGGAGACATGAAAATAGGCGTCTTTTAGATCTATTGTGACAAACCAGTCCTCGGATCTGATTTGGTTCACGATAATGGGAATAGTAAGCATCTTGAACCTGAATCTCCTCAGAGAACGATTCAACTGCCTCAAATCTAAAATCGGTCTTAGCCCGCCATCCTTCTTTCGAACTATAAAGTACCGGCTGTAAAACCCGGACTTCCTGTCTGGTAGGGGAACAATTTCTATGGCCCCTTTGACCAGTAGAGCCTGTACTTCCTGTTCCATAACCCGAGCCTGTTCTGGAACCACTGTAGTCGGTACCACCCCAGCGAACTTGGGGTGTCGGTGACCGAACTGCAGTCGGTACCCATTTTTTATCATATTCAGGACCCACATAAATATATTTGGAAGACGTTGCCATTCTTCTACAAAATCTACTAAGGGAACCAGCCTCTCGAGATTGGCCTCGGGTGTTTTTCGAGCACTGTTCTCGACCTCCTGAAATGGAGGACCAGCAGGAAGAAGTCGAGAAGGATTTTGTGACCATAGTTGGTGCTCTTTTGCAAGCTTTTGGGGCGAACGCCACGGTGTGCGATGCAACCCGAAGCATCCAGGACGGCGGGACAACATCTTTTCCCAGAGGGCTCCGCTGTGAGAACAACCTCGATTGCTCCACAGCGGGAGGGGCAGCCCTCAGGGGTCCTACCCAGGGATGGGAATTGATACGATTTTATCAATATCAATGCCACTGACGATTCTGCTTATCGATCCAATTTTTTAACGATTGTCTTATCGATTCCTGATAGCACTGTGTGGAAAATAGTCATATGCTTCTTCAGTAAAACAACAAAAAAAGTGTTTTTATTTGTTTTTAAGCTTACCTTTGAGTAAGCAAACTGTACATTTTATGTAATAAATGGAACCTTATTGTAAAGTGTTACATGCGCGTTGTGTGATTATCCCAGCAGTTAGGACATGGACATCCCACAAGATTTGTGTCAACAAAGAAAACATTTCATCATTGGATCGTTTTTTGTTTTTTTTTATTTTTTATTTAAAGGGTTGTTTTATGTCAGCTGAATGTGCGGAACGCTTTTCAGAGAAGATAAGGTAACTTATTTTAGCACAATTCACACCCAGCGGTAATCTCCGAATGCCCCACATGAAACTTTGGTCTTCCGACCTTTTAACATCGTGTCGATTTATTTTAGTTAATATGTGTGAGGGAGAGAGAGCAAGACATCGCTTAGTGTGGAGATGGTAAAGTCTTGTTTACACTTTTGCCTGGCTCCGAAATGAGAGAGTGTGCGCGCACGACCGGGTCTCTCTCTCTCTCTCTCTCTCTCTCTCTCTCTCTACTCGTTCTTTCAGTTAAACATGTGCCCTGTCACAAGCGCAGCAGTTCATCTTCATTACTCACCGGTCAAATAAGACTTTGGAGGGACAAAAATTCGCTTTGGCGGGCACATAAAAAAATCAATGCAGGAAAAACCCCGTTATTGCAAACAGGAAACAGCATAATTTGTCTCGTTTAGTAAAATAAAGCCAAGTTTTAGGTCGTCTTTTCCTCTCCATGATTACCTTCTCTGCTCAAATCGCTTGGACGTCGCGCTATGGTGCCCGATAAAGGACAAAAGGGAAAGTTGTGAGTTCGCGGTCTGTATATTATGGCTGGGACTCGGAGCAGGAGCTTCAATAAGAGAAATCGTTAACGTCAAGGGCATACAATATCGATGGTTCGTAAAACTCAGAACCGGTTCTCGAGTGGAACCGGTTCTTGATTCCCATCCTTAGTCCTACCACTTTGGTTTGGACCTCTTTCCCGAAGCCCTCTTCGCCTGAATGATGGCCCTCAGGTCGCCCTTCTGGTTGGAGGACTTTGAGTGAGAGCGTTTCCTCTGTTGCCAAGCTCCCGCAGGAGGGGCTCTAGAGGCAACGTTCTGCTCTTGGCGATGGGAGGAGCTGGTTGACGGCTGAGGCTGGCCACTTGGACCAGCCCTCCTAGACCCAGATTTAGAGCGGCGAGGGAGATACTGTTGGAACGCTGCTGACTGTTTATTCGCCTCCTGAAACCTGTCAACGACAGTGGTAACTGCGTCACCGAACAGGCCAGAAGGCGATAGCGGAGCGTCCAACAGAAAAGATTTGTCTTTATCCTTTATACCAGACAAATTCTGCCACAGATGTCTCTCCGTGGCCACCATAGCTGACATAGAGCGGCTGATAGCGCGTGCCGTCTATTTAGTGGCCCGGAGAGACAAATCTGTGGCTCTTCTCAACTCCGCAATGTCAGCAGGAGTTGGTCCCTCACCCTCATCTAGATTTTTTAGGAGATCGGCCTGATACGCACCAGCCCGAACAGCCGTCATATAAGCCCGGCCAACCAGTGCAGAGGTGTCCCTGCACGGTTTGCTGGGAAGCGCCGGGGCTTTAAGCGAAGATGCCGCTTCAGGAGAAAGATAGCTTGCTAAAGCTTCCTCCATCCGCAGCATCTTGCCATAACCCGCCTCTCTCGCACCCACCACATTACTATAATCATATACTGTAGGTGATGAGATACGAGACAAGTGGGGTTTTTCCCAGGATCTAGAGATCTCTTTATGAAGATCTGGGAAAAACGGTAAGCCCCAGCGCTGAGGTTGCGAACGGTGCTGCAGGAATCTCTCGTCTAGTTTGCTTTGACGAGGATCATCCTGGTTATTTTGTGGCCAGCTGATGTTGTGTCTGGCCACAGCACGCGTCACAACCTTGTAGGGTCTGGACCCATCAGACACACACTAATTATTCATTATATACAAAGGTTTATGAAACTCCAAAACTAACATCCCAAATGAAACTTTGAATGAAACAAATGCTTGAATGAAACAAATGCTTTGTCTTGTCATGTGACTGAGAGTACGCTGTGCGCGAAATGGCTGCCGCTTCTCATCGCAAACCGTTGTTTTGTTTTGGTTAATCTTTTGTAAATTGTAAATCTTTGTTTGTCACGTTTTTTCTATTAACATCATATTGCTTGGCTATGGGTGACACTGGCAAGCGGACACTGGAACGGAGAATCTGGACTTGTTTGCTTCGTTTCATCCTCATGTTGTCTGCTTCTGGGCGACACTGCTGAACGGAGAATCTGGATTTTTTCTTTTCCCGGGTCATGAAACTTGGATATTTATTAGGGATATACCTGGGATAAATCCTGCTGTTGGCTTCGGATGTGCTTTCTTGCGACATAAAATCTTAATGGAGCAGTGTTGGATGTTCGAAGCACCTGTTGCATGGATGTTACATTTTCCGAAGTCCCTGACACTCTCTGGACAATTTGGACAATCTCTGCTAATCTCTGCTCAGCGTCTCACTTTATGAAATCCCCGCGAGCCCTCTGTCCACTGTTTCGGCTTTACCATTCTGCACTCTTGGTGGGTAAGTTTCCCCTTATTCATTGCATAGTGTTTTATTGTGGTTCTGCCCTCTTTGGTCTGGCTAACGTGCTGGCCTCGCATCACTCTCCCTGCGAGCCCTCTGCCGCTGCATATCTGTGAGTCCCATAACATCTAATGCAGCAGGTAGGCAAGTTTAAACTTGTTTGGCGAGCTGCTTGGTTTAGTTTTGTGGATTCACTCAATATCAGTCGGGTTTTCGCTAACGTAGTGTTGTAGTAACGTGGGTGCCCATTTGGTTTTCTGTGAGTGCTGTCTTAAATTGCAAAGAGATGTACTTTGCCATTTATAAAACTCCGGCACTGAGACTGCTGGCCCTGGGCTTTGCTGGCCTTGTTCTGCTTCTCATTCACGGAATGGAGTTAAACTATACTTCATTGCAACTGCACAACCTCAATAGTCTAACCCGTCTGGAATCCTCCACGTTTGACTTATGTACTACTCTCGGAATTGCACGTCGTACACGTTATATCCATCGGTCTGCTAAACGTAGATGGCTTTACAACTATGACCCCTCTCTCTCTCAATACCTGTGATACTGTCACCGAGATCGGGGCGTTACCATGGTAACGATGTGACTCTCCACCGTGCTAGGACTCTCATACCCCTAACCAAAGATGTGATATGCCCAGGGTCACAATCTGGGTATCTCTGATCACAAACTAATACTTTTTGACTTCTCACTACCCATTGTAAAACCTATTACTAACACTATTATATCCTACCGAAATCTGAAAACCATAACTGTCGAAAATTTCTCCACTGCCATTGCGGTTTATGCTCTTCCTTCCTCACTCAATCTGCTGTCTCCTGATGAGATAGTTTCTACCTACGATAAATCGCTTGGTGATGTTTTGGATGAACTTGCTCCTTTAATAACTAGAGCTGTTCCGTCTACTCACTCCTCTCCTTGGTTCACCCCTGACCTCAGAGTTCTGAAAACTCAATGTAGGCGTCTTGAAAGACTCCACAACAAAACTTCCCTTCTCGTTCATGCCATAGCCTTTTCCGAATCGGTAGTGAAATACAAAGAAGCGCTTAACATCGCACGCTCCAACTATCTCTCTACTGTTATTAACAAAGCTAAATGCAAACCCAAAACTCTTTTTACAGAAATAAATAAACTGGTCAAACCGTCCACCGTAGCTCTTACTGGTTCTGCTGATCTTTGTGAAGATTTTCAGTCTTTCTTCCTACAAAAAATTGACAACATCTATCAGTCATTTTCCTCTACTGCCACTACCCCTTCAACTCCATATTTGATTGATTGTCCGCTAGACACTTTTTCACTCACAAATACATCTGTGGTTGCAAATATGATTAACAAATCAAACTCAACTTCCTGTACACTTGATCCTATTCCAATATACCTGTTAAAAACTCATTCCTCCTTACTCATTCAACCTATTACCCACCTTATTAACAGGTCTCTTGCCACTGCCACTGTTCCACTTAATCTGAAAGTAGCAGCCATTACCCCAATCCTTAAGAAGCCTGGTCTCGACAACGCCACTCACAGTAATTATAGACCAATATCAAATCTCGCTTTCGTTGGCAAGCTACTTGAGAAGGTAGTTGTGGCGCAGCTGCAATCACACTTAGAGAGACATAATCTCTTTGAACCCCTTCAATCCGGTTTCCGTACACATCACAGTACAGAAACAGCACTCCTAAAAGTATTAAACGATCTCCTTCTGGCTTCTGATTCGGGTGCACATAGTATCCTGGTTCTCCTTGACCTCAGTGCAGCATTTGACACTGTGTGCCACTCTACACTTATCTCACGACTGTCTGAAATAGGCATCACGGGTGCGGCACTTCAGTGGTTGACCTCATATCTATGCGATAGACAACAATTTGTTAAGATAGGCAACAATCGCTCACGGTCAGTTTGTGTTTCCCATGGTGTGCCCCAAGGCTCTGTACTTGGCCCGCTTCTATTTCTAATATACGTACTACCGTTAGGCCAGATCATCAGGCAGCATGGTCTCAATTTTCATAGCTATGCTGATGATATTCAAATCTACTTCACGATTGACCCGAACTCATCTTTTCCACCCCCTTCAGTTATCTCCTGCCTTCATGACCTTAAAACATGGATGTCCTCTAACTTTTTGCAGCTTAATGCTGGTAAAACAGAAATTCTGTTGATTAACCCTAGATCACAAAACTCACCCAGACATGACATTTTTATTGACATTGATGGTATTGAGATTAGGCCTTCAAAAACTGTTCGGAATCTGGGAGTTTTGTTCGACCCCACGCTCTGCTTTCACTCACACATTAGTCAGACTGTCAAATCATGCTTCTTCCACCTGCGGAATATTGCTCGTATTCGCCCCTCTCTTACCTTTACAGATGCGGAAACTGTTATTCATGCTTTTATCACTTCCAGATTGGACTTTCATTATATATTGGACTGTAATTCATTATATAGTGGACTACCCACCAAAGCAATACACCGCCTCCAAATGGTTCAAAACTCTGCTGCACGCACCCTCACGTATAATAAAAAATCTGCTCACATCACTCCTATCCTTCACCAACTGCACTGGCTTCCTGTCATACACCGCATCCAATTTAAACTGTTAATCCTAATATTTAAAGCCCTAAATGGCCCGACACCCAAATACCTTGTCGATTTGGTACAGCCATATGTTCCAACTCGGACCCTCAGATCTAGCACGGAAAACCTTCTCGTGGTACCCCGGGTCAGACTCTCCACGGTGGATGGAAGGGCTTTTAATGTTGCTGGCCCTACACTCTGGAATAAGCTGCCCCCGAATCTTCGTGCGAACGACAACATCCGGTCCTTCAAAAAACATCTGAAAACTCATTTCTTCAAGCTTGCCCAATAAATCATCTTCCTTATCACTACTTTCTCTGTTCTACACTTTTCCAACTCTATCTGCTACATACTTTATCATAATAGCATATTTTGATAAATAATCCAATATCTCCTTTTCATGCAAACCAGTGTATGCTTTTTTCCATCCGTTTTGTCTCTCGTAAGCAGATGGCCTTTGTATTTGTTCGCTTGTTGTTTGTTTGCTATTTGTTTTTTGTATTACATTGTGAAGCGACCTTGGGTTCTTGAAAGGCGCTATAGAAAATAAACATATTATTATTATTATTAAACTAACACAAGGGCAGAAACAGTGTCATGTTACAGGACTGATAAGGAGATTTTTACGATCTCCACAGGAATGTGGCCACGTGCACAAGAGAGAGACAATGGGAAGACAGAAATCCTCTTTAAAACAGACTGCTGCATTAATCATAGACTAACTGATCTATAAATGAACAGGCTTCATAGCATTGTGTAAATGATTTACTGTCTTGTGTACTATTATGTATATATTATGGTATGTACCTTGGTATACAACCAACTAACGATCAATGTGACCTCACCTGTATCATGCCTCCTACCTAATTAATCCTCATTTAATGACTCACACTTTGATGTACATCACCATCTTCTAGAATGCAGTGTGGATGTGTTATATCTATCTGAGCATTAATGAAGGTATAACCACGCTTGGGACAAAGACTCGTAAATTAACTAGAGCAACCTTCCCACTCGGACATTTCACCTTGATTGGTCCAGTCAACCCTTAGGGGTTGGATCTTTCTCAGGCTTTATTAGAGACAGTCCACATGTGACCTCCCTCTCTTATTTTTTTCATCCAGCCGCAACACTGTTTCTGGTGATACTGGGGAACCCCCTCCCCCTCCACGGGGGCCCCAGGGCCCAGCAGGCCTTGATCCAACCAGATATGGGCTCATGCAGGAGAGAGAAGACTCTCTCACAAAGAACCAAGGACAATCTCAGGAGTTTGGAACCAGGACTCCAACCAACAGCGACTCCAATCACCCACTCTTCCGACTTCCTCACTTCTCCTGGGTGCTCGGCGTGGCCTCAACAGGGCCCAGGGCCCCAGGCCTTGACCAAACCAGCCATGTGCTCATGGAGAAAGATAACTTTCAAACAATGTCCACTTGCCACTGCCAGAACCCTCAACGACTTCAATTTTCCACAACTTCAAGAATTGTTCCCACTACAAATGCAAGTATTCAATTCAATGAAATGTGAAAATGAAATGCTGTTGGTTCTTCTCATAGTTAAATGGATCTTCTCCATCGTTACATCATTCCATCTCTCACTCCTTTTTCCTACACATGTATTTATGTATGTTTGTTTAGTTTATTCATGTTTATGATTTAGTTAATAAAATTTGTGCACTTTATGTATTTGGTTCTGATTCACTGCTTGCAAACAAAGTCTCTTTTACGATCTTGATCTTGCTACATGCTGAAAGCGCTGTACATGCTAAGAAATAATTATTCTTCTGTGGCCATGGAAGATACCCTTTTCTTAGAATAAATTAATAATCAAAAGAGTTTGTTGGACGAACTGATTAATTGATTGTAATATTAATTTAGCCATGTCAAGTTAATCCAATTAACTGACCCAAATATTCATAATTAATCATAACAAGTTATTATTGATTATTAATATTTCCTAGAGCTAAGTTCCTTACAACCTCCATCAGCTCCTCATAAACGGGAACATGAGCCGGCGAGTGTGACTCATGTTCCTCGCTCCCGATGCTGAGCACATCCACTTTCTCAGAAGCAGACAGCTCGAGAATTAGGCACTCGTCACGGGCAGAAGAAGCCGCAGCGCGGGCTTCTGCCGCCGTGAGTGGGCGTTATAGAATCTGCGGATGATGAACAAGAAAGTGCCTCGGCAGTCTTGTTCTCAACCGCAAGATCCTTCTGCGATCCCCACGATCTAAGACGCCGCGCCACCTTAACGGACACGGCACCCGAACCACGGGGATCGTGAGCTTGGCCGTCATCATTGAAAACATCCAAGCGGGAGCGCAGCTCTCGTAGAGGGAGTGCTTCACAGTGATCACAGGCAGCCCCCTCGAGAGCTGCCTGTGCGTGCTGCGTTCCCAAACAATATACACACAACTGATGCGTGTCCCCACCCGTGATGAATCTAGGGCAGGGGTGCACACACTTTGTATATTGCTCACTCGCCATGATAATATAAATACTGAGATCAGACAGACAACACCAAATAAGACAGTACAACAACAGAGAGCACTTGCTGAAGAGCGAAAGCTAATGTGTGTGTGTGCCGGCATCACTTTTATGCATCCGGTTATGCCGTCACGTTACGTCATGACGCAACACCAATCAGGATTGGATTAGTTTCATTCATATTTCAGAGGCGCACGCTAAGGGAGCGTCCCCAAAGAGTCGTTTTCAACGACGCAGTGTTGAGTTCCCTACGATAGGGAACTGGTATGTCATACTTTGTAGTAGTGGTATCATGGCGTAATAATCTGTTTGTTTGAAAAATATTACCTGAATGAATTGAAATAGAATGTAGCTCGTTCACAGACAGCATAATCAGATATTCAACTGATAAAGATCTTCATCACTGGTAAACAATAGGAGGCATTTGCTGATTTGATTTTAATTAACTGTAGGTCCACTGCCACTTCAGCCAATACTCGTGATATTCTTAAGTTTCCTATCACCAAGTGAGAAACCACTTCAGACGATTTAGTGCGTACAGGGAACTGAAAACATTCAAATTGATTGATTCTCGAACTAGTTCAACTTGTTCAACAATTCAACTCAATTTAACTTGTTTGATCAAGACTTAACAGAATCGACTCAAAAGAGTGATTAATTTGGGAATGGGGCATTGCTCATGCCCCAGAAAAAAGAGACAGCATCCGCTTGGAAAATGTATACATATTTCCCTTTACCTGTCACCCCCCCTTTTGATAATTGACATTAAAATGCACTATACAAACTTAAATGGTTGTAATTCAAGAATGCTTTGGAATATAGACCTAAGTTTGGTCTTGTTTTAAAGAAAACAATCAACAGATTATTACTGAAGTGAAAGCACTTCAAAAAATTAAAGTATAAAAAGTTATGGAGGTTATAATTTACAGTAAATCAAATATACTTTATTAATATATTTTTTTTAATATAAAATAAATATTTTACAAAATATTTTTTACTATAAAATTACTATAAAATGAAAGCTATATATCTAACCAAGTTTTGTTCCAAATTTAAAGTTGATATCACAAAAATTGAAGTTCCCATGAAATTTTGTTTAGGCGTTATACCAAAAATAGCCACCGGGTGCCATTGAATTCCATTGAATTTAATTGTATGCATTCTGCCATAACAAATTAATAAATTTCTATCCAAATATCACTTCTGTCACTAAATATGGAACCTTGAGACTCAGACCTTTCTGACAATATGTGTTTTGTCAAGATTAGAAAAGGTTTTGATAATAAATTATGAAAGATGATGCCCAAAAGGGGAGGGGCCTAATAAAAAATACCGTTTCTATGGTAAGGCAACGTCCAATTTCAAAATGGTTTTCACAGGATGAATTCTGAGTTCGTAAGCTTTCAAATGATACCTAATTTATGATAACTACTAAAATATGTGATATAATAATAATAATAATAAAATAATATATATAAATAATATATATTATACTTTTTAGAGGACTTCTTACTTTACTTTTTAAAATATAATTTTATCTTTTTTTATTGACAAATACTAGATTATGTCTTATTATGAACTTTTAGCACTAAAAACCAAAGTTTCAATTATTAAAAGTGTGTGCGTCGACTTTTTGTGACAAAGGTCAGAAACTCCTGTAATGACGTTGATTTTTTGAGGCGCACTCTTGTCATAAATTCATATATTACTGTTCATTCATAATTTGTAAGAAAAAAACAGCGCTAAAATATCTATTTAGGAGTCTTAGACCTTTCCAACGATATATAGTTTGTCATGATTAAATTAGGATTTAATAGTAATATAGTGAAGTAAATTTAGGTTGCCCGTATACGGGCAGGTGACAGTTAAGGTTAACATGTATTGCATTAAACTAAAGTAATGAGAGGAACGTCACCCAGTGTAACTAAGCTAAAGTATTTTATATTAGAAAATAATATAAATTTCATTAAAAAATTTACTCAAGTTAAAGTAAAAATACCCACATTTAAATCTACACATTAAAATACTCAAGTAAATGTAAAGAAAAGTAAGTGTACTTCGTTACTATCCACCTCTTACACTGGGTAAGGGATGCCATTGCTTTACTTGACATTTATTTTATTGAGGAGGAATAACCCCTTGAGATGGACCATCTCGTTTTCGAGGGGGTCCTCAAATCTAAATACAAAAACTGACCTTACAACAGCTGTCAAATAAGACATAACAAAAAACAAATACACAATAAAAAAAAAAAAACATACTTTACAATAATGGTAAGTACAGAAATATATAAACAAAACCAATACAAACAAGACATTCACTCATCCTAGACTCTCTAAAGGTGACACACTCATCCCTAAACAAAGTAAACACATATAATATGTACCAAAACACACATCTAGACACAAATAAACTCATATACAGACAAAAAATGTATGTGCCATGCCAAAAATAGGTTACAATGACTCCAGTAAAAAAAAAAATAAAAAAATCAAAAGCAATTACATATATTCAGAAGATGTTGAGCTAGGTGATTCTTAAATATTGAAAAAGAAGTTAAAGAGCGAATTGAAATTGGAAGGTTATTCCATTCGTACGATGCTTTATATTGAAATGCATATCTACCTATTTCTTTATTGATCTGAGGAATGCAAAAATAAATGTGGTTATTATGACGCCAGTTATGAGATGACCTAAATGGAATTAAATACTGTTTTAAATAAGCAGGGTAATCCATATAAATACATTTAAAAATAAATTGTAACCAATGAAAACGCCTTCTATCTGGTGGGGTCAGCCAGGACAGTTGATGGTACATTTCACAATGGTGTGTACTGTAGGGGCAGCGGAGTATAAATCTTACACATTGCTTTAGCCTATGAGGCGCGCAGTCAAGCTTTGCCTCTAGGAGTTGGGGCTCATTCCACCAGGGGGGTTGCATCCTCCAGGGCTTTAGCAAAGGCGCTCCCTTGCAACAAGTATGTGATGTGGCAGGCTGGACGTTGGACTTTTTCCCTCTTTTGCATCTCACTTTTAAATCGCTTACTGAGTGTGTCCACTGGCGCGGAGCAGAATGATGAATTGAACGAATTGGAAACTCTCGCTCGCCAGTGGACATGCACAGTTATGCCGTTATGAATTAGAGGCAATGTGGGGCCGCAAATGTTTGAATGGTGGGTTCATTATTATTCTAAATAACCCCTATTATTGGGGTGGTGATGGGGTGGTGGTGGCGCAGTAGATAAGACACATGCCTTTGGTGTGAGAGACCCGGGTTCGAATCCACTGTGAGACACCAATGTGTCCCTGAGCAAGACACTTAACCCCTAGTTGCTCCAGAGGCGTGCGACCTCTGATATATATAGCAATTGTAAGTCGCTTTGGATAAAAGCGTCAGCTAAATGAATAAATGTAAAATGTAAATGTAAATGAAAAACACAACAACAAAACAGTACAATAACAAACTCCCTTAAATAGGCACTTTTACATTTCGCTTTGAAATAAATCTGACTGATAATTAATAAACTTGATAAATTAAATCTGACTCCTGCTGCTGATCTGTGCTGGGACTGTCAGATCACACTAAATTAAGCAGACTCGTTCAGTTTTTAATTGTAGTGTCTGTTCTCTAACTGAGCTAAATGATTTGTATTACTATTGTTACGTTCTATGGTTATTTAATAATTGTGTATTATGGTAGTAGGGGTGGGGGAAAAAATCGATTCTTAGATGCATCGCGATGCGGACGTGGACGATTCTGAATCGATTCACAAATGTCAAAAATCGATTTTCAAAATTTTTTTTTTTTTTTTTTAAGATATATATTTATAATAACGTAATATTGACGGAACGCAAAAGACGGAACTCTGAAGCGCGGAAGTGCAGTGCCCGGACCGTCTGTGGCGTGTGCACATAACAGAGACGCGAAGGCTGAGCGCGAAATCCAAACACCCTCCTCGTTAAAAGCTGACGTGTGGAAATATTTTGGCTTCTGTGAAGTTGAAGGGGGAAAGGAGGTGGACAAGAGCCATACTAGTTGTAAGCTTTGTAGAATAAAACTAAAATATTTCGGAAACACGACAAATATGTGAAGCCATATGACACGTTTCCACCCAGAGGAGGAAAAACACTCGGCTTTGTGCTGCCTTGTCGAAAAATGCTAACGTTACCCAAGCGCGAATCGATCACAGAGAATGTTAATTCATTCTCTATTGTTTCCATAATGGTGTAAATCTCACAATATTATGACATCGTTATTTCATTTAAATTAGGGTAAGTGTATGAGGAGCATATTTTGATATTTTAAATGAACTAGCAATTATCACATTTGATATAACAAGTAAAAATGACATTATTATATGAAATAGAATTATAATAAAATTTGAAGTTAAGTGTACAGTATACTGTACTGTTTTCATTTTTAAAACGGTGTGAAAAGTAAAAATTATCATAAAATATTCATCTTTGACCTGTCAAAGTTTCCTACAAGTCTCCACAGCAAGGATGCATAGATTTATGGGCGTGGTAAGCAGAAGGAAAATGAGTCTGCACATACGCATAACCAGTAAGTAGCACATCTCGATGGGTAGCATGAATCGTCAGGACGCTGGTCGTTGTTATATTATTAATTTACTACAAGTATGCTGCTAGTTCAGGCACACATTTATTTTCCTGTTGGTTCTTTGCAATGTTAATAAAATATATTGTACGTTAATTCTTTATTGGTCATTACTTTGTACTTTTAAAGCAAAGTATTTATATTCACACACACACACAAAAAGATTCAGATAATCGATAATCGCTTTAGCATCGAATCGCAGCCCTCTGAATCGTAATCGAATCGAATCGTGAGGTGCCTAGAGATTCCCACCCCTATATGGTAGTAGTGTATATTGTGTCAGATGTTGTGTGCTGGTGTGCTTTTCTTTCCCTCTTTCTGTGTCTTTCTCTGTGTTTTTTTTTTTGCCGCTCTACCAGGTGCGGAGGATAGAGAGAGGTGATCACTCACACCCGCCACTCTTAACTGTGAATAGGCTGCACATTAATAATAATAATAATTTGTTACATTTATATAGCACTTTTCTAGGAACTTAAAACGCTTTACATATGGAAGGGGGAATCTCCTCAACCACCACCAATGCGCTACATACGACAGCAGCCATATTGAGCCAGAACGCCCACCACACACCAGCTTATTGGTGAAGAGGAGACTTATATGCTTATATGGGGATGATTAGGAGGCCATGATGGACAAAGGCCAATGGGCAAATTTTGCCAGGATGCCGGGGTCAAATGCCTAGTTTTCCCAGGAGGTATCCCATCCAGGTACTGACCAGGCTCAACCATGCTTAGCTTCAGCGGGTAACCAGTCTTGGTTACCCAGGGTGTGTGGCTGCTGGGTGATTTAAAAAGAAGCTTAACCCTCTGGGGTCTGAGGGGTTTTCTGGGTCCTGGAGGTGTTCTGACATGCTCTGACATTTGTGCTTTTTTCAGTTATTTATAAACATGTTAATGGCAAAGGTGTAAATTCACTCTATATAGCACAAACAGGGCTACCATAATATGTGAGCAAGATGTATGTACATGTTTGTATTTTTGAGAGAATATTGTTTATGCATGGTTATTAAAAAAAACTAAAACTTAAAGTCTCTGAAATAAGGCCACAAAACACATACTAAATATGTGTCCACAAGACTTTTGACTAATGGATGTTCTAAATGTTAATTTGAAGAGTAGGCTTATATTGACCTTTTAAGATTTTGTTTACATCTACCTTGTAAATATATTATTTGCTATTTTATTAAAAAGGTTACAATTACAGCAACAATTAAAATAACATTATTTCAAGTGTAATATTTCTTTGTAAAAACTAAAGTATACATTTTATCATACATATTTCAAAGTTAAGGATTCATTAGTTTGAATAAAGCCTACATTGGAACAAACACTATAATAGCATCCTACTTGATGACTTTATTTTTGACAAAACAAACATAGCCTAATATATTTAACATTTGAGCAGAAATTGGTGAACAAAAGCTTATTCAATGTGGCAGTAGTCTAGTTTACAGTAAACAGTTAATAATCTATCCAAAACTAGTCAACGAAATGTTGTCTATATTTCGTCTGTAACATAGGCATATCGTTTGTTGTTTTTATGATAGCCTATATTAGGGCACATAAATATTAATTTGCAGTTTAATACATTGCTAATACAAAGACATTTTAACGTTATTTCAACATATTTCAGTCGATTTTCACTCATCTCAGTATAGCAATAGGGTTTGGTAAAAACTGTTCAGTTCATTCATTCACACACAGACGCGATTCATATTTAAACAGTCTTTTTGCGGTTTACATACACTATGATATCGCGATTAGAACAATAATAAAAAAAAACTTACTTCTCAGATGGATCCGTTGCTCCTCGAAATGAAAATAAACCAGCACATGTTCTGAGGTAAATGTCCCAGGATTATTCCTCACACAGCCTCGCAAGAAGAAATAGTACATTAATCTGATGATTACATTTGTTGTGTTATCGTGTTTATGAGGGGCGTTGACACTTTTCATGTGTTGCTTCAGATCATTTTGCGTTTGAATACCGTGCGCTCTCCGTGGGCGTGTCACATTAGCAGAATAATGAGCTGAGAGAACGATAATGAGATCGGCTGACACCTCTCTCTTTTTTATAGATTACATAAACAGAGAATATTTATTTTAGTTTTGAATTAGATATTTTAAAAGTACAAACTTAAATGATTATAAAGATATATTGCTCATGCTTGTGTGAATAGTATTAGCTGAGTTTTGTTTAAGTTTAGAGACGTGCTCCAGAAAAAAAGTTAACGGAGACAGAGAGGCAAAAAGCACACCCTGTTTATTTTCTTCATTTTACAAAAGCACACGGTTTTGATGTTAATGTGAGTGTACACAAAAAAAGAAGACCCTCTATATTTTATAATCATGTATTGATTTTATTTATATGACCAAAAATGACGGAGTATTTTAAGTCTATGTTGCTGCTATGTGGAACAAAAACAGCAAAACGCGCCGGTGCGTTTCTGGACCCCAGAGGGTTAAAGAGGGGTGGAGGGCCTAAAAGCACAAAGCTACAAAGAGCCCACACCCAGGACAGAATGAGCTACCGGGGTTCTGGTGACATCAAGCCGGTAGTATCTGACAAACGTATGGGGAGAGGCCCAGCTTGCAGCGGCACATATGTCCTGCAAAGAGACTCCCTTAAATAGAGTCCAAGAAGCAGCCATACCTCTAGTGGAGTGAGCTTTAATGCCCTCTTGAGGCTGCACTCCCTTGGATTCATATGCCAAAGATATAGCTTCCACAAGCCAATGAGAAAGGCGTTGCTTGGAAATGGGGTTCCCTGAGTGCTGGGGGCCCTAAGAGATGAAAAGCTGATCGCTTTTTCTAAATGAGCTGGTCCTGTCTAAGTATGCCCGCAGGGCACGTACAGGACACAAAGCGTTCAACCTCTGATCCTCTGAGGAGGAGAAAGGAGCTGGGTGAAACGCGGAAAGCTCAATCACCTCACACGTGAATGCCGGGAAGCATTTTGGCATAAAGGCCGGGTTGGGCCTGAGAAAAACATTATCTCCACTGAGAGAGAATTTAGTGCACGAGGGATGAACAGAGAGTGCATGCAGATCACTGACCCGCTTGGCAGGTGCCAAGGCCAAGAGCAGACCTGTCTTGAAAGACAAAATCTTAAGGGAAATACTTCCCAGGGGCTCAAACGGCTGTTGAGACATTGCATCCAGCACCATGGAGAGGTCCCACACAGGAACTGCTCTCCTGGGGACTGGAAGAGAGCGGCGTGCGCCCTTCATAAACCTACGAATAAGGGGGTGTTGCCCCACCGTAGCGCTGTCGAACCCCACATGACACGCAGCGATAGCCGCTAAATAGACCTTAATAGTGGAAAAGGATCTTCCCTTATCCATAAGGTCCTGCAAAAAGCATAAAATGTCAGTGATTGAGCACTGATATGATGTTAACTGCCGCCCTTCACACCACTCTTCAAACACACGCCACTTACAGTCGTAAAGGGACCGTGTCGAAGAGGCTCTGGCACACTGAATGGTGGCCACAACACGTGGGGGGAGCCCCAATGTGTTTAAGTTGGCCCTCTCACGGGCCAGGCCCAGAGAACCACCCTGTCTGGGTGCGGGTGGTAAATTTCCCCATTCGCTTGGGACAAAAGGTCTGTGCGAAGTGGGAGGGGCCACGGCTGGGCATACAGCAGAGGGATAATCTCTGAGAGCCACGGTGCCCTGGGCCACCTGGGAGCTATCAAAATCATGGTCAAGCTCCGTTCCCTCACCCTGGCCAGAGACGGCGTTATCAGGCAAAGGGAAGGAAGTGTGTAGAGTAGCACGTTGGGCCATGGATGGGCCAGTGCGTGCACACCGAGGGGGGCGTCCTCGTCCCGTAGCGAGAAGAACATAGGACAATGGGCGTTTTCGCGCGAGGCGAAGAGATCTACGGTTGCCTGGCCGAACCTCCTCCACAGCAGACCCACTATCTGAGGATGGAGGCGCCAGTCCCCATAGAGAGGGTTTCCCCTTGACAAGAGGTCTGCGCCCCTGTTCAGTATGCCCGGGACATGAGTCGCCCGTAACGACAGGAAGTGCCGCATGCTCCATACTAACAGCCTGTGAGCGAGAGCATGCAGCTTGGAGGAGCGCATCCCCCCCTACAGCTGTCGTGTTGTCGCAGCGTACCAGCACATGATGCCCCTGCAAGCGAGGCAGAAAGTGATTCAGAGCCTTCCACACAGTGAGGAGCTCTAAATAATTTATATGGGCTGAGTGAAGTGTGCTTGGCCACACACCATTCACTGCTCTGCCCTCTTGCGTGGCTCCCCATCCTGTTAAGGACGCGTCTGTCGTTACTGCTTTCCGCAGCATAATCGCCCCAAGAGAGGTCCCATGCGTGTAAAACTCCGAGTTCCTCCAGTGGCGCAGCGCTACTGTGCACGAGCGCGTCACTGTGACCGAGCGGCGGAGATCGCTTAAAGGGCTGAGATGAAGAGATAAAACCCACTTCATGAACGCCCTCATTCTCAGAAGGCCCAAAGGCAGGACATGTATAGCCGCAGCCATTAGACCCTGTAGCCTGAGACATGCGCGATAATGTACTCTCGTTCCTTCTCTGGCAATTCATTAAGGAGAGAACGCTCTCTTGTGAGAGATGCACGCGCATTGTAACCGAATTCAGCTCCAGACCCAGAAAAATAACTCTCTGCGCAGGAGTGAAATTGCTCTTGCTCACATTCACTCTGAAGCCGAGTGCTGTGATGTGAGTGAGCACACAGGCAGTGTTTTGCATGACGATCTCGCTCGAATCGGCTATAATCAGCCAATCGTCTATGTAAGTCAGGATTTTGAGCCCCGCAATTCTCAGCGGGGCTAACCCCGCTTCCGCACACAGACAGAACACTCTTGGACTGAGTGCTAGACCAAACGGATGCACTGTGAATTCGTAACATATGCCTTGGAAGGCGAAACGAAGAAACTTCCTGTGTGGAGGATAAATGCTTATGTGGCAAAAGCATCTTTCAGATCGATCGATTTGAACCAATCGTTCTGTTTTATTGCACGAGAGAACATTGTGGGTTAACATTCTGAAATTGTATTTCCTTAAATGTTTGTTCATGAGATCCAGAATAGGACGAAGTGAACCGTCCTTCTTTGGAATCAGGAAATAACGGGAGTAAAAACCCTGATGACATTGATGCGGAGGCACCACTCACACCGCCCCCTTCTCGAGAAGAGAAGAGATTTCGTCTTTCAGAATGTGAGCGGAGCTCTCTTCTGTGTGAGAAAAGATAACTCCGCTGAAACGTGGAGGTTTTCTGGCAAACTGAAGTTTGTAGCCCTTCGTTATGTTGCGAATCACCCATTCTGGAGCCGACACCGACTGCCAGGCTGTTACGTGTGATGTGAGAGAGCCCACACTCACCGGCGAGTTGCCTAGGGCTGGCAATACAACAGGATCGTTCATTTGTGATACAATGGCGCCATCTAGTGGACAACTTAGGGACGACATGTAGGATTTCTGAAAAACAACAGCACTTGGCAGAGCTTTCGCTCTCAGTGTTTGATATTTTTGTTGTTTTTGTTTTTTTGTTGTTTTTATTTTTGAAACACTCACAGGGATTTGAACCTTTATTGAATGTGTGTGAGGTGGTTTGTGCAAACTGTGAAGAGTTTGTGCAGACTGTGGTTGAGCACTTTCAAACAGTGGTGGGGCACTCTTTGATAGTAAATTTTCCCCCAGTTCTGAAACTGAAGGCTGGGAGGGGAAATTTTTTATGGACCACACCTGAACTTGTAACATGTCCATATTGAACTAGGGTTGGGCACCCGAACGAGGGAAAAGGGGCCCTCGAGTTGAGAACTTCCTCTTCTTGGGTTAAGGGGGGAAAAAACTCAAACTTGTGTCCAATGGGCTGGTCGCCCGCAAACCTGGACCGAGAAGCCCCTGGAGCTGAACATCAGGTAGGCCTCTTCCTCTTCCCGTCCGACGGGGTAGAGTGGGGGGGGCTTTTTCACTGCGGCTGCCGCGAAAGACGTCTTACCCCAGGGCTTAGGAGGGTGGTTGGGATGCTGTCTAGGCTGCTGGCTGGGTGGCCTGCTGCGAGCCTTGGGTCTGCCTGCGTTATGGTACGGCCAGAGAGCACGTTCCCCCACAACAGATAGGGCCATAGAATCAGCCGGCTTGGACGGCCTGGCGAGCTTTGCAAAGGACCAGGTCGTTCACGGTAACAATCTCCTTCCAAAACGTCGGCGATGACACGCCTTTCTCCAAATGTGAACTCATATTTGGAGACCATATTTGGTAGGCCGAGAGGAGGGAGGAAACATTTAGAGCCCGTACCGCGAGAGCCGAGGCCTTGTACGAGTCCTGGAAGACAGATGCTGAGAAGCGGTCCATCTTATTAGGGAGAACTGGCTTAGGAGGGGCCAGTAATCCTCCCTGCGAGGGGGTTAAGGTTTCTGGCAATCGAGGGCTCGATGGTGGGAGGGTCGCCCATGCCACACGCTGCCATATCCTTAACCTCCAGACCCACCAAGCCGTGCTTAAGATCCAGCGGGTCTCTCCAATAGTGACGCATGTGCTTAGCGCACACGGGGAGGACAGGCATGAGCTGCTTCCTAGGACCGGGAGGGGGACCTAGGAGATTGCCGTCATACACATCCCTCTCTTGGTTGGCAGCATTCTGGAGGGCCGGCCATTCCATGCCGAGATGAGCGGCCGCTCGCTCACACACTTCTAGAAGGACCGCGTGCGGCAGTGTAGCCGAGCCGCTAACCGGGGAGCTTGGGTGGACGGGATGATCTCCTCGTCGTCCGAGCCATCAAGTATAGCGGGGTCCTCGTCCTCGCCTGAGCCGGGCGGCTCATAGTCGAGCGAGGAAATACCGGGAAGGATTTCCTTAAGTAGGCCCTCGTTAGACTGGTCAGCCCAACTGAGAGCAGGCATGCTCAGGGAAGTCCCCGGAGCTGCAACGCTTTCACCTACTCCAGCGTCCGAGTCGTACTGTTCGTCCGTGCTTTGGGTGGACGCAACCTTGAGTCTACGTCGAAGAAGCTTCCTCGGCAGGGCGAGGCAATGGCTGCAGTTCTCAGGAAGTGAAAGTGCTTCTCCCGAGTGCTTTAATCCCATGCATACCATGCAAAAGGGATAGGCATCCCTCGCGGCAATGAGTGAACCACAGGCGGCAGGGCATGCACGCGACTGCGCGTCCAATGGGTTAGCGGGACCGGAGAGCTTGTGATCCATTGGTGAAAGCTAAGAAACAGGCGGGCAGCCTGAGCAAATCCAGATAGCGAGCGTGGTTGGCTTGCAACCAGAAATAAATCGCAACTAAACGCAACCGTCTGACAATCACGCCTGGCGGAGGCTGATCAAAATAGATATTTCCTCCTGTTGACTGTGGTGAAGTCAGCGAAAAACCATAGAGCTGCGAAGCAAAGAGGTCGCGAGAAGCGAATAACAGCTGAGGTAAGATAGCACGTGCTAGTGTTTTATACACTTGGTAAGGGGCGGGTCCCTTATCAGGCACTGGACACGCGCTTCTGTCTGTCATGCCAGACTTGGTGCAATTGGATGCTTCTGCAGAGGTCACGTGCGGATGCCCTTCCCATAGGTGGATCTCGAACACGAGATGATGAAAGAGAACCATTTATAATTATTCACCTTATATGGTAAGGTAATTTTCAATTAACAGGTTAACAGGTTTTTACTGTAGCATGTTAACAGTATTTTTCTGAAAAACCTTCAGTGTGTCTTTTGGGCATCATATCTGTATGTATTTGTATTATCAACTGTATATTTTTACTTTTTTATTATATATTTATAATTATAAAACAACAGCATAGGGATTTGGAATGACCTGAAGGTGAGAAAATAATGACCAATAATAATGAAAGCCTTTCATGCCTGGAACACTCCTGTCCACAGTTTTTTTATAATATGAAATATCACTAAAATCTTATTTTAATTTTGCCAACACAACACACAATATTTAGCAAGCCTACCCACAAAGTAAATCCTGCCTACACTCTTTTATTCTGTATTGAGAAAAAAATATTGGCACACACTACATTAAATATTACACATAGTGCCATTTGCATCTTTTACAGACAGACATTTGAGACCTCAGAGCCTGAAGCTCTTTGTAAGCAGTGTGAGAATTAGATTGGGGTGTGTGGTTATGGGGCTTGCACGGAGCTGGAGCAGCAAACTGCTGAATCAGCTGAAATGAATGCCATCAAGCAGGTCATGCCATCCTCGCTTTGCCAATGCACACATGTATATGCATACATACACATAAACAACAGCTAAAACAAACAAGATATTACTGAATGCAGTAAATGCTGCATGCAGACCACCACTCTTTCCTCTTTGAATGCTTTGAGCTTCATGTTTTAAGCAAGTGAAGCAGATCTCAACAAAGTCACATCTTACATTGTCTGAACAAATGATCCAAAGTACTATTTAATCTCCTACTCTGACTACTCTGCAGTTCCCTGCTATTGTCCGTCCCCAGCTCTGCATCTGCAGCAGAAAATGTTTAACTTCATATGTCATCGCTATCAATAGTGCCCTCTCGTCACTGCATGACAGTGGCCGTTGTAATCGAGTGCCACTCGCTCACTTATGTTGTGGAAAAGCGGCTTAGATCTAGCGAGGTGGCTCACCACCAATTGTGTGGATGCTGGCGCAGGCTGTTCAAAGCAAATACGTTTCAAGCCAGCACAAACTTCAGATAACACAATATGCCATAAAGTGTATTATAGGATTAGTGAACATACCTCAGTCAAGAGCTGATGCCGGATATTTACATATGCCTACCAAGTGACAAGCCAATTCTTTGCCTCTATAAAACAAATTGGTCTTTATATGAAACTCTCTAAATTTGCAAAGTGGACACCTTTTGTCGGGAAAAATACTGAATAAAATATTTAGAAAAATTAAATATTAATAAAACAAAAGATAAACTTAGTGGATAAACTTAGATAAACCAAAGCCGTTACATATTTAAACCAGTAATATCCTATACTAAACCTAAACTAATCTTGACAAACTATATATCATTTGAAAGCTTACAATCTGTAGTTTTCATATTTGGTGACTGATCTTCACATGAAAAAATCATGAAAGAATGGTAGAAACCTCAGTTTGTTTTCATGCCAAGAGTTCAAAAGATAACATCCATTAATTGTTTTTTTTAGAAAAAAAAGGTCTGAAAATGTTTTAAATATAAAGAAAAAATTATAGATTCACCATTTGTGATGTGGCAGCGAACTAATGCACATACGTGTTCTTTTTATGTGTTTATTAGAGGTTGAATTCATATCAAAATCTCCCAATCTCCCCATACGACTTCTGAATAGGATGCCTACTTCATAAATTGTATGAAAATTGTGGAAATATATGTTTCAGATCACTCAAACCACATGGAGATGGAGGCACCCTTATATGGGCAGTAATGGAGTCTGGTTGTCACCTAGTGAAAAGGTTTGGTACTGCGCCCAAACAAAATCTTACTGAAAGCTAATTTTTTTAGATATCAACCCAACATTTGAAACACAACTTGTTCAGATTTTTGGCTTTCATTTTCTTGAGTCCAACATGTTTTGAAAATATATATTTTATATAAAATATGAATAATTCAATTTTTACATTGTACATTTCCATAAACTCAAACTTCTATACCTTTTTTCTGTATTTCGCTTTCTTAATTTATTTCTACAAAAATCTGCCAAATTTCTTCTTTAACCCTTTGATGCGCAAGCTATGGATACCCCTTCTAATGCGCAACATGGTTCTAAAAAGACCCGTATTCATTTCCTATATTATTTCAGTCATGGCTGAATGTTTCTTTGCTGAATCTTTAAAATATATGTATTTTATCATTTGTTATTCCAGGTATTGATTAAATATCTTGTTTTTGATTTCCACAAATCATTATGTTTATGTTTCCTTTCTTACTTTATAAACAAACACAGTTTTTGTATTTCTACATAAATTTTACATGCACGGGTCTAAAATGACCGTATTCATTTCCAATGTTATTTCAGGTGGCTTTGACAGTTACAGATTTTAAAATCAAAAAGCCGGGAAAAAAGGACCCTAAACTCTTAACACAGCGAACCATTTCAGCATAATGGCTTATTCAAGACTATACGGTTCTTAATAGAACTTTTAGGCCTTTTACATGTAAATAAGCTTTAAAGGGGCATTCGGCAACTATTTCAACTTAATAAAACCGTTTAGAAATCATTTGGATGGTTTAATAACCTGTTCTGGTAAGAATGGTGACTTTCCCTGCTCCCCCCAACGTTCCTAGGTGGAAAACCAACCTTGCAACATGACTAACATCCCAGTAAGTTGGAAACAGGAAGTCTTGTGAGAAGCGAGAACGAGCGCAAAACACAAACTGCTTTATGGCAATTCGACATAAACACACACACCGCCCTCAATGTGTATGATGTATTACCCACCTCGGTAGACATAGCTCCACACGATAAAGTTGGCCGGCTCAGATAATAACAAATGCACATGAGCAGCGGTAGAAAGGGGGAGGAGGGGCCGCAAGTGAGTTTTTTTACAACATTATAGTGAAATATGTTTGCTCGTTGAGAAAACATGCGACAACAAAAGTGAAAATCAGCGAAGAAATAGCTAGAGTTCCCCTTTAAAAACACATATTTTTTTAGTGTAGCTAACACTAGCTAGCTAGAATAGAATATGTCAACAGCTAGCTAGCTAATAGTATTGGATATGTTTCTCTTTCTCACAAGTAATTTCTCACTAGGATTTCATGGTCAAGGTAACCATAGCCTAATATTCAAATATTATGCCCAGTTATCTTTTACAAAATATCAAATATTTTCTGTCGTTAAAATAAAATAAGACTTGCATCAAATATACAAAAGGAGCTGTGTTGAGTTGTGAAATGTGTGGCAGGTGAATAGTATTATGTAATACTATAGTAATAGTATTTATGCAGTAAATATGTTCTTACTTGCAAATATGTGCAAATATCAAAGGTTTATATATGGGTCATTTTTGACCCATGTATGTAAAATTAATGTAGAAATACAAAAACTGTGTTTGTATATAAAGTAAGAAAGGAAACATAAATATAAATATTTAATGAATATCTGGAATAACAAATGATAAAATACATATATTTTAAAGATTCAGCAAAGAAACACTCAGCCATGACTGAAATAACATAGGAAATGAATACGGGTCATTTTAGACCCATGTATGTAAAATTGATGTAGAAATACAAAAACTGTGTTTGTTTATAAAGTAAGAAAGGAAACATAAACATGATGATTTGTGGAAATCAAAAACAAGATATTTAATGAATACCTGGAATAACAAATAATAAAATACATACATTTTAAAGATTCAGCAAAGAAACACTCAGCCATGACTGAAATAACATAGGAAATGAATACGGGTCTTTTTAGACCCATGTTGCGCATTAGAAGGGTTGCGATACAAAAACTATTTTTATTCAAAAAGTAAGAAAGTAAAAATAAAAATAAGGATTTGTGATGATCAAAAACAAGTTAATTGAGGAATACCTGGAATACTGAATGATGAAATTAATTTCTTGCAAAGATATAGAAAATTAAAACTCAGAAACTAACGTTTTGCATCAAAGGGTTAAAAAATGACCAATCTTACGTCTCTATATTAAAGCATTCTTGAATTTCAACCATTTAAGTTTGGAATGTGCATTTTCATGTCTATTAAAAAAAATAGGGGGTGGGGGAGGGGTGATTGGGGGTGACACTTAAATAGATGATTTTCTAAGTGTTTAAAATTGACCGATACAATCAATATTTTCCTATTAAAGGGGTCCTATTATTATCCTTTTTTACATTTTCAAGTTTCTTTAATGTGTTATGTTGTTGTTCAAGCATGAAACAGCAATGTAAGAAATGCCTGCACAGTTACAAAGCACAAAGTCCCCTCCAAATTCAGCTATTCTCTGTTTCTGAACTCCCTGAAAGGCCTCGATTGTTGTCTTGGCAAGGCAGCCAACACACTAGTCCAGCCGACCAATCAGAGCACATTGCGCTTTTCGGAAGGAGGGGCTTCATATAGACAGGAAATAAACAGAGCATTACTGGCAGAGTGGGAGAAGAGGTGCTGCAACAATGTAAAATATGTGAAAAATAATGTTTTTTGAAATATCAAGCATGAAAACCTATTCTAGTAGACCCCAAAAACAAAATCAAGAATATGGGAGATGGCATAATAGGTCCCATTTAAAGTAACTTCTAAAAAGTAACCTAAAGTAAATAACTGCTAAAATAACAAAACTGAAAAAAATATTGAAAGAGCTTTAAAAAATATTTGTATGCTCCTATTATTGAGTTTGATTATATATAATTAATTAAATGGCGACATTTGGCAGGCAATCCGCATCATCTCACAAGGAATCGTGCAATTGGGAATTTAGCAAGATGAATTTGTTCCCCACAAGGATTTCACCTCAGATTAATTCAAGTTAGTGAACTTGAACACGAGATTCGCTGCATTGATCATAAGTTGCCTGATTTGGAAGTGACCTCAGTCTGCATTGCTTCTCGCATCGCTGTATTATTGACACAGGACTCGATGTGATTCACTCTCCATTCATCTCTGAAAGTCTTCATGAAGCTTAGCTAAGTTCCTTTTTTAAAGCTAATTGCTAAAAGCTTTCAGGATATTGGTAACATGCTTGTTGCTAATGCTATCCGTGTTGCTTCGGTTTATCTAGTCGTTTTCATTAAAATGCTCTTGCTAGGCTTATGCGATCATATTGCCAATGCGCGTAACTTATCTGTTGTCATTGGCAACTGCTTGCTTTGCACATGCTGTGCTTTTAGCACTATGCAGCACAGATTCAAGCAGTTTGTGGTGATAGTTACGAAATAATTCATGGTGCAAACAGAATCATTTCTGCTGTGGCACAGCTTCTAAAAAGACATAGTAAACAGTCACTATCAGTTGAGTCAGTTCAGCGTTGATTCATTCGGGTATTGGACATGCTTGGTCTAGAGTCTAGTGTTTCCCCTATCCTAGAGAGGGGAAACACGCCATTCTTAAAGCGGCACTATGCAGTTTTTGTCAAACAGCGATCCCTAGAGTCGCTGTAGAGTACTTGTATTTAACGTTACTGTCGTAAATACAACTCACGCAGAGACGACCACCATTCAACCCGAAAAGAGTCATATAACCATTCCAATAACTCCGAAGCTGTTCAGTTAAGCTAAAAAAACTGCATAGTGCTGCTTTAAATCTAAAATGTATAGTATAAATAATTGTTTTAAAGGTTATCTAATCTATATGTTATCGAAACACTGCTCGTTCTAAAGGCTATCTAGTGGCTATTGAAAACTGCTTGTTTCAGCAACAATGCTATCAGTACTGTGCGATGGATGCTAGTGCAAATGTTATTGAATATATGCTTGTTACTTAGGCTTCTAGTATTATTGCGCATATTGTCCTAAGTAACATGCTGTAGTAATCAAGCGTTGTTTTAAGCTTATCTGGTTGCATTGGAAAAATGCTTGTTCCTTATTCTATCCGATTATTGCAACATGCTGTGTTAAAGTTAGCACATTATTGTGGCTAAAGCTATCTAGATTATCGGTAACATACTTGTGCAAATTACACAGTAGGTTCATTCACCACAGAGGTCTGTTATTTAACACTAACAACATCGTAGATTGATGGTCCTGTGAATGAGTGTGGAATCATAGGAGTCGTCATCTTCACCTCCACAGCCAATGGAATCAGAACGACGGGAGCAGAAATCATGTTCATGAATGAGGAAGCACACTGTACTTCATAGCTTAGCTGCACACTGCATCTGAGATACAGGGTGTGTGCTTCCCCTGCCAATCTAGTTTTAAAACTAGTGGTTCTCTTACGAGAGTATCTCTCGTACTGCGTAATATCTTACGCTATGGGGAAAGCCTCTTTTCCACGAGATATTGAAGCCAAAACTTATCCTTAATTTTGAATTAATGTAAAACGCTGTGCAGCAGCATGCATACATACATAGGCAGGACAGCTCGCGCGCCTATTGGCTGCCCTGCGGCAACTGCAGCAGCCTATCGAGAGAGGCGCTGCGTGACACATATCCAATGGGGGCATTTCGCGCCCATTTCGTCACGTCCCGCCAGAAAGGGCGTGGTCTCGCCCTGTAAATATAGCTCGATAAGGCTGGTACACTGATTTTTCATCTCTTCAGCGAAGCATCACGCATCGCTGGATCCGGAGTGAGAAGCCACGCCGTCTGAGGAAAAGCACACAGCGGGACGAGCCATTGAGTCTGAAGTCGCTGGCATCGCCGCCTTTAGTCGCCGTACCTGCTACGCTTTCCGGCGTTATATCCTTTCAAACTATGTGTGTGTGTTCGCCGCTGCGACACACATTTTTTCACTGTCTCTCTCTCTGCTAAAAGAGCTGCGTCTTTTTCAAGATGCAAAGATCCTGCGGCTCGTGCCGAGCCACACTCAGCGACGGGGACCGTCATGTCATCTGCGTTTCCTGCCTGGGTGAGGATCATGCGGCTCTCGCTCTCGTCGACGGCGGATGCCCTCACTATGAGCTACTGCCTATGGTGACTCTGAGGACTGGCCTGGCATCTTTCTCAGAGCCTGCACTTCAGCCCGCTGTAGCGCCGCGCCGTAAAACGCCGTGCCCAGCGCGGCCCCGAGCCTTCTCCTGCCCGCCAAAGCTCGCCGGTTCGCCCGCCAGCTTCGCTGGCATCGCTCGAGTCCCTCACCGACGGACAGCGGCCGCCGTCTGCCGCCGCTTCTGCCATTGAGGTCGACGAAACAGCCCCGAGCCTTCTCCAGCCCGTGATAGCTCGACGGTTCGCCCGCCAGCTTCACCAGCTTCACTCGAGACGCTCGCTGACGGACAACGCCCGCCGCGCGCCGCCGCTTCCGCCATTAATGACGACGAGATAGCTGCTTCTGTAGAGAAGGCCAGCTTCAAAACCGCGGCTAGCTTTCTTTGCGTTATAAGAAAGCTACCCCACCCCCGCCCCCCGTGGGCATGCGTCACCGGCGAAATGAGGAAAGAGTGTGTTTTTAGTCC
Source organism: Gila orcuttii (assembly GCA_026230005.1). Taxonomy (NCBI): domain Eukaryota; kingdom Metazoa; phylum Chordata; class Actinopteri; order Cypriniformes; family Leuciscidae; genus Gila; species Gila orcuttii. The sequence goes on from JAPDVR010000004.1 coordinate 36,933,366, forward strand.
CGCCAAGGCCGGACCAATCTCCATTTCTCAAACATTTCTCAGCTCCTCTTAGTTTGAGCGGCTGAAAATGTTAATATTGCAGCGGTGAGCATGTTGTATAACACGCACGCCTGCAAACAAACGCCGACACACACAAAACTGTGATGACGCTGTTTATCTGCTTGGGCTATTTTAAGCTTTTGTCGTTTCCCCCTGTGGCTCAGTGGCGAAACCCAAAGCCTTCGCACGGGAGACCCGTGTTCGAGCCCAGCTCTCGCAGCGGATAAAAATTTAGTCTCGCCGCAGCCAGTTATACACCCAAACTTTTCACTCGTTCAGTTCCGAGAAAATGCGACTGTTCCAGTGTATTTTGCAGTAAACAAGCCGGTACCATGGCCCGCTTGCCTGCACACAAATGCCGTTTCCACGGCGACCCAGAAAAATCATGTAAGCAGTGTATTTTCTGGTATTCCGGCCACAGCCGATGGTCTTATGAGTGTATTAAAAATGCCACAGCCCAGTGTTCATTTTTACACACAAACACAGCCCGCCAAAGTGCAGGGCTCGCACAAATGAGTTCGACTCATGTCAATTGTGCATTAATTATAGTGAATGTGCCCACAACCCAGTGCCCACAAACACTACACACTGCATGTGCCACGTTTTCTGTAAAAGAAACCAACACACATACAGTCAGCTAAGGCCCACAGTGTTTAAGTCTCGCCGCGGCCAGACTCTACCGAAACTTCTCGCTCGTTCAGTTCCAAACAATGTGACTGTTCCAGTGTATTTTGCAGTAAACAAGCTGGTACCACAGCCCGCTTGCCTGCACACAAACGCCAGTTTTACAGCGACCCAGATAAATCCCAAAAAGAGTGTATTTTCTGGAATTTCGGCCACAGCCGATGGTGTTATAAGTGTTGTAAGAATGCTCATGTCTCAGTGCCCATACCCACACACAGACACAGCCCGCCACAATACAGGGCTAGCGCAAATAAAATCAACTCATGTCGATTGTGCAATAAATGTAGTGTACGTGCCCACAACACAGTGCCCACAAACACTACACGAAGCATGTCCCACGGTTTCTGTAAAAACGAAACCAACACATTCTCAGTCGGCGCGAGCCGACAGTGTTCCCAGTGCAGTAAGTGCGCCCGCTATCCCGCGGCCACATTCCCTCACAGACATGCCGAACCCTACGGGGCTCGTCCCGCTCGCATTCTCTCCACAACCTGTCAGAGAGAAGCTGAGCGCGGCCGGGCTGCCCGCTGTGATCAGCGCACCCCCCGCCTCGCTCACTGCAAACACAGTGTTTATTTCCCAGCACACCGGAGCTCTCCGGCCACCGTTATGCAGTGGCCAGAGCCCAGATTTTCATTCTACCTCTGGCTATTCACGCAGATGCGTGGGCGAAGCATCCCGGGGTATCAGAATGGGTGCTGAAGACTATAAAAAGAGGCTATTCGCTGCAGTTCGCTCGACGCCCCCGCCGTTGCGCGGCGCGAGTCGAAACGACGGTAAAAAACGGAGCATCTCATCTACTTCGAGCCGAGATAGCGAAACTACTGAGCAAAGGGGCTATAGAACCTTTATCTCAGGCTCAGAGCAAAGGGGGTTGTAAAGACTCAGAGGTGGATCTAATCCGTGGGGGAATTTGCATATCATAATTAATAATTGGTAATTAATAATTATTCATACATGTTTGGATTAGATCAGTCTTACATGTTAATAAATCTCCCGCTAAGGGATGATGTGTCATTTTACCTGCATGCATGCATGTGTATCCCTGCAATTAACCACAAGTTGATTGTAATTAATTACACGGACCACGTCTTACAAAACAGGCAAAATTAATTAGCTCAATTGTCAGAATAATATTTGTGGGGATCCACAATATCATCCTACTTTATAGGATTTCAGGAAACGCAATTCTTTGGCCACTAGAATTGGGTTTTCTGCCCTATAAACCAAATACTCTTTAAAGTATCTTTAATTTGTAAAGCTTGTAGCTTAAGTTAGACCTTTGGCACTTAAGGGACTTGGGAAATGAGCAGTACATCAATCAAATGAATATAATGAATTTAATAAGGCAGAACTACTTATGTATTTACTACGTTACAGGAATACATGTATTTACAAACATTAACAGACAATGACAACAACGCGGGGCGTTTGGACAATGGATACACGTGTGAGAGAGAGAGAGAGGGGGAGAGGGAGTGAGAGAGAGAGAGAGAGAGCATTGGCAACATTCACCCTGACAGTCACCTGTCTGTAACAACACGAAAACATCATCTTAATGCTTCTTAGAAGCTCTATAAAGAGATATACTTGCACAAATTTCTGGGTCTCTCTGTGTCGCGGCATTCCTGCGCGAGCGGCGTCCTTTAGAAAGCGTCACGTGGTGCTTCTTGGCGCGCGTGTTGAACGGAGGTTCAAAGTCTTTGGGGTAACATTACCAAAGGAAAATAGTTCGGCTAAGTTCGTTTCACTTCGTGGAAGTGAACAGAGTCGACTACGGAAAACAAAACTTTGACTAACAAGGAAAAGAAATAAAGATCTCTACGGTGAAATCACGCGGAGTTAACGTTACATCTTTGCATGGCTGGTGAAGAAGCGCGCGTGCGTCTCTCGGTCCGGCGCGTCACGTGGTCAGATGCGCGTGTTTCTCCTTCAAAGCGAGCGCGCGCTCGTTTAAAGATCCCTTGTAGATGGATTTGCTGAAGAGATATGTCACGCGGTGTTCGTTTCACTCGTCGATTGGAATTAAACACGGAGACTTATCTAAGACTGAAATACACAAACTAAACTAGAAACAAATAAAAGAAAGGCGAAGAGCTCGCCCGGAGGCGAGACGTTACATTATGACACGAGGACCAGAGAAGTAAGAGAACGAGCGGAGGGGGGAAGCCTCATTTATCACCTTGGAGAAATCCAGCCTCTTCCTGTTGGCTTGGCCAATTAGAGGGTTGGAATTTCACAGGCGGGACTTTGGTTTTTATTGCTTTTTGTCTAAGAGAGAGACATTTGAAACCCTAATTTCGTCGGGAGTTTAAGAGCAGAATCTTCACAATTATTATAGTCCTATGTGTCACAAAGTTTTAGCAAGATGTGATATAAATGGCTAAATGTGGAACGAAGATTGGAGCTCAGAGAATCCAAACTTGCCTCACATGGAGTTGGTTACTCATAGTTTGCAAAGTTTGAAACCTTAGCCCATTAGAGTTTCCCAACAACTTAGATCAAACACATAAAAGACAAATCGTAAGATAAGATTGTATACATTGTTCGTACAACAAACACACATAAAACACATTGAATATATCTGGTTAAATGTCTTTTAAAGAAAATAAGTTTCTTTTCGCTTTGGAATCCACTTCCTTTGGGACATTCCGATCAGTCATAAAATGTCTTGTAAGCGGACACCACGCTCTGTCCTGAGTGTGGTCTTCCCTGGTGGGGGAATGTGTGTGTGTGTGTGTGTGTTTGGGTTAATTTACATTCAGAGATTTTTGGTCTTTTGCAGTATGTATTTAGTTATTCAGATTCACCCTCTTAGCCCAGTCCTTACAGGGTCTTTACTGCAGGTATTTTCTGGTACCGAAAAAAGACGGGGGTCTCATACCCATTCTAGATCTGCGACAGCTGAACAGAGTGCTCACAAAGCGCCAGTTCAGAATGATTACAACCAGGAAAATCCTCGCGCAAGTTCGCCAGTAGGACTGGTTTATGTCAATAGATCTGAAAGACGCCTATTTTCAAATACAAATAGCGTCGCGACACAGGCGATTCTTGAGATTCGCCTTCGAGGGCCAGGCATACCAATACAAAGTCCTGTCGTTTGGCCGGTCCCTGGCACCCCGTACATTTACGAAGTGCATGGACACGGCTCTCGCACCCCTGAGTCTCCAGGGCATGCAAATTTTGAACTACTTGGACGATTGGCTGATTCTAGCTCGATACGATCAGAGCTCATAGAACACAGGACCACATTACTCGAGCATCTCGAGAACCTGGGTCTCACAGTCAATTGGGCGAAAAGTTCGCTGTCTCCCAGCCAGAAAATTGAAATCCTTCCGCCGCGGCTCGATAGTCCAGCTCAAAAGGTTTCAGAAAATGCTGGGCCTCATGGCCTCAGCAGCTTCAGTACTCCAGCTGGGTCTGCTTCGCATGCGCCCACTGCAGCTGTGGCTGAAAGCGCGAGTTCCGCCCCGGGCATGGACCGCTGGCCGGTTATTCCTCCGGGTCGATCTAGAATGCGTTTCAGCTCTGGAACCTTGGAAAGTAACCGACTGGCATCAGTCAGGTGTGAGTCTGGGGACTCCCTCGAGTGTGAAGGTGGTGTCCATGGACGCCTCCACCTCGGGATGGGGAGCGCTGCTAGAGGGCAGACCGTTCTTTGGCCAGTGGTCAGAACGGGAAAAGCTCCTACATATAAACTGTCTGGAAATGATGGCAGTTGACAATGCGCTACGGCGCTTTTGTCCCCAGATAAAAAGTCACCATGTCTTGGTTCGTTCGGACAACATGTCAGTGGTGGCATACATAAATTGCCAGGGCGGTATCAGGTCCCGAAACATTTACAGGCTAACGGAACGCCTCCTGGTCTGGGCTCAGCACAACCTGCTTTCACTGAGAGCAGCGCATGTGCCTGGTCACCTGAATCTGGGACCAGACAGACTGTCCAGAAACAATGTCCCAGCAGGGGAATGGTCGCTGCACCCGCAGACGATCCAACTGCTGTGGGAGACATTCGGCAAAGCGCACGTGGACCTGTTCGCGTCCCACGAGAACGCTCACTGTCCGAAATATTTCTCCAAGAGCGAGGACGCGCTGGCCCACGTCTGGCCCCGCTGTCCCCCCTATGCTTTTCCCCCCGTCTCGCTCCTGCCTCAAGTGCTGGAACGAATCAGGGAAAACAGATGCCCAGTGCTGCTTATGGCTCCGCTCTGGCCGAACCAGATATGGTTCCCAGTCCTGATGCGGCTGACCAGCACTGCCCCGTGGCCAATACCGTTGAGGAAAGACTTCCTCTCTCAGGCCAAGGGCTCGATTTGGCATCCTCGCCCGCAACTATGGTCCCTACATGCATGGGCCATCAACGGGTACCCGCTAACCTCCCAGAGGGAGTGTTAAATACAATCAAGCAGGCTAGAGCCCCGTCTACTAGACGGCTCTATTCCTCAAAGTGGTCAGTGTTCTCTGCCTGGTGTCAAGCTCAGGGCTTTTCACCCGCAGACTGCGGGGTTACGGAAGTGCTCTCCTTCCTTCAGGAGCTGCTGGATAAGGGCATCCACGCTCAAAGTATACGTGGCGGCCATAGCGGCGTTTGCAAAACCGACGTCTGGCCAGTCACTGGGGAAAACGTCCTGGTCGTGCGATTCCTCAGGGGAGCTCGGAGGCTGAATCCTCCCAGACCCCCCTCAGTCCCTGTGTGGGACCATTCTACAGTTTTGGAAGCCATGAAAGGTGCCCCATTCGAGCCAATCCATTTGTCAGACATGAAACATCTGTCTCTCAAAACGGTATTCCTTATGGCTCTCGCTTCAGTGAAGCACATAGGGGACTTGCAAGCGCTTTCGGTAAGCGCGTCATGCATGGAGTTTGGGCCTAATGACTCAAAAGTCATACTCAAACCAAGGCACGGGTGCGTGCCCAAATCCCTCAACACACCGTTCAGGGCCCAGGTTATTTCCCTGTGCGCTCTCTCGGTGCATAATGAGGAGGAGGATGCGAGTCTCCTTTTCCCTGTCAGGGCACTGGGAGCTTATGTGTCCCGCTCGCCTGCCTTCAGACAGACCGAGCAGCTCTTCGTTTTGTTTGGCGGACGATCCAAGGGACTGGCCGCATCAAAACAGAGCCTATCCAGATGGATAGTCGACGCCATAGCACTGGCTTACACTTCTAAGGGCCTGCAGTGTCCTTTGGGTGTCAGAGCGCACTCCACGAGAGGCGTGGCCTCGTCGTGGGCGTGGTATAGTGGGGTTACCTTGCAAGATATCTGTATGGCCGCGGGCTGGGCCACATTTATAAGGTTTTATAACCTAGAGGTTCCCGCCTTACAAGCCAAGCTTCTGTCGGTATAGAATTCAGTACTATCTGCCCCTCTGTGCCAGCCCAGATGCTGAGTTTTGCTTGTGCATCGCTCACTGAGCGATAACACGGCTCCATGGATGTTGAATAACCTGTAATATTACCCAGTTCAGGCTGAACACGTTCACCCTGTCTGTGTGAAACACTATTAACATAACTAGCTCCTATAGGATGCTATTTCATGGGGAATGATGCTTGCAGCCTCTCTTCTCCGACTCTCTGTGAGTCTATGGTGATTATGCACTACATGAGCCCCGGGCTACTGCCCTTGGGACTTTGGTGTCGGATCCCAGTACGCACGGCGTTTTGCATTGTGTTCCCCATAGCGTAAGATATTACGCAGTACGAGAGATACTCTCGTAAGAGAACTTACTCGGTTACTAACGTAACCTCGGTTCTCTCTAGAGAGGGAACGAGTACTGCGTATCTTGCCGTGCATACACAGCTCTGGTTCGCTTCGGCAATGAAAACCAGTGTACCAGCCTTATCGAGCTATATTTACAGGGCGAGACCACGCCCTTTCTGGCGGGACGTGACGAAATGGGCGCGAAATGCCCCCATTGGATATGTGTCACGCAGCGCCTCTCTCGATAGGCTGCTGCTGTTGCCGCAGGGCAGCCAATAGGCGCGCGAGCTGTCCTGCCTATGTCTGCATGCTGCTGCACAGCGTTTTACATTAATTCAAAATTAAGGATAATTTTTGGCTTCAATATCTCGTGGAAAAGAGGTTTTCCCCATAGCGTAAGATATAACGCAGTACTCGTTCCCTCTCTAGAGAGAACCGAGGTTACGTTAGTAACCGAGTACGTTTTACAAACATGCTTGTTGTATCAGTTTGTTGCCGCTAGTCCGAGCTATTGCTGTAGGGTGCATGTCCAAACTACACTAGTTTTAGCAATAGTTCTGTGATTATACAACATGCTTGTTGTATCAGTTTTGTTGCCACTAGTCCGAGCTGCTGTAGGGTGATGCTTCCCCCATAAGATTGGATATATAGTGCTCAACATATGCCGGTAACATCAGGATGTATTAACCATTCTATCAGCCTCAGTCGTGTTGGGGTAGTGTGTAAAAAAATAAAAAAAATCCTATTTTCTTGGGTTCTACAGAAGTAAACTACAACCAAGTATAACAAGGTTATGACATCATTGACAGATGACAGTGTATGCAGTACATGTCAACAAATAACTTGTCAAGTGATGTAAACCTATTTGTGCCCCTCTCTCTCTCTCTCTCTCTCTCTCTCTCTCTCTCTTTATATATATATATATATATATATATATATATATATATATATATATATATATATATATATATATATCAGCATCACGCTTGTTGCATTTAACCATCCAGCTGTATTAATGACATGTGTTGCTTAGTGCTGCGTTAACCGGAAGTTTCCACCAACATTTCTTCAGTATTCACTGATTCATTTTGACATCTCAGTTTTCACTTCTTCATTTCAGATGGCATGTCATTCATGGCATATGCATGTTTATTGCTTAAGCATTTTAGGTATTGACAACATGCTTGTTGCTATGGCTCATGCGGGTTTAGGTCATTCAAGTATTGGCAACATGCTCGTTGCCTTGGCTCACTCAGATAACTGCAAAAAAAAAAAAAAAAAAAGCTTCCAGATTTGCACTGTCAGTTTGGATTTGGGGGATATTGGCATATGGTTTTGTTTTGGAGGGTTATTGCTGCTCTCCCTGCTCTTATCCATGCTAGACTGCATGGATGTGCAGGGAGTTCTTGCCCAGAACGTAACCATACCGCCAATCCAAACTGTACGCTAATTGTCAATTGTATTTGACGATAGTGGTCCTGACAGAAATAAATCCTAGAGGTAAATCAGTGTGGTAGATCTGTATGAGTCTAAGACTAAGACTCAGTCTTACATTCATATGAGGATGGCAAAAAGTATTTTTAAACTAATGTATGAGTCTCCTCTAAAGGTCTTGTGAAGATCTCTAATAAATCATTATTGCCAGCAGGAGATGGATAAGCTGCGAGAGGCCCTGCTGTTTAGTGATAGTGTTCTGGGAATTGTTTAGACTGGAATATCTGTGCTTCAAACCTTGATGCTTAGGTAGTGACAAATAGTCCATGGTACTCATCAATTCCTTTAGCCTGTAGTTCTCAAACTGCTTTATGCGTATTGGTGGTGATTAGTGGAGTGCCCTCAGGTGGTGAACATCATGACCCATAGAAATGTCATTAAAACAACAAAAATAGACATTTAACACAATGCAAAATTTATTTAAGTTCTGTATATAATCAGAGCCTAAAATTAACACTCGCTAAGCGCCAAATGCTAGTGAAGATCGGCATTGGCGAATAGGCCTATATGAAACGGTGTCAGTCGCCAGTTGGCGGTAATTTTTTTATGAATTCTAGCGAGAATCCTAGTAAACAGTCGGTTTTTGCTTGAGTGAACGTAAACAGTCAAGGCAGACAAAGCATGTGTATAGTATCAGTATATTGGATCCATCCATTAGGTCTTAAAGTGACAGCAGTCTAATATTCCTGCTGCTGTCAGTGTTTGTAATGTTAAAGGGGTGGTATAATGCCCTTTTCACAACATGTAAAAAAATATCTGATGTCCCCATAGTGTGTATGTGAAGCTTTAGCTCAAAACACCCCACAGATATTTTTAGATAGCATGTTAAAGTTGTCACTTTTTGAGGGTGAACAAAAACGCACCGTTTTTGTGTCTGTCCCTTTAAATGCAAATGAGCTGCTGCTCCTGGCACAGAGTGCGGAGCTTCAACAGCTTAGCTGTGTCCCAATGTGAAGGCTGCATCCTCCGAAGGCTGTATTTGAAGGCCGATTGGCCGCATTTGAAGGCTGATTGCGTCACAGTGGCATTTCGAATGCTACCCTGATTCAAAAGCGACGCCAAATGCACCCTTCATTTCCCCGTGACAGAAAAGATACATAAATGGATCCTTAGTGGCCTATCCTACCCCATAAGTCATTGCGCACCGGTGATGACAGCATTTTTATTAAAAAAAATGACGGACAATTGCTCTTGTAGCCTAGCAACTGTGACAGCCGGGACGAGCGGGAGTAACATTTGAACTGCACTTTTTTATATTCAACTGGGTTCTCTTACGAGAGGTTCTCTCGTATTACGTAAGCTAGCTTACGCTACAGGTAAAGTCATCTTTGCTCGAGATATTGAAGCCAAAAATTATCCTTAATTTTGTATTTATTGTCAACGCAGTGCAGCAGCCAGCAGACCTAGAGCAGGCCATCTTGCTTGCTCACTGGCTGCTCTGCGGCAACTGCTGCATCCTACCACTGAGCCTCGTGCGTGACGTCACGTCCAATGAGGGCGCTTCGCGCCCTTACGCGTCATAGCCCGCCAAAATGGGGGTGACTTAGCGTATAAAAGCCAGGCTCGTAGGCTGCGTCACTGATTTCATCATCTTCAGCGAAGATGCTTTTAATGCTATTGCTTTCTGTGTTCGCCGCTGCGACACTCACTTTCTGAAAGAGCGCGAGGCGTTTTTCTAAAAATGCCTTGCATTTCCTGTGGCTCGTGCTGAGCCCCGCCCAGCACCGGAGACCGCCATGTGATCTGCGCTCTCTGCCTGGGCCCGGAACATGGGAAGCGCTTCCGCAGTCGACCCTGCGGGCTCGACTCGAGGCCTTCTCTGTGGATACTGTCACCCCAGAGCTCGCCAGATTACGTTACATCCCTCCAGCTTCTCTCTCTCCTTCTCCGCCCCTCCCGGACACGCAGCTGCCGGCTTCGGCCCGCACTGCCGCCGCCTCAGGGGACGAAGCTGAAGGAACGGACCTAGGTGACAGCTGTTCCATCCTGACATCGGACAGCGAGGAGTGGTCGAGTTCTCATCACTCCTCCTCAATCCAGGAAGGCTACAAAAGCTACTGCAGCGGCGTATTCGGCAGCCAACAAGCCGGTAATACAACCCGCTCGCCTGCACACAACCGCCGTTGCTACGGCGACCCAGACAAGTCTCTCAAAAGATGGTTGAGTCCCGCCGCGGCCGGACCACCATTGAAACATCTCGCCCTGTCAGTCCCCTTAGAAAAGGCTAGTGCAGCGATGTATTCGGCAGCCAACGAGCCTGCAAAATCTCAAGAGTATAACGTCTGTTCTAAGTGTAGTAATGTGCCCACGTCTCAGTGTTCACCCCTACACGCAAGCACGTTACCCCCGTGTCTCTCACACTCACAGAGCCCACTCTCATAAAGCTGGCAAATGCCGCTCGAGTGTTAGATGTAGAGAATGTGCCACAAATCTGTGCTCACACCTACTCGCTGCCCGCTCTGTTACACGGCAACAGCCTCACAGCAGCCATGTTATGAATGTAAGTCACGTGCCCGCCCACGAGCGCTCACGCTTACTGACAAACACTTCGCCCCAGGCTCCGCTCGCGATACATATCGCCACGAAATGTTCCCCATTCCCAGTAATCGGGTCATTTCAAGTGATACAGGCAGTTACAGCTGTCAGCGAGCCGCCGTTACCGAGATCAGAGGTTGCGCGCGCATGACTATGAATGTAAGTTACGTGCCCGCTTACGAGCGCTCACGCTTACTGACAAACGCTTCGCCCCAGGCTGCGCTCGCGCACAATATTATCATAAAACGTTCCCCATTCAAAGCAATCGGGACGGCACAAGTGATACAGCCAGCCATTGCTGTCAGCGAGCCGCCGTATTCGAGATCCGAGGGCGCGCGCATGGCTATGAATGTAAGTTACGTGCCTGCTTACGAGCGCTCACGCTTACTAATAAATGCCCGGTGTTGCTCGCGCATCACAAAGTTATCTCAAACGTTCCCCGTTCAAGCAATCGGGACGTCACATGTGAAACAGCCAGCCATGGCTGTCAGCGAGCCGCCGTATTCAAGCACTGAGGGCGCGCGCACCGCGCCCATACTTCCGGTTCAGTTTTCCGAACCCACGAAGTGTGGCGATCGGAACCTGGAGGCTATTCTGCCCGTGGCTATGAATGTAAGTTACGTGCCCGCTTACGAGCGCTCACACTTACTAATAAACGCCCGGCGCTGCTTAATAATGCATTATAAGGGTATAATGTCTGGTTATCCGGCTCAGGCTGATGGTGTCATAAGTGTAGAAAAGGTGCCCACATCTCAGTGTTCACCCCTACAAACAAACACTATACCCGTGTCTCTCGCTCTCACAGAGCCCACTCTCATAAAGCTGGCAAATGCCGCTCGAGTGCTAGATGTAGAGAATGTGCCCACAAACCTGTGCTCATACCTACTCGCTGTCCGCTCTGTTACACGGCAACAGCCTCACAGCGGCCAAGTTATGAATGTAAGTCACGTGCCCGCTCACGAGCGCTCACGCTTACTGACAAACACTTCGCCCCTGGCTCCGCTCGCACCAAATATTTTCACAAAATGATCCCCATTCCCAGTAATCGGGCCATCTCAAGTGATACAGACAGTCACAGCTGTCAGCGAGCCGCCGTTACCGAGATCAGAGGGCGCGTGCGCCCCGCTCACGCCTCCGGTTCAGTTCCCCGAGCCCGCGAAGTGCGGCGAACGGAACCCGGAGCCCATTCTTCCCCTAGCCATACATGTAGAAGCATGGAAGGCGATTCCAGGTGTGTCAGATTGGGTGCTAAGCACAATAAGTCAAGGCTATTCGCTTCAGTTCGTTCGCCGTCCCCCTTGCTTTCGAGCGCGGACCGAGACGAAAGTGAAAGCGGATGTAGTGCATCTACTCCGCGCAGAAATAGACAAACTGCTGTGCAAAGGGGCCATAGAACCAGTACCTCCTTCTCTGAGCGAGTCAGGCTTTTACAGCCATTATTTTCTCGTACCCAAGAAGGACGGAGCTCTAAGACCTATCCTAGATCTGAGATATTTGAACAAAGCTCTCATGAGACGGCCGTTCAAAATGCTCACGACCAGACAAATCCTCGCGCAAATTCGCCCGAGGGACTGGTTTATCTCTCTCGATCTGAAAGATGCATACTTTCAGATCCTGATAGTCCCCCGTCACAGTCCATTCTTGAGAATTTGCCTTCGACGGTCGGGCATATCAATACACCGCCCCCTTGAGAGTGAAAGGGCTGCGAATTCTGAACTATTTGGACGATTGGCTGATTTTAGCCCAGTCAGACATAGAACTGTTATCTCACAGAGCTGTGCTTCTCAGCCATCTGGAAAGCTTGGGTCTCACGGTCAACTGGACCAAGAGCTAATTACTGCCGAGTCAGTCAGTTTCCTTCCTAGGAATAGAACTGGACTCTGTTGCTATGACGGCCCGCTTATCGACACACGCCGCACGTGCCGTGTTCGACAGCTAGCCGCGTTTTTCCAGAAGGGCAGCATTACACCTCTGAAGACATTCCAGAGGATGCTAGGCTGTATGGCATCAGCTGCGGATGTGCTTTGGCTGGGCCTGCTGTGCATGCGCCTGCTACAACGCTGGCTGAACACCCAAGTGCCTCACCGGGCTTGGGTTTCAGGCCACAGACGAATCAGAGTGACTCAGAGCTGCGTTTCGGCTCTGCAGCCCTGGTTAGCGGCCGACTGGTACCAGTGGGGAGTGACAATGGGGGCTGTTTCACACCGATTGGTCATCTCGACAGATGCCTCCAACCTAGATTGGGGCGCCGTTTTCGAGGGCAGACCGGCCTTTGGCCTGTGGTCAGACCAAGAGAAACGCTTCCATATAAACTGTCTGGAAATGATAGCGGTCGAGAATACAGGACCCTTTGAACCTCCCGTTCATACAGGACATCCATGTACTGGTCCGCTCGGACAACACGTCTGTGGTGTCCTACATAAACCGTCAGGGCGGTGTCAGATCCAGAAACCTCTGCCTTATATGGTCTCAGGGCCGCCTGCACTCGCTGAGAGCCGTGCATGTGCCAGGCCACTTGAACGACGGTCCAGACAAACTGTCCAGGAACTACGTTCCCCCAGGGGAATGGTCCCTGCATCCCCAAACAGTCCAGTTGCTGTGGCGCCTCTTCGGCAAAGCGAAAGTCGACCTGTTTGCGTCAAAAGACAACACTCATTGCCCGCTGTTCTTTTCAAAGAACGAGGATGCGCTGGCCCAAATCTGGCCCAGCCTCCCACAAACGCGTCACTCGGTGCTCCTTATAGCCCCGCGCTGGGAGAATCAAACCTGGTTCCCGGAGCTGATGCGGCTGTCCCACACAGCCCCTTGGCCGATTCCAGTGAGGAGAGATCTCCTCTCTCAAGCCCGCGGCTCAATCTGGCATCCCCATCCAGAGCGCTGGTCTCTGCATGTATAGTTAATCAACGGATACCCGTTGTACTGCCAGAAGGAGTGATGAACACGATTACGCAAGCCAGAGCTCCCTCTATGAGGTGGCTTTACGCGTCTAAATGGTCGGTGTTCTCCAAATGGTGTGCTGATAGAGATCTAGACCCACGAATGTGTGGGGTCCCGGGGTTGCTTAGCTTCCTTCAAGAGCTGTTGGATAAGGGCAGGTCCCCATCCACGCTTAAAGTCTATGTGGCGGCCGTCGCAGCGTTCGCTGAGTCGACGCGCGGCCAGTCAATAGGAAGGAACGAGCTCGTCATTCGCTTCCTTAGAGGAGCTAGATGGATGAATCCCCCGCGACCCCCGTCGGTTCCCATGTTGGATCTTTCTCTGGTCCTAGAGGCCCTGAAAGCTTTCCCCTTTGAACCATTAGAGTCCGTGGACCTAAAGTACCTCTCACTCAAAACCGTTTTTCTGACAGCTCTGTCATCAGTTAAACGTGTGGGGGATTTACACGCGCTATCTGTTAGCGCAGCGTGTCTTGAGTTCGGGCCAAATTACTCTAAAGTTATCCTCAAGCCAAGACATGGTTATGTCCCTAAAGTGTTGGGCACCCCCTTCAGAGCGCAGGTAATTTCTCTGTCGGCTCTGCCAGCATCTGATAGTGAAGGTGATGTGAATCACCTCTGCCCCGTCAGGGCGCTGAGGGTTTACATTACGCGCTCCGCCTCTTTCAGGCGTTCGGAACAGCTCTTTGTCTCTTTCGGTGGGCGCACCAGGGGTCTCGCCGCCGCGAAACAGAGCCTGTCCAGATGGATAGTGGAAGCTATCACATCTGCTTATAAGTCTAAAGGTCTGCAATGCCCCTTGGGCATCAGGGCGCATTCCACCAGAGGCGTGGCCTCGTCATGGGCTTGGTCCAGCGGAATTTCCATTCATGACATTTGTGAGGCAGCAGGCTGGGCCTCTCCGTCCACATTTGTTAGGTTTTATAACCTGGAAGTTCCCGCCTTGCAGGCTAGACTTCTGTCAGTGTGAGCAGTGTGTTTGTCCTGCCCAGATTATCATGCGCAGACTTCTCTCACGCGACATTAGCTCTCCTGGTTGAGCTGCACTATATGGTGAATAGTTATATGGACCGGCGACGCCGCTCTGTATACCCTGTATGTGCTTATAACATGTGCTGGCCCGCTTTGCCGGCCACCTGTTCCCACTTATCTATGTTCCCCGGGAATCCCTGGGACTCATGAAGTGGAGGCTGGGCACACACAGCGTTGACAATGGGTTCCCGTAGCATAAGCTAGCTTACGCAATACGAGAGAACCTCTCGTAAGAGAATGATACTCGGTTACTAACGTAACCTCGGTTCTCTCTAGAAGAGGGAACGAGTATTGCGTAACCTGACCGTGCAGGCGCCACGAGCGTTTTTCGCTTCAGCTGATGAAACCAGTGACGCAGCCTACGAGCCTGGCTTTTATACGCTAAGCCACCCCCATTTTGGCGGGCTATGACGCGTAAAGGCGCAAAGCACCCTCATTGGACGTGACGTCATGCGTGAGGCTCAGTGGTAGGCTGCAGCAGTTGCCGCAGGGCAGCCAATGAGCACGCAAGATGGCCTGCTCTAGGTCTGCTGGCTGCTGCACTGCGTTGACAATAAATACAAAATTAAGGATAATTTTTAGCTTCAATATCTCGAGCAAAGATGACTTTACACGTAGCGTAAGCTAGCTTACGCAATACTTATTCCCTCTTCTAGAGAGAACCGAGGTTACGTTAGTAACGGAGTATCGTTTTATATTCAAATAGGGTTGAAAAAACCTGTGTAAATATATTCACCATGATCCATTTATGTACATAATAAAAATAACACACTAGCCTACAAAATCGCATCAAGGTAAGATATAAGTGAACATTTGACCATTATATTGACCATATATATATATATATATATATATATATATATATATATATATACATATATAAATATTTCACCGGGGGTGAAACATCCTCACCATGTCCTCCAGTAAAATATAAAACATAAAAATGACAATAGCCAATTCTGGCTCCATAGCTGTTTACTCAATTATATCAAATGAATTATCAGGATGGCAGCTGTACTCTCGCACCGTTGCTTGGCGCCAGGAGCGGTAATTGGGAACACCTGGTTGCACAATTAGGAAATCCTATGAAGGCTACATGGTGCGTCCTTCGAAGGACGCATAGGCTGCATTCTTTGAAGTTTGCAGCCTTCGAAGGATGCAACCTTCACATTGAGACACAACTCTTGTGTCCTTAGCAGCTTCGATTACCTCACACAGACATGCACTGAAAATGTAAAAAAAAGTAGCCTTTTATGTTCAAACCGGAGTCAGAAAGATGGAGCGACTCAAGAAGAAGTAACAACATGTAGACAACATTTCTGAATGATTAGTTGATGAATTTATGTTGCTTATGTGTAGTTATCTTCTAGTCATTGATTAGCATATTCTGTCTTGATAATCTATAAATAGTGTTCCGGGGGCAGGGTTTATGTAAATTTTAGTGTTTGCGATGTCAATAACCCGGGAGGAATGTCTTGTAGTCCATACCAGCCGTTTGTTATAGTCCTTAAAAGCAATTTATTTAAAATAAAATATCTCCCTTTGCTTTAAACTTTGAGTGCCGTAACTTTGCAGATGTTGTTTATGCTCGAACAGCAACATTACACACTAACTAAAGTTAGAAAAGTGAAATAATAATCAACCACCCCTTTAATCAAACAACAAAGGACAAAAAAAAAAAAAAATCACTCCATGCTCTTGACTGAATAACTTTTGTAACCTCAATAAGGATTCATCTATGTTTAATTTAAGACTATCCAGTGTTATTTTACATTTGACTATTATCTCTACCTGAAAACTACTGTTTATTGTCTTCAATAATGTTTTAATTTATACTAGTTAGGCTTGTAGTTTTAGTTGTGGTATCAAAATTGGAACAGAGAATTGTGAACTTTCACTGGTATCACGGGGCTAAATTTTGGTGTCATAAAAATGTTCAAGACATGATTACGGCCCTGGTTTAATTAAATCTGAGCAAACAAGTGCCTTTCTTTGTAAATAGAGAGGAAAATTAAATGGAAATGCCTTACATGCAGTCCTGTATTTTGAGTATTAGGCTACACACCAACCCATAAAGTCTCACTCCAATTATCTGAGTTGTATTGCACTTCTCTATCTCTTCTACTGATTAATTGCTTTCAGACACTAATTAAGTTCAGTCTTTTCCTTATATCTTTTGATTCCATGTCAGTGATCATATTAGTGAGTAAACAGCATTTTTTTTTTTTTTTTACCAACAAAGCATAAGGTATTTGCTCTGTTCACCAGAATATGAAAAGAGAAATTCTAATTCAGTTGCCCAAGGACAGTGAACCTCAATCCGAGTTCCTGGAGGACCCCAAACATGCACATTAAGAGTCTCCCTTATCTAAAACATCCAGTTCAGGTCTTGGAGTCTCTATTAATGAGCTGATGATATAAAGCAGGTATGTTAAATATGAGAGACATCCAAAATATGCAGTGTTGGGGCACTCCAGGACCAGATTGAGAACTGCTGCCCTAGGAAGACCGCAGGGTAAGATTTAATTACTGTTAGAGGCATAGCCATTGGGAGCACAATCATTTGGGCATCCTCAAAGTCAAATATCTGATGTAATACACTTCTGGTTTATGTGGACTTTTTATTGTGAGTTAGAACTTTATGTTACAACTTTCCATGCATGAAATTCCAAACCATATAACAGGGGCTGCTATTGTTCCACTGTCATTGTGGTTTAGTGAACCCTAAATGTGACTATGAAAATTCCACTGCCATAGAAATAAAATCCTCTGTTACTAAGTAAAGCTTTCAAGCTATTTTGTCTGTACTAGTGCCTGTCTTCACACTTACACTGTGCCTGTGTTTCTGACCTTTCCCTTCCGATTTCCTTTATTCCACCATTATTCTGTCCAGTTCTGTCTAATGATGAATAAGGTCTGGTGTGAGATGGTTCCTCTTCTAAAGGCAACAAAAGATTTCTGATACGGAACAATGCTGAACAATTAATAAAAAAAAAAACATTAGGTCAATATACTGTACAAAATCACTATACAGAAAACAAGGATTTGTGAAATTGGATTTTTGGCCTATAGCTCGTTTGATTTTATAAAGAATGAATAATGGATATGGGTTGAAAATATAAATCAATTGCAGACACATGATGCTAATTAAGACATCAAATGCCTTCCTTTAATCCAACTGAAAAACAACTTAACCAGCAAACAATACAAGAGTCACAAAATATGTTTACAAAAATATTAAAACAAATAAAGGCAAAGATAAATAACAGTAAACAGGTAGGGCAGCTGAGGAAACAGAACACACCTGACTACACATGTTCTCAAGAGCAGATCTTACCTTATTCCCAATAAAATAACAGGTGAGTCTTCCGGGCCTCTGCTTCACTCACTGTGCTTACTAAATGCCTAACCAAAAACGTGAACTGAAAATATATCCACTAGCCGTCACTGACAAAACAATTACAATAAAGAACATTGTGGCGAGCAGGACGAGGCCGAGGGACATGAGAGAACAGCGCGAGGCCGGTGGCGTGAGTGAATGAACGTCACCTGTGAGACGCACCGGTGTCGCATCTCTCACGGAGGAGCGACGACGCTGAAGATTGAGAGAGGAACAGGCAAAATGTTATGTTGTGTTTTGTTTCTGTTTTGTTTGTATTTGTTTTATTTTATTATTAAAAAATTGTTAAATGTTCGGTTTCCGCCTCCTTCTTCCCATAACAACGAACCTCGTTACAAACATTAAATATAGGTTACTCAAAAGATCAACGAAAGCACCAAAAAAAAAAAAAAAACTATAATGAAAAACTGGATCACTTCAGCGAAGGGAAGAGATCCGGCCAACGATCCCGCCATGACGAACAAAGAGAGAGAGAACGCCATTGACGCCATCAAAGCCTATATATTAGGAATCCTAGATGACGTCACTCTTCTCCTTTTGATTGTGAATTCCCTTTCTCAACGCCAACTATGGACTCAAAATAAATTATACACAGACACACATAACACCTCCCTAAGGACAAAACCACAGTGACAACAAAGTCAGTTTATAGCTGATAATTAACAAACAGCAGATAATAAACAATAAATAACTAGCCTGCTGATGCACAAAATATTCAGATGCAGATGAATATTTTTCTCCTGTATATTTCATTATGTTTGTTATAGTTGCGTTCCCTTAAAAGCAAACAGGCTGCAAATGAACATTTTTTTTGGGTAAGAAATCAATATTTAATAAGTAGACTTCAAAAGTATGGACAGACCAAGATTTACTCAGCCAAGGGGCTCTAGTTTTGTGTTGGCATTATATATTCATACACAGAACAAATGGGCCAGTTTGTTTTTTAATGCAGAGAGGCAACTGAAAGCAATACGGGCAATGTAATGCTTGATTAATAAGCTCAAGGAAAGTATAAATGCAAATGCTTGATATTTTTAGTTTAGTTTAAAGGAAAGAACTGAACAAATACATTCCTTAAAAATAACATTAAATGCTATCTAAATTAGAAGAAAATCAAATAAGCAAAAATAAATAGAAAAAGAAAATGGTTTTAAATCAATAGATTTTCCTCATCCAATCAACTCCCAGTGGATAAAATGCCTCAAGATCCCAACACCTAACCTGTTTTCACAGGCAGTTGCAAGATAAGTTGTAACAGGATCCAATTGCAGCAGTTTTCAGACTTTATTTTAAAAAATAACTAAAAATACATAGAACGCAGAACAGAACAACCACTTAAACGCAACAATAACAGGCAAATAAACGTCTTGGGTTACGACTGTAACCCTTGTTCCCTGAGAAGGGAATGAGACACTGCGTTGATACGACACTTTAGGGAATGCCCCAGCGTAGCGCATCTGAATCATGAATGAAACTATTCCAATCCTGATTGGTGTTGCGTCATGAAGTAACATGTGACGGCATACACGGAAGCTACAAAGGGACACAACAGAGTTAGCTTTTGCGATGAAACAAGTCACTCCCAGGCAGGGGAAGGCGTGGTGAAGGGACGCAGTATCTCGTTCCCTTCTCAGGGATCTCGCACTGCGTCGATACAACACTTTGGAGAACGATTACCAACTATGCCACAACGAGCCCTGCCTGTCCCAGTGTGAAGCTGTGCATAGGCATACTTAGGACGAGAGCACTATAATGCCTGGCATAGTAGGAAAGTCCAGGCTATAGAATCTGATAAAAAGTATAAGGGTTGTCCATCCTGCTGCATCGCACACTTCTTAGATAGGAGCCCCTGAAAGGCGGGTTCTAGAGGACGCCATGCCTCTGGTTGAATGATCCCTCACGGCCGAAGGTGAAGGCAAGCTGCGCACCTGATAGGCCATAGAGATAGCCTGAATGATCCAGTTACTGATGGTCTGTTTGGATGCAGGAAGCCCCTTCTTGGGCGACCCGAAGCACACCAGCAACTGGTCTGACTTCCGCCATGAAGAAGACCCCTAGACATAAATCTTGAGAGCTCTGACAGGGCAGAGCAAATTAAGTCTTTCTTCATCTGCTGTCACGTCAGGAGGGGGATGAAAAGCCTTCAGAACCGTAGGCCGTGCCACATTAGATGGCAATTTAGGCACATTGCCCGGCCTGGGATGCAAGATAGCCTTAATATCACCTGGAGCAAACTCCAGGCACCCGTAAGATATAGAAAGGGTCTGAAGATCTCCTACTCTCCTCAGTGAAGTAATGGCTTATAAAAAAGCAACTTTGAGTGAAAGGTTCTTGGCCTCAGCCTACTTCGGAGGTTCAAAGGGGGCCTCAACCAGCCCTTCGAGAACCACTGCCAGGTCCCATGTGGGAGGTCTCATCCTCCAAGCCCCATGGAGGAAATGTACGATCAGCTGATGTCTTCACAAAGGGCCATCACCCAGAGAAGTGTGGAAAGTCGTAATGGCAGCCACGTCACGTACACCTTGAGTGTGGACGGGGTAAGACCAGCAGAGAAGCGATCCTGGAGGAACTCCAGCACTGAAGCCACCGGACAGTTAACTGGGTCCACCTCACGCTCTCTACACCAAATGGTGAGACATTCCATTTTAGGTCATACAATTTCCTTGTGGAGGGACCACTAGAGCTGAGTATGGTCTCAACTACTCCTTCTGACAGGCCAGCATCTCGGTACTGTGCCCCCTCAGGGGCCAGACCCACAATTTCCATATATCTGGCCGAGGGTGAAATATTGAGCCCTCTGCCTGCAATAGCAGGCCCCTCCTGATGGAGATATCCTATGGAGGGCCCTCTAGGAGTGATATTATGTCTGAGAACCATTATACTCGGGCTGGCCACAATGGGGCTACAAGCACTAGACAGACCCTGTTGTGACTGACCCTCTCCAGAAGTTCCGGGAGCAGAGTGATCAGGGGAAATGCGTACAGGCACCGCCTTGGCCCCGTCTGCACCATGGTATCCAACCCCAGCGGGGCTGGAAGTGTGAGAGAAAACCACAGTGGACAGTGAGTTGCCTCTTGAGACACAAACAGATCCACTTCCATTGGGCCGAACCTCGCACATATCGACCCCACCGCCTCATAGAAGGCAGTCTATGATTTAGATAGGACAACACTGACATGTTGTTTGTTCTCACAAGAACGGGTTGACCATTGAGGTCTGAAAACCAAAACCAATCCTTGGATTTAATTTGGCTCACAATGGTGGAAATAGTGAGCATCTTGAACCTGAATCTCCTCAGAGATCGATTCAAGTGCCTTAGATCTAGAATTAGACGCAAACCAAGCCTTCTTGGGAACTATGAAGTAGCGGCTGACATTGTGTTCATTCGGTGGCCAATATACAATCTTCTATTTCCAAAATATCCACAGCATTTCATAAAATATGTGACCTATTACATTAAAAAATTGTGCTAATTCTGCCTGTGTTTAACAGACTCTGACAGGACAGAGAAAAAACACTACTATGCTTTTTGTGACCTTGCCTGGACCCGTTCCACAAATTAGTTTCACTACAGAGACTTAAACATCATTGCATCCTCAGAAAACGGGATATGATTCAATTATACAGCATAATGAAATAGGACTAATGAAGCCCCCTCTCACTCACTAACTAACAGGAATTTGAAGGGAAGAGAAAGGAGAGTGAGTAGATTGAGGCTTTTGGTTATTATGGCCTCTAATGGATGAGCTTACAAAGCCTATAGAAGGATTATTAGCTTGATTAGATGAAGATCTTGGTTATGCTCTTTTCTACTTGATGAGTAATAACAAGGATTGCAGTCATCTCAATTCACCAGATGGCATTTAGCATTTGCTTAGTGATTATGACTTACAGAATATTCAGAAATTCTGTCTATAAAATTTGACAGATGACACCTACAAATCTTGGTAACTGCAAACACCTTTACACCCATTCACTTATTCAAAATGGGCATGCATTTTGACATAAAAAACAAAACAAAAAAAACATAGAAATGTCAAATATGTAAACACTGTTCTCTTGCATGTCAGGCTTTTATAATTATAGTTGATTTTTGATAGTTCAGCATTTTATTTTGTTCTGTTTGCTACCGTTTAAAAGTTTGGGGACAGTAAGGTTTTGATTTTGTAACGTTTTTTTTTTTTTTAAACAAATAGCTCATGCTCTTAATGGCTGCATTTATTAAAACAGTAATGTTGTAAAATATTATTACAACTTAAAAACACCGTTTCACTGTTTTTTAAATGTATTTTATAATGCAAGTTATTCTTATTATGGCAAAGCTGAATTTTCAGCAGCCATTTCTCCAGTCTTCAGTGTCACATAATATTTCAAACAGTGGGAAACAGTTGTGCAGCTTAATATTTTTTTTATGTATTTTTGAATATTTTGAAATCCTTAATGAACAAAAGTATTAATTTATTTAATAATAATAAAAAAAAAAAAACGTGTGTGGTAGTGTAAACACACTCAGTGCCTGTATTTGACAGAATAAAACCTGAATTCATTCAACAGTTATACGTAACCAAAGTCATTGCGTTTGTATAAACTACTATTCATTTAAAATACCTCATTATTAACACAAATTGCAAAGCATATATTGTTGCATGTGACAACAGGCTTGACCACAACTCATGAACTTGTCTCTGAACAAGATGGAGCCGAGAATGGACTCTCAAATTGTTTTTGTTTGTTTGCTCTGTTTTTAGTCATTCTTCTTCTATTAGTTTTACCATAGACAAACTCCTTAACATTAAGCACCACACACTAGACAATATATTTCCGTTTTTTGATTATTCAGATGTTTTGCTGGACATTCTAGTCAGAGGTAGCCTGGCTAACGTCAGACCCAAGTCTAATTGAGACTTGGGTCTGGGAACCACATGTTCATTTTCTCGTATTTGAGGCGTGGTTTACGAATGCCCAGAGCCGTTTATTGGGTGCTAAGAATGTCAATCAAATGCGCCTGTACGTAGCTCATAGCCAATCGTTTCAATTATACCAGATGACGTATGTAGAGCGACAGAAATTAGATGAGGAAAAAGACGATGGGTCAGAGATTTATGTGTACACGATGGCGTGTATCTAACGGCCGTTTCACACCGCATGCGTGAGCGGCACGTATTTTTTTCGGCGTGCATGTTAATCAATGAGTGGATTCACACAGAGAGCAGGAGCAGCGCGTGAGCGTCGAGAGGCGCGTGAGCAGCAGTGAAGCGGTTTTTGCTGCACTGCTCACGCTAAATTAAAGGTCTCGTTCTTCATGTTTTTTTGAAGCTTTGATTGTGTTTACAGTGTGCAACATAACATGTGTTCATGTTTCGCGTGTAAAAAAACAGTATTTTTCACACAATTTACTTATCTGTATACCGCTGTTTTCACTGTCCAAAAAACGGGCCGGTGACTTCCTTGTTCTATTAAGTCCCTCCTTCAGAAATACGTAACGAATTCTGATTGTGCCAGCGGTTCCTGTGTTGTGATTCGACAGCAGATTATCGCACGTTGCCCGGAAAGGTCACGCCTCTGTTTAGCACAGTTACAATTTCGTACATATGACTAGTGTAGCATAATAGCTTCGCAATGAATAGTAAACAAACATGGCTTTACTACAGTAAGTAACGTTACATAAACATAGAACAATGATTCGCGTTGCTGCAGCTAAACGAGCATGTGGTTAAACAGTAAACATTAGATATAATCAACAAATAATTTAAACTGATCATTACAAACACCAACAATCGATGGTGTCTGATTGAATTACTACACTTATTTAAAAGGTTTGATGGATTAGTTTCAATTCCCATCTAGTTAACAAAGCTAAACAACGTTGCACTTTGTGTAATGAGTTACAGAAACGGTTAAACGCACCAACTTAAATAATAAAATACACTTACCGGTTGTGGTCCATAAACAACGCCTTCTCCAGACAAAGAGGGAACTGCTCCATCTTTCAAGAACAATCTTTGTGCGAATCCGGCATTAAACTGATTGATATTGAGGAAGCTGTCCTCGGCAAAATGTGCTGCACATAGTTTTAAATGAGGATTATATTTTTCGGGAACCGAGTTAAACATAAATTGTAACCATTGATCTCTAAGCACAGCGTCCCTGGGAAGGCCAAACAAAGGTGAATTGACTCCGGCATGAAAATAACAGCGTCTCGACGACATGGCGACAAACACACTCTACAAACGATACTCTTCCTCTTCTCTGTGGGAGCTCAACAAGACCACGCACCCTTTTTTTGTGTATTCTTGTGGGCGGAGATTAGTCAAAAAACTGTTCTAATTAGGTCATTAAAAAAGGAAGTAGAGGGATGTAGTCCAAACCGGACGTTCGCTGTAGGCTTTGAAAGGGGACTTCTGTTAAATAAAATATCTCGCTAGGCATTGAACTTTGAGCTTTATAATTTTACAGGTATTATTAATGCTCTTACAGCAACATTACACACTAATAAAGTTTGAAAAATGGAATCGCGAAGAACGGGACCTTTAAAGTGAAAGCACACTTTTGATGGACAAAAATAAATATTTCACACAAAAAGTACCCAAAATGCACAGAATAAGCATGTCTAGTGAGTTTTAACTTTAACTTGATTAGGCAAATAAAAGAAAATCAAGACTCAAAAATATTTATAGGTAAAAACAGGTTTTTAATTATTTAGTTTGGGTGAAAGTTGTGTATTATATATAAAAAAACTAAAGTAAACTAGCCAGAAAATATTATATACAAACGTTCTTTTAATTTTTGTAACACACAGACAGCTACATAGGCTAGCACAACCCAAATCAAACCCGAGTGTGTGGTTTATTTGTATGTTTTGTTTTTTATCCGCGGAGTTTGCAGTCTTGTAAACATATCGAAAGTATGACTGAAACTAATAGATTGGAGCCATTTTCTGGGTTGTTTGTTGTTTAACATTTATATGCGAATGTTGTACACCTTCCCATAACAAAACTTTCAAGACTATCAATGTTATAAATGACCAACTTCTAAAAACAAATGTATAGTTGTCTTTGTAAGAAATGCTCGCTTCAATATATGTAGCTTTGGAGCCGTTGCTGTGACACTGTACAAACGCTTCCAGTGTGAATACTCTCGCGCGTCTGCAGTGACGATGTAGTTACACTGACGCGCTGCTCAAGTGCCGCTCACGTTTGCGGTGTGAAACGGCCGTAAGGCTGCATCGAAAGGTAACTTCGCGCCTGCTGCCATGTTGGATCTATAGGTATAAACAAACTGCTTCGGTGTGTCGCATAGACGTCGTCATGGTCTTGCTGCTCCCTCCCCGTTCTGTGATTGGTTCCCTAGATGAGGCGAAAATCTGGACCATGGTATCCAGACTGCCTAGCAGCGTGAATAAAATCATGCTGCGGCAAGGCAGCATGGGGAAAGCCAGGCTAAGTCAGAGGGGCATTTGTGCTTTTCAAAGGTGTGGTCAGACGCAGATGGGGGAAATGCTCCAGACCAATGGTTAAGCTCTGCGAACATGGCTTTCACACTGCGCTCCCAAGTATTCATCTTTTAAATGTCTGATCCCTTACTAACAAAACTGATTAACTACTTTTTTACACCCTCATCAACAAGGACTT
This sequence comes from Gila orcuttii, assembly GCA_026230005.1. NCBI lineage: Eukaryota > Metazoa > Chordata > Actinopteri > Cypriniformes > Leuciscidae > Gila > Gila orcuttii. The sequence continues at coordinate 36,958,815 of JAPDVR010000004.1, forward strand.
TTTAAACTCTGCTGAATTGTGCTTCACTGAAACCCGGCTGAAGATAACAGGGAAAACATGTGGTGGTGAATTGTGTTTCTACATCAATGAAAGTGGGTGTTTAGATGTAACAACACTGAGGAAGATGTGCTCTCCTAATTTAGAGGCTCTCTCCATAAACTGTAAACCTTCAATCGCCGCGGGAGTTTTCCTCATTCATTCTCGTCAATGTGTACATCCCTCCTGAATGCGTGTGTGAGTGCGGCGCTACAACAGCTGGCTGAACACATAACTGAAACAGAACAAAAAGTACCCAGTGTAACGATCACTAGTGAAAGTGCCCGGGATAACCATCATTGGAGGGCACTCAAACAATCACCACACATCTACAAATTACATTTCCCATAATCCTTTGCCCAGACTAATCAGCCATGATCACATTCACCTGTATGTCTTTACCTTGTTTAGCTCACCCCATATAAGCCTGGTTTTCACATTCATTCCCTGCAAAGTCTTGTTAGTCGTTTACACTGCATTTCTGAGCGTTCGGTCTGTTTTTCCTGTGTTCATGGTTTTCTTGATGCTCTACCTGTTCCCTCGGATTTCTCTTTTTTCCTCAGCCCTTAACTGCTATTGATTGGACTGATTTAGTGTGCTCTGACCTCTTGCCTGTTTTCGACTATGATTGTGAATTACCCTTTCAATAAAACTGCATTTGGATCCTCAACCTTCTTGTCTCAGGGCAGTTTGTGACAACCTGACTCTCTTTTATTAATTCTTGGGGATTTTAACAACAGCAACTCTCTCCCGTGAATAATCAAAATACAGAAAGCATGTTACATGTCCCACCAGAAACAGTAATGTTACATCACAATAAAGATTGCATATCACTCCGTCCCAAGAGCAGCTTTGGGGCTCTCTGATCACTGTCTAGTTCATCTTATACCGGCCTACAAGCAGAAACTGAAATCGGCTGAACCTGTAATAAGGACTGTAAAAAAGATGGAGTAATGAATGTTTTTGAAGCTGCTGCCACCGATCATATATGAGTTTCTGTGAGAATACATGCATTCTTATCATGACATTATTTTCAATCACTAAGGATGAACCATGGTTTACTGGGAAACTCAAACAGCTTAATCATGCCAAAGAGGATGCTTACAGAAGTGGGGATAAAATCTTGCATAACCAGGCCAGAAACAGACTACAAAGGAGATCAGAGTGACTAAAAGTAGCTACTCTGAAAAGCTGAAAAAAATAAAAGTTTTCAGTTAACAACCAGGCATCAGTCTGGATAGGCCTGAGGACCATCACAAAATACAAGTCACCATCTGTGGAGAATCAACAATTGGCTGACGATCTGAATGCATTTTACTGCAGGTTTGAGAAGCCCAGACTCACACCCCTCACCCGCTCTAACCTGCACTTTACACATACGCCTGCTGCTCCCCTCCTCCCCCATCCTGCCATCCAACCTATGCTTAAGGTCTGTGAGCCGGGTCTTCAAAAACCAAGCCAAGACGGTGTTTCACCTGCCTGTTTAAAAGTCTGCGCTGTCCATCTGGCCCCAATCTTCACACAGTTATTTAACAGATCATTGGAGCAGTGTGAAGTTCCCTGCTGCTTCAAATGCTCCACTATCATTCCGGTTCCGAAAAAAAAAAAACATCACTGGACTTAATGACTACATACCTGTTGCTCTCACGTCTGTGGTCATGAAGTCATTTGAAAGACTGGTGCTGGACTACCTGAAAGACATCACTGGACCCTTGCTTGATTCTCTTCAGTTTGCATACAGAGCAAACAGGACTGTGGATGATGCGGTCAACATGGGACTGCATTATATCCTGCAACATCTCAATAGACCTGGGACTTATGCAAGGATTTTAATTGGGGTTATGGGGTTTAATGGGGTTCAGTTTGTCCTTTAATACCGAATACACAACCAGCTCTCCGTGCCAACCCCATTCTGTCAGTGGATCACCAGCTTCCTGACAGACAGGCAACACCTTTTGGAACTGGGAAAACTCACATCCAGGACCCTCACAATCAGCACTGGCGCTGCTTAGGGTTGCATCTTCTCCCCACTGTTCTTCTCTCTGTACACAAATGACTGCACTTCAAAATACCCCTCTGTCAAGCTCCTGAAATTTTCAGATGACACAACAGTCATTGGCCTCATCCAAAACGGTGACGAGTCAGCTTACAGACAGGAGGTTGAACAGCTGGCTGTCTGGTGCAGTCACAACAACCTGGAGCTGAACATGCTCAAAACAGTGGAGATGATTTTGGACTTCAGGAGAAACCCCCCTGCACTTCCCCCACTCACCATCATGGGCAGCACTGTGGCTGCAGTGGAGTCATTAAGGTTCCTGGGCACCACCATCTCTCAGGACCTGAAGTGGAACAATCACATTGACTCCATTGTGAAAAAGCCCCAGCAGAGGTTGCACTTCCTTCACCAGCTGAGGAAGTTTAACCTGTCACAGGAGCTGCGAAAACAGTTCTACTCTGCCATCATTGAGTCTGTCCTGTGCTTATCAATAACTGTCTGGTTTGGTTCAGCTACCAAATCAGACATCAGAAGACTACAACGGACAGTCAGGACGGCTGAGATGATTATTGTTTCCCCCCTCCCCATCCTACAAGATCTTTACACAAAAAAAGGGCCAAGAAAAAACCCTCAAACCCTGGCCACTCTCTCTTTGAACTGTTGCCCACTGGCCGACACTACAGAGCACTGAGCATCAGAACAGCCAAGCACAAGAGCAGTTAGCCTATAACACAGGCTATATTCATCTTGAGCGATTAAACTCTCATAACTTTACATGGTCTACCATAACTGTACATTCATAACATCTAAAATTGTACATCTGTAAATTATATCATAAACTGATCCTTGTGTGTGTAAACATACTTGGCAAATAAAGCTCATTCTGATTCTGAATTATCTCAATGGTCATTGCCTGCCTGACTCAATACATAAAATAAATACAACATCATGTATGTCCCTGTGAACATACAGCAAATAATGTGCCTGTCAGTTGTAGCCAATAGAACAAATAGATGGTCGCGACAATTGTACATTTATCAAATCCCAAATTACTGCCGACAATTTACCAGTAGAAACAGTTAATGATGTGCAAGTTGTTCCTGACCTCCTTTTAAACCTCACAACATTCATTAAACACTAAATTATGCCATTATTACAAAAGCTGGATTCTGGAAATGTCAGCAGTGCATCTGTTCATGTCTCAGGTGGAAATATGATTCATATTCCATTAAGCCTATACATAAAATAGTACGTATGCTGCCTGAAATAAATGGTCTTGACCTTCATAAAAATGAGACTTTAAATGCAAATTAGCTGGAGAGGGTGCGAAATAAGAGCTCATCAATAGCTTTGGCATGAATACCGATGATAAATGCGTCAGTTTCATAATCAATAGCTCCCCACAGATGTAGGATGCAAATTCATATGTAAATATATGTAGAAGTCATCCAGCATGACCCACAGAGGTTGTAAATGTGAAAAGTAAGTTAATGGCAAAATGTTTGAATGCATTTGATAGTGCTTTTATAGTTTAGTCTTAGAAGTGACTTTGTAGGCTGCTGAAAGTTGTTTGCTTTAGTCTGACGAGAAACAATTGTACATGTGGGCTTATCATACTCCATGCACATGGCTGTTGCATGCCGATTGCTCCTCTATTGGTCCTTGGATGGTAGAGCCAGAACCTCCTCCAGGTTCCAGCATCCATCACTACTTTGGACCAACAATCCGTAAGCACAGCACGACACCAAATAGGCTTATTTTCCATGGGGTGATAACTGAAAGGGAAGACAGTCCATTCAATCATTAGACGCAGTCTGCAATGAGAATGTTGTTCATCCTGCAGTATAATCAAACCAAAAGTATAGGTTGGTGTCTGGCAACCACCTACTATGCTTTTGAGTCCTTGAGCAAAAGTCAAATCAGTCTGGATCAATGAAGATAATATTTGGAAAAAGCTATTAGTTAGCATTCCCATTGCTCAGCTGGTGCAAAACCCCATGGAATTATACAATTTGAATCTGCCATCTTTGCGCATGCAACCATTGACCGTTTTGAACCAATCACCTGAGCTGTAACTGTCATGTGACTTATCAATGTAATTTTGATTCCTCTTATTCAATGAAAATTCACATCCAATTTACCTCACTTGTACTATGCAGTTAAAAAACTGCAGTTGCTTTTTGTAAGGTAAGTGCAACTATAAACAATTTCACACTTGTTAAATGTATCCAATGTCAACTTTCAAGAAGTGACAGACAGAGGGTCTACTTTTAAGAAATGCTTTATGCAATTTGACTGCCTACTGCTGACAATGAATTGTTCAGATCGCTCAAAGTATGCTGTTGTTTACTTGCCACTGTTTTTGCACATTGACAAATAAATTACAAGTATTCACATTCTTCTTGCAGATTCAGTCTTGCGACTGAAATACCAATAGGAGTCTAAAGTTTGTTTATCTCTGTATGCTGAACAAACCTCAGACCTTTTTTTAACACATTGTCTGAAGAGTAATACAAATCTCCAAATCAGTCAAATAACAAACTATAAATAAGCAATAAACTAAAGGGAATAAACTCATTCAGTGTACTATTTTCTTTACTTTAATTTCTTTCTCAGGTAAATGCATTTATTCATATAATTCATTATTTATTTTGGGAATGCACAATTGGGAGCACAGGGACATGTGATATTGGAATAAATTATGCATTTAGAGCTAGACACCATTTAAGCGTAATGGGAAATGCAGTAGTAAATATCTCTTTACAGGTTTTTGTTATCACAGGAAACATCTAATATAAGCCCTTGAAAAGAAAAGTAATAACTATTTTTTTCTAATTTCCATGAAAATTCAGCAGATTAGCTGTCATTTTAATGGGACATTTCAGTTCATGTTCAGTCTCCTGCGTAAATTTAGTCACTGAAGTTAGATTAAATAATTGCAAATGTGGTATTAAACAGTGGATTTATTTGACAGCGCAAAATCAGTGCTTTTTTTTCTATTTGTCATATTCATTTGATCGTCTTTCTTATATTCATACTTCACTGAGTGCGAAATTACATTTTCGGATGCCAATTCTAATCTTTTGAAGAGCTCACAAAAAGAGTTCTGCATTCACCCACAACAGAAAACAATGTCTATATTGATTTGTTTATTTATTTAATTCATATAGTTATTAGCATGCAGTTTGTATTCAATATTTGTAATGGCTGGGTGGTAGTTGAAAGCACAAGACGAAGATGAGGGTAAATACCTAAAAATCTTTACTGAAACAAACTCAGGCAGGACAGACACAACCACGTTCAACATCAACGAGAACTGACAAGGGACTGAACAGAACAAGGAGTATAAATACACAGAAATACATAGAAATGAGGGAACTAACTAGACACAGGTGGAGGAAGATGAACTAATCAGGGACTAATGAGAACAGGTGCAGACTAGACCGAACATAATTGTGATATTATGCCCCCCTCGGAAAGGCGTGTCCTCTCGCCATGATGGCAACAACAGTTCAGGAGGTAGTGAATGAGGCGGAGGCTTAGGTGGAGGGCGTGGAGCTGGTGACGGATGATGATGAAGAGGAGTCGGTGGAGATGCCAACCGTGGTGAAGCTGAAGGTGGGAGGAATCAGGGAAGAGTCCAGACAGAGGGGGCGGACAGAACCCTGGGATCGATCGACGGAGGCGGAACCATGGTGAGTGGTGGAGGAACCGGCGGAACAGAGACACTGATGGACTGGGGCGACATCGCAGGCTTGGAAGCTTGGCGCTGAGCTGTGGGCTTGCGAGACTGAGGCGGTGACAAGGATCTGGATGACCGGGGATCTGGATGACTGGATGATGAGAAGGTCGGAGGAAGGGAGGAGTCCGATGATGCCGTAGTGGTGCAGGGTGTAGGCGAGTCCGATGATGCCGTAGTGGTGCAGGGTGTAGGCACAGCCGGAATCCCGGAAGTCCGATGCAGAAGCTGGGCGTCAACCACCGGAGAATGACCTGGAGAGACGAGTGAGCCCAGCGGAGCTTCCGGGCTTGGCCTCACGCCAAGCTGGTGGAGGGGAAGCCTGAGGCACAGAGGATGAGCCGCACGGAGTGAGTGCGAAGGCAGAGCCTAATAGCTGGACCACACCAGTGGTGCCGACGAATCCAGGGGACTGGCCGTGACGAGCGATGGAGATGGGACTAGGAGGCCAGGCAGGGATACAGGTTTAAGAGGATTTCCGGACGGGACCGGAGATGAAGATGAAGACTCTAGGATGGGGATTTGGGAGGGAACTGGATCCGCGGACCACGGGTCTATCAGGTCCAGGTTCGCTCCTGGCTCTGAGGTGGACTGACCTGCCTGCGTCGACTCCGGGGCCTTGATGTTCTTCGGCTCTGGTTTTTCAATGATCTCAGTGGGTGCCTCGGGCTCGCTGGCTGTGAGGGTGAGGCTTCCGTTCCAGAGACCCCAGGCCAGGTACCCCAGCCACTTCCGGTATCCAAAAAGGAGAAGGAGTTGCAGAGCTGGTGAGTCCATTTTTTGTCTCGTTTTTGAGAGGTTGGTTCCTCTGTAACGTCTGGGTGGTAGTTGAAAGCACTAAATGAAGATGAGGGTAAATACAGTCTTTACTGAAACAAACTCTGGCAGGACAGACACAACCACGTTCAACATCAGCGAGAACCGACAAGGGACTGAACAGAACAGGGAGTATAAATACACAGGATGAAATAAGGGAACTAACTAGAGACAGGTGAAGGAAGATGAACTAATCAGGGACTAACGAGAACAGGTGCAGACTAGACAGAACATAATTGTGACAATATTGACATACATATTGTAAATTATAAAAATGCTATTGGTGAAAAAAAAATGATCTCATATCTACATTGCTATAATCAGAGTTGTTCCAAGTAAAGTTCATTAAAGTTTGCAAAGTTCATGGATGAAATAAAAATAAGCTGTACAAGACCTGTTGTAACCAAATATTAAGTCAAGCTCGTAACTCAAGTATTGCCTCATGCAAGTCGTCTGGCACCATCCTAAGATCGACTCGCTCATGCTGTCAGCTTCACAATGCAGTCCAAACATTTACAGCATTGCTGAGAAAACACAGTTATACTTCACATGATGAATGCCGGCAAACCACAACTGGACACAAGCTGTTAAAAATATATCCAGTCCGAAATGTACTTGCTTGTCAATACAGTCAATACCAGCAAAACAGTATGCATTTTTTGGTTAGTGAAAATAAATCGATTTGTTCTGTTTACTGTCAAGTACTGTGCAGTAAAACTTTTTTGTTAAGTTTTGATTAATGTGAGGAACCACTCTGAATCATTCAAAGTGCAACGCACAACTCCTGGCCCGCTTTTCAACAGAAAATTATGTGATTCAATCTAACGACTCCATTACGGTGCATAACAATACACAGAGCTAAAATGAATTATGGACTAAAACATTGGCCCATTTAATCAGCTTATTCAAATACACAGAAGAACCATAATGTATGCAAAGTCTATCTTATTTGAGAAGAAATAAACATACGTTTTCCAATAACAGAAATCATAAGAATATCCAGTTGGTATGAGTAAGATTTAAAGGGATCCCACTGACTGTTATTATAATTATATATGGAGAAAACAGTTTAAACATTCTTCAAAAAAATCTTACTTTGTGTTTCACATGAGAAAGAAATTCAGTCACAATTTAGTATGGGGAACACATTCACTATTATGACCTTTGCCTCAATAAACTAAACAATAAACTAATTTATGCTTCAGGTGTTGTAGTGGTTAGTTTAGGTATTGGGTAAAAATAAGAGAGAATGTAGAATAAAGCATTAATATGTGCTTTATAAGTACTAATAAACAGCCAATATGCTATGTAAGCTAAAAAGCAACTAGTTAATGGTGAGAATTGGTCCCCAAACTAATGTTGTTACCATAAATTCATACAATTTTAGAACAAATTTTTTTTTTTTTTTTTAATTATACCTTTAACACATTGTGGGTTCAAGTGATTGTAGTTGAAACACTTCAAGAGCCTTAAAGGAACACGCCGACTTTTATGGACTTTGGCTTATTCACCGTATCCCCCAGAGTTAGATAAGTCCATACATACCTTTTTCATCTCCGTGCATACTGTAACTCTGTTTGAGGCACCCACCGCTAGCCTAGCTTAGCACAAAGACTGGATGTAAATGGCTACAGCTAGCATACTAATCCCAATAAGTGACAAAATAACGCAAACATTTTCCTATTTACATGTTGTGATTTGTATAGTCACAGAGTGTACAAATAACAAGGTCATATGAGACACAGACATCTTTTAACCGTATAAATACTGGGAACTATATTCTCAGAAGGTGAAGCACTGCTACTTGGGCGGAGTGATAACCGCAGCACCTGAGAGATGCACGTTGTTTCTAACGTCAACAAAACCAACGTGACTAAGTTTACCTCTAGCTCCGCTCATTTGTTACTGGGGCGATAGAGCGCGTTCGTGACAACACAATACTAACATTACAGGGGATACATGGAGACCGGGAACAACTGCAATAGTAGTTACCACCCTATTCATATAATAGTGTCACTAACGTTACATTAGATCTAGCTAATGGCACTGTTACAGTAGGCTAGTCATCTAAAAACATAACGGAACACTTACCGCAGCCACAGGTGATCCACTTTGTCCCGTCTGTGCTATCGATGGGATGGCCGTATCCATCAGCACACGTTTCATGGTCCGTGTGGCAAATTCCATTTTCTCAAAATAGTCGTCCTCAGTGAAATGTACTGAGCAAACACGATGGTCCTTGATGATCTCTTTAGGTGTGTTTGGATCGATATCCAGAGCAAGTAGCCATTGATTCATCAGATCAGCGTTTTTGATTGGAATTCTATGAAACATCATGGTATTACCTGGTCTCTCCTGTTTATTGTCGCAGCTCTTTACAATACAGCGAACACCCATGATTGTAAACTATGCTTTTACTATCTAGTAATTTCTGACTCTATTACTCCAACTCTGAGCGAACTCTCTGCTCCTCAGCACGGTGCGTCTCAGGTGCTGCGGTTATCACTCCGCCCAAGTAGCAGTGCTTCGCCTTCTGAGAATATAGTTCCCAATATTTATACGGTAAAAATATGTCTGTGTTTCATATGACCTTGTTATTTGTACACTCTGTGACTATACAAATCACAACATGTAAATAGGTTTAATTTTGTGATTTGTATAGTCACAGAGTAAATATTGGGAACTATATTCTCAGAAGGCGAAGCACTGCTACTTGGGCGGAGTGATAACCGCAGCACCTGAGACGCACCGTGCTGAGAAGCAGAGAGTTCGCTCAGAGTTGGAGTAATAGTGTCAGCAATTACGAGATAGTAAAAGCATAGTTTACAATCATGGGTGTTCGCTGTATTTTAAAGAGCTGCGACAATAAACAGGAGAGACCAGGTATAAACGTACTCGGTTACTAACGTAACCTCGGTTCTCTCTAGAGAGGGAACGAGTACTGCGTAATAGCTTACGCTAGGGGAAAAACTCTTTTCCGCGAGATATTGAAGCCAAAAATTATCCTTAATTTTTTATTAATGTAAAACGCTTTGCAGCAGCAAGCAAACATAGGCGAAACAGCTCGCGCGCCTATTGGTTGCTCTGCAGCAAATGCAGCAGCCTATCGAGAGAGACTCTGCGTGACGTAATGACCAATGGGGGCAATTCGCGCCCATATCGTCACGTCCCGCCAGAAGGGGCGTGGTCTCACCCTATAAATATGCTCGTTAGGCTGATACAAGCTGGTTTTTATCGCTGAAGCGAACCAGAGCGTATTCCACGCACGGCAAGATACGCAGTACTCGTTCCCTCTCTAGAGAGAACCGAGGTTACGTTAGTAACCGAGTACGTTCTCTTACGAGAGTATCTCTCGTACTGCGTAATAGCTTACGCTAGGGGAACACAATGCAACACGCCGTGCGTACAGGGATCCAACACCAAAGTCCCAGGGGCCGAAGCCCAGGGCTCATGTAGTGCATAATCACCATAAACTCACATAGAGTAGAGGAAGAGAGGCTGGAAGCGTCATTCCCTATAAAAAAGCACCCAGCGGGGCTATTATATGACAATCAAACACGCAGCCAGGGTGAAAGCATTCAGCCTGATCTGGGTGGCCATAGGTGAGTCAATACTCATGGGGCTGCAGTAAACTCAGCATCTGGGCCGCACAGCGGGGCAGATAGCACTGAATTTAGACCGCCAAAAGCTTAGCTTGTAAGGCGGGTACCTCCAGGTTATAGTATTTTATAAATGTAGACGGCGAGGCCCAGCCCGCGGCCGTACAGATATCTTGCAGGGAAACCCCGCTAGACCATGCCCACGAAGAGGCCACGCCTCTCGTGGAGTGCGCCCTGACACCCAAGGGGCACTGTAAGCCCTTCGCAGAGTAAGCGAGCGCAATGGCATCCACTATCCATCTGGATAGGCTCTGTTTTGAGTCCCTTGGAACGCCCGCCGAACAAAACAAAAAGCTGCTCCGTCTGTCTGAAAACAGACGAGCGTGACACATAAGCTCTTAATGCCCTGACGGGGCAAAGGAGACTTGCATCCTCCTCCTCACTGAGAACCGGAAGGGCAGACAGGGAAATTACCTGGGCCCTGAACGGCGTATTGAGGGATTTCGGGACATACCCGTGCTTTGGTTTGAGAATGACCTTCGAGTCATTAGGCCCAAACTCCATTCACGACGCGCTCACTGAAAGCGCCTGTAAGTCCCCTATGCGCTTCACTGAAGCGAGAGCCATGAGAAACACTGTCTTGAACGACAGGTGTTTCATGTCCACCAGCTGGATTGGCTCGAACGGGGCGCCTTTCATGGCCTCCAGGACCGTGGAAAGGTCCCACGTCGGGACTGAAGGGGGCCTTGGAGGGTTCAGCCTCCGAGCTCCCCTAAGGAAACGCACGACTAAGTCGTTTTTCCCCAGCGACTGGCCAGGCACCGGTTTTGCAAACGTTGCTATGGCCGCCACATATACTTTGAGCGTGGATGGGGTCCTGCCCTTATCCAGTAGCTCTTGAAGGAAGGAAAGCACTTACGAAACCCCGCACTCCACAGGTGAAAGGCTCTGGGCCTGACACCATGCAGAGAAAACAGACCATTTCGAGGAGTAGAGCCGCCTGGTAGACGGAGCTCTAGCCTGCGCGATCGTGTTTAACACTCCCTCTGGGAGGCTAGCGGGTACCCGTTGATGGCCCATGCGTGCAGGGACCATAACTCCGGGCGAGGGTGTCAAATCGAGCCCTACGCCTGAGAGAGGAGGTCTCTCCTCAATGGTACAGGCCATGGGGCAGTGCTGGCCAGCTGCATCAGGGCAGGGAACCACGTCTGGTTCGTCCAGAGCGGGGCTACAAGCAGCACTGGGCATCCGTTCTCCCTGATTCGGGACAGGAGGAAAAGCATATAGGGGGCAGCGGGGCTAAACATGAGCCAGCGCGTCCTTGCTTTTCGAGAAAAATTCCGGGCAATGAGCGTTTTCGTGGGACGCGAATAGGTCCACCTGAGCTCTGCCGAACGTTTTCCACAGCAGCTGGACCGTCTGCGGGTGCAGCGACCATTCCCCTGCTGGAACATTGTTCCTGGACAGTCTGTCTGGTCCCACATTCAGGTGACCAGGCACGTGCGCTGCTCTCAGTGAGAGCAGGTTGTGCTGAGCCCAAACCAGGAGGCGTTCCGTCAACCTGTAAAGGTTTCGTGACCTGACGCCACCCTGGCGATTTATGTATGCCACCACCGACATGTTGTCCGACCGGACCAAGACGTGGTGGCCTGTTATCTGGGGACAAAAACGCCGTAGCGCTTTGTCGACTGCTATCATCTCCAAGCAGTTTATGTGAAGGAGCTTTTCCCGTTCTGACCACAGGCCAGCTAGCGGTCTGCCCTCGAGCAGCGCTCCCCACCCCGAGGCGGAGGCGTCCGTAGACACCACCTTCACACTCGAAGCGGTCCCCAGGCTCACACCTGACTGATACCAGTCGGTTTTTCTCCAAGGTTCCAGAGCTGACACACACTGAAGGTCGACCCTGAGGCGAAACAGACCCGCTGTCCATGCCCTGGGTGGAACCCGCGCTTTCAGCCACATCTGCAGTGGGCGCATGCGGAGCAGGCCCAACTGGAGTACAGAGGCTGCTGAGGCCATCAGCCCCAGCATTTTCTGAAACCTTTTGAGCGGGACTATCGCGCCGTGGCGGAAGGATTTCACGCCGCGCTGAATATTTAGTACGCGCTCTGGTGACAGGCGTGCTGTCATGGACAGCGAGTCCAACACGGTTCCCAGAAAGGAAATTTTCTGACTGGGAGACAGTGAGCTCTTCGCCCAATTGACTGTGAGGCCCAGCTTCTCGAGGTGCTCGAGTAATGCGGCCCTGTGTTCTATGAGCTCCGATCGCGATCGAGCTAGAATCAGCCAATCGTCCAAGTAGTTCAGGACTCGCATGCCCTGAAGTCTCAGGGGTGCGAGCGCCGCGTCCATGCACTTCGTAAATGTACGAGGTGCTAGGGACAGGCCGAACGGCAGGACTGTGTATTGATATGCCTGGCCCTCGAAGGCGAATCTCAAGAATCGCCTGTGATGGGACGCTATTTGTATTTGGAAATAGGCGTCTTTCAGATCTATCGAAAACAAACCAGTCCCCGTAGCGCACCTGCGTGAGGATTTTCCTGGTCGTAAACATTCTGAACTGGCGTTTCACAAGCACTCTGTTCAGCTGTCGCAGATCTAAAATGGGTCTGAGGCCCCCCATCCTTTTTCGGTACCAGAAAATATCTGCTGTATAGGCCCCCTTCGCTCTGAGCCTGAGATAAAGGTTCTATAGCCCCTTTGCTCAGTAGTTTCGCTATTTCGGCACGAAGTAGATGAGATACTTCGTTTTTCACCGTAGTTTCGACGCGCGCCGTTTAACGGCGCGGGCGTCGTGCGAATTGTAGCGAGTAGCCTCTCTTTATAGTGTTCAGCACCCATTCTGATACCCCGGGAAGCTTTGACCACGCATCTGCGTGAATAGCTAGAGGCAGAATGAAATCCGGGCTCTGGCCGCGACAAAACGGCAGCTCGAGAGCCCGGGCATACTGGGAACACAACACCGTGTTTACAGCGTTCGAGGCGGGGGGCGCGCTGATCACAGCGGGCGACCTGGCCGCGCTCAGCTTCTTTATGGCAGATTGTGCAGAAAAAGCGAGCGGGGAAGATCCCGTGGGAATCGGCGTGTCTGTGAGAAAATGTGGGCGCGGGGCTGCGGGCACATTTAATACACTGAAAACACTGTCGTTCATGGCCGACTGAATGTGTGTTGGTTTCGTTTTTACAGAAACCATGGGACACGCAGCATGTAGTGTGAGCGGGCATGGTGACATGGGCGCTTGCACTACATTGTTTGCACAATCGACCGGAGTCGATTTTATTTGTGCTAGCCCTGCACCGTGGCGGGCTGTGTTTGTGTGTGGGAATGGGCACTGGCTGGGCATTCTTACAACACTCATAACACCTTCGGCCGTGGCCGGAACACCAGAAAATGCACTCTTTATTGGATTTATCTGGGTAGCCGTAAGAACGGCTTTTGTGCGCAGGCAAACGGGCTGTGACACCGGCTGACTCTCTGCGAAATACACTGGGACAGTCGCAATGTTTGGAACTGACCGAGCGAGAAGTTTCAGTGAAAATCCGGCCGCAGCGGAATCTAAACACCGTCGTTTTCCTAGAATGGCTAGGAAGATTTTGAGGCCTCGGGCTTGATCTCAATCCTCGGCCGGGGCCCGCGCTGAGGGGGGCGGCGTCCAGCAGAGCGAGAGCGCGGTCTTTGGTCTCGGGCGTGGCGGCGCTGTGAAGCGGCGGCGGCGGGCGGTGCAGGCTGCGGCTGAGAGCTGCGAGCAGGCGGCGGTTTAGAGCGACCTGCAGCGGAGCTCGAGCGCTTCGGAAGGAAGTGCTTCATGGCCTGCGAAGTTTTTTGCACCTCCATGAATCTGTCCGCGAAGTCTGTGACGGCAGATCCGAAAAGACCCGCTTGGGAAATGGGCGCGTCGAGGAACACAGAGCGCTCGGCTTCCGTCATCTCGGACAGCGTCAACCATAAGTGTCTCTCAGCCACGGTGAGAGAGGCCATGTTTCGTCCTATGGCCTGTGCAGCGGCTTTAGTAGCGCGAAGAGCGAGGTCTGTAGCGCTTCTCAGGTCCGCCACGCAGATCGCTCCGGGTCCTTCCTCGTCCAGTTTAAGGAGAAGGTCGGCCTGGAAAATCTGCAGGATAGCCATAGTGTGCAGCGCTGAAACTGCTTGCCCGGCGGCGGTGTAAGCGCGACCGTGCATGGATGACGTCACTCGGCAGGCTTTAGAAGGAAGCGTCGTGTGCGCGCGCCGTCCAGCGGAGGGCGGGCAGAGATGAGACGCTACAGCTGGTTCCACAGGAGGAACAGAAAGGTATCCTCTTTCCTTCGCGCCATCCACAGAGGAGAAGGCAGCAGAAGCAGAGGTACGCAGCCTGGCGGAGAAGGGGGCGTTCCACGATTTCGTCACTTCCTCGTGAAGTTCCGGGAGGAAGGGCGCGGGCCGCGATTTCGTCGGAGCCTCGTCATTTCTGAGAAAGCGTCCGTCCATTCTGTTGCGCGGCGGCTGCGCGGGCGCCTCCCAATCGAGGCCGATGCTTTCAACGGCCTGAGAGAGCAGACGCATCAGCTCAGTCTCAATGCCGGCTCTCTTACCAGTGGTCTGGCGGGAAACGCTAGCGGAGAGGAGATCCACAGAGCTCGCCCAATCCTCACTATCGGACGCCAGAAGAGAACACGCCTCGGAGGGTTCGTCAAGCTCGTGGATGGACGCGGCGGCAGGGGGCGGCCGTTGTCCGTCAGTGAGCGACTCGAGCGAAGCCGGCGAAGCTGGCGGGCGAACCGGCGAGCTTTGGCGGGCTGGAGAAAGCTCGGGAGCGCGCTGGGCGCGGCGCTTCTTGCGGCGCGGCACCACGGCGGGCTGCGGTGAAGGCTCGGAGAATGATGCCAGGCGCGTCCTCAGAGTCACCATGGACAAAAGCTCGCAATGAGGGCATCCGCCGTCAGCGAGCGCGATAGCCGCGTGATCCTCACCCAGGCAGGAAACACAGATGACGTGTCGGTCTCCATCGCTGAGCGGGGCGCGGCACGAGCCACAGGAAGGCATCTTTAAAAAGACGCTGCTCTTTTGAGAGAGAAGTGTAAGTCGCGTCAAGTAAGCGAACAAACACTTCTCAACAGAGAAATACACAGAGTGTTGAAAAGGATATATAACACCGGAAAGCGCAGCAGGTACGGCAGTTGAAGGCGGCGAGGCCAGCGACTCCAGAGCTCGTCCCGCTGAAAAGCTTGCTTCGACGGCGCGGCTTCTCACTCCGGATCCAGCGATGCGTGTGCTTCGCTGAAGAGGTAAAAATCAGCTTGTATCAGCCTAACGAGCATATTTATAGGGCGAGACCACGCCCCTTCTGGCGGGACGTGACGATATGGGCGCGAATTGCCCCCATTGGTCATTACGTCACGCAGAGTCTCTCTCGATAGGCTGCTGCATTTGCTGCAGAGCAACCAATAGGCGCGCGAGCTGTTTCGCCTATGTTTGCTTGCTGCTGCAAAGCGTTTTACATTAATAAAAAATTAAGGATAATTTTTGGCTTCAATATCTCGCGGAAAAGAGTTTTTCCCCTAGCGTAAGCTATTACGCAGTACGAGAGATACTCTCGTAAGAGAACCATGATGTTTCATAGAATTCCAATCAAAAACGCTGACCTGATGAATCAATGGCTACTTGCTCTGGATATCGATCCAAACACACCTAAAGAGATCATCAAGGACCATCGTGTTTGCTCAGTACATTTCACTGAGGACGACTATTTTGAGAAAATGGAATTTGCAACACGGTCCATGAAACGTGTACTGAAGGATACAGCCATCCCATCGATAGCACAGACAGGACAAAGTGGATCACCTGTGGCTGCGGTAAGTGTTCCGTTATGTTTTTAGATGACTAGCCTACTGTAACAGTGCCATTAGCTAGATCTAATGTAACGTTAGTGACACTATTATATGAATAGGGTGGTAACTACTATTGCAGTTGTTCCCGGGCTCCATGTATCCCCTGTAATGTTAGTATTGTGTTGTCACGAACGCGCTCTATCGCCCCAGTAACAAATGAGCGGAGCTAGAGGTAAACTTAGTCACGTTGGTTTTGTTGACGTTAGAAACAACTGTGCGTCTCTCAGGTGCTGCGGTTATCACTCCGCCCAAGTGGCAGTGCTTCGCCTTCTGAGAATATAGTTCCCAGTATTTATACGGTTAAAAGATGTCTGTGTCTCATATGACCTTGTTATTTGTACACTCTGTGACTATACAAATCACAACATGTAAATAGGAAAATGTTTGCGTTATTTTGTCACTTATTGGGATTAGTATGCTAGCTGTAGCCATTTACATCCAGTCTTTGTGCTAAGCTAGGCTAGCAGTGGGTGCGTCAAACAGAGTTACAGCACACACGGAGATGAAAAAGGTATGTATGGACTTATCTAATTCTGGGGGATACGGTAAATAAGCTAAAGTCCAAAAAAGTCGGCGTGTTCCTTTAACATAAATATCATCATCAGGGTTTATTATTACATGCAGGCACTGGAAAACACACCAAGCCTCCAGCTTTTCTGCCTAGGCAAGAAGAGACTCTTGAAATCAATTGTCTTTGAAGCTACGAAGGAAGAAGATTGCAGAGCATTGAGAGACGCTCACTTGCAATAATTATTCAGTTCATGGGGAAAAGGTAAATGGCATTTAAGAGGCCTCCCGCTTGTCCTGAAATCTAACCCCACTCTAGATTCTGTCCAAGCAATTAAACCATTCACTCCAACCAACAGGGAAGGCATTGACAACCCGTAATTATTTGAGCAGACTACACTTTGAAGAGACTCGTTCATTTTACCATCGACCGCCCATTTCGGCAAGTGACAGCACAGAAGATGGACTCACAACGAATTAATGGGTCGAGTAAAGAGTGCCAGAGTCGCTGCTCAGTCAGTTCGCTTTTTGAAGTACAAATTTTCTCATCATCATCTCCATCATGGCTGGATGACCCTTACTCATTGCCTCTAACTGTCCGTTTTTAACCTCTGTCCAGCTCATAAAATGGTAAAATATATTTCCAGAGTGTGTGTAATGCTTTACTTGAAACAGATCAAACAGCTCCAGGAGTCTTAATGGAAGTGGCAACCTCTACGTTTCATACTGAAGTGCTCATGTGGTAGGATTATGAATTTAAAACAATGGGGTAGTTCACCCAAAATAAAAATTCTATCATCATTTACTCTTAAATTATAAATGGACAGACATCACTTTCATGCTTAATCCTGCATCACTGATCTTTGCACAGAAGACCGATCAGGTTTGACATTCTGCCATCTCTAGAGTGTGATCAGATGGTCAGCACTTCATCGCCATGTCAGTGGGTAGTATTGACGTATGCAGGAGCTTGAACTTGCCCTGAGGCAAGAAACTGGATCAGGCAAATCACTGTAAACAGAACGAAACCACATAGCGAAAGCGAGTGCTGAGCAGTCCAAAGACCAGGTCCAGCACTCACCAATTTTGTTCAATTTACACATATTTTTCTGAGTCCATTGTATGCATTGGTACAGATACACATATTCAGTTGCTGCAAGGAAGGGAAACCAAACTTCCCTACCCAAAAGTGAATTATTTAATAATGTTTGTGGACAGAAAAAAAAGAAAAAGGATACATGAAAGGAAAGGAAATGAAAGGAAAGTATTACACTGGGCAACTAATGTTAATTCAAATTAAAATAAATCTGCAAAAAATGCATAACTTTTTATTATATTCTATTATAATGTCTGTTTAATTTTCTTTTCTGTTAAAATTGGCAAAGATAATTACTGCAGTGCTTCTGGAGATTCATTTGAACACCTACTAATCTATACAGTGGGTGCCGTTGCCCCCGACCAAAAAAAAAAATTGATTTTGAAATAAAGAAAGAAAGAAAGAAAAAAAGAAAAAGAGTAAGAAAGAAAAGACCCAACAGGCTAATTCAGGTTAAATATGGCTTGGCTAGCAGCTATGAGATTGTGAATATTTCATTATTTTCATTATTATAACTTTCAACCCCCTATTTCTGTAGCCATCAATGCTCTTTCCCCTTTAATTATTAATTTTTAATGTGTAAAGTACTGATAGATGGATTCTGCAAAGCCTCCTGCCAACATGATCTACATTTTATGTAGTTTTCTTTTTTTGTTTTTTTGTTGTTGCCTTTTTTAGTATGTACCATGTATGTATATAGAGGCTATACATCAGTGTATATATATATATATAAATGTGTTTGTTAGCCTCATTGCTGGCATCTCTGAAAAGCTATCAATGAAAAAATGAGTTAAAAATGTTCATGCTTTAGTAATGTATCACATTAAAATGTTTGATATTTGCACCAGCATTGTAAACAGCAAGTTAATTATAATACTTACACAGCAAACTGTTTGTGTCAACTCCCCATTTATACACATAAAATGTATTTATTTTTAATATGATTACAATTATACAAAGGCAAATTACTCTTATTACTGGCTTGTGAAATCACAACAGAGTCAAGATACACATCTCCATTTGGTATATACATAACCATATGATGTGAATTCAGTTTACCATTCAAATAACTTTAAATAATTATCCAACCCAAACTCAATGAGAAAAATTGGCAATTGACATTCTACTAACTTTGCAACTAACTATATATCAACTTTCCAATAACCCTAACAGTCTACTCCAACTCTAATGAGAGTTAGTTGACATGTAGTTGTAAATTAAAAAAAATAGTTAGATGACACAGTTTTTGCAAAGTTACTTATAGTTAGTAGAATGTCTAAAGTGGACATCTTACGAATTGATTCATATGAAAAAAGAAGAGATTTTTACAAAACAAAAGTAATTATAAAAGTCCACACCCAGTCCACACAGATCGTAACAAAACATTCAAACAAGATTGTATGAATTCATTTGAAATAGCCACCAACTCACGAAAATGTACAGTAGTAACAAATTGCTATGATAGTTTGTTGATTCATCCCATGAGGAGCAGGTGACAACAGTCAGGACCAAATAAAGATTATGAAATGTGTCTTTCTTACTAGAACTTACCAGAAAATTTAACTGTAAGAAAAAAACTATGAGCTTCTGGAAGACTTGCTCTCTGCCAGAATGCATATAACTCAGACCTTGAGCTGATCGATTACACAACAGTGGTGTATTCTGACCTGGTCCAGAGCAGTAACATTCTCAGCTTCATTCATCTGAATATTTATCACAAGGGTGAAGTATTCCCTCCCTCCCTCCCTTCAAGTTCCCCTAGTTTGTGGCAAGAACAAGAGGAGAGGAAAATAAAAAAATGCCAAGGAAAAAGCTATCAGTCTTCGATTTTTCACCTTAGCATTGAAGAAGTATCTATCATGTGTCATACGGGCATTTGTAATAGAGGCACGCTTGCTTTGCAACAAGAGACTTCATTGATCCAGAGGAGGCTGCCTTCATTCCAGCCCAGCGGAGCTGCAGGATTGTTTGTTGCTGGCTGGCCAGTGATCCTGGTGGGTGGGAAGTGCCCTCAGTCTACACTAACGGAGACAAGCAAAAAGCCAGGGGAGAACATTTCAGAGCACACCACAGGCTTAAATGAGAAGCTGACAATGACAATTGGTTTCTCCATTATGTTTTTATTTTTTACTACAAACCAAGCCCATCTGTCTGAAACAGTTACACCTGGAAATCACAGCTATTATGACCCAGGGTTTGGACACAGGACTCCAATATAGAAATATCAGAATTTCTCAAAAAAAAAAGAAAGCTAGGCGAAGATGTTATGCAGATGTGCCCAAAGCATGACTTCAAAGTGAATAACAAATTTTATCAAATAAACAAAAATAATGCTAAAAAAGCTAAAAAATGTGAATTTGAGGGAAAGCATGTAAGAATATATATATTTTTTTTAATTATAAAATATTTATTTGTTAAAATAACATGTTTTAGTAAAATGTGTCGATAGCAAAGTTAGTTGTTATGGGAAGAAGGAGGCGGGAACCAGCGAACGTTCTCAAAGTGTAATAATCATAAAGTCAATAAAGAACAAAAAAAAGACGACAACCCCTCACGGCCGACTGCCGCCACACATAATAAAACAGCAACAAAACACAATGTAAAGTCCAGGCCTGTCCTTTCTCGTCCTTCATTGTCGTCGCCCCTCTTTTTATGCTTATGCTCCTCTGTAAGAGATACGAGACCAGTGCGTTGCGCAGGTGTTGCTCATTATTAATCATGCCACCAGCCTCACACCGTTCCCTCATGGCCCTCTGCCTCGTCCTGCTTGCCACAGTGTCATAAAAGTTCTACAAATCTCATCAAAACATGCAAGTTTATATAACTTGTCCCTACTTAAACCTACACCAGTGGATCTCAACAATTTTGACTTCAAGGCATTGATGCATCACGGTTTCCACAAATATATTAAGCAGCACATCTGTTTTCAGCATTGATAATGAGACGACACAATTTTCTCAAAAAACAGGAAACTTTTTATGTTTGTGGACTGAAAAAGCAAGCTTTTGAAAACGTCTCAGGTTACGACTGTAACCCTAGTTCCCTGAGAAGGGAATGAGACGCTGCGTCGATGACACTTTGGGAACGCCCCTGCGTGATTGCGTCTGAAGCACTTGTGTCAACTAGTCCAATGGCGAGAGTGAGCGACACGGGCGGTTGACGTCACAACCAGAAAAGGATAAAAGCACATCCAGTCTGACTGGCGTTAGCTTCGATTTAGCCGAATCAAGTTGATCACAGGAATGCAGGGAGTATGACAAAGTGACGCAGCGTCTCATTCCCTTCTCAGGGAACTAGGGTCACAGTCGTAACCTGAGACGTTCCCTTTCGAGGGAACTCGCACTGCGTCAATGACGCAGGAGAATGCCCAAACGCCATACGAACAAGAGCCTGTCTGTGTGAATACTGAGAGCACAACTAAGACAAGAGCTCCTGTGATGCCCCAGGTCGAAGTTGTGAAAGATTACAAATGTGAGCAGAGAGGACCACCCTGCCACATGCCACATCCTGCAGGGATACCTGCTTATATAATAAGGCTTTCTAAGCCGCCATACTCCTGTCCTGGCCTAAAAGCACCACGGTGGAAATATGCGCCAACTGGTTTCCCCCCAGGGATACACCACCAAAAGGGACATGGTAGGCAGCTAAGGCCACCACGTACACCTTCAGTGAGGAAGGGGATAACCCTGTAGAAAACGAACCCCCAGTAACTCCAGCACTGTACCAATCGGGCAGTTAACTGGGCCCCACTGTCCGAGATCCGCACTATGAAGTGAAAACCCATCACTTCAATACAGTTTACTCGTGGATGGAGCTCTGGAGTGAAGTATGGTCTCCACAACCTCAGTTGAGAGACCAAAGTCTATGAGTTGGGCCCCCTCAGAGGCCAAAGATATATTAAACCCACAGGTTTAATATCTCTGGGGTGGGGTGATTTTGTAGGGTCACCCCTTCCACTTGAGACCGAAGGTCCCTCCTGACCGGAATCTCTGAGGGAGAGCCGTCGAGGCGGGACACCAGGTCCGAGAACCAGTCAGCTTGGCCAGTACGCAAACAGATCCACCTGTGCCTGGCCATTAACCACCCAAATGTGCTCCACCAACTCGGTGTGGAGCCTCCATTCCCCGGGCCTCAGCCCCTGCCTCAACATCTGCTCCTACATTCCTCTAGGGACCACAAGAGAATCTGGTGTGCCAGTTTGCATAGTGGACGTGAACGCAGATCCCCTTGATGATTTATATTGGAGATTAAAGATGATGACGCCTCCAGAGACCCTGAGCTGAGCGGCCTTCCATTACCTCTCCCCAGCCAGTGAGGGAAGCATCTGTCGAGAGTGCAACTTGATGGCAAAGAGCTCCTAACACTGGACCCTGTGATAGGAACCAAGGTTTCCTCCATATGACAAAGGCATGGAGACACCGCTGCATGATCTTGATCATACAAAGTGGGTTTCCCCTCGGGAAGAACCCATTTGGTCCTGAGCCACCACTGCAAAGGTCTCATGTACAGCAGGCCAAAGGGTATCACATTGGACGCCACTGCCATGAGACCTAACAGTCTCTGAAACTGTTTCACATTGCGTGACTGGCCTAGCTTTAACTCTTTCGTGGCTGTGAGGAGAGCAGCTACACGAGTGGGCGGTAAAACGGCTCGCATTGTGACTGAATCCCAAACAACACCAAGGAAACTGGTTATCTGTAGTGGAGAAAGCAAACTCTTCTTGGCATTGAGTCTCAACCCCAATTTCTGAATGTCAAGTCAAGTCACCTTTATTTATATACTGCTTTTTACAATACAGATTCTTTCAAAGCAGCTTTACAGAGATAACAGGAAAATAATGTTATAATAATATTGTTAAATATAAAATTAAATGTCCCCAACTAAGCAAGCCAAAAGCCAATGGCGACAAAGGCGAAGAAAGGCGGAAAAGGCGACAGTGGCAAGGAACCAAAACTCCATCAGGTGACAGAATGGAGAAAAAACCTTGGGAGAAACCAGGCTCAGTCGGGGGGCCAGTTCCCCTCTGGCCAACGAACGAACAGTGTATGATTATGATTCAGGCAGCATTACAGGTCAGATTGGATATATTATGCAGTCCATCTGTTTGAAGACCGGACTCATCACGCGCGTATGGAGACGAGTTTTTTGAGGATCAGTGCCGATGGCTGTCATGTCGATGAGTTACTTCAGGAATGCGTTGTGGTCGTGTCCAGGTGCAAGTCAACCATCTGATCTGGATATGGCCCGGGTCCGGCTGATTACAGTTAACCTCGGAATAAACAAAGACTAAATTTAGCATAGATGGCATTCTTTTTATGGTGTAGAGAGTACATCAGGTGTTATAGGAAGTGTTCCCGGTTCTGGCTGACCTACTATATATAGCCTAAGAATCATTTAAATGATTTGAATAATAGGATTGTATAGTGTTCTATGTGTGTGCCAGGTTGAAGAGATGTGTTTTTAATCTAGATTTAAACTGACAGAGTGCGTCTAACTCCCGGACAATGTTAGGAAGACTGTTCCAAAGTTTAGGTGTTAAATAGTAAAAGGATCTACCGCTAGCAGTCCATTTTGATATTCTAGGTATTATCAACTGGACGGAATTTTGAGATCACAATAGACGTGAAGGACTATAATGCGTTAGGAGCTCGCTCAAGTACTGGGGAGCTAAACCATTTAGTGCTTTGTAAGTAATCAGCAATATTTAAAAATGTATACAATGTTTAATAGAGAGCCAATGCAGTTTTGACAGAACCGGGCTAATATGGTCATACTTCCTGGTTCTAGTAAGAACTCTAGCTGCTGAGTTTTGGACCAGCTGTAGTTTGTTGCGTGCAGGGCAACCACCCATAATAGCATTACAATAATCTACCCTTGATGTCATGAAAGCATGAACTAATTGTTCTGCATTTGTCATTGAGAGCATATGACGTAATTTAGATATATTTTTAAGATGGAAAAATGCGGTTTTACAGATACTAGACACGTGACTTTCAAATAAAAGATTGGCATCAAAGAGCACACCCAGGTTCCTAACTGATGACGAAGACTTGACAAAGCAGCCATCAAGTGTTAGACAATATTCTAGCTTATTATGCAAGGAAGTTTTTTGTCCAATAATTAGAATCTCTGTTTTTTCAGAATTAGTAGGAAATTACTAGTCTTCCAGTTTTTTATATCAGCTATGCATTCCATTAATTTTGTGAAGTGGAAAAGTTTCGTCAAGACGTGAAGAAATATAGAGCTGAGTATCGTCAGCATAACAGTGAAAACTAATGCCATGCTTCCTATTGATATCTCCTAAGGGTAGCATGTACAGAGTGAACAGTAGCGGTCCTAGTACTGAGCCTTGTGGTACTCTATACTGAACTTGTGATCGATAAGACATCTCTTCATTTACTGCTACAAACTGATAACAGTCAGATAGGTATGATTTAAATTATGATAATGCAATTCCACTAATGCCAACATAATTTTCGAGTCTATTTAAGGGGAGACACTACAGGTGAATAGGGTATTTTTTTTAACTAGCAGATATCACATGAAACTTTGCCAGTTGATTACCTACATTAAGATGAGAAAAAAAATGAATTATAAGTTTTCTGTAATTTAATGTTTAAATATGCAAATGAGGCAGTATCTAATTAAATATGTGCTAATTTGCATATATTTTAAAAAACGAAATCTGAGTATTGGATAAAGTATTGGATCAAAATTATTTTTTCATTGTGTTGACATATTAGATGGGGAAAAAATTACAGAGGGATTTATGGATATCTACTTTTGTCATCCTGTAAATCAGAATATACTGCCAATAGCCTTAAAAAAATGATTTTCGCCATGTTTTTTGGAATAAAATGTTATATAAATCAGGCTAGGAATAATATATTTACAAATCCCTCAGTAAGTGTCTTCATAATATAACTAGGTACAAGACTGGAAAGTTTAGTGTATATAGGTGCTACTGAAGTGGAGATTTCAGACTTGGAGTATGAGAGAAAAGTCATTTTGAGAAAACGGGCTTTAAAGATTTAGCATCAGCCAATGAGATTGCGCATTTAGAGTAAAATCCCCCCTTTTACTTTCACGATTGGTTGCTGATAAAAAGGAAATGACCATATTTGGATCCGGCAGTATTGTACAGGAGAGAGAGAGAGCTTTCTAACGGTGTGTGTGATGACAGGGTGCAGATCGCGGAGCAGGGGGATGATTTATAACGACAACTTTTGATGAATTTATGAGAAATCTACAGATGCAAACAGACAAAGTGTAGTAAAATAAAGACCTAAATGTGTATTTCAGACTTTTTTTTCACCACAAGTCTGAAAGAAGACATGTTATTGAAGACAAATATCCCAAAATCTCAAAATTGACCAGTGAAAATTTTGTGGTCAATAGTATAAAATGCAGCACTAAGATCGAGAAGCACTAATAGAGAGATACAACCACGATCAGATGATAAGAGCAAATAAATTGTGACTCTAATGAGAGCTGTCTCAGTAGTATGGTACGGTCTAAATCCTGAATGAAACAGATACCATTTCTACCAGATAGACTCGGGAGAATAATACTGTAACAATTAACCATTTATTAACAGCCCAGCAAGCAATATATGATAAAGTTCTTTGGCGTATGCCCCGTCCGTAGCTCGCAATCTGAGAGTACGGATTTCCTGCCTGAAGATGAAGGCAGGGTCGCAGCCGACCCCCTGTGAGGTATGGGAAAGGGCCATCCTGGTGGTGGTGGGGGGGATGGAGGGGAAGGAACCATCTCGGTGGTGGTGGGGAGGATGGAGGTAAATGGAAGCGTCAGCATCTGCGAACTCAGACGTGTCAGTACCTATCTTATATACCACAGTATTAGAACACGATTGTACAGATGAGAAGGTAATGAGTGACGTAACAGTTGAGTCTTACCGGCAGAACTTATGCTAGAGCTTCATTTCTTTCTAGAAAGGAACATAGTTGTGAGGATACTGATACTTTCCAGTATCTTTGACAGAAAAGCTAGATTTGAAATTGGCCTGTAATTGACTAATTCTGCAGGACCAAGTTGCGTTTTTTTAAAAAGCGGTTTAATCATAGCCAGCTTAAATGTTTTTGGTACGTATCCTAATGACAAATATGAATGAATCTATGATTTAAGAAGAGGATCTATGACCTCTGGAAGCATCTCTTTCAATAACTTAGTCGGTATAGGGTCTAGCAAACATTTAGATGATTTAACGAGTTTGGAAAATTCTTCCTCTCCTATAGCAATGAATGAATCAAATTTTTCCTCAAGGAGACTACAATGCACTGCCTGATGCAATACTGTAGTAGACAGCTGCATAGTTGCATAATTTTCTCCCTGATATTATCAATCTTGACAGGCGGGAACGGAGCGAGTAAAGCGAAAGTAATTCGCAATGCTCATAGTCATAGACAGATCATGCTCTGTTCCAAACAAACAACACATAAATTGTGTGTATCCCCACCCGTAATGAAACGAGGGCAGGGAGGAACACACAATCTAAAGTTTTGTTTACTCGCCATAATATTTATGCTTGTGACTGATATAGTGACAGACAACAATAAATAAAACAGACAGTATGAACACAGAGCGCTTGCTGAGGCACAGAAGCTAACGCCGGTCAGACCGGATGTGCTTTTATCCTTTTCTGGTCAAGACGTCACCCGTCCATGATGCTCACTCTCGCCATTGGACTAGATGACACAAGTGCTTCAGACGCAATCACGCAGGGACGTTCCCAAAGCACCATCGACGCAGCGCGAGTTCCCTCAAAAGGGAACGGGGTTCAAAGTGCAAGTTTTTGAAAACGATACTGTTATTGTCTCGTGTAAACTACAAAAATGTGAATTTGTGAAAACGGTGATGTCATACGCATGAATATTATCGTCGCTGCCCGATGAAACTCACGTATGTCCAAAACGGTTACTTTTCAGGAAGTGAAAAAAACACTGTAATTTCAAAAGCAGTTGAACGTAGCGTTGCATACTTGGCACGGCATCCTTAAATGTAACCATATTCTTGCCAGTGTAATGATATAATCCACATTTGACTAAAATCGAGTTTAAAGGGACATACGTGCATATTTTACAGTAACGGTGGTCGATACGCGTTCTTCCGATCATTAATTAGAATGACCAAGTCGCGTTTCATATTGACAGATGAATAGGCTACGCTCAGTTTATTAAATAGCCTACGTCTCAGTTTATTAAATACGCTCAGTTTATTAAATGTCTCTTGCAAACTATGAAGGGACAATGAATCAATACACTGACATGGCAATGCTAGACTGATACTTTGTTAGCACAGTCCTACCGTAATTTTGTGAATTATCCTGTGAACAGTTGTCAAAAACAAACGTTTGCTGATACTTTACCTCACAGTGTTATTCGGCTATCCAATGCTGAGCTTCCAGAGACGCTTAAAGGGGAAATGAAACGTCCATGTTTTGGCACTAGTAGTAGCTACATATATTAGAAAAATCACATTGCCTAAGATTGTATTTTAAAAAGTTGTTAAAACCACAGATATGACAAAATTATTTTCGTAATTTCTAGCTAGCTATCCATCTAGCAACTCGCCATTTTGGAGTGACGTCACAGCCTACGTAACGGGGTTGGTTGGTTCTGTTGGTGAGTGAAGAGAGTGAAGCGTTTCTGGACCGGACTGAATACGCACTTGATTTGAAATGGAGGAAGACGAACTTGAAAGACCTGTTAAGCCTGTGTGTCCCATTGCTTATGCATTTGAGCTGATATGACGTGGGAACCGAGCTAGGGTGACCACCTGGCTAGATCTGTTGCAGGTCAGCAGACCTGATTTTGCGGGACACAAGGGAGAGAACTTACTATTATTATACTAGGTGAATAAATATTGATTTTATATTAGATGTCTTTTTGCAGTGATGTTAACATGCTTTAAATTGCTAATAGGCTTTATAAAAATGCACTGACCGGCGCTGTGAACGTCACTAATAATATAAAACTCATTTTAACAGAACGGGTCTATTCAATCTAAATAATTAAGTGAAAATAATAATCGAATCGCTAAAAAGCACATTTCCAAATAAGCACATAAACTCCATCAGGAAAGAAAGATTAAATGCTTTCTCACCGGATTCAGTGCATCTTGAATTTATATTTTTTGTCTGATCTGGCAGCTTCGAGTAGGGCCTTCTCATTCATTATGTGTCTGTAGAACTCCTGGCAGGTGTAGCTCGTACCTGTCAACACTACCGTTTTGAGTCTCCCGTAGGCCTATTTCACATCCATCTCCTGCATTTCACAACCATCTCCCACCCCCTTCCCGTTTTGTTATTTCTCCCGTGAAACTCCCGTAATTTGTATGGCCCAAATCTCGTTATATGCAGGGATGCAAACGGAGCACTTTATTTTAATGCAAAAATGTTGTTAAATGCGTAGTTTATTCCAAGCGCGCTGTATCTTTTTTATGGGCATGATGAGCGATGCTCAATTTACAAATGAATCACTCTTTTTTTGAGTCGATTCTGTTCAAAGACTTCACCAAACATGTTGGCAGATCTGTCTAAATCGGTTCGTGAATCAGTTTGAATGATCTGTTCGGTTTCTTGCACGCACTGAATCACTGAAGCGCTTTCAATTCACACTCGACTCGGAGTCGTAAAAGGAAGATTTAAGAACATCAAGAGCGTTCATTGGATAAAGTGGCGTAGAGCTGCAGTCTAGTGAAAGCAAATCTGCAAATCTATGATATTGTTTGCCAGCGATGAAGATCTTTATTAGTTGAACATCTTGATGTCTGGTTGAACATGATGTCTGTGAATGAATGATTCCACAGGACGATACATTCGATTTCATTTAATTTAGGTAATACATTTTACAACCAAACCGATTATTACGCCACGATAGCACGATCCATCTGCTGTCAAGACGCTGATCTTGATCATGTATTGCAACCATGGTGTTGACAAGAGACAGGAATATGATGGCAGACATCGCGAACAATGTTTCCATGTGCAGGTTGTTAACGTTAGACGTCGTCTTTTTGTCTGGTACTAATAAAGTTGACTAGCTTAACACTAAGTTAGCATTAGCTAGTTCATGCTTACAGCTATTAGCTAACAATGACTGTACCTAATGTTAGTTGTTCGCTGGTTCGACCAGCTTACATGCATCTTTCACTGTATTTTACTGAACTGAGCCCAGAGCCAACAAACCACGTGACGTCACCGGTTATTGCACAATGGCGGCGCCCTTGCCACGAAAGATATAACGGTTTCTTTTTTCTTTTATATGTGCAGGGGTGCCCAAACTTTTTCCTATGAAGGGCCACAAATCAAACTTGATTGAGGGCCGTGGGCCAAAAGTAAATTTTGCATCATAAATCAAACTGTATTACATTAAAGTTGCTATGGGTTTATTTATTAATTTCTCTTGTCTGTGTGCCGCCTTGATTTCTCCATTATTGCGTTTATTTTGTTGACGTTAATTGACATCAAGTGTCGCAAAGCACGCGGTGCTGCACCTTGAATTGCGCATTTACAGGAAAAAAAACTAATTCATTTACATTTAATTTAAACATTTAATTTCAGTTTACTCTGTTGTAGTTCAACAATAAAACAAACAAAAATGTTATGTCAAATTAGAAATGACGAATGAAATAATCGGTGTCGACGGTATCACCCCCTCTCCCCCCATCTCCCCCCTCTTCCCGGACGGTATGGTGGGCCAAATCAAAGGTTACCACGGGCCAACTTTGGCCCGCGGGCCCTAGTTTGGGCATCTCTGTTTTAAAGGGATACTCCACCGGTTTTCCATATTAAACTATGTTATTCCCTTAACTAAGACAAGTTGATACCTACCTCTCTCGTCTCAGTGCGTGCATTCAATCGCTCTGTCTTCCAGTGAAACTTTTTTAGCACTTAGCTTAGCCCAGTTCATTCAATATGGGCCAAGCAGTGAAGCGACCAAACACCTCCACGTTTTCCCTATTTAAATAAAGTTACTCGAATAGTGTAACTAGACCATAAACGGTGACACAAAATAAAACGTTGCGCTTTTCTAAGCGTGTAAAATGGATAACTATATTGTATGGCGGAATACCATAGCAAGTGCTTCGACTCGGCGCAGTAATATCATCACTCCTCTCTCCCCGCTCCCTCTCCTCCTCCCTCTCATTTCAACGGGAGCGGGGGGAGAGGATTTTTCTCGAGTGATGATATTACTGCGCTGAGTCGAAGCACTTGCTATGGTATTCCACCATACAATATAGTTATCCACTGAAATGAACCTGAACATTCTATCCGTCGAAAAATCTCAAAATCGGCAAAATGGACATACGCGGTTTTCATCGGACAGCGACGTTATGTTCAATCTATAGGCGCATAATGTTTGTTTGCAAAGTGACATCCCAACTTCTGGCCTGGCAGCATAATACAGCGTTTTAGTCGTTTTTGCCGATCCATGTGAACGGGGATCATTTTAATTATTCCAAGGAAAAATAGTTCTGTTTTTAGTACATTGTTGTTGTGTAAATAACATACCCTTAGTTTTGACATTTTCAGCCCTGTCCATATCCAGTTCTATCCGAAGAGATACAGAAACAAGAAATTGTGTCATCGGAACAAATCCGCATGCAGATAATGGTTTCACTTACGCAAATGTTCATGAAAGGAGGTATATTTTATAAAATTATAGTTAACTCATTGTCTGAAAGTAAAGATTTTTAAGGTTGTATTGTAAAATATTTAAAAACTTCCATCAAAAAATAGGACAAGCATTTTTAAGTTTCAAGGTTTTGTTGCTAGGGCGTAGATTTATGGTTAGATATTTCTTTGCTGTGAGATAAATCCGCTGTTGTGGAGACTGTTGAGCTATTTTAAACCTGCAAGTGCTTTAGCCTGACAGACAGAACATAGCCCGGCATCCTCATTAAAATTCTACACCTCAAGGTGTCTTAATCTACTGATAAGGCAAAGCTCATAATCCATTGAAGGAGATTGTGGGCTAAAAGTCCCATTTACTGTTGAGGAACCATCTCCTTTACCGTTTCCTGTTTTCTTCTCTTCTTTTTTTCACTTTAAAAGTTTGACTTTCCAAACTTAATTTATGATCATGATAGCATTTTCAACAGGGGGTCCAAGAAAATATGGCATATATATATATAAATGTATATATACATTTTTATATATATATATATATATATATATATATATATATATATGTTTTTTTTATAACATATATATATATATATATATATATATATATATATATGTTATAACATACAACATATATAAAAAAACATAACATATATAAAAATGTTTTGTTTTTTTGTTTATTAAAAAAAATATATATATATAAAAAAGTAAATAACATTAACATTTAAAACAATTAAAAAATAAAAATAAATAAAAATTAAAAAGCAAACATAATATTTCTTAATTTCTAAGAAACTTAATGTAAACTGAATATTTGTTTTAAATTAACTATTACAAATAATAAAAAAAAAAATATTGAATAACTTTTGAATACATATTTACATTTATTCATTTAACATATAAATTGTGTTGCTGAGAAAAGCTAGCATTTTTTATATTAAGGTGTTTTTATATTAAGGGACCCCTGGTCAGAAAAGTGTTTCTTCTAGATATTTATCTAGAATGGATCAAAATTTCCTGAAATATTTTGATATATGATAATCTCACAAATCAACATCTGCTACAGGACACAAAACACCTACTCACATAATACGGTGCACGTCTATTGGAAGCAAAACTGTTCCATGAAATCAAACCGTGATCGCACTGAATGTAGAACAGGTGTAACCGAGGTCCCATATGTCAGTGCTATCCTGAAATCTGTTGAAAATTATCATAACCATTCGTTCTTGTACACAATATCTGTGAGATGTTTTGACAGGTGTTGTAACGACTGAGACAAATCAGACACAATTATTTGTTATAGTTAACAAATAATATTTAAAACTCACTCTGGGATCTGTGGTCCCATCCCCCAACAAGGGCAAAAAGGGTATTTGGTTACCATGACTACGATCAGATAAGTTAGTTTTATTGCTGTTAAAAAAATGTGATCATGTGGTCCAGACAGAAACAGACTTGAAAACAAACTTTGCTACATTAATCAGACAAACGGATCAATAAATGAACCTGCACCCCAGAAAAATTGTGTGAATGACTTACTGTTTTGTGTAGTGTCTTTTATTTCTATTCATTTATATTTTTGATACTGTGGATTATTTTGATAGAACCAACGGTTAACGTAACCTCACCTATACAATGTTTGGTCTCTATAACTTGGTACTTTGAAGATCGAAATGACTGTGTACATGTCAATAACAACAACATATTAGTATTACAATAATCTTTCATAGTTTCTTCATCAGCTACCACCCATCCAGCGTGCACATGCAAATGAGCACCCCTGGAACAAAGACCCATAAATCAAACTCTCCCGCTTGGAAACTCCACCTTTCTTATTGGTCGAACCAACCCTGAGAGGTGGGACCTTTCTCAGGCTTTAGATTGCATCTACACAAGCCTTTCTCTCTCTTGACTTCTCTGTATGTTCGCGGTGCTGTGCTGTCCTGCGTGGCCTCAGCAGGCCCCAGGGCCCAGGCCTTGACCAAACCAGCCATGTGCTCATTCAGGAGAGAGAGGACTCTCTCAAGCACAACAGAATCAAGGACAACCTCAGGAGTTTGGCACAATGTCTTCATTCAACGCAGAAGAAGTCCATCGTAACTCCTACCATTTGCTCTCTTAGCCATCTCTTCCTATGGCCTTCACTGCTGCTTCTTCGGGTTGATGTCTGCATGGACCCCCCACCGGTCCCGGGCAGGCTGTGACTGTCACTCTCCCAACAGAGTCGAACTAACCACGCAAGTTCTTCATATCTTCTTCATCCAACGGAGAAGAAAACGATTGCAACTTCAACATTTGACACTCACAGAACCAACAACGTCAATTTTCAACAACTTCAAGAATTGTATCCACTGCAAGGCCATGCAAGTATGCTTTTTAAGAAGGTGCTTTGAAAATGATAATATTGATGGTTCATTTTTATAGTTAAATGGATCTTTTCCATAGTTCCATTTCCTACCTCCAGTTTCATTCTGTCACTTTAACCATCTACCTATGAATGCATGAATGAATGTGTAATTGTTTGTATGTTAGTTATGTTTTCGTGTTTTTGTTAAAACTTATGCACAATTATGTATTTGGTTCTGATTCTCTGCTTGCATACAAAGTTTACTTTATGATTTATATTGTGACTACATGCTCTTAATAGTACTGTACAGTCAGAAAGACATTTCCCTTCCCCGGAAATGAATATTTCTTAGAATTAATGAACAATTAACGCTGAGTGTTCACAAGACAGACAGGTGGGTTGATTGAAAAAATAATTGTACTACATTAAGTTAATTATATTAACTGATCCAAATATTCATAATCAATTATAACCAGTTAATTATTAATTCATAGGTTATTTCATAAGAGATAATTTGCTACAGTGTCTAAGCCCACCTCCACATCATCAGTGGACCATGCAATGAAATTTACAAGCCAATTTATCAGAACTCTGCAGCAAGTAACTCAAGTGGTTAAGCATTTCAACAACCATCAGAAACCAAGCCAAAAAACTGTGAACGTCATTGCTGTGTCTTTAACTGATTACCAAATCAATCAATTTAATATCACAATATTTGAAAATGTTAATGAATTGTTGCTCAAATGACCACAAAAGATCATCAAGTGTGTCTACACAATATTGGTTGCAGCTCTGATTTATAACTGAGGTAAAATTAAAAAAAGTCATTTTTACCCCCTGTAATCTGGCTCCAAATCTCAGGTGAAAATTTACATTTTGACCCCCTGAACAAAATAGTGGATTACTCAGTAAATATACACATCCATGTAATTCAATATTTTGGCTTTCAACACTATTTATATTTGTCTTTCTTCAGGAAAAAAAAAAAAATTGACAAAATGCAAAATTTGAGCCTTTGGAGTTTCTGAAACTTGGTTGATTTGACACAGAATGACCTAAACTAAAATGACTAGAATGACTAAACTAAACTCTAAAACTTTTCACACGTCAGGAGTTTATGTGTAATCATGAATCTCAGAAAACAGAAGTGCGTTAAAAAGCGGCAGGCACTCACATTAAGGTCAAGATATATACATACAGCCTGCAGCTGATATCACATTCTTCCAGAAAATTTCTCAGCTGTTAGCTACAATAACATACTTAAAGTACAATTTCTAAACTCTTCGTCTGACTCCCATTTCATCTGAGAGGCTAATTTTGACACTGTATGGGGTGGTATGTCATGATAATTACAATTTAATTACATAAAAAAAAAAAAACAGCATTTTGTGATGCTGTACACTCTGATTTCGATGAATAGCATTATAAAGCTGCAAACTTGACATTGCAACTGTAACACGCGCGTCCTACGGTCTTAGCATAAACCAGTTCCTAATGTCTTGGACCAGATCAGAAGACTATGTTCGCTCTTGAGCCAGTGTTGCAGCAAGACAAGGGAAATAAATCACAGAAGACAGGATTTTAGTTGGAAAAAGTAAGTATTTCTCTTTTATATTCCTTATATTAACTTTTCAGTTTGAGGGAAAACAAAAAACAAAAAGAAATGACAGCTTCAATAAAACAATTCACAAAATCTTTAGTTGAACTTCTTGAAATAAACCAATTTGATTTGGATAATAGACCTTGTGTGCTTAATAGTTCTGTAATTCTCTCTTTGGTTAGTTTTTTTTTTTTTTCTTAGTTATGAGATTCCTTGTTTATTCGGTTTAACTAATTTAGTCTGTAGTTTGCTTTAGCTATAGCCATTTACTCTTAATTAACTTTGCTTCTTTCCTTTCCATGTAAATTATATACCAGTCAAAACCCAAATTTCAATTATTTAACTCAATAACCTCTGGATTCTCTCTTTTCAAAACAATTTCAATAAATAACAACAATTGGGACAGTGAATTTCAAGTAAAATGTCCAATGACACACCAAATCAGAGTTCCTTTCAATTAATTGTCCTTGATGGAAATACACAAAAACTTAGCTCAGTTCAATGTCCGTCCTGTTTCAATGCTCAGTAAAGAATTGCAGATATCCAACTCTAAGATGAAAGTGAAAAAATAAATGGTTCCGGTTCAAAATTTCAAATAATGTCCAAGAGAGGAGAAAAAATGTATACGTATGGTCCTACCACTTTGATGAAACCAAAAAATGTTGTCCAAGTTCAGGAAAAACCAGGTTGGCCCACCAGTTTCCACCAACGTTGAGCACTTCATTGATGGCAGAACTCAGAGTCAGAACTCCAACCTCCACGTTCAGTTTCAAAGAGGGATATCGAGGGACAGAGAACAACAAAATAGAGAAGAGAGGAAGAAAAAAAAAAAGAAAAAAAAAAACCTTGTGAAGACAAGTCAGAGAAATCACAATTAATTACAACTCCCATTTAACAACAGTCACCACAATAAATGTTTTAAATTACATCAATAATGAAGAATGACTTCTTAAATTGTTCTATCTGCACTCGATTAGCTTTTAGCTCATACCACATGGCTAGCAAACCTCAAAACAAAGCAAAACCCCTTTGTTTTTGCCTGCCGTTGTTACGAATTGACAGACACTAGGGGATCCATTCGCAGCATTTATTAGAGTAGTCAACAGGCAGGGATCAACAACAGCAAACAGGGCAACGGAGACCAGGCAGAGACAAACCAGATACAAGCAGAGGGTCGAGGCAGGCAGAGAAGAATCAGAGTCCAGTGAAAAAGTCCAGGGTCAGGGCAGGCAGAGAAGGGTCAGCAACGATAAACAATCCACAGGTCAAACACAGGAAAATAACGCTCATAAATGCAGTAACAGTAAAACAAGACTTCACCGTGAGTGAATGAATGAACATGGTATAAATAGACAGACTAACAGGATGAGACACAGGTGAATGCAATCAGTGAATGAGGTACAGGTGAATGTGATCAGTGATAAGTGATGGTGAGTCCGGGCAGTGAGTTATGGGAAATGTAGTTTGTGAGTGATAATAGTCGAGTGCCCTCTGGTGGCTCTCAAGGGCACTCCAGCTGGTGACCGTTACAGCCGTGTCTAGATCGCCTTAAGAGGATTTAGCATTTCCAATTTATGCATTAAATTATTATTAGTATGACTGTATTATTATTATTATTATTGTTGTTATTATTAGGGAAGGCCTACTTTTATTGTTAAATTGATAGGCTATTATAATTACTTTGCCACGCAATAATTAAACTGCGCATCACCGCATAGACACGCTGCGAGGATAATCCCAGATAGCACAAGTCTATTTGATGTGATGTTTGCATCTGGATGACGTATTTTTAAGAGTGTTTGCTCATCTGCAATACGTCTATAGGACATTTCCTGTCAGATATCAAATAGACGTTTAGAAGATGTCAGTTTAACATGCATTCTAAATCATTACATCTTAAAGACATCTTCTAAACGTCTATTTGACATCTGACAGGAAACGTCCTATAGACGTATTGCAGATGAGCAAACATTCTTAAAAATACGTCTTCCAGATGTAAACATCACATCAAATAGACTTGTGCTATCTGAGATAATATTATATAGAAGCTTGCTTAGGCTGAAAATTATCTAAAAACATTTAGGTCGATTATACAATGAATTATAGGCCTATAATTGAATGTATACACTTTTAATTTACCACTTCAATCACATTTTCTAAATAGGGTATATTTCTCAAAAATTATACAGCACAGTATCATTCAAGACCATAAAAACACTGAACAATACACAACTATAACTGATTAAGATAGTTCATGAACTCACTCACCAAGAACGAAGTGCTAACGATCAGAAATAATCCCAGATGAACCAGGAAAATATGTTTGAACGCGGTCCTCGTCGGACGAATCAGCTCGACTTCTCATTTAATTCTCTCTCAACTTTTTAACTGCAATTGACGTGCGTCACTGCTCCAGCGGCCATTTCACTATTTTTTCCGTGACAAGTGACTCTCAAAATTCTCTAAATCGCGCTAGTAATGACGCAACCCACTAAGGGTGGAGCTAATCCGAATTGTTCAATTTATTTATTTTTCTAGTTCATTACATTTACTATGGAAGCTTGTTTCCGCCACAGAATGAAAAATAAAAAAGGTAATTGCGACTTTTTATCTCACAATTCTGACTTTATTTCTCAGAATTGCGAGATATAAAGTCAGAATTGCGTGATATAAAGTCACAATTGCGTCCCAGATAGCACACTTCTATTTGATGTGATATTTACATCTGGAAGACGTATTTTTAAGAGTGTTTGCTCATCTGCAATACGTCTATAGGACGTTTCCTGTCAGATGTAAAATAGACGTTTAGAAGATGTCTTCAAGATGCAATGATTTAGAATGCATGTTAAACTGACATCTTCTAAACGTCTATTTGACATCTGACAGGAAACGTCCTATAGACGTATTGCAGATGAGCAAACACTCTTAAAAATACGTCTTCCAGATGTAAATATCACATCAAATAGCAGTGTGCTATCTGGGGTGTTATAAAGTCGGAATTGACCCTTCGCTAAGCCCCGCCCTCCTTAGTTACTGTTGCTACGCCTGTCAAGCTTTCGCGTCTAGCACATATATTACAATGTGTATGCACCGGTGTCAGACATTCCCAATGAGATAATTAGTAATTTTTGGCGAACATGTGAAATATCTGAGAGAGCAAGACAAAAGGGACTGCAGTAGGCATTCGAGGGATATATCCACGACATAATACGCAACCGATTAGAGAATAATTTCATAAAAATTGAAGATAAAGCCTATAGTCGCAGCAGCAGCGCCTCATACGCTGACCATTCACATGGGAAACACACAAATCGAGGAACAGCTATGTTCGTGCACAGCAGGGTAAGTGAAATATGAAACTAATCTAATAATTATAAATCAAACAGTTTATCCATAAATCTTGTGGAATAACACTAACACCGGGAGATCCGCGATCGGATTTGGTTAAAGTTACTCAGTCAGGGGTAGTAGGCCGTCGATTAACAAAATGCTGAAATATATTTTAAAGTATGTCAGTAAGCCTCCCTCTTGTCTTTAAACGTCTTATTTTACGTTAAAACATGTGCATCATGAACAAAGAACCGTAATTATTTCCAACTTCCAAGCAATATGTGTTTTTGTTAATCCTGTGGACATGTAGTTGTGAATGGGGTCTCCCACACTGCTTGATCCACGCACATCATTTCTCACCTTGGCTTTTAGATTTTCGGGAAGGAAAAAAATTCCTCTCCCCCGTCCAAACTTTTACGATACTGGGTATCAGATTTGCACAATCCATACGCACAACGCTTCGGCATGTTTCCCTCGCTCGAAAGCTTGCCAGACCTCCCGCGCCTAGTTACGGTTGCTAAGACACGATTGGCCAGTGGCGGTTTTCGGGCGTGGCTTAGGGAAGGGTCAATTGCAAGAAAAAAAGTCAGAATTCTTAGTTCTCTTACGAGAGTATATCTCTCGTACTGCGTAATATCTTACGCTATGGGGAAAACCTCTTTTCCACGAGATATTGAAGCCAAAAATTATCCTTAATTTTGAATTAATGTAAATGTAATGTAATGTATTAATGTAATGTAAAACGCTGTGCAGCAGCATGCAGACATAGGCAGGACAGCTCGCGCGCCTATTGGCTGCCCTGCGGCAACAGCAGCAGCCTATCGAGAGAGGCGCTGCGTGACACATATCCAATTGGGGCATTTCGCGCCCATTTCGTCACGTCCCGCCAGGAAAGGCGTGGTCTCGCCCTGTAAATATTGCTCGATAAGGCTGGTACACTGATTTTCATCTCTTCAGCGAAGCATCACGCATCGCTGGATCCGGAGTGAGAAGCCACGCCGTCTGAGAAAAAGCACACAGCGGGACGAGCCATTGAGTCTGAAGTCGCTGGCATCGCCGCCTTTAGCCGCTGTACCTGCTACGCTTTCCGGCGTTATATCCTTTTCAAACTGTGTGTGTGTGTGTGTTCGCCGCTGCGACACAAATTTTTTCACTGTCTCTCTCTCTCTGCTAAAAGAGCTGCGTCTTTTTCAAGATGCAAAGATCCTGTGCCTCGTGCCGAGCCACACTCAGCGACGGGGACCGTCATGTTATCTGCGTTTCCTGCCTGGGTGAGGATCATGCGGTTCTCGCTCTCGTCGACGGCGGATGCCCTCACTGTGAGCTACTGCCTATGGTGACTCTGAGGACTCGCCTGGCATCCTTCTCAGAGCCTGCACTTCAGCCCGCTGTAGCGCCGCGCCGTAAAAAGCGCCGTGCCCAGCGCGACCCCGAGCCTTCTCCTGCCCGCCAAATCTCGCCGGTTCGCCCGCCAGATTCACCGGCATCGCTCGAGTCCCTCACCGACGGACAGCGGCCGCCGTCTGCCGCCGCTTCCTCCATTGAGGTCGACGAAACAGCCCCGAACCTTCTCCAGCCCGTGATAGCTCGCCGGTTCGCCCGCCAGCTTCAACAGCTTCACTCGAATCGCTCGCTGACTGCCAACGGCCGCTGCGCGCCGCCGCTTCCGCCATTAATGACGACGAGATAGCTGCATCTGTAGAGAAGGCCAGCTTCAAAACCGCGGCTAGCTTTCTTTACGTTATAAGAAAGCTACCCCGCCCCCGCCCCCCGTGGGCATGCGTCACCGGCGAAATGAGGAAAGAGTGTGTTTTTAGTCCCGCCGAGGCCGGACCAATCTCCATTTCTCAAACATTTCTCAGCTCATCTTAGTTTGAGCGGCTGAAAATGTCAATATGGCAGCGGTGAGCCTGTTGTATAACACGCACGCCTGCAAACAAACGCCGACACACAAA
Source organism: Gila orcuttii (assembly GCA_026230005.1). Classification (NCBI taxonomy): domain Eukaryota; kingdom Metazoa; phylum Chordata; class Actinopteri; order Cypriniformes; family Leuciscidae; genus Gila; species Gila orcuttii. The sequence continues at coordinate 36,998,353 of JAPDVR010000004.1, forward strand.
GAACTGTGATGACGCTCTCCTATCTGCTCGACGCCCCCCGTGGGCGTGCGTCACCGGCGAAGTAAGGAAAGAGTGTGTTTTAGTTCCGCCGAGGCTGGACCAATCTCCATTTATCAAACATTTCTCAGCTCCTCTTAGTTTGAGCGGCTGAAAATGTCAATATTGCAGCAATGAGCCTGTTGTATTACACGCACGCCTGCAAACAAAAGCCGACACACACAAAACTGTGATGACGCTCTTTATCTGCTCGGGCTATTCTAAGCTTTCGTCGTTTCCCCCTGTGGCTCAGTGACGAAACCGAAGCCTTCACACGGGAGACCCGTGTTCGAGCCCAGCTCTCGCAGCGGATACAAATTTAGTCTCGCCGCAGCCAGACTTACACCCAAACTTTTCACTCGTTCAGTTCCGAGAAAATGTGACTGTTCCAGTGTATTTTGCAGTAAACAAGCCGGTACCATGGCTCGCTTGCCTGCACACAAATGCCGTTTCCACGGCGACCCAGAAAAATCATGTAAGCAGTGTATTTTCTGGTATTCCGGCCACAGCCGATGGTGTTATGAGTGTATTAAAAATGCCACAGCCCAGTGTTCATTTCTACACACAAACACAGCCAGCCAAAGTGCAGGGCTCGCACAAATGAGTTCGACTCATGTCAATTGTGCATTAATTATAGTGAATGTGCCCACAACCCAGGTCCCACAAACACTACACACTCAATGTGCCACGTTTTCTGTAAAAGAAACCAACACACATACAGTCAGCTAAGGCCCACGGTGTTTAAGTCTCGCCGCAGCCAGACTCTACCGAAACTTCTCGCTCGTTCAGTTCCAAACAATGTGACTGTTCCAGTGTAGTTTGCAGTAAACAAGCTGGTACCACAGCCCGCTTGACTGCACACAAACACCAGTTTTAAGGCGACCCAGATAAATCCCAAAAAGAGTGTATTTTCTATAAGTGTATAAGTGTTGTAAGAATGCCCACGTCTCAGTGCCCATTCCCACACATAGACACAGCCCGCCACAATACAGGGCTAGTGCAAATAAAATCGACTCATGTCAATTGTGCAATAAATGTAGTGTACGTGCCCACAACACAGTGCCCACAAACACTACACGAAGCATGTCCCACGGTTTCTTTGAAAACGAAACCAACACATTCTTAGTCGGCGCGAGCCAACAGTGTTCCCAGTGCAGTGAGTGTGCCCGCTATCCCGCGCCCACATTCCCTCACAGACATGCCGAACCCTATGGGGCTCGTCCCGCTCGCATTCTCTCCACAACCTGTCAGAGAGAAGCTGAGTGCGGCCGGGCTGCCTGCTGTGATCAGCGCACCCCCCGCCTCGCTCACTGCAAACACAGTGTTTATTCCCAGCACACCGGAGATCTCTGGCCGCCGTTATGCTGCGGCCAAAGCCCAGATTTTCATTCTACCTCTAGCTATTCACGCAGATGCGTGGGCGAAGCTTCCCGGGGTATCAGAATGGGTGCTGAAGACTATAAAAAGAGGCTATTTGCTGCAGTTCTTTCGACGCCCCCGCCGTTGCGCGGCGCGAGTCGAAACGACGGTAAAAAACAAAGTATCTCATCTACTTCGAGCCGAGATAGCAAAACTACTGAGCAAAGGGGCTATAGAACCTTTATCTCAGGCTCAGAGCAAAGGGGGTCTTTACAGCAGTTATTTTCTGGTACCGAAAAAAGACGGGGGTCTCAGACCCATTCTAGATCTGCGACAGCTGAACAGAGCGCTCACGAAGCGCCAGTTCAGAATGATTACAACCAGGAAAATCCTCGCGCAAGTTCGCCAGGAGGACTGGTTCATGTCAATAGATATGAAAGACGCCTATTTTCAAATACAAATAGCGTCGCGTCACAGGCGATTCTTGAGATTCGCCTTCGAGGGCCAGGCTTACCAATATAAAGTCCTGCCGTTTGGCCTGTCCCTGGCACCTCGTACATTTACGAAGTGCATGGACGCGGCTCTCGCACCCCTGAGACTCCAGGGCACGTGAACTTTTGAACTACTTGGACGATTGGCTGATTCTAGCTCGATACGATCAGAGCTCATAGAACACAGGACCACATTACTCGAGCATCTCGAGAACCTGGGTCTCACAGTCAATTGGGCGAAAAGTTCGCCGTCTCCCAGCCAGAAAATTTCTTTTCTGGGAACAGTGCTGGAGGGCTCAGCAGCTTCAGTACTCCAGCTTGGTCTGCTTCGCATGCGCCCACTGCAGCTGTGGCTGAAAGCGCGAGTTCCGCCCCGGACATGGACCGCTGGCCAGTTTCGCCTCCGGGTCGATCTAGAATGCGTTTCAGCTCTGGAACCTTGGAAAGTAACCGACTGGTATCAGTCAGGTGTGAGTCTGGGGACTCCCTCGAGTGTGAAGGTGGTGTCCACGGACGCCTCCACCTCGGGATGGGGAGCGCTGCTAGAGGGCAGACCGTTCTTTGGCCAGTGGTCAGAACGGGAAAAGCTCCTACATATAAACTGTCTGGAAATGATGGCAGTTGACAACGCGCTACGGCGCTCCTGTCCCCAGATAAAAAGTCACCATGTCTTGGTCCGTTCGGACAACATGTCAGTGGTGGCATACATAAATCGCCAGGGCGGCATCAAGTCCCGAAACCTTTACAGGCTAACGGAACGCCTCCTGGTCTGGGCTCAGCACAACCTGCTTTCACTGAGAGCAGCGCATGTGCCTGGTCACCTGAATCTGGGACCAGACAAACTGTCCAGAAAAAATGTCCCAGCAGGGGAATGGTCGCTGCACCCGCAGACGATCCAACTGCTGTGGGAGACATTCGGCAAAGCGCAGGTGGACCTGTTCGCGGCCTACGAGAACGCTCACTGTCCGAAATATTTCTCCAAGAGCGAGGACGCGTTGGCCCACGTCTGGCCCCGCTGCCCCCTCTATGCTTTTTCCCCCCGTCTCGCTCCTGCCTCAAGTGCTGGAACGAATCAGGGAAAACAGATGTCCAGTGCTGCTTGTGGCTCCGCTCTGGCCGAACCGGACTTGGTTCCCAGTCCTGATGCGGCTGACCAGCACTGCCCCGTGGCCAATACCATTGAGGAAAGACCTCCGCTCTCAGGCCAAGGGCTCGATTTGGCATCCTCGCCCGCAACTATGGTCCCTACATGCATGGGCCGTCAACGGGTACCCGCTAACCTCCCAGAGGGTGTGTTAAATACAATCAAGCAGGCTAGAGCCCCGTCTACTAGACTGCTCTATTCCTCAAAGTGGTCAGTGTTCTCTGCCTGGTGTCAAGCTCAGGGCTTTTCACCCGCAGACTGCGGGGTTACGGAAGTGCTCTCCTTCCTTCAGGAGCTGCTGGATAAGGGCAGAACCCCATCCACGCTCAAAGTATACGTGGCGGCCATAGCGGCGTTTGGAAAACCGACGTCTGGCCAGTCACTGGGGAAAACGACCTGGTCGTGCGATTCCTCAGGGGAGCTTGGAGGCTGAATCCTCCCAGACCCCCCTCAGTCCCTGTGTGGGACCTTTCTACGGTTTTGGAAGCCATGAAAGGTGCCCCATTCGAGCCAATCCATTTGTCAGACATGAAACATCTGTCTCTTAAAACGGTATTCCTTATGGCTCTCGCTTTAGTGAAGCGCGTAGGGGACTTGCAAGCGCTTTCGGTAAGCGCGTCATGCATGGAGTTTGGGCCTAATGACTCAAAAGTCATACTCAAACCAAGGCACGGGTACGTGCCCAAATCCCTCAACACACCGTTCAGGGCCCAGGTTATTTCCCTGTGCGCTCTCTCGGTTCATAATGAGGAGGAGGATGCGAGTCACCTTTGCCCTGTCAGGGCACTGAGAGCTTATGTGTCCCGCTCGTCTGCCTTCAGACAGACCGAGCAGCTCTTCGTTTTGTTTGGCGGACGATCCAAGGGACTGGCCGCATCAAAACAGAGCCTATCCAGATGGATAGTCGACGCCATAGCACTGGCTTACACTTCTAAGGGCCTGCAGTGTCCTTTGGGTGTCAGAGCGCACTCCACGAGAGTCGTGGCCTCGTCGTGGCCGTGGTATAGTGGGGTTACCTTGCAAGATATCTGTACGGCCGCGGGCTGGGCCTCGCCGTCTACATTTATAAGGTTTTATAACCTAGAGGTTCCCACCTTACAAGCCAAGCTTCTGTCGGTATAGAATTCAGTACTATCTGCCCCGCTGTGCCGGCCCAGATGCTGAGTTTTGCTTGTGCATCGCTTACAGAGCGATAACACGGCTCCATGGGTGTTGAATAACCTGTACTATTACCCAGTTCAGGCTGAACACGTTCACCCTGTCTGTGTGAAACACTATTAACATAACTAGCTCCTATAGGATGCTATTTCATGGGGAATGATGCTTGCAGCCTCTCTTCTCCGACTCTCTGTGAGTCTATGGTGATTATGCACTACATGAGCCCCGGGCTACTGCCCTTGGGACTTTGGTTTCGGATCCCAGTACGCACGGCGTTTTGCATTGTGTTCCCCATAGCGTAAGATATTACGCAGTACGAGAGATACTCTCGTAAGAGAACGTACTCGGTTAGTAACGTAACCTCGGTTCTCTCTAGAGAGGGAACGAGTACTGCGTATCTTGCCGTGCATACACAGCTCTGGTTCGCTTCGGCGATGAAAACCAGTGTACCAGCCTTATCGAGCAATATTTACAGGGCGAGACCACGCCTTTTCTGGCGGGACGTGATGAAATGGGCGCGAAATGCCCCCATTGGATATGTGTCACGCAGCGCCTCTCTCGATAGGCTGCTGCTGTTGCCGCAGGGCAGCCAATAGGCGCGCGAGCTGTCCTGCCTATGTCTGCATGCTGCTGCACAGCGTTTTACATTAATTCAAAATTAAGGATAATTTTTGGCTTCAATATCTTGTGGAAAAGAGGTTTTCCCCATAGCTTAAGATATTACGCAGTACTCGTTCCCTCTCTAGAGAGAACCGAGGTTATGTTAGTAACCGAGTACGCTTTCTCTCTCGCAATTCTGACTTTATAACACGCAATTGCGACTTTATCTCACAATTCTGACTTTATATCTCGCAATTCTGACATTATAACACGCAATTGCGACTTTATTTCACGCAATTCTGACTTTATATCTCGCAATTCTGAGAAATAAAGTCAGAATTGCGAGATGTAAACTCGCAATTGTGAGAAAAAAAGTCAGAATTGTGAGATAAAAAGTCGCAATTATTATTATTTATGTATTTATTTAGTGGTGGAAACAAGCTTCCATAATTTACTATTATTTCTTCAGCAATATTTAATATCTTAAACATTAAAATAAAGTAATAAAATATTCATTTGTAAATCTTATTTTTTTTCTTTTTTTTTCTTCATAGGTTTAATATGAGCATTTGTAACCTTGGTTACACAACATCTGGAACATTTGTGATGGATAATCAGTTTAATCTACAGAAGGTGCATTCATTAGACAGTACATTTAAAAAGAATTCAAAGCAGCATAAATATTTTAAACAGATGGCATTTATCACACTGGTAACTTGAGACATGCACATCTAATCTTCATCCCTGCACATTTATTTTTATTAAATATTATATAATAAAAGATGCCATAATGTATACCACTCATATTTAGTGACCTTTATTGTAAGAAAGATGTGAAGTGCTTTATTATTTGTTTTAATGTATAAACATACACAGTCTCCTATCAAGTTGCACCTTAAGGTGTATAATTGTGCATTCTATACAACATATATACAGATTTGTGTAATTAGCAGCAATGCACAGACTTCTTCCACACCTCTAAGCAGAGCTGTAAAAGCTTAAAGTGTTACTGTGGGTAAAACAATAAAGCATGTGCTACCAACACCAAGATCATGGGTTAATGCACATGGGAATGCATAGGTTGAATGCAATTTACTGTAAGTCGCACTGGATTGAAGCGTTTGCCAGACAAATAAACGTAAATGGATTTGGGAAGACCTGCGTGAAAAACATCTTATGATACTGGGTCAAAGATATGCAAATTTTTGTCTATTAATTCATTTAAAAATGCAATGCACACAAAACAGTGACTTGAAAAGACGTTTTTTAAATAAAAATTTAAACTGTGTGTATATATTATAATAGCCTACATAAATCCTATTTTTAAATAAAAAACTGCCTCACTTCTTGATATATGAACAAACTGAACAAACTATGTCCACTAAATCATAGTCATGTGACATGAAAAAATTATATAATGAAAATTAAATTAACCGTCACCATTTTCAAGTTCTTGTTTCCTTTATGTAAAAAAACAAGTGCATTCCATGACAAAGAATAATGTTTAATATTATATTCAATAATATTCAATAATATAAAAAAAATTTTATATATATATTTTTTTTGCAAATGTGAGGTGACAGTGCGCTTGCAGAGAAAGCCCACCCACACACTATTCTGATTGGCTGTGATATATAATTCATTCGGTCTGTCTGGTGTAGCCAGACAAAGTGCTTGTTGCTGGAATCTCATCACATCATGTTTAGTTAGGACACGGTATAACTTACACTGGGCCTTACCTTATGCTAGGGATGGCCCTGATATATATGAACAAATTTGTCTCCTCTTACTTTTGAACAGAAGTTGCTGGGACACTGTTCAGGATTGTTCAGGCCCAATTTAACCCCTGCCTCCAAACACAGCACAGAACATTGACAATGACATCTGCTTCTTTAATTGTACACATGCCAGCACTAACATGGTTACAGTCTCAACCCTCTGAGCTCATTTTTTTGTTTTTTTGTTTATGATAATAAGGTACCATGCTGCATTTCGCACCACAACAAGAGACATTAATAAAAACGTTAACACCCATGATGAAAACTTCAAAGAGACTTTATATTACTCTTCAACTTAAATGTCTCAACAGAAATGCTGCTATGTTTAGATATGTGCAACTCATTTTATGTAGCAGAACTGCAGCCACATTAAAGGTGTAAACAGACCATAACTGAATGAGGTCTGTTCACAACCAACTGTTCACTGACTGAACCTTTTATTTCATTAGAAGTATATATCAGACAGCCACTATATAATTTGTAACACACAGTAGTCCTCGACTAAGTTTGATTTGTTGTCACTGCAAGACTTGTTGTTGGTGTTGCATTAATTCTACAAAGACATTTTCTGCTCTTTCAAGTTGCCACCCGTCAACCCTCCACCCTCAAATAATATTGCTATGCACTTCATACCATCAGCACAGACAGTGACCGTGCAAGCAACTTTATATAAGTGGATTAATCCAAGATAAAATCTTAATTAAACCAGACAACAATAAACTGATTCTCACACCAGAGTTCCCCTATGCCCTGCAGCATACGATCAGCTTTCACCTCCTTAATGATATTTTTTTCTGAACTAATGAGCAATTATAGAACTGTTTTCTATTAGTACATTCAATCAATTGATTTTTAACAGTAGCTAATACATTATCAACAAACCCCCCTACAGTGATTTATGCATAAACTTATGGCAGAACTTACTGAAACAAAATACGAAAATATTGCCATATTTAAGGAATCGGCTTGGTTCGAAACAGTAAAAAGGAACCTTTGTCATTATAAAACCTGCAAAAGAAATAAGTGTGTTGACTTGCTCAACAATGTACCATATACACCACCATTCAAAAGTATGTTTAAAATAAGTCTCTTTGATCAAAAATATAGTAAAAATACTTACATTTTTTAGCATAATTTCTCCAGTCTTCAGTGTCACATGATCCTTCTGAAATCATTCTAATATGCTAATTTGGTGCTCAAGAAACATTATTATTATTATTATTATTATTATCAATGTTGAAATCAGGTGCGTTGCTTAATATTTTACTATACAAATGTCTTGTTTTGATAAAACAAAACTGTCACTTTGATCTAAGTAAATTAATTCACGCTTGATGAATAGCAAATCTATTACTTAAAAAAAAAAATCGTACTGACCCCAAACTTTCAAACATTAGTGTATGACAAGAAAAAGTATTTCCAAATTTTAAAACGTCTCAGGTTACATATGTTACCCTGGTTCCCTAAGGAGGGAACGCTGTTGAGACGCTGTGGGAACCCCCCTGCCTGATTGCGTCATGAAGCACGTGTAGAATCAGTCCAATAGTGTGACGAGTCGTCATAGGCGGGTGACGTCACAGATCAGGAAACTATAAAGCATACTCAGAAACAGACCGCGCTAGCTTCTTATAGGCTGAAGCAAGTTGTTCACAGGCACGCAGGGAGTATGGAAGGGTGATGCAGCATCTCGTTCCCTTTACAGGGAACCAGGGTTACATACGTAACACGAGCTGCGTCGAGACGCTGTGGGAACACGATACCCATGACGCCATAATAACCAATGCTTATCTGTGTGAAATATTTGCACTCACTAACATACAACCACCCTACACCCTGGAGTGGATCCTTAGTCCAAGTTATAACACCTCACAAATGTGTGTGGTGAGGACCAGCCTGCCGCATTACAAATGTCATGAAGGGAGACACCTAAAAAGCTTTTGAGGCAGCCATACTCCTGGAAGAATGGGCCCGGACAGCCATAGATGAAGGCTGACCCGCCGCTTCATAAGCAAGTGAGATAGCCTCAACCACCCACTTGCTCATTCTCTGCTTAGATGCATGGTACCCTATTTTAGGTGACCCGAAACAGACAAAGAGTTGATCAGGGCAGCTCTGTGGACATAGGCATCCAAAGCCCGAACAGGGCATTGCAGTTTCTCCTGATCTGATCTGATGATAAGAAAGGTGGAGGGCAGAAGGCCTGCAGCATAATGGGACCCGCAACATTAGTAGGGACCTTAGGGACATAAGCCGGCCTTGATGACCCGGCAAGTCTCCAATTCTCTTGATAGAAGAATTAGCAAGGAGAAATAAAGTTTTAGTGTGAGGAACTTTTCTGAAACCTCCTCAATAGGCTTGAAGGGAGCCAGAGTCAGGCCTTCAAATACAACAGCCAAATCCCAAGCCGGTGCTTTAGTGTACAGTGCAGGCCTCAGCCTCAGAGTGCCACAAAGAAAACGAGTGATGAGAGGATCTCTCCCCAATGATGCCCCACTGCCCCATGGGCCAAGCCTCTGGGCGAGGGTGACAAATCAAGCCCCCTGCTTGGGACAATAGGTCCCTCCTGATCGGAATCTAGATAGAAGTCTAGACAGAGTCGGTCCGAGCCTTTTGGGGGCCCTAAGCAGAATTTGATTTGGGGGCCCCCTCCCACTACGCAAAGTCACCTGTGCTTGACGATTATTGACACAAATGTCATGCAATAATGATACATTATAAATGAATACAGTGAGGTTATGTATTAATACAAAATAAATACTTAATAAAAAATAGATGCATACTTAAATAAAAAAGTTTTAACTTTTACTTTACTCTTTTACTAACTCTTTGAAACTTCTTAAAACAAACTGTCTCAAAACATATAAAATAAATTATTTGCTAAAATAATGACAAAACTGAGAAATTAGAAACATAATAAGAGCAAGGGTTCAACAATGACAATTATTGTTGAAAACTGTAAAAATATTATTATTTCTCAACTGTCTCAATACAGTGTAACTGTCCTCAAAATCTTTTTTATTATTATTATTGTAACAGACTTTGTTGATTGTACATGACAGAATCCAACAAAGTCTGTTACTATAATACAGTAATGATGTACTGGCGCACGTTGTATGAGTGTATGCAATGTATTTTTCCCCTCGGGGCTTGCCGTAGATAGGACTCCAAAACTCCAAAAACCCACGACACTCCAGTACCAAGTGAGCATGACCCATACTTGGTACTGGAGTGTCGCGGGTTTTTGGAGTTAGTGATCTGATGTGTGGTATAATAAAGTGGAGAAGAGTTCAAACTGCTATGTTTATTATTTATTCAAACTGCTACCCTTACACCTAGAAGGTTAAGTTCCCCTGCGGCTGTTTTCTCCAACTTAAACCGATACCGTGACTATGCGCAGTTGTGCACGAATTGTCTATGCACGCGCGAAGTGTCTAGATTATGCGCATGACTTAAACGCTGGCAGACACAGCAGCAGTTGTAGGCAGGTATATTGATCATGAAATCAGAATTTTCTTGTCTTGAATTATTCATTCATTCATTCATTCATTCAGTCATATTCATTCATTCATTTATGTCACTTGTTTAAGTCATCTAAAAAAAATGTTTGTTTTTTTTTTAAACTCGATTGGGGGGCCCCCTGGTGGGAAAGGAGGAAAGGCGTACAGGTATAGCCTCGGCCACACCTGAATCATCGCATCCAACCCCAGAGGAGCTGGATGCATGAGGGAGAACTACATGGGACAGTGAGTTGTCTCTGAAGATGCAAATAGGTCGACTTGTGCTTGACCGAAATTCTGCCATAGGAAGAGCCCGAGTGGCGACGCTTTGTTTCTGTTGCACTCTGTGTTGTGAGGAGCTCGTAGACGGCCGAGACTGCTCCCGCCCAGCAGTCTCGGGGACCAAAGATTCGCGAGGAAGAAACTTTTGAAATGCCGCTACTTGTCGCTGAAGAGGCCAGAGGGCGAGAGCGGAGCGTCCCTAATAACAGATGTATCTTTATCCTTTAAATCAGACAAATTTAACCACATGTGTCTCTCCGTGGCCACCTGGGCCATCCAGCAGGCTTTTCTTTTGTACCTCCTGTTTCTCGGCTGGCCAATCGATGTCTTATTTAGCTATAGCATGAGTCACAACCTCCAATAGCTCCTCATTAGCAGGGGTATAAAGTGGCGATTCCTCAAAATCCCCTGCATCAATTCTTACAACATCCAGATGCTCAAAACTGGATAATTGTAGCACTGGTGCCTCGAACCGGGGAGAAGAAACCGCAGCGCGTGCTTCTCCCTGGGACAAGGCACTGGATCTGGCAGCTGAAGGCAGATATTTGGCTGGGCCCATCTCAAACCCCGCTGGCAGATCCATTTGCGAACCCCAAGATGTGCGTTGCCCTGGGGAACGCGAACCGAACTGTCCTCCTCAAAGAATGCCAGGCTAGAGCAGAGCGTCCTCACGGACAGCTTATCGCAATGCTCACAGTCAGCCCCCTCGAGAACTGACTGGGCATCCTCTACTCCCAAACAAGCTACACACAGTTTGTGTGTGTCCCCACCCGTAAGGAAACGAGGGCAAGGGACAGCACACTGCTTAACTGCTGCTTGTTCGCCATAATATATATATATATATATATATATATATATATATATATACTGTATATTAGTGGTGGGCATATATACATTTTTTTTATCTAGATTAATCTCACAGTAATCTTGGAATTAATCTAGATTAATCTAGATTAAAATGGCTCATTTGAATTCTGCCGAATGCATTCAGAATATGTGTGCTACCCAAATAATGACTAAAGGGCACGTGTTTCTTAAAAACAAAGTGACATTTAAAAGAACTTGTGAAGAAATGCCAGAGATTTGTTTTATTATTATTAAAACTAACATAATAAAGTATGATTTTTATTTTTTTTTTTTTTTTTTTACTTTGAGCAATGATGGAGCTATAATAGACTCTTCTTATGAGCATATAAAACAAAACAGCTCCTTGGAAAAAATTAAATGTAGCCTAATATTGTAGTAGTTATAAACAACGGTCTAGTTCAGATTAACATTTGAGGGCAGCAATTTTATTCATAATGTCAAAATAAAACCCTCAAACGTAATGTTACTTGAACGCATTATAGCCTACTACTATTCCTGCCAAACTTCAATGGTTGCAGTTAGTGTTACTACAGTAAAACCATGGTAAATGTTGCAGATCTGTGGACACTGGATAGTTCATTCATGGCACAATGCTTCTTCCTGGCTTCCACGCGCTGTTTGATCCGTTAATAACAGAGAAATGTGAATGTTTCTCACTAGATCTCGCAGCAATGTTATTACTTAAGTAGCGAATTCAAATGATTTACTCACTGGATCTCTTATTAGCGCTGTGTAGTAACAGTGTCGCTTGATCAAGTTCGGCTCGCGCTGCTTTGGTCCAAACTGATAAACGGTCCGTCAACCACACAATAATGAGTAGCTCAGTTTTGCTCCGCTTACATTACGTTTGCCATTTGATGTTGGGCAATGTAGTGGTCGCGCCGGCGTCTCTTACATTATGAGCGCGGTTGCCACGCGCAACGCGCCTACATTTGAACTAACGAAATTTTGGTCTGCAGGAAAAATGGTCCAACGAACCGTTCGGTTTGAAAATGCCTACTGCCCAGCTCCCAACCCAACTTTGAGAATAGATTAACGGCGATATTTTTTTTTATCGCCCGATAAGAGTCTTATGTTAACGCAGCACGTTAACGCCGATAACGGCCCACCACTAATATATATATTTATTGTGATTGTGCAATGACAAAACAACACCAAATAGACAGAGACAGTATCACAGAGAGCGCTTGCTGAAGACTTTCTGAAGTTACTGGGTATGCTTTATAGTTTCCTGGTCAATGTACAGACAGGCACATTGAATAAGTGATTTTTTTTTTTTTTTTTTGCCAGCATGTTTTCATGAAAGGCAATTTTTAATGTCATAGCACGTGACCTTTAATGGATAAAACACATAATTTAAATGCATAAAAACTTTAAAAGTAGACTCAGGAGACGTGTAAACACTAATATAACTGATATTGAAGAAACAATCTTTGGACAGAACCTTAACATCTGGCATAGCGAAACTACTCTTATTTATAGACTTAGACTAATAAACAGCACAGACCTTCTGTTCAAGCTAAATACTACATAAATGTTGTTACAAGCTACTTAGACATGATATCTTCATTGTAAATTCAACATAATGTGAAAACAACACTCAGAGCAGCTCAATCAATTCAGTCTCTCACAAAACAACAGTGAATAATGCACTGATTCTTTCCCTTTGCATTATATATTACTGAAAACAGTGACATCAAACAATGAGTTCCAGATTATCATGCTAATGTTTATGACACTTTATTACAGACTTCTCCAAATAAATGTAACACCAGGATTTCATTATCACCCCTGACTTGCATACACTACACTTATTTAGAGTTGACTCACTATGAGCTCTTCTATGTCCTAAAAAAAAATGCTTGTTTTGCCTTATGGCATATGTGTCAGTGAAATGATAAATTAGCTTAGAAATGCTACTTCTTAACCATTGTGTCCCTTGCTATCTTATCTCCGCACAGGCTATTTTAGACTTGTAGCTTGCGAATGTGTTGAAATTAATCATTTTCTTATCAATGCTCATAAAACACTTTGTCCCAGCTGTGGGATCGTAGCCAGGAGGGCCTGTTTGCAAACAGCTGCGCAGTGATCATCTTTAGCCTTTGTTCAAAGGTTCAGTGAATACATGGCAGTGTTTTTAGTCTGCACGTCTTATTAATGAAGCGCGCAAAAGGATTTCTGGAGTATAACTAAAGATTCCTCTGAGGAAGTTTGGGCCGAAAACATCCATCTGAATCTAGGACATACATGGAGGATGTGCTTGAGAGTTATTTTACTGATAGTTGCAAATTTCTCGCTCTGATAAATGTCCACCTACCCTTCTATGTGTACTTACACATTTGCATTATTTGCACATCTCTCTCTTTTAATTTGGCGAAGGCTTCAGAGGAAGCACAGTATGAATCCATCATCTAGCCTGAGGGAGGCTCTTTGGATGGTTCCTGACCTCTCCTTCCGTTTGTGCTCTGTTAAATTCAGCAGAGGGGCAGAACTCAGTCTCTGTTTAATACACAGTTAATCGACTCCCAGGTCTATAACATTCCCTGGCCCGCGCTCATTCCCACACTCTCAGTCCGGTTCATCTGGACAGTCTGCTTGGGAACCAATGCTCTCGAGCAGGGGCGGAGTGGGAACAAAAAATCTACCGGGAAATTCCGTGGACCACCGGACGGGTGGTGGGGGGTATTTTTTAGTAATGTTTTTTTTTTTTTTTTTGCAAGAACCCTTGCAAAATTGTTTTAAATAGATTAAGAAAGCCAACACTACTGGTCACATCTATGGTTAGATTGATTTGTTTAGATCCAGTGAAGTCATGTCCCACCACTTTTTTTCAGGATCGATATTGTCCCCCACCACTTTTTGAAACATCGAGGCACGGATGTACCTAATACAAATAAATAAAAATCTCCAGTAAACTAGCAGAGCATTCATTTAGTTCGCGATTTAAAATAAGAGATCCAGCATTAAAATGTGTTGTTTTTGAACTCAAGCTGAGCGCTTGTTTTTGCTGCTATCAGTTGCATGGAATACAGTTGTTCTCTTGTGGCTTGCGCAGTCTTTACTCGGACGCGCGCTTTAATCTATCGCCGTTGCGGAGACTCTCTATTCATTCTGGTGAAATCACAAAATAAAATGCAAACAAACGTGTCCCTGCTTGATATAGACTGCAACCACTGATGAACATATTCAGTTTTGATGAGAGAAAAAAAACTACACAAGTGCGGATTAGAACTCGTAACCTCTGACACGCTTGGCAAAAGATCTACCACTAGACCATTTAAGAACTCAAACAAAATTTGCGGATTGATGCATTTCTTTACGGGTTGAGCAGAGCGGCTGCACGTTTTGACAAGCGGGCAGCGGCCGTACACCAGGCCGCCGGATGGTGTTGCTAAGAAATTGCAATGTATAACTATTATCAGACCGGCCCTCACGGGCTCGACATACTACCGGCCCACCAGGAAAAGTCCCGACTCTCCCGATTGCCACTCCGCCCCTGCTCTCGAGCCAAATATGGTTCTTTCAGTGAGTATATGGCTCGACAGCAGGAAAAAAATAAACCAAACAATTTTCAAACTTTTTTTTTTCAATAATAAAAGGTTGTGTGCCAATCCAATTAAAAATCAACATATCACATATTTTAAAATATTACATAATTCATTGAAGCCTGTTTGTCATGTATAATACACCGAACAATCGTTATCTGGCTAAACAAGTTCAAATGTCCTTGGACAATGTTAAGTGGAGGGGTAATTTTCCAGTCATTTATAAATAAATCATTTGAAAATTACATTTATGAAGCGATCTGAATCTGCGTCGTTGAACTAATGGATGTTAATTGACAAAGCATTGCACAAAACCAGCACCAAAAGTAGCATTAATTGTAATTATAGTATTCAAGTCACTTGAATTTAGTCTATATTGATACATCGTTTACCATTTGATGAAACTATCATAGTTTGTTAAAAGAAGCCCAGGCCTACAGGCCTATTATGTGAAGTGTAGGCTGACAACAACACACGAAATGGTGACTTTATTATTTTAACATTTTTGATAATTTTGCAGCAATAGTATAATAGTACAGTACTACTGGTCAAAAATTTGCACACACATTTCTATTTTTTTTTTTAAAGAAGTCCCTTATGCGCATCAAGCCTATATTTATTTGATCAAAAATACAGAAAAAATTATTACAATTTAAAATAATGATTTTCTATTTTAATATACTTTTTAATATAATTTATTTATGTGATGCCGTTGTTTCATTCATCTGCAATGCTAACATACACCCATTTCTAATGGATGAAGCCTTGGCCTGGAAGAGAGGTCATCAGGTGGTCCCCAACCTTCACTGGGTGTTTCGACCCTTAATATATTGGCCTTATTGTTATATGCTTAAAACTTATTATATTGAAATAACCTTTGCTTGTAAAGCGGGAACTTCCAGGTTATAATATCTCATAAATGTGGACGGCGAGACCCAGCCAGCAGATATCTTCAATTGGTATTCCACTCGACCATGCCCAAGATGAGGCCATGCCTCTCGTGGAATGAGCTCTGACGTCTATGGGACACTGGAGGGCCTTAGACTCATAAGCCAGCGAGATAGTGTCCACTATCCAGCGTGATAATCTCTGCTTTGTGACCACGAGCCCTTTGGAGCGGCCGCCAGAACATACGAAGAGCTGTTCTGGCTGCCTGAACGGGGCAGAATGCACTAAATTTACTCAAGAGTAAATTTGCATCTCTTTCATCCTCTGACGAGGGAAGAGCTGTCAGTGAAATGACCTGTGCTCCAAACGGAGTGGAGAGCACTTTAGGAACATACCCATGTCTTGAGTTAAGGACGACTCTGGAGTCGTTGGGCCCGAATTCAAGGCAGGAAGTGCTTACTGAAAGCGCTTGCAAATCACCTACTCGCTTGACTGACGCTAGCGCCAGCAAGAGAGCGGTTTTGAGTGAAAGAGGCATCATGTCAGCGAGCTGAAGCAGCTCAAATGGGGCTCCTTTAATGGCCTCCAGGACCATGGAGAGGTCCCAGACAGGCACGGAGGGGGGTCAAGGTGGGTTTAACCTTCTGGCTCCTTTGAGGAAGCGCATGACCAGGTTGCTTCTTCCCAGTGATTGCCCAGCCACATGAGCGTGAAATGGTGCAATGGCCGCTACATACACTTTGAGCATGGACGGGGAATGCCCCGCGTCCAAAAGCTCTTGTAAAAAGGAGAGCACCTTTGGCACTCCGCATGAGTAGGGTCCAGGTTCCGAGCTGTGCACCAGCCGGAGAACACTGACCATTTTAGAGCGTAAAGGTGCCTGGTCGAGGGCGTTCTAGCTTCAGTAATGGTTTTCTGCACACTTTTTGAAAGGTCCCCGGGTACCTGTTGAGGGGCCATACACGGAGGGCCCACAAATCAGGACGGGGATGCCAGATCCTTCCGTTCGCCTGAGAGAGAAGGTCTCCCCTCAGCGGAATCGGCCATGGGGCTGTTTCTAGCAGCTGAGTCAACTCGGGGAACCATAGCTGGTTCTTCCAGAGAGGGGCTATCAAGAGCACTGTACACTTGCTCTCCTTGATCCGTTTTATGACCTGAGGAAGCATCAAGATCGGAGGGAATGCATACAGCAGGCAGCTTGGCCAATCGTGGGGAAGCGCATCCCTGTCCTTGGAGAAAAAATTTTGGTAATGAGAGTTGTCTTCTGAGGCGAAGAGGTCGACCTCTGCCTCGCCGAAGATGCTCCATATCAGCTGAACCGTTCTCGGGTGAAGCGACCATTCCCCTGGGGGAATTCTGTCTCTGGATAACATATCCGCACCCTGGTTCAGAGTGCCTGGCACGTGCGCCGCCCTCAGCGAGTGCAGGTTGTGCTAAGCCCATAATAAAGGCTTTTGGCCATGGTGTTTTCAGTCCATCCTGGCGATTTATATAGGAGACCACCGACATGTTGTCCGTCCGGACCAAGTCGTGGTGTCCCTTTAGATATGGGAGAAAAGCTTGCAGCGACAGAGCGACCGCTCTCATCTCCAGACAATTTATATGTAGGCTCCTCTCCGGGCTTGACCATAGGCCAGAAATGGGTGGTCTCCTAGGTTGGAGGCGTCAGTTGAGATAACTTTCCTCTTTGAAATCACTCCCATACTCACGCCGGTTTGGTACCAGCCCGCAGCTTTCCAAAGAGCCAGAGCTCTGACACAGCCGTAGTTTACATTGATGCGTAAGGGGCCCGATCGCCACGCATGAGCTGGTGACTTACGAGGTTTTAGCCAGCGGTGAAGAGGATGCATGTACAGTAGACCCAGCTGGAGTACTGATGATGCTGAGGCCATGAGACCTAACATCCTCTGAAATCTCTTCAGAGGCACACACACACGCGCCCGCTCTGACTGATGCCGCTAGGCGCTGAATGGTGTCTCATTTATATAGAGTTTATGACTGTTCCCAGGAAGGAAATGTTCTGGCTGGGAGACAGTGCACTTTTGGAAGTATTGATCCTGAGCCCTAGGCATTCTAGATGGGTAAGGAGCCAGGATCTGTGAGTTATTAACTCCGTTCGCGATTGTGCTATAAACAGCCAATCGTCAAGGTAGTTCAACAGTCGCATCCCCCGTTGTCTCAGAGGGGTGAGAGCTGTATCCATGCACTTTGTAAATGTACAGGGTGCTAAAGATAGACCGAACGGTAGGACCGTGTACTGATAAGTCTGCCCCTCAAAATCGAATCTCAAGAATGGCCTGTGATGGGGCGTTATCTGAATGTGAAAATAAGCATCTTTCAGATCTACTGAGAAAAACCAATCCCCCGGGTGAATTTGCGCGAGGATTTGTTTGGTCGTCAGCATCCTGAACGGGCACGTCATCAGCGCTTTGTTCAGGTGTCTGAGATCTAGGATAGGCCTGAAGCCGCCATCCTTTTTTGGAAAGAGAAAGTAGCGGCTGTAAAAGCCAGACTCACTCTGTGGCGACGGGACTGGCTCTACGGCCCCTTTTGCTAACAGTTTCGACACTTTGGTGCGAAGGACGTGAGCCGCGTCACTTCTCACTGTTGTCTCGACCATGGCTCGAAAGCACGGGGGTCTGCGAGGGAACTGTAGAGAGTAGCCTCGTTTTATTATATTCAAAACCCATTTTTATATACCGGGGATGGCCTTACATTTTTGATTCTGTCCTTTAACCATAATATTGCATGGCATTATGTTTAGATTTTCACAGGGTGTCTATATGTGACAGGTGGATATGATGCTAGATAACATCTCAAATAATAGCCTTTGTCCAAGGTGTCCATGAAATTGCAAGTGTATGTGTGAGAAGTATGCGGAGGCTCAGGAAAAAAAGAGGACAAAAAGTTGGTGGGCTCAATATATGTGTACACATTGACGAAAGCAAGTTTCGCCACAGACGAAAAGTAAGCCTTGACCTAAAAAAAAACATTTATTCTCTTCACATGTACACAAGACACAATATTGGTACATTGTTCGGTTACGCTTTAGATTACAGTGCGCAACGTAATATGTAATTACAACAAATTTACAGTTTAACTTTCGGTAATTATAGTGTACCTATAAGTACTTACATATACTGTAAGTATAAGGGAACAATATGTAATAAAGCGGTAACAACCACATGAATTAATTAATTATTTATACTGTAAGTATTTTAGAACTAAGCGGTACTTATTCTAATATTATGATACAACAAACCTACGTTTGGGAGAAATTTAGCAAGAACATACACTGCGTACCTTTTTGTAATAATAGTGTACAAATACATTTTAAAAATTACAGGGTACATATCTGCATTTATATTTGTTGTTTTTGGTAGCAAAAGTGCAGATGTTTTAGATTGGGCTTACACGTTTCAAGGCAAGTAAAACTAAAACTATTACAATTTCTTTTTTCCATGTAGTTACAGGGTAAGTGTGACATTGTGGACTTTAAATAAAAAGTGGTGCTTGTTACCCTCTTGAAGTTCCATGAAGTTACAGGGTAAGTACAATAAAAATACATTCACACAATCTAATATCACTGACTCAGAAACCTTTATTTGAAAAACAGCTTAATTCAAAACAGATTCACAACACTTCTTATTTGTTTCAAACTATTTTTTTTAATCAACATTTCATTTCAAGTTTTGACAGAAAGTAGCACGGTTTGTCCCATTTTTTTTCTCTTGCTTGGCTTCTTTCTCTTCACTGATGAATCTTAAGAAGAAATCATGTATTTTGCTCTTCTGTATTATGTATTAAAAAAGTGCAGTACATCCAGAAATACATCCCCACCATTTATTCATCTTTTACCCTGATGCCATCCAAGATGTATCCGACTTTACTTCTTCAGATTAACACAAATAAAAATAAAAAATATAAATAAATTCTCTAGGAATACATATAATGAAAGCTCATGTGTTCCTAAAAGTTGGAGCATCAAACAGCACATACTGCAATAAATATGTGCGTGCATGAGAGTTGAGTTCACGCTTGACGTGACGTGAGCACGCAGGAAGTCGGATTCCATCAGTCTTTATTATTATTTTTTTTTTTTAATATTGCTCACAACAAAATATAAACAATAACAGATAATAACAATGAGAAACAAACAAGGCAGGAGGAAAGAGACGCCAGTTCTCGTGTGAGTTTCACAGCGTGCTTACGTCAAGCTTCGCATTGTGCTTCACAACGTGCTTACATTTATGTCAAACGTGAACTAGACTCTCATGCACACTGCTGCCACTTTTTTGGAAGTGAAAAGTAAATTATGTAAAACAATTCTGGGTGTACTGCATTTTCTCTTAATACTTAATACAGAATAGCAAAAGACATGGAATTCCTTCTTAACCCTTTGATGCGCAAGCTATGGATACCCCTTCTAATGCGCAACATGGGTCTAAAAAGACCCGTATTCATTTCCTATATTATTTCAGTCATGGCTGAATGTTTCTTTG
Source organism: Gila orcuttii (assembly GCA_026230005.1). Classification (NCBI taxonomy): domain Eukaryota; kingdom Metazoa; phylum Chordata; class Actinopteri; order Cypriniformes; family Leuciscidae; genus Gila; species Gila orcuttii. Next base: position 37,018,500 of record JAPDVR010000004.1, read on the forward strand.
CTGAATCTTTAAAATATATGTATTTTATCATTTGTTATTCCAGGTATTGATTAAATATCTTGTTTTTGATTTCCACAAATCATTATGTTTATGTTTCCTTTCTTACTTTATAAACAAACACAGTTTTTGTATTTCTACATCAATTTTACGCATACGGGTCTAAAATGACCCGTATTCATTTCCTATGTTATTTCAATCATGGCTGAGTGTTTCTTTGCTGAATCTGTAAAATATATGTATTTTATCATTTGTTATTCCAGGTATTCATTAAATATCTTTGTTTTTGATTTCCACAAATCATTATGTTTATGTTTCCTTTCTTACTTTATAAACAAACACAGTTTTTGTATTTCTACATCAATTTTACATACACGGGTCTAAAATGACTGTATTAATTTCCTATGTTATTTCAGGTGGCTTTGACAGTTACAGATTTTAAAATCAAAAAGGCGGGGAAAAAAAGGACCCTAAACTCTTAACACATCGAACCATTTCAGCATAATGGCTTATTCAAGACTATGCGGTTCTTAATAGAACTTTTAGGCCTATTACATGTAAATAAGCTTTAAAGGGGCATTCGGCAAATATTTCAACTTAATAAAACCGTTTAGAAATCATTTGGATGGTTTAATAACCTGTTCTGGTAAGAATGGTGACTTTCCCTGCTCCCCCCAACGTTCCTAGGTGGAAAACCAACCTTGCAACATGGGGACTAACGTCCCAGTAAGTTGGAAACAGGAAGTCTTGTGAGAAGCGAGAACGAGCGAGAAACACAAACTGCTTAATAGCAATTCGACATAAACACACAAGCCGCCCTCAATGTGTATGATGTTATACCCACCTCGGTATAGCTCCACACGATAAAGTTGGCCGGCTCCGATAATAACAAATGCACATGAGCAGCGGTAGAAAGGGGGAGGAGGGTGCCGCAAGTGAGTTTTTTTTACAACATTGTTGTGAAATATACGTCCCACAGCTGTAGGGGGAGCTCGTTGAGAAAACATGCGACAACAAAAGTGAAAATCAGCGAAGAAATAGCTAGAGTTGCTGAGTTCCCCTTTAAAAACCCATCTTTTTTTAGTGTAGCTAACATTAGCTAGCTAGAATAGAATATGTCAACAGCTAGCTAATAGTATTGGATATGTTTATCTTTCTCACTAGGATTTCATGGTCAAGTTAACCATAGCCTAATATTCAAATATTATGTCCAGTTATCTTTTACAAAATATCAAATATTTTCTGTGGTTAAAATAAAATAAGACTTGCATCAAATATACAAAAGCAGCTGTGTGGAGTTGTGAAATGTGTGGCAGGTGAATAGTATTATGTAATACTATAGTAATAGTATTTATGCAGTAAATATGTTCCTACTTGCAAATGTGCAAATATCAAAGGTTTCTATACGGGTCATTTTTGACCCATGTATGTAAAATTGATGTAGAAATACAAAAACTGTGTTTGTATATAAAGTAAGAAAGGAAACATAAATATAAATATTTAATGAATATCTGGAATAACAAATGATAAAATACATATATTTTAAAGATTCAGCAAAGAAACACTCAGCCATGACTGAAATAACATAGGACATGAATACGGGTCATTTTAGACCCATGTATGTAAAATTGATGTAGAAATACAAAAACTGTGCTTGTTTATAAAGTAAGAAAGGAAACATAAACATAATGATTTGTGGAAATCAAAAACAAGATATTTAATGAATACCTGGAATAACAAATGATAAAATACATATATTTTAAAGATTCAGCAAAAAGAAAACACTCAGCCATCACTGAAATAACATAGGAAATGAATACGGGTCTTTTTAGACCCATGTTGCGCATTAGAAGGGTTGCGATACAAAAACTATTTTTATTCAAAAAGTAAGAAAGTAAAAATAAAAATAAGGATTTGTGATGATCAAAAACAAGTTAATTGAGGAATACCTGGAATACTGAATGATGAAATTAATTTCTTGCAAAGATATAGAAAATTAAAACTCAGTCGGGTTTGTTTAGACCCATGTTGTGCATCAAAGGGTTAAGATTCATCAGTAGAAAGATTGAAAAAGGGGGAGATTTAAGTCAAGTCAAGTCACCTTTATTTATATAGCGCTTTTTACAATAAAGATTGTTTCAAAGCAGCTTTACAGAGATAACAGGAAAATAGTGTTGTAATAATATTGTTAAATATAAATTTAAATGTCCCCAACTAAGCAAGCCAAAAGCCAATGGCGACAAAGGTGAAGAAAGGCAAAAAAGGCGACAGTGGCAAGGAACCAAAACTCCATCAGGTGACAGAATGGAGAAAAAAACCTTGGGAGAACCCAGGCTCAGTCAGGGGGCCAGTTCTCCTCTGGCCAACGAACGAACAGTGTATGATTATGATTTAGGCAGCATTATAGGTCAGAAGTCAGATTGGATCAGAACTTTCACAAGATTTATCCAGTTCCATCTGGTTGAGGGTCGGAGTCATCACGCCGGTATGGAGACGAGTTTGTTGAGGTGTCCATGAGGCCTTTACAGTGTTGATGAGGCTGGCACTTCAGGGATGCATTGTCGTCATGTCCATGCCATGGTCCTTCATCAGATCTGGATACGGCCTAGATCTGGCGGTTTGCAGTAAACCTCGGGATAAACAGAAAAAACGTCTCAGGTTACGTATGTAACCCTGGTTCCCTGAGAGGGAACGAGACGCTGCGTTGAGACGCGGTGGGAACGCTCTGCGTGATTGCGTCGTGAAGCACGTGTATAATCAGTCCAATGGAAGAGCTAGACGTCATAGGCGGGTGACGTCATAGACCAGGAAGCTATAAAGCACCCCTGAAAACAGACCGCGACAGCTTCTGATAAGCCTGAAGCAAGTCGATCAGGGCATGCAGGAAGTATGGCAGGAGAACGCAGCGTCTCGTTCCCTCTCAGGGAACCAGGGTTACATACGTAACCTGAGACGTTCCCTTTCAAGGGAACTCGAGCTGCGTTGAGACGCGGTGGGAACCCCATACCCACTACGCCATAAAGACAAATGCCCGTTCTGTGTGAAGTCTTGCGCACACTAAGAAGCAAGCAACCTAGCCCCAGGAGTGGAGAGGTCTAAGTCATAAAATCTGACAAATGTATGTGGTGAGGACCAGCCTGCCGCATTACAAATATCCTGAAGGGAAACTCCCGAAATTAAAGCCTAGAGGCAGCCATACTTCTGTAGAATGGGCCTGAACAGCCATAGGGTGAAGGCTGTCCGGCCGCTTCATAAGCAAGTGAGATAGCCTCAACTACCCACTTGCTCATCATCTGTTTAGATGCAGGGCAACCTATCTTAGGTGACCCGAAGCAGACAAATAATTGTTCTGATATAAGCCACTGAGCAGCTCTGTGGACATATGCATCCAAAGCCCGGACAGGGCATAACAGATTAAGTTTTTCCTGATCTGGGGTATTAATGGTGGAGGACAGAAGGCCTGCAGCACAAATGACCCGCACATTCAGTAGGGACCTAGAGATACAACCTGAACTGGGGTGAAGAAATACTATCACCATACCAGGTGCAAATCCAAGTACATGCAGGCCTCAGCCTCATGTACCACGGAGAAGACGAAATTAAGGATCTCTCCTCAGAGATAACCCAGCAAAGAAACATTCATTACAGAAATCAAGTACTGTACCAACAGGGCAGAAACAAGATTCAGAAGGCGTTCTCTGCACCAGTCAGAGAACGGTTTCCATATCAATGCATATTTAGTCTTCTCGTGGAGGGAGCACTAGACTGGAGTATGGTCTCCACGACCTCGGTCGAGAGACCTGAGTCTATGAGCTGGGCCCCCTCAGAGGCCGAGCCCACAGTATCCAGAGCTCCCAGGAGCAAAGATATCGGGAAATGCGTACAGTTGTAGCGTGAACCACACCTAATACGTCACATCCAGTCCAAGCGGAGCTGGATGCATGAGGGAGAACCACAAAGGGCAATGCATTGTACAAGCGATACGAAAGGTCGACTTGAGTTTGACCTAAGTTCTCCCTAAGAAGCTCCACCACCTCGGGGTGAAGTTCCCATTCCCCGGGCCACAGCCCCTGCCTCAACAGGATATCTGCTCTGATATACGAGACCATCAGTGTGTTGTCCGGACCCTTCACCGAGCAACCACTCATGATTGCCCCCGACTTGTGAGGGAAGCATCCGTCGATAGCATTATGCGTCGACAAGAAGCCCCCAACACTGGGCCTGGGCGAGGAACCAAGGTTCTTCCACATGACCGAGGCACGAAGGCATAGCCGCGTGACCTTGATCATGCGAAAACGGATTTCCCCTCGGAGAAAACCCCTTGGTCCTGAGCCACCACTGCAGGGGTCTCATGTACAGAAGGCCAAAGGTAACTACGTTGGACGCAACTGCCATGAGCCCCAACCAAAGGCCTTTCACCGAACGGCCACTCATGACCGCCCCCCAACCTGTGAGGGAAGCATCCGTCGATAGCGTGACGTGTCGACAAGAAGCCCCCAGACTGGGCCCTGGGCGAGGAACCAAGGTTTCTTCCACATGACCGAGGCACGAAGGCATAGCCGCGTGACCTTGACCATGCGAAAACGGATTTCCCCTCGGAGAAAACCCCTTGGTCCCGAGCCACCACTGCAGGGGTCTCATGTACAGAAGGCCAAAAGTAACTACGTTGGACGCAACTACCATGAGCCCCAACAGTCTCAGAGACTGTTTGCAGTGAGTGACTGACCTAGTTTTACATTCTTTACGGCTGTGAGAATCGCAGAAATACGTGCAGGAGACAGACGTGCTTGCATTGTTGTCGAATCCCATAATACACCTAGAAAAGTGGTCCTCTGAGCTGGGAGGAGTACACTCTTTTGGTGTTGAGCCGCAACCCCAACCTCCTTATGTGGGACAGAACGACATCTCGATGTTGAACTGCCAAAAGCTCGGACTGAGCTAAAATCAACCAATCGTCGATATAATTTAATACGCGAATGCCCTGGAATCTCAGAGGAGCCAGAGCTGCATCCACGCATATTGTAAAAGGTGCGGGGTGATAACCTAGGCCGAATGGAAGAACCCGATACTGGTATGCTTCGCCCCTGAAAGCAAACCTCAGGAACCTCCTGTGATGAGGATGGATAGATAAGTAAGCGTCCTTTAAGTCTATTGTGACAAACCAGTCCTCGGACTGAGTCTGTGACACAATCATATTTCTAAATCAGAAATACGTATGTATATATATATATAAATATGTAAATATATCACTCCGTGGCCACCAGCAGGAAAACAACCGAACTGGCCGTGCTGCGACCCTCCTCAGAGAGTCGCCCCCCAGAGGACGCAGAGGAGAAACGATTTCTCGAAACCGTCCCTCCCAGTATAGTTTATCTCTTTCTTTGTTTTTGCACGACGCAATTCTCGAATAGCGTCAGTGCTGACAACCTCACATTCATCCATGTCTTTATAATTTACCCACCAGTGCTGGGTAACGTCGGGGTTAAAAATAATGACGCCGACTCGGGAGAGAGAAAGCTAGTAAGCGTCTCTTTAACCCGAGGCACTGTCATACCATGATACTTAATACCCATAGCCTTACTATAGTTAGACGTTTGGGCATTAAACACATAAAATAGAAACCGGCTTATTCCACGATCTCGACACCTCAGTGTGGTGTGGAGATAGGGAAAAAACGGCAGTCCCCGACGAGGAGGCTGAGATACAGAGTTTTTCTGTTTTTAGATATATTTCATCTAATAAACTCTTTTACTCTCATAATGTTCAGCTGGCCAGAAAATATTTAACTAGCAACAGCACTAGATAAACCTCCTTTTAAAGCTCCTCTTTATTCAACAGAGTTATGAGCTGACTTATTTATTCATTTATTGAAAACTCAAACATCTGCCTTTTTCTAATATCTTTATTTGTTTTGTTCTCTTTTTCTAAACAAAACACTAACGATACCAATTCCTCGGAACTGGAAATCGCCAGCACTGGATCTGGCAGGTGAAAGCTGAGATAGGGCGGGGCCCGTCCCAACTCTCGCTGTCAGATCCGTTTGCGAACCCCAAAATGCGAGTCGCCGCCGTGCATCGGCCACAGCGGGACCCGCACGGGGAGCGCGAACCGAAACGTCCTCCTCGAAGAATGCCCGGCGGGAGCGGAGCGTCCTCACGGACAGCTTCTCGCAATGCTCACAGTCAGCCCCCTCGAGAACTGACTGTGGCATGCTCCACTCCCAAATAGTAACAAAAAGCTGATGTGTGTGTCCCCACCCGTGATATAACGTGGGCAGGGAACAACACAAAGCTGCTTGCTCTCTTTTGCCATAATATATATATATATATTTCAACTTGACAGACAACAATAAATATGACAAGGACAGAATACACAGATCGCTTGCTGAAGGCGCAGAAGCTGTCGCGGTCTGTTTTCAGGGGTGCTTTATAGCTTCCTGGTCTATGACGTCACCCGCCTATGACGTCTAGCTCTTCCATTGGACTGATTATACACGTGCTTCACGACGCAATCACGCAGAGCGTTCCCACCGCGTCTCAACGCAGCTCGAGTTCCCTTGAAAGGGAACTAATATTAGCATAGACGTCATCCTTCTTATGATGTACCAAGTACATCAGGATTTATGGGAAGTGTTCCCGGTTCCGGCTGATCTAAACTATGCAACCTAACATTGAATTATAGAAGTCTATAATGTGTTATGTGTATGTTAAGCCAAAGAGATGTGTTTTTAGTCTAGATTTTAACTTTAGATATTCTAGGTATTATCAACTGGCCAGAATTTTGAGATCGCAAAAGACGTGAAGGACTATAATGCGTTAAGAGCTCTCTCAAGTACTGGGGAGCTAAACCATTTAGTGCTTTGTGTCACGATTACCCACGCACTCCCTGGGTGATTACGGACTCCATTTCCCATCATGCATCTCCCTGGACTGATTACACCATACACCTGCTCTGCGCTGATTACACACACACCTGCACCTCATGTTCAAACACTCGCACTTAAGTCACACAACACTCTGGGCTAAGTCTTGTTTTACTGCTGCAAACATTTCCAAGCGTTTTTCCATGTGTTTACCTGCCTGTTGTGACCTTGTCTGTTCCTGATCTTCTGCCTGGTTCCTGTATCCTGTTTGTTTGCTGCCTGCCCTGATATCCTGCCTGTTTATTGACCACAATTTTGCCTCACCTTCTCTGCTGTGTTTGCTGGTGTATGACCCTTGCCTGGTGACTACTGTTTAATAAAGACAAGCTGCACTTGGATCTGAATCACTCCTATGCTTCGTAACACTTTGTAAGTAATCAGCAATTTTTTAAAATGTATACGATGTTTAATAGGGAGCCAATGCAGTGTTGACAGAACCTGGCTAATATGGTCCTACTTCCTGGTTCTGGTAAGAACTCAAGTGGCTGCATTTTGGACCAGCTGTAGTTTATTTATTAAGCGTGCAGGGCAACCACCCAGTAGAGCATTACAATAATCTAGCCTTGATGTCATGAGTGCATTAACTAATTGTTCTGCATTTTTAATTGAGAACATATGACGTAATTTAGATATATATATTTTTAAGATGAAAAAATGTGGTTTTACAGATACTAGACATGTGACTCTCAAATTAAAGTTTGGTATCAAAGAGCAAACCCAGGTTCCTAACCGACGACGAGGACTTGACAGAGCAGCCATCAAGTGTTAGACAGTATTCTAGGTAATTAAGTGAGGAAGTTTTTAGTCCAGTAATTAGAATCTCTGTTTTTTCAGAATTAAGAAGTAGGAAATTACTAGTCATCCAGTTTTTTTATCAGCTATGCATTCCGTTATGCATATGCATAATTATGCTGAGTATCATCAGCATAACAGTGAAAACTAATGTCATGCTTCCTAATGATATCTCCTAAGGGTAGCATGTACAGAGTGAACAGCAGCGGTCCTAGTACTGAGCCTTGTGGTACACCATATTGAACTTTTGACCGATAAGACATCTCTTCATTTACTGTTACAAACTGATAACAGTCAGATAGTTATGATTTAAATTATGCTAATGCAATTCCACTAATGCCAACATAATTTTCGAGTGTATTTAAAAGAATGTTGTGGTCAACAGTATCAAATGCAGCACTAAGATCGAGAAGCACTAATAGAGATATACAACCACGATCAGATGACAAGAGCAAATAATTTGTGACTCTAATGAGAGCTGTCTCAGTACTATGGTACGGTCTAAATCCTTACTGAAAATCCTTGCAGATACCATTTCTACCAGAAAGACTCGGAGATAAGATACTGTACAATGATGCATTTTATTAACAGCCCAGCAAGCCATATATACACAATAAAGTTCTTTGGCGTAGGCCCCGTCCATAACTCGCGATCCGAGGGTACGGATTCTGCATATCCTGCCTGAAGATGAAGGCAGGGGCGCAGCCGACCCCCCCTGGGGTTATGGAAGGGACCGACCTGATGGTGGTGAAAGGATGGAGCGAAGACCTTCTTGGTGGAGGTGGGGAGGATGGTGGAAAGTGAAGCGTCAGCATCTGCGAACTCAGACGAGTGTAAGTAAGGATCTTTTATACTTCACGTATTAGAACGCGATTGGATAGATGAGAAGGTAATACATGACGTAACAATTGAGTCTTCCTGGCGGAACTTACGCTACGCTTTCATTTCTACCAGAAAGACTCGGAGATAAGATACTGTACAATGATGCATTTTATTAACAGCCCAGCAAGCCATATATACACAATAAAGTTCTTTGGCGTAGGCCCCGTCCATAACTCGCGATCCGAGGGTACGGATTCTGCATATCCTGCCTGAAGATGAAGGCAGGGGTGCAGCCGACCCCCAAAAATGGGTGGAAGAATAATTCCACTGGACGAAGCCCACCCCCAAAGAACATGAAAGAAAAGTTTACCCACCAGCCGTATGTTATGTGGTTCCTAAAAATAAAATAAAAGAGTTAGCAAACAGCGGTAGACATGGATGTGTCAATTCCATAGATAGTAGAGTTCCATCGATATCGTCGTGGGAACAGAACTCTATGATCTAAAAGTGGAGCATGCTTAGCTTTATATGAAAAGATACTTTTCTGCTGCTGAATTTACATGAGACGTTTACGCATTTGCTGACGCTTAGGATTTATTTATTTAAACTTTTTTTTATATATATATAACACCTTTTTTTTTTTTTATGTACGAAACCACGCTGAGCCGCAGAGACAAGGCCACGCTAAGCCACATGAAAATGAGGCCGCGCTGAGACACAGAGACAAGGCCACGCTGAGCAACAAAGACGAGGCCACGCTGAGCCACAGAGACGAGGCCACGCTGAGCCACAGAGACGAGGCCACGCTGAGCCACAGAGACAAGGCTACGATGAGCCACATATAAACGAGGCCACGCTGGGCCACAGAGACGAGGCCGCGCTGAGCCACATAGACAAGGCTACGATGAGCCACACATAAACGAGGCCACGCTGAGCCACAGAGACAAGGCTACGATGAGCCACACATAGACGAGACCACGCTGAGCCACAGAGACGAGGCCACGCTGAGCCACATAGACAAGGCTACGATGAGCCACACATAGACGAGGCCACGCTGAGCCACAGAGACGAGGCCACGCTGAGCCACAGAGACGAGGCTACGATGAGCCACACATTGACAAGGCCACGCTGAGCCACAGAGACAAGGCCACGCTGAGCCACATAGACAAGGCCACGCTGAGCCACACTTAGACGAGGCCACGCTGAGCCACAGAGACAAGGCTACGATGAGCCACACAGAGACAAGGCCACGCTGAGCCACACAGAGACAAGGCCACGCTGAGCCACGCATAAGACGAGGTTCGCTGAGCCGCTAGGCCGCTAATGCTGCGCATGAACGAAACGCGCATAGAAAAGCCACTAGGCTGCGCGAAGCCAGACACCTAAGGACCGTATTGCCAGCGATAGGCGCAAGGACGAATTATTCAAGCTGAGACTATCGCCAGATAGATAACGCATGACACCACCACCAGCAGTTGCATAGGTATTTACCTGAACCATTACTGGAGAGCTTGCTGAGCTTCGAGGATGACCGTCTGCCCAGTCTCTTAATAGCTGAAGTAGAAATGCCACGATCAGCTGCTGTAGTGGCTGCCCCGATCCTAAAGGAATGACCAGTATACTGGGCGGGAGATAGACTGCGGCTTTTGAGGACGGAAACTGATAAGTCCTGAACCAGCTTAGAGAGGAGTGCTCCGTTAGTCAGGATAAATAGAGGGGAATTTAATCATAGATGAGAAAGGACAGAATTTATTACTAATTTATAAATGATAATGTGATACAGAGCCTTGAGAGTCATTCTTAGAATTCTTAAGCAAGTAAAAATGAGGTGAAAAACTTAAATCAGAAGAGACCATGTGGGAAATTGGAGTATTAAGCTCCTGGAGTGAATCCCCTGGATGCATGAGCCATGTACGCTGTAACAGACACAGCTACAATCTGAATACAACATTAGGAAAAGAGACAATTGCGAACGGGGGTTAATAAAAGGGGGTTGGTTGGATTTGCTTTTCTTACTTAGTGTGTAATGTTGCCGTTTAAGCATAACCAACACCTGCAAGGTTACAACGCTCAAAGTTCAAGCAATGGGAGAATTCCATTACGGAATTGCTTTTAAAGACCACAACGACGCTGAGAGGAGCTAAACGACATTCCTCCTGGGTTGGTGCCTCACAACCCTAATTTTGCATGAATCTGCCCACGGGATATGATTTATAGATTATCTAGACATAAGCCAATCAGTGACTAGAGATAGCTACGCATGAGCTACATAATTCATCAACGACCATTCAGAATATTGTCTATACGTTGAACTTCTTGAGTCTCCATCTTGTATGATTCCGGTTGAACAAAGCGAAAAGTTTTAAAATTGTCAGTGAGCAGTAATCGAAGCTGCAAAACGAGCTGTTGAAACTCCGACCCCTGTGCCGGGAGCAGCAGCCCTACCACATCCAAAATGATATGCTTACTCACCCTTGAAATGACCATTCCAGCATGCTATTCAAAATTATCTGTGGTGCATTCCGAACCAGACCCTGCATACGCACCGGAGACCCACCACATGTCGATTTTCGTAATTGAAGACGAGGAAGGAACAATCAGCCCTGATCAGGATGCGAAAAGTGGAATTTAAATGATACTTGATCTGTTGTTTTTTGAGCGTAGAATCCTTTTCTTAGATGCACAGCATATGCCTGACATGACTCCCAAGTTGCTCTTTGCAGAAATAGCCCCATTCATGGATGGCAGATCACTGGCCACAACATACAGTTGAGACTCTTGAATAGAAAGATACATGAACATGTAAATCATACAGTAGAGCAAAGACAATGTCACTCGAGTCTACTTCGCTGATTAATTCTGGTGATTGGAATGACTTGATAAAACTAATATGACTGTTCTAAGGAGAAAGCAGTTTTTGGTTAAGTACATGAGGTCTTTGACCGGAGCATCCTCCTTAGTCTGCATTTCTCTGTACATTAATGTGGAAATACCCATCACATAAATTATTTCTACCACACATATCAGTGGATTAAGTAGTCACCAGGAAAGTTTGAGTATCACAGCAATTGAACACATTTTCCAATATTGAAGGTCTAATTTTAAGTATAAGGGACTTATTATGAATTAAGTAGGCCTAAATATGTTAAAAAAAATAGTTGTTTGTAATTACAACACTTGTAATTACTGCCATTGTAGAGATACCCACTACAGTATGCATAACAGTTCTTAAGTAGGCTAAATTTTTTTTTTTTTTTTTTTTTATTATTATTATTTATTTATTTATTCAATGAGTTACTCAGTTGTTAGTGGGTATTAGCAAACTTTCCACTATACTGTGGAATATCGGTGGCGGGAAACGTGCTACGAACATTTCCCCTTTAAGTCGAGCTATTCAGCCCCGTTGCAGTCTGCAGATCAGTAGTAATTAGGAACACTCCACATCACCGAGGAGACCAATTTGAACTCCGCCGCTGGTGTAGGAAGCTACGGAGAAATACTTACCTGGATGAAGTTTTATCGTGATAAAGGGGACATATTAGCAGTGGCTGGTGAAGTGCCTACCAAAAACTTGAAAAACCGACTTGAAAGCCTTGGAAGTGGAGCTTGAACTTGAAACCAGCGAGAGAAGATCGCCTCTCGTGACTTGCAGAGTTGCTGATTCATGACGGTGGATCGTGATCTGCGGGATAATGGCACCCGTGCGACAGCGATGTTCTTTTGCTGGGCAAGTTGTTGAGGATGACATTGCAGTTCTCTTCCTACCAGATTATCCTGCCTGAGCTGACGCTGTTGAAACTTTTGATGACGTAAAGTGGAATCTGATGGATTACCCAGGGTATTTTAGCCTAGAGGAGCAGAACTTCTCATGAGAGGCCTAGGCTGATCAAAACTCTCCGAAGACCGCTGTGCCTACGGGGAGATACGGCACTGAACGCGGGAACCGCGACGTGTAGCAGGAGATACGGCAGGATATATCCGTCGTCGGAAACATGTTGGCTTGGCGACTGAACGAGAGCAAAAGTGAAGCGTCAGCATCTGCGAACTCAGACGAGTGTAAGTAAGGATCTTTTATACTTCACGTATTAGAACGCGATTGGATAGATGAGAAGGTAATACATGACGTAACAATGGAGTCTTCCTGGCGGAACTTACGCTACGCTTTCATTTCTTTCTAGAAAGGAACATAGTTGTGAGGCAGTGTTGTGCAAGTTACTTCCAAACTGTAATACATTATATATTACTTGTTACTGTTATTTAAAAGTAATTAATTACCTTACAATATTACTGTCTCAGAATTGTAATGCGTTACATTACTCCTGTATTACTTTTGAGTTACTTTCACCAAAATAACTATACAGAAGTAGAACTTAACATTCTAAAATGACTAGGGCTGTAACGATATGTGATATGAAACCGAAATCGCGACACTCAGATCCACGAACCTGCAGAATCGTGACACACCCCTTCCAACTCCCAGCGTTATCCATACCGTCCAGATCCAATGCTACCAAATCTTTAAATTACTATTAGTATTATTTGAAGTTAACTTAACATCATAAAATACGTAGACCTACACCACAAAACTAGTTGAGGATAAATTATTTAAAATTTGGGAATTCAGCGTTATGGACGTGACATTTGCAGTCAAAACTTGAAATATAAATTCTCAGAAAATGCATTAATACCAAAATATTGAAACGTCTGTTTATCCATAGGTTACTCCCTGAAAGGAGTCCAGACATTAGAAAAATATCAGTCTACACATGCGTTTTATATTTAATACTAGGGAAATAGACAGTCATGCGTGACCAAAAAAATCTTTAACTTTTAGGAGGCAACGATTTTTTGTTGTTGTTGTAATTCTGTGAATTACACTGCGCAAATCGGATGAAGAAGGGTTGGGTCTCCACAGAACATAAAATATTCATTTTATTTTATTTTTCGTGTTCGCATTTATGAGGAAAAAACAATGTTACAGACATGACAGTTCTCCGTTACGGACGCAACCGCTCTGAAGCAGCACTAAAACACTGCTTTAAAACTTTCACAGAGACCTTACACAGAAGACACAAAGCCTTTCTTTAAAGTGAATTTCGTTTTGTATTAATTGTATCCAGGGCCGGCTCTAGCCCTTTGGTTGCCCTAGGCGAGATTGATTTTTGTGCCCCCCCCCTCCTCCTTTAAAAATAATGAACTAAACAAAAATGCTCTTATAGTCACTCCAAAACTTCAACAAGCAAATTATGACTTGAACTGTAATAAATTGTTTATACAAATGCTACAAAGAATGTTCTAGGATATTTCAATCATCCTACATAGTTGCATTGTACAAATACATTTTATCTGACCATGTAACTTGTAGTAGATGAATGACAATTATTACTAATCTATTAGGCTGCTACAAGGCTAGGGGGGTTGGGGGGCATGCTCCCCCGTAAGAAAATTTTGTGCATTTTAATGTTAAATTCATCAATCTGGTGCACTTTGAGAGCTCAAAATTAAAAGCTCCAACCCATATTCAGTGTTCAAATTAAACAAAGAAAAATTCAAACCTCTTTTAGTTAGTGTCTGTCTACATTACATAATAATAGTTATAATATTAATCCCATGATAATACTCATATATTGTAAAACAATGCACTGAAAAATAAAGAAAACTTTCATAAGTTTTGTACTAATTTCTATACTTATAAAAAGAGTATTTTTCTATACTTCACATTAAAGATGTGATTGGGCCAGCCCAGTGTCAATCAAGTAAACAACCAATGGGCCGCTGATCTACGCGTTTCATGCGGTTTCAGAAAAAAAGCTAACACTGACTTTTTTTTTACCAATGCATTACACCAGCACTAACCCAGCGCCGCCGATTAAGCAAAACAAAACAAAACAAAACGAATGGGCTATTTCTATTTCTATTTCAGCCCCCGGCCGCTTTTTTGCTTTATCCATCTTTTTCGACGACAACTCACTAACTCGTGCCTGTTCGCTCAGCGCTCACGGCGCCCGCGCCCGCTCGCGATATTATTGGAGGGGGGTCCCCTGTCAAAATCCTATGATGAAATCTTTTGAGGGCGCCTACTCCGCTACACATACCGGTATACCCACTTTTTGCGCCACTGGCAGGCTTATGTAATTGCTCCACTCGTTGCAGTGTTAATGAAGTACAATAAAAAGCGGAAAGTTCCTTACGCGGCTCTGGCGCCCCCCCTAGGGTATAAGGCGCCGGCGCCCTTAGCATTTGCCTATACTGCCTATGCCACGGGCCGGCCCTGATTGTATCTTAATTTTAATCAATGTTTCATCAACCAATTGCGTGGATTTAATAAATAAGAAGTAGGCTAAATATAGCTTATAGATAATTATAGATAATCAAGACACTGAGGCGCCGGTGCGTGAACTGGAGCGCGTCTCATAAATGAACCGAAACTCAGCTCATAAGGTAGCCTATTCACGGACCTGAAAAATATATCTGTATTGAAATGTCTACTTGTAAACAGAACAATTCAAAACGAAAGAAAACCGACTGCTCTCTGCTTATGAAATGAAATGTGCATTTTTCTCTGGTGCATTCTCTAGCCTACTGCGAATATCGCGAGTCAGCATCGTCAACTTCATCTTGACTTTATTAATAAACAATTAAAATGTCTCCTTGCTATATTTGACATATTCATAATCATTGCTTTTGCCGGTTCTTTGTGACAGCTTTTAGGTGCTTTATCGGCAGCGCCGCCGCCCTTACATGAACGCGTCACCACCGCATCAAAAACAAGATTGCGTAATGAAAACATGAAAAATACAACATAAACATAGCCTAACTGTTTAGAAAGAAGACACAGAACGAATAGCCTAATGCGCATACGTCCATCTCGCGAATCTATAGTCTTCTTAATGCCATCTTCACCATTATAGCCGGTTTTCCACTGGCCAGCGCGAGCACAGAGGCCGAGATCATGCCTCACGGCACTCCTGTAAAAAATAAATCGCTATACAAATATATCAGACGCTGCCATTTAGTCTTTATTTACAGACGTGGACACCACACGCGGCTATTGACTGACCACGAACAGGTAATTTAGCCTACTTGCATTTTTCATTCGTTAATGTCTGGCGGTCTTGCTGTTTTTTTTTTTTTTTTTTTTGTTTTACAATTAAAACTAAAAGTCTGTTGTAACGCAAGCCTTACTGAACATGTACCGAGTAAAATATTACTGAAAATTGATTAGTAATGCCTTACACTACTGCGTTACAGCAAAAAGTAATATGTTACTGTAATGCATTACTTTTGTAACGCGTTACTCCCAACACTGTTGTGAGGATACTGCCTTTTCCAGTATCTTTGACAGAAAAGGTAGATTCAAGATTGGCCTGTAATTGACTAATTCTGTAGGATCAAGTTGCGTTTTTTTAACAAGTGGTTTAATCATAGCGAGCTTAAAAGTTTTTGGTACATATCCTAATGACAAAGATAAATTAATGATATTAAGAAGAGGATCCATGACCTCTGGAAGCATCTCTTTCAGGAGTCTAGTCAGTATAGGGTCTAACATGTTGTCGATTTTGATGATTTAATGAGTTTATAAAATTCACCCTCTCCTGTACTGCCCTACAAAGCAAAAAGGCAGTAACTGCATTTTTGGTCAAAAATTAGTTATCATTTTCATGACATTCAAGGCATCCTTTGTTATGTGACAAAACATCTTATCTCAAATGTGTGTTGTTTTGGAGAAAAATGGTAGTCGTTTGTACAGTAACTGCAAAAAGCCCTAGTGAAACAAAGCAAGAGTACAGTAACATCATTACTATATTCTTGTTATGTTTTACCTAACAAAAAATAACCGTGTTGCTGCGCAGTGTAGTTACTGTTGCCATGGTGAACATGTACACAGCTGATTTCGCGGCATCCTCACGGGACGGTTTTAACATTTGCGATTTCACCCTTCTAACTTCACACAAATTTTGTTTGAGATGGCACAAAGCCGGGGAAAGAAGATGGTCGAACTGGCGTTGAAAAGAAAATACCCGGAGTACAGTGACAGATTAAACATTTAGAGGCTAGGCTATCACAATATAAACACCTGTCAGCCGCCAGGGCGGGACTTCCTCTCAGAGGTCCATTCAGATAGCATTATGCTAATTGACAGGCGATGTTTTAAATAGCTTTGCTTACCTGCCCCTGATCCTCCCTGCTCCTAGCTGTAACTTTATCCTATGTCACTTCACATCATCGCCCATGCCATGTCATCATGTTGTTGTTCATGTCACAAAGTTATAATCCAACCAGCGGTGAAAAAATATTAAATTACTACAAAAGCACTCAGAGTGCACTAACCTCTGTCACGGCGTGATCTTCTTCACTCTTATTAGCCTACATCAGGTGTGCCCAACCCTGCTCCTGCCGATCGACTGTCCTGCACAGTTCATCTCCAACCCTAATCAAACACACCTGAAGCAACCAATTAAGGTCTTCAGGATCACTTGAAAATTAAAGGCAGGTGTGTTTAATTAGGGTTGGAGATAAACTGTGCAGGACAGTCAATCGGCAGGAGCAGGGTTGGGCACCCCTGGCCTACATGAACGGCGTCTTCTTTTTTCATAGGCTAATCATTCACGGCGTTATTGTCCAGCAGGAGAATGTAACTGTCGATAAACACGGTGTAAGTTATTCTTTAACGTGACAGGTGTCTGTTCAACTTAAAACACACTCTCTTCGCGGCCGCTGTTTGAAGACTATGTCCGCTGTTTAGATAAGTTAGCGAGTTGTGAGCAAAACTGACATCTTTCTCTTTACTGTTGTAAGCATCCATGCTTTCAACGAAAACAAACTTCTGCAGACAGAGCGAGCCGGCAGGTATTTACGCCCCCCCTTAGCGTTCAGGCTCAAACACATTGGTTCCTGTTCCTAAGCATTTATTTATTGCACGGTTTCTTCTTCTGAATATAAAATTATATATTTAATTTGGATTCCCCTTAATTATATTAACCTATGAAAATGTTGTCCCTCTGCATGACTGCAAGCTTCTAAGTTTTATCCTATTATTGTAGGCCTAATGTAACTTATGAAGCCAGGCTTCGTTTTTGTGTGTTGTCTTTTCTTTCTTCATTTTTATTAAAGGTGCAAAACTATTAATTTATTGTGTTAGCCTAATTCATGCACTATTTTGTCATGGACCTAATTTAAGTTATTCCCTGTACAATGAAATATTATGATATACATATCATATATATACATATCATCTGTAATCTTTGTCCTCTCATGCCACCAAACAGGAGGGTGTTTTGGTATTCCCTGCCTGTGAGCAATGCTGTGGAGGATGATGAGTAATAACCATATGAAATGTGGTGTTCATCAATTATTTTTATTAATATTATTATTATCATTATTTTATTTATATATATATATATATATATATATATATATATATATATATATATATATATATATATATATATATTATTAAATGTATGTTTACTAATTTGAAATATCTGTCCCATGTATTCATTTAATTCAGTACTTTGTGTTTATAAACCTACTGAAACAGATACTGCACCATATAAAATCATCAACTTGTTTATCTTAGTTATTATCATAAGAGTTTGAAAAGCCTTAGAAACACTTAGGCAAAATGATTTTGTTTTGCTCTGTTGAATTGGAGTTTAATAGGCAAGTTAAATAGGCAAGTTATTACTCCAAAAAAAAAATGTTTTGCAGTGCTTTAACATTAATGTGATTTGTAGGTATAGCAGATACTACACTACATTACTACATTGGAAAATATTGACCTAAAATGGTCTAATTAGTTTGGGTTTGGTATTTCCAGGTTCAGGAAAACAAATGGTTCCAATTGTTTCAAATACAGTGTATCTAACACACCCAGAGCCCAAGTTGTGGCAAAATATTTTTTGGGGAATCTGTAGTTACTGCCTTTTTCCTTGGTATGGTGCCACGTTTTTGCTAAGTAATACAAAGCAAGAATACAGTAACTGCAAAATAGGGGTAAAATATCAAATTAAATATGAGGATTGATATGTACAAAGAATAAACTAATATAAAGTAACAAAACAGCCACATGTCCAATAATCTACCTACAACTACTTAGGCAGGGTGACAGGATAAGTTTAAAGTCATTTTTCTCAGTTCTGCACTCTGCGTAGTTACTGCCTTTTTGCTTTGTAGGGCAGTATAGCAATGAATGAATCTAATTTTTCATTAGTGAGACTGCACTGCACTGTCTGATGCGGTACTGCAGTAGACGGTTGCATAGTTAAAATTTTCTCCCTGATATTATCAATCTTGTAAGTAAAAGTTCATAATGTCATTACTGCTGTGCTGCTTGGAAACGTCTGGGCTTGAACCTTTATTGTTCGTTAGTTTAGCCACTGTTTCAAATAAATACCTAGGGTTTTGTTTATTTTCTTCTAATAGGGTTGAAAAATAAGCAGATCTAGCAGTTTTTAAGGCCTCTCTGTATGCAATCGTGCTCTCTTTCCATGAAATGCGAAATACCTCTAGTTTTGTTTTCTTCCAGTTTCGCACAAATTTTCTGGCTGCTCTCTTAAGGGCCTGAGTGTGCTCATTGTACCATGGCGTTGGACTATTTTCTTTAATCTTCTTTAAGCGCAGAGGAGCAACTATGTCTAAAGTGCTGGAAAAGAGAGAGTTAAAAATTTCTGTCGCCATATCGAGTTCTTCTAAGCTATCTGGGATGCTGAGATGATGAAACTGATCAGGAAGATTATTTATAAAGCAATCTTTAGTGGTAGAAGTGATAGGTCTAACATATTTGTAACACAGAGTCGGCTTTGCAGCCTTGGCTAAATTAAGTTTACACAAGACTAGAAAGTGATCTGAGATGTCATCGCTCTGCTGCAGAATTTCAACGGCATCAACATTGATTCCATGTGATAATATTAGATCTAGAGTATGATTACGACAATGAGTAGGTCCTGACACGTGTTGTCTAACTCCAATAGAGTTAAGAATGTCTTTAAATGCCAATACCAATGCATCTTTTTCGTTATCTACATGTATATTAAAATCACCAACAATTAGGATTTTATCTGCAGCCAGCACTAACTCTGATAGAAAGTCAGCAAATTATTTGATAAAGTCTGTATGGTGCCCTGGAGGCCTGTATACAGTAGCCAGCACAAATCTCAAATGTGATTTATCATTTACGCTGGATATTGTTACATTAAGCACCAACACTTTAAAAGAATTATATTTGAAACTATACTTCTTTAATTCTGAAAATATTACTATAAATTACAGCAACACCTCCCCCTTTGCCTTTCAAATGATGTTCATATTTATAACCGTAATCTTAGGGGGTGGACTCATTTAAAGTAATGTAATTGTTTGGTTTTAGCCAGGTTTCTGTCAAACTCAGCACTTCTAGGTTATAGTCTGTGATCATATCATTAACAATAAGTGCTTTTGAAGTAAGGGATTGAATATTCAGCAACCCGAGCTTTATCATTTGTTAATTTGTATTATATCTGTTTTTTATTTGTTGAACATCAATTAAATTTCTACCCTTAAATGGGTTTGGAAGTTTTTTGTATTTCCTAATTCAGGGAACAAACAAGAGGAGGAAGAAGCCAAGCAGATCGGATCATAAGCCAATCAGGACACTGTGCATTTACACCTGTCCACATCAAGTGACTTCTGTATCTGGATAACAGATCAGATATCGCATTCCCGCGAATAAAAAAAAAAAAAAAAAAAAGAATGGCTCCGGTGCAAAGTCGACCTGAAGTAGTGTGTTTTCTTTTAAAAACAGTTTTCAGTCGGGGGACATTTTATAAATCTCGCAAAATGAGGAGGATGAAGAGGCTGCAAGTACTAATAATGTGGATAGATGCCGTAATGGAAACGGTACAGAGAAACGTATGGGTCCGAGAACGTTGCCAGCTGTGGTGGGAAAAATGCGCATTCTTTACAGAAAATGAATGGTTCTGCAACTTTTGGGCGCAAATGCAAACATTTCAGAATATTTGCGATGTACTTCGCACTCGACTTTATCGTAAAACCACACAGCTATGTGCAGCAATTCCTGGAGAGAGGAGGGGGAACAATGACAGTGGGCGGTGTTTTGTGTGACGTCCACCTGTGAATGCAGACACGATGGCTGGATTGCGTTTACATTACACTGAGATCCGATCACAATGTGTCCTCGACAACTTCTGAATCTGGACACGCTGATCGGATGACATTCCGATCAGAAGCACGTTTACACTTGTCTTTTCAATGTGTATGTGGACAACATCCAGATACAGGTCACATGTTAATGCCAAGTGTAAACGCAGCCTAAGTTTCCTCAGTTCATGTGGTTATGTGTTAGTTTTCTCCTGCGTTATCCTGTGTGTATCTTTGTGGATTCATACAATTTGTTTGGATTTTCCTGCGCTGTGCGATTACTACAACCACCAGTATGTGACACATGTAGGGGGTGGGGTGCTAGTTGTTGTTGTTGCTATTATTATTATTTCATACATTTTTAAATAAAAATAATTGTGTAAATTTGTATAATGTATTTCATTATTTAAGAATATATAACATTTAAGAATTTATAACATTTCTTATCTACTGTCAAGCACTATTGTGTCACACACTGTACCGATGCTTGTATCGAAATAAAAATACCATGTGATTGATGACGTTTGAAGCTTCGAACGTCATGTGGTATCGGAAGGTTGGAACAGCTGGTTTGACAAAAATTGTTGCTTTGCGACCCCACCTGATGCATAAAAAATGAAATGATTATCGAGGAGGCAATTTTTTTTAACACTACATACTTCTCTATAACATAAATTGTAAAAAAAAAAAAAAAAAAAAAAAAACGCAAAATATTTTCTCAACTACTCACGTCAATTACTAATTATGATCACATAGGCCTACTATGTGAATCCATTGACCAGGCTACACATGACACGAGTTGTGGTCTCATTGACACAAATTAATTTAGATGAGATTAGATCAAATAATATAGAACTGTATTGGTCCCATATTGATTTCACTCTTGTATGTGATGGATTTCTGAAGCTTTGTTTGGTCACATGCTTTTTCTGCTCTGTGGTGATGTGTTAGTTATGTTGGAGAAAACAAGTCGGACCATCAGATGCCACTAATGCGCATTGTGTTAAAAGCTTAATGAACTGTTTTTCGGCCAAATTTGACGAAAGCCTCAAACGCTTCAGAAAGCCTTGGTTTCCCATCACTATGTATTGCAGAAAGACACACGATAAGGAAGATATGGTATAAACACCGTCTTTAATAATGCACAAGGTAAATTAAATGAAGGCATCAGAGAAAATACAACTTACACAGACGAGACCGGACCACGAACACTGAAAACACAGGAGCTTAAGTAAGGCAAATAAGGTTAATTAATAGAGTTGGGGTACTCGAACTCGGACTCGAGTCCGGACCAAGCGGCAACATTCTAATCTGAAAAATGAAGCCTACCCGGAAGTGCAAAAAACTGCATTACATCGAAAATCCGCTAGGGGCAGGTCCCAAAAGGGAGCAAATGTCCATAGACTCCATGTTAAAATGTCCGTTTTCACAGCATAAATTCATGTTTTTACAGGTTGGTCCCATGGACTTTTATTGTATTTTTCGATAGGTTCCTAGTGCCTGACAACTGTGAGGGGGGTGAATTGTTTTCTAACTCGTTAGTTTAGATCGTATTTAGATATAAAATGTATGACAAATAAGGGTGTGGTTAACTTTGATTGACAGCTTGATTGACAGCTGATAACGGGCTGCGCCGAGTGGAATTCCTGAAATTTGACATCTTGGCCATGATCTGACACAACACATCATACCACCTCTGTATCCTTTCTGAACATTTGTATTGAAATATCATACATAAAATGGGTTGCTCTGCTATAAACTGCACTAACCGACACTGTAGGAGTACTTCGCTTCATTTTTTCCGGTAAGTGACATTCCACTACTATTTCACGTAGTTAGCACTATTTAGCATCAATGTTTGTGGGCAGTGGCACTGCAACAGTTAGCATTAAATCGCCTGAGATTACATTTACATTTATGCATTTGGCAGACGCTTTTATCCAAAGCGACTTACATTGCATTTCAAGGTACACATTTTTACATTCTTATCAGTTCTTGCTATCCCTGGGAATCGAACCCATGACCTTGGCATTGCAAGTGCCAACGCTAAGATAAGTTAGCGTCCGAGGTACTTTACCTATGGTTATAACTGACGTTTGAAACACTGTAAATGCGTCTGCCAAATTAATAAATGTAAATGAATAAATGTAACATAAGAATAGACTGATATGTCCCACATTGGAGTGTTAATATATTTTGGGTTGTACTCTTCAGCAGCTTTGCAGTGAATGTAGTAGCCATAGACTGTAAAAAGTAGCCTAGTCTGCCAGTCGATCTTATAACGTTACAGATAGCTGAGGCTGCCGCTACTTGGCTGAAGAGGCGCGTCCACCGGCCGGCTCAGTCTCACACAAAGCCCGCCCTTTTACCCATATATAGATTGGCCAGAAGGTGGGCGGGGTTAGGATTTCCCAAGATTTTCAAAGATGGCGCCGCCCATACCCCCCATAAACGGCCTCAAAACCGTTATTCAGAAAGTCTATGGGTGACGTCACAGAAGCTTTGTCCATTTTTTTTACAGTCTATGATCCGGACTCGAGTCCAATTTTTAAAGAACTCAGACTTGTCACGCACTCGGGTGAATTTGTACTCGGACTTGACACAGACTCTGACATTTTAGACTCTGAAAAATTTCTGAGTATAGTTCTGTCAGGTCCATTTAAGTCAAGAACACACAAGACAATAGAAATGATTAGGAAATTTGTATTGAATAAATTGCAATTCAGTTGATAATTAAAATTTGGCGGTATGGCTCTGTTCAGGGAGTCCTCTGACCTTTCATGAGCACCATGAAATAGCAGCAGCATTAGGGAACGCTCACAGTTTACTACTGGGAGAGCAGAACTATTCCCCCATTTGAACAGAGCAGCAACGATGACAGAATAGCAAATGCCACATTATACACGACAAGGAGGGGCTGGGGAGGTGGTGGGTTGCAGAGAGCGAGCAGCAAGCAGTTAGGAGCGAACTGAATCTGTTTAAATAGGGCGCCCTGATTTGAGCGTAGTCATTAGCAGCGAGGGGAGATGAACAGCTGATGCAGCTCAGCTGAGCAGATCGCTGATGAGACCGTGTTGGCCAATAGCGTTAGCAGCATCTTGACTACTTGGCCTGCCAGAACTGACGCTAACGCTCAATTTCTGTCAGGTCCATTTAAGTCAAGAACACACAAGACAATAGAAATGATTAGGAAATTTGTATTGAATAAATTTCAATTCAGTTGATAATTCAAATTTGGCGGTATGGCTCTGTTCAGGGAGTCCTCTGACCTTTCATGAGCACCATGAAATAGCAGAGAGTCAGAGGACGGCAGCAGCATTAGGGAACGCTCACAGTTTAGTACTGGGAGAGCAGAACTATTCCCCCCAAACAAACCATACCTGGCAACCACTTGTGGATAAAATGAGAGATGGAATTAGACAATTAAAATGCTTAGAAAACTTTATGAACAAATATGATTAGTGGGCAATATGTTTCAGTTCAGATGAGTCTCCTGACCATTCATGAGCACCATGAATTTAGCAGAGAGTCAGGGGAGAGCAGCAGCATTAGGGGACGGATGAGTCTCCTGACCATTCATGAGCACCATGAATTTAGCAGAGTCAGGGGACAGCAGCAGCATTACGGGACACTCACATGAATTAGACTAGGAGAGCTGAACTATTTCCCCCAAACAGACCATAAAGCAACCTCCTGTGATAAATATGAAGGATGAATTAAGCAGCCAGTAAGCGCATCCAGAAGCAATGTAACTAGCAGAAGAAAGACAAGTAAGATTTAGCAGATGAGACTTATTTTAATTGACTCACTGAATAGTGACTGTAACTAGTTTTTTTTAGAGATGTGCCACAGCAGAAATAATTCAGTTGCAACATGAATTGTTATTACTAACAATCTATCACTGCAAGCTGCTTGATCTGTGCTGCGTAGTGCTAAAGCACTGCATGTGCAACGCGAGCAGTTGCTAATGACAACAGATAAGTAACGTGCATTGCCAATATGATCACATAAGCCTAGCAAGCGCATTTAAATGAAAACAACTAGATAAGCCCAAGCAAACGGATAGCATTAGCAACAGCATGGTGCCATATCCTAATAGCTTTTAACATTGAGCATTAAAAAGGAACTTAGCTTAGCTTTGTGAAGACTTTCAGAGATGAATGGAGAATGAATACATCGAGTCCTGTTTCAATTTGCAGAGAGCGAGCAGCAAGCGGTTAGGAGCGAACTGAATCTGTTTAAATAGGGCGCCCTGATTTGAGCGTAGTCATTAGCAGCGAGGGGAGATGAACAGCTGATGCAGCTCAGCTGAGCAGATCGCTGATGAGACCGTGTTGGCCAATAGCGTTAGCAGCATCTTGACTACTTGGCCTGCCAGAACTGACGGTGACGCTCAATTCAAGTCTGGGGACTGGAGGACACAATAAATTATTATTCAAAAACGAAACGCAACTACTTGCATTGTGTTGTTTCAGCGTTGAGCATTGTAGCCAATCACAGACATGTATCAAGTGCATGAACGCAGTGGCCAATCAGAGGCGTTTTAGTGTCACCATGCGGAGAATTCGGTCAAAATGTATGTTCAGAATTGGCACAAGCTTTACACTTTTGCAAATCCACTCATTAACAGCAAAGTCTAGACGCAATGTAAATAAAAGATTCACTGTGCAGATGCGGACAACTTCAGTGTTTATAACGAGAGTTATAGTGAGAGTGCAGAACACGGTAAGGAAGGCCGTGTGTCCACCAAAGACACGTTTTTTAGCCAGCTGAAAACGCTAGACGCTCTGCTGAAAACGCCTAGCTATGGGGGCTTGAGAGCGTTTTGGCAGCGCAGCATTTTTTTTCAGTTGAGACACTTTGCTTGTGATGATACGGAATATCCGCGAAAGTGTTACTAGTATCTCATTTCACACATATTTTGTTTCTGTGTTGATTTCTATATTAAAATGTCGATACAATGTAACATATTTTCTCTGGCTCTTGTTTTAAATTATTTTGTTCCGTTATTATGCTTGTTGTTGTCATCTGTTGACGTTGAACAAGCAGAATGTAGCGGTTGGTCGGTGTGATATTTGTCCCGCCCCTCTTCCACTGTGATTGGATGGTTGAACATTCTTCAACTCTCGGTGACCAGTGAAAAACGCCGGGCGCTCAGCGCTTCAGCGTGAAAAAACAACGCACTGCGCCTTGTTACGCTCATGGCGTTTAAAAAACGCGGCGCTCCCATTGAAAACAATTGGAAAAATACGCCAGCTGCGTGAAAAAACGCTTTGGTGGACACACAGCCTAAGTGATAGCTCAAAGGGAGTGCTATTGATCTAAATAATAGTTTTGTTTTTCATGCTTCTAGAGGACCAGTTGTTACTGTAAGTGTAAGGGGAGTGATAACTGCATTTAAATGTGGGAGTGAATCCACTAAATTATAGTCTTGTGAGTCATGGTAACCATAACAACACAAGAACATGATAATCATAGCAACATTTTGGCGTCTAATAATCTTATGATTTTTGTCACATTTACACTTTAGTCATAAGTTTACATTGCAGAACCTCCAAAATGTTATTTTTATTTATTTTTTAATAAGAAGGATCATAAAAATTTTTTTTTTAGTAGTGCCCTGAAAAAGCTTTTTAACATAACAGATGTTTAAGTATAGCCTAGTCCACATGACAAAATACAAACTCAAAATATTGTGTGTCATTACCTGGATGATCCACAACTGTTTTTTTGTGATGGTTGTTCATGAGTCCCTTGTTTGTCATCTCCTGCATATTTGACTCCTTACTAGCAGTGGGTTGTATGATTTTGAAATCCATCTTTTCACACTGGTGACAACTGAGGGACTCATACACAACTATTACAAATGCTCCAAACATTCAGTGATGCTCAAGAAAGAAACGTCTCAAGTTACGACTTTAACCTCTGTTCCCTAACCCTACATAAACATAGACACTTAGTCTGGCCACTTCCTGTCTGTCTGAAGACAGAACCTCTGGACAATTGCCTTAAGTTAGGCACCCAACCCGAGGGACTGCGAAGCTGGCAGTGAACCACTCGGCCCGGATCTCAGAGACGGGATATCCCGGAGAGTATGACTCAGCATAGTGCTTTCCAACCCTTGCTAGTGAGGGGAGTTTCTCTACTCGATCCATGGATCTACCCAGTGTTTGTGTTTCAAAACACTGAGGAGGCCTGTGAAGGCCTAAGGGCTGATCTAACTGGGAGGCCTCATGAGAGGCCTGCGACCGTCTGACCAGACTCAGGAGGCCATATGCTCATAGTGACCCTCTATGAGGGGAGCAAAAGGTCCGCCTGGTAGGCAAACCAGGCTGTAGGCAGAGAAAAAGGGTTCCGGGAGGGAACCAGTAGCAGAGAATGAGCACTTTAGCGAGCCAGGGTGCAAGCTCACTTTCAGCAGCTGCCTAATAAGGCTAGCTGAGACTGATAGCAAGAGGCCACTAGCTTCATAAACCCAGCACCATTAGGGAACCATTCACAGGGAGGCCTGGAGAGGCCTACAACCTGATAACCATAGTATGTGGGGAACTCACCTTCAGGGAGGCCTGGTGAGGCCTACTACCTGATAACCACAATCTGTGGGAACTCAACTTCAAGGAGGCCTGGTGAGGCCTACTACCTGACCGTTCCCATTCAGGGAGACCTGGTAGGGCCTAAACCCTGATAACCACAATATGTGGGAACTCACCTTCAGGGAGGCCTGGTAAGGCCTACTACCTGACCGTTCTCATTCAAGGAGGCCTGGAGGAGCCTACTACCTGATAATCACAGCATGTGGGAACTCAACTTCAGGGAGGCCTGGTGAAGCCTACTACCTGACAGCCAAAAAATATTTGGAAGCTCACATTCAGGGAGGCCCAGAGAGCCAACTACCTGATAGCCAACGTAAGTGGGAATTCGCCTTCAGGGCGGCCGGGTGAGGCCTACTACCTGATAACCATCTTAAGTGGGAATTCACCTTCAGGTAGGCCTGAGTGGCCTACTACCTGATAACCACTGGTAGCTATGAGCCCTGAGTCCAGGTGATAGTACAAGGTGGTCTGCTAAGGCCAGCCAGCTGGGGACTCGCCTATCAGGGAGGCCTGGTCTGGCTTACTAGCTGATAGCAAGTCATATTCTGCTATAACATACACTGTTGGGAACCATACTACACAAGCATATTTTACTATTGGGCTTCCAGTAGCGCTATAAGGTCCCACAATGTTGGGCCTCATCTCCGAGGAGGCCTGTTTAAGGCCTACTACCATCAGTGAGTCAACTGCCCGAACCACCAAGGCCAACCACGTAAAGTGAGCTGGCCTACAGTGCCCTCTTGGGGGCTGTCCAATCAAGGAGGCCTGCTGAGGCCTACTACCTAATGGCGCTGCCTTCGTTGGCAGATAAGCTGTTTAGACAGGGCCTACAACATCCTGGTGCCTAATCACATTGCCCATGGCAGTGTACTCCGCAAGAAAGCTAGCACCGTTAAAACAAGGGGAGTACAACATACGCCACTCTGCCTCAACGGAGGCCCCAGTTTGTCAGGGGCCTACCATCTATGCATGGGCGTCAGCTCAGGGCAATCATCTGGCTTCAGGGGAGCGTACTTCGACCAAAGAAGAAGAAGGCTTACTTCATACCGACCCGAGCCATAGAGGTGCGAGGTAGGATAAAACAGAACTGGGAGTGAAGTGCTCAGACCTACCCTGTATCACAGGGGAATACTCACACCTCACCCTGAGGTTACCAGGGTGCGGGCCTGCCAGTGGCTCTAGGGGTGACAGACATGTATCTGTGCCCAACCTAGGGAGGTGGAAAGACGGCCTAACCCTGCTCAATAAAGACTTATATACCACGGAGGCCTATTTGAGGCCTACCATGTCCTTTATAAACCATCCTCTGCACCACGCTGCATTACTCTAGTCACCCCAGAATGCAGAGAAGGGGGCGGGCCTTGGCCTAACGACTCCCATGGGAGGAGGCTGTTTATACAGGGATGCTAGAAACCTACATTCACAAAGTGAAGGGTCAGAGGAAGAAATGCTAACTTAAGCAGAACGCCTCTATTATCCTTGGCACAGCCTAGGCCAGCTACAGAGGCGGCCCTGGTGAGGGCCAGCCTGCAAGCATAGATCTATCTGAGGGCTCGGAGGAGCCACAGCCTACTAGAGAATATAGTCTGTATTATTCCATACAAAGGGCTGCAGAATCGCTCAGCCTACTGAAAACCCAAACAGAGCTCAAGGGGCCCGTGGGCCCGACATAAGATCTATCTGAAGCTCTAACGTCAGTCAACACTCTAAGTAAGAAATTATATAAGAGAGAGACCAACTACTCTACCCTGAGGTGGCTAGCAGCCCAAAGGCTAACACAGTTACCGTTCTGGCCACCTAACGGGGAACTTCAGGGCCCTAGTAATCCAATAAAGTTCTCTTACCTTATTACCTTGACATGACCCCATAACTCTATACAGGGAACGAAGTCTGTAAAGAGAAACATTTTATTTTTTATCACAAAATATACTCTTTGAAAAGACCAGCAGCTCATCTGCGGTGTGCAAAGTGAAGACTCGCCAGATAGTCCTTAATGAATCTGGGATCCGCCACTTTACATGCCTGAAAGGGGCGTTTCCACTAACCAAGCCTAGGTGGGCCATCAGAATGTAGTTCTCATCATAGGCCCATCCCCAGGCCTGATGTAGTGAACGCCTGGGGGTCAGAAGAGAGGAGAGGGCAGATTTTGTGACCCTCCGGGGAGGTTATCCATTACCGATGCTGTGTGCGTTTGTGCTGGATAACCTCCCTCAAATCTCTCCTGTTGCGGGAGTCACGCCTCCTCTGCGACCTGCTCCTCGAGGGAGGGGGTGCACAAGAGGCGACGCTGGCTCACTGGCCCTGCCTACGGTCCTCAAACCGTGAAGGGACAGGCTCTCCCGCCTGCCCAGGTGCGGACGCGGATCTCAGCGGTATACAGGTCTTGAATGCTGCTGAGTGCGCCTCCGCCTCCCTGAACTTCCCCACCACCACCTCTACGGAGGTGCCAAAGAGTTCGGAAGGCGAAACTGGCGAATCGAGGAGAAAGGCTTTTTCTTTCTCCTCGATACCGGCTAGATTTAGCCACAGATGCCTCTCCGTGGCCACCATCGCCGCCATCGACCGACCGATCGCGGCAGCGGTTTGCTTGGTAGCCCGGAGAGCCAGATCTGTGGTACGGCGCAGCTCAGCCACCGCCTCAGGGGACATCCCTGCCCTCTGGTCGAGATCCCCCAGCAGGTCGGCCTGGTATGCCTGCAAAACCGCCATGGTGTGCAGTGCAGCACCGGCCTGACCCGCTGCCGTGTATGCTCTGCCATTCAAACGAGCCGTTGTTTTCAGCGGTTTGGATGGCAGGGTTGGAGATTTCAGTGTCGCTGCCCGCCCAGACACGAGATAGTTCGCGAACGTCTCATCAATGGGCGGCATCGACACGTACCCATGCTCTCCGATCCCCTCGTCATCAGCGAAACTGCCCCGCTGATGTCGGTGGATACGGGCAGAATATGGGTTCTTCCATGCCCTCTCCATGTGAAGATCAGGAAGGAATGGAAGGCTCACCTGAGCTGGTGGTGAATGGCCGGGGAGAAACCGATCATCGAGCCTACTGCGAGCGGCCTCTTCTCTAGCGCAGCAGCGCGCTCCATAACATCCACCAGCTCTGCATACACGGGGCAGGATGGCTCAGGGGGTTCAGGATCTACCTGATCAAAAATCACCTCAGCCATCTCCTGCGCGTCCTGAAAAGCCGCAACTGCAGGAACAGTCGGTGAGTAATCTTCCCCCATCAGTTCGCCCTCGTCAGCCATCGAATCATCTGAGTGGTTTACAGCCCTCTCGAGGCGATCAACGAGCTCCATCTGGGAGCCCCATGATGTAAGTCGCCGCTCGGCCTCGATGCTGAGCCCCCTTCACTCGAGAAGAGGGCCAGACGAGAGCGGAGCGTTTTTAGAGAAAAACACTCGCAGTTTGCACAGAGGGCTCCCTCGAGAACCTCCCGTGCGTGCTTTTCTCCCAGGCAAAAAACGCACAGCTCGTGTGTGTCGGCCGGTTTCAGAAACCTCAGACACGGTTCGGCACACTTACGAAAACAATCTGCCTTTGCTGTGCGTTTCATTCTCTTACCGTAACTTGAGTAGCATTTCACACAGACAGTCCCTGAAGACGATGAGATGATTTGTCATGTTTGCAAGGCGCCCTTATATACTTCCAGGTCGCACAGGCTGTCGCCGGTCAATGAGATTGACGTGATTTGATAGTGATTTCAGACACCTGTCACGCCTGAGGCGTTCCCCATAGCGTCGATGACGTATTGTTGAGTTCCTTTCAAAAGGGAACAGCCATTAAGTACTTGTTATTGTTGGAAACTCAGAAGCGAAGACCAGGAGACTTGGTTGTATCTTCAGCAGGATTCTTTATTGAGAACACGAGCTGTCGGTAGCTGCAGTCATCAAGTCTGAACTCAATAGCTCAGCACAGTGTTATATCATTTCAAGGGGGAGGGATTTACATATAGGTGAACAAAGCATGTAAATGTAAGTACAGGAATCAGCACGTTACCGGAAATTCCCCAACCCTAATCTTCATCAGCATAACAGTGTGATTCAAGTGTAAATATTCTAATCCAATCAGCCGGACTATTCAATGACTGGGACAGGGGCTCCTAGAGCCATTAGAACAAAGGGTGAGAGTCTCAGTAATCTGACTCATTTAACTTACAATAGAGAGAACAGGACTGGCAATGAATCTCTTGCTGATAACTCTGATATCATCATTTATACTTCAAATGTTAAATTCAGTCTACTAAACTTTCTCAGTTTATATACTATTGTATTGGAACCTAAATTAAAACATTTAATAAATTTGTAACACTACATTTCCCCCTTTGAGAGTTCTAATAACTCTCACATTATATACAAATTTAACCCTCTGAGGTCGGCTATCGCGCCGGCGCGATAGTCTCGCTTTTTTTCTTATCAGTGCAAAAGAGACTAAAAATACTCTGTTGATTTTGATTTTAAATATTTGTGTTATACATCATTCGATCCTGTTAAGTGTCCATTTTTTGTGTATACTCACAATATAAACAAAGTATTGTGCTTTTAGTCAAATAAAGAAAAATAAACATGATGCTAGTTTTGCCTTCTCTCTGTCAGTGAAGTCCATTCTGAAACGCGTCCGAAAATTAACTGTAATTCCGCGAATACTTGTCATACAGGCACAAGTGTTTTTCCATAATGAAGCTCGAACTCTCTTCTTTTAAATAAATTAATTTATATAAAAAAACAAATATTCTCAGTTTATGTAATCTGTATGAAAAGAGAGAGATGTCAGTATTTTTCTTTCCAGCTCATTATACCTCATTACGCGTTAATGTGCCATGCCCACGGAGAGCGCGCGGTATTCAAACGCAAATGATCTAAGGCAAGCCATGCAAATATGCCAACGCCCACCAGCTGGATTATAAAACACATCATGTTTAGTAAGTTTCTTACTACCGCTGTGAACACAGCGTATCCCTACGGGATAGGAATAATACTATCTAATAACCCTGGAAAATGTACCAGAAGTGCTGGTAGTTTCATTTCGAGGAGCAACGGATCCAGCTGATGTAGTAAGTCATTTATTCTTAAGTGCTTTGTTCTAATCGCGATATTGAATAGTGTCTATAAACCGCAAAAATACTTTAAATATGAATTGCGTGTCTGTGTGTAGGCTAAATGATGAATGAACGGCACAGGCGCGTGCGCTTTTACTACAGTTATACAGCGCGTGTCTGTGCCGTTCATTCACTCTCGCACCTACATTAGTAAACGTTATTTTTACATGAACACATCCAAACTATATTGCTATAGCCTACTAAGATGAGTAAAAATAGACTGAAATATGTTGAAATAAAATGCCTGTATAAGCAACAAACTGCAAATTAACATGTATATGCTAATATATCATACACAATATGTTACAGACTAAATATGAATGTTTAGACAAGATTTTGTGATTAGTTTTGGATAGATTATAAAGTTTTGACTGTAAAAAAAGACTACTGTCACATTAAATAGGTAAGCTTTTGTTCACCAATTTCTGCTCATGTTAAATATACTATAGTATGATGTTTTGTCAAAAATAAAGTAGGTATATTGAATTATCAACTAATTATCAACTATAATGTTATTATAGTGTTTGTTCCAATATTCAAACTAAGGAATCCTCACCTTTTTTAATACGTATGTATTGTTTTAAGTTTTAGATAACAGTTAACCAAACTCTACAGCTGTCTGTTTACTCTTCTCTGACGGCACAGAGGATAACACATTTGTACTGGTCTTAATGGTTCTTTTGGATAGAGTAACACTCACCAACTCTTGGTTGTACAGAAAGATTCAGTCTGGAACTGGAAAGTCAGATCTTTGTTGAGCTTGAAGTTTCAATCTGGATTCAGGTGAGTATAGATTCAGTCTGGAACTGGAAAGTCAGATATTTGTTGAGCTTGAAGTTTCAATCTGGATTCAGGTGAGTAGAGATTCAGTCTGGAAACTCAGTCAGATATTTGTTGAGCTTGAAGTTTCAATCTGGATTCAGGTGAGTAGAGATTCAGTCTGGAAACTCAGTTAGATCTTTGTTGAGCTGGAAGTTTCAATCTGGATTCAGGTGAGTAGCTCTATCTGGGTCACGGCGCCAAAACTGTTGGAAACTCAGAAGCGAAGACCAGGAGACTTGGTTGTATCTTCAGCAGGATTCTTTTTGAGAACACAAGCTGTTGGTAGCTGCAGTCATCAAGTCTGAACTCAATAGCTCAGCACAGTGTTATATCCTTTCAAGGGGAGGGATTTACATATAGGTGAACAAAGCATGTAAATGTAAGTACAGGAATCAGCACGTTACTGGAAATTCCCCAACCCTGATCTTCATCAGCATTACAGTGTGATTCAAATGTAAATATTCTAATCCAATCAGCCAGACTATTCAATGACTGGGACATGGGCTCCTAGAGCCATTAGAACAAAGGGTGAGAGTCTCAGTAATCTGACTCATTTAACTTACAATAGAGAGAACAGGACTGGCAATGAATCTCTTGCTGATAACTCTGATATCATCATTTATACTTCAAATGCTAAATTCAGTCTACTAAACTTTCTCAGTTTATATACTATTGTATTGGAACCTAAATTAAAACATTTAATAAATTTGAAACACTGCATTCTGCAGTAAATCGCTGAGCCATTTCACGTTTTGCTGATCATACTTCCTATTTATTTGTTTTCTTCCTGCGGTAACTATGAGTGAAACGTCACTTCATCTTTGTGTGTCAGACATTGCCACCTTGTGGAATAAAGGTAAATTGCACTTATTCAGTCATCAAAGATTGAATTATTGTTGTGCAGAAAAAAAATATACATACTCTGTTACACACCTTAGGTCGTTAGTGACCCTATACACTTTTTTGACAAAAATGAATGGGAAAACAGGCATTATTGTATAAAAAATGAATGAGGAGAGGGGTAGTCAATGATGTCCTGGGTCACTCAAGACCCGAGGTATCAATTTAAGGGTTAAATGTGTCAGTGAAAAAATACAGATACATTCTTATTAGTAATTAATTATTTTCCAATGTGGTTTCAAGGCCTTGGATTATGGCAATTCATCTACTGTCTTGAAAAGCTTTCATTACGGGTACATTGTTACAGTCGGCATGAGATGAAAATTATTCCTATGTATTTTGTAATACTATTTCATCTGTTAGTAGTACTAGTATAGTTCCCTTTCGTAGTCACTATGAGTTCAATCGTGACGACGAATGGGGTTTCGCTTAGAAGGCCTATTGACTTCGAGTATTACAAAACGAGCCAATGGCAAAGAAATGCCATGGGTCTGCAGAATTTGCAAAGCGTATCTCCGCCCCACCTCGTGGGTATAAAAGGAGGATGCAGGCAACATGCAGATATGTTTTCGCTTCGGAGCCAAGAGTTTCTCTTCATTCCACAGCCATTTCTGACTTCACTCTACGAGACGAGTGATTCTCCAGTGTTGGTGTGACGGCAATCTCCAGCGAGTTCATACTGCCTGCTGATCTGTGCAGTGATCTGCCAGTGAGTGTGTTTCTCCCTGCTCACTTCAACATCCACAGAGTTTTTTCCTCTCACAAAAGAGCTTTTTCACGCGGCACATCTTTTTAAGATGCCTCGCCCGTGCAGTTGTGGTTGCGGTCGACTCATTTCCAACTCTGATGGGCACATTCTCTGCTCTGCGTGTTTGGGCATTGATCAAGCTAGAGCGGTGTTTGTGGATGACTCATGTTCTCTCTGCGGGAACATGACCATCGCGTCATTACGGTCGGGACTCAATGATCTTGTTAGAGAGAGAGTCCCCTCATCCACACCCCGATCTACATCCTCCACGAGAGGTGGTACTTCGGCTGGTGGACAGGGTGAACTGAGGATGATGGTGTGGAATAAAACACAGACGATTCGTCCTCGGCCCACGCCCCCCTCTTCGGACTCCCCGCGGGTTTCATTTGACGTTCCAGAATCGGATCTGATGTCCATCGCAGCAGCACAGGGTGGGCAAGAATCTTCAGGAAGTGAAGATTCGGCAGTGCTGCCACCTTCGGGTGTGCATATGGCATTTGTCGAGTCGGATCCTGAGATGACGGCCATGCTTTCCCGGCCCGCATGCGAGCATCGGATTAGAGTGGAACCCTCCACCCTGTCCTGAGCGCTCGCTGCTGGACGATTGGTTTTTGGGAGCGGCCGCTGACACCCGTTGGCGTCGGAGATCTCGAAATCCTGGAAGACCCCCATGTCTTCCCGCGATCCCTCGTTGATCTCCTCCGCCTTTCCTCCCCTCGACAGGGCCGCTGCCCATGGGTACACTGGGGTTCCCCCGGTTGAACGCTCTGTTGCGATGCAACTGTGTCCTCAGAGTGCTTCTTCTCGGGGCGACCCTAAGCACCCGTCCGAAGCCTGTAGGTTCTCGTTTGAGCTTGTGGCGAGATCCTATAGAGCAGCTGGACAGGCAGCCGCCTTACTGCATGCCTTGGCTATTCTGCAGGTCTACCAGGCCCAGATGCTCAGGGACATGCATGAGGGTAGGACTGACCCAGGGCTCTTTGATGAGCTGCGTGCCGCCACTGACCTTGCTGTCCGAGCGACGAAAGTGGCCGCACGCTCCCTGGGTCAGGTGATGTCCACCAATGTGGTCCTGGAGCGAAACCTGTGGCTGAACCTGGCTGATGTGCGGGGTGCTGACCGGACTTTTCTGCTCGACACCCCATATCCCAGGCCGGCCTCTTTGGTGGTGCGGGTGAGGACTTCGCCCAACAGTCCTCAACCACCCAGGAGCAGACTGAGGCTATCCAATATATTCTGCCCCGACGGCCCGCTGCTGCTCCGCCGTCGGCTCAGATCCCTCAGTCTGCCCACCGCCAAGGGTGCCCTCCCGCGGCTCCCACCCCTCCCGCACAGCCCCAGCAGCAGCCTTCACCCGGCTGTGTCGTGGAGGAAGCCGCAGGAAGGTGCCACAGCCCTCTCCAGCCCCGACCCCTGCTAACGCCAGGCTAAGCGGTGCTCCTGAGACGGGCTGCTCAGAGATGGGATTTAGTTCTTTCCAGGAAGTGGTAGCAGGGCCACTCCTTCCCCCAGTGGAGTGCCAGGGGAGAATCCTTTGTTCTCAGAAAGAACTGACTCTCCCGTCTCTACGCACACAGAGTTCTCAGATGACAGTGCGCGCTGCCCACGGGCCTCGCCACTCTCGTCCCCCTCTGTCGCCATGCCCCTGACAGAGCAGGCCCCCATGGAATGCTGGTCCTTCCCTGGCCTCCTCTATCAGGATGCGGCTATGACAGTACCCCCACACTACTTCATTGTCCCGGAGAAATCCGGTGGGTTATGGCCAATCCTGGACCTGCACGTCTTGAAGGCTGCCGTTCAAGATGCTCTTGGCCAAACGCATTTTCGAATGTGTGCGGCCACAGGATTGTTTAGCAGCGATCGACCTAAAGGACGCCTACTTTTATGTCTCCATCTTCCTTCGACTCAGACTGTTCCTGCGGTTTGCTGTCAAGGGGCGGGCATATCAGTACGTCGTTCTCCCATTCGGGCCGGCCTACTCTCACGTGATCCTGAGACCCCGGCCTGGATATGTGCCCAAGGTTCCCACCCAGGTGGTGAACCTGCAAGCGCTGCCCTTGGAGGAGGCAGACCCAGCCTTGGCACTGCTCTGTTCAGTATGCGCTCTCCGTGCCTACATAGACAGAACGCAGTGTTTCAGGACCTCAGATCAGCTCTTTGTCTGTTATGGTGGGAAGCTGAAGGGAAAGGCTTTCTCCAAGCATAGGTTGTCTCACGGGATAGTGGACGCCATGGCTTTGGCATACCAGCAGCAAGGTCAACCGTGCCCCCTTGGTGTGAAAGCCCACTCCAACCGGAGTGTGGCTTCCTCTTAGGCTCTAGCGCAAGGCGCCTCGTTAACAGATATCTGCAGAGCTGAAGGCTGGGAGACACCCAACTCATTCTTCAGTTTCTACAATCTCCGAGTGGAGCCAGTATCCTCTCATGTACTCGCTTCAACCAGCCGGTAATAGGACCCGCTCAGGTGTCTTCGCTTGCTCGCCATTCCACTCCACGGACTTGATACGTGCGATATTTTCCTCAGGTGAGCTACCCGAAAGCCCTAAGTTCTTCCAGGACTGCTGACGTCGACGCCAGTGTCTAGGCCTGTGCGTTGGCTAGGTGCCTCCGTGTGCATGGTTCCCCCTCTGGGCGACCCCCACATGTGTATTTCCACTGTAAGCCTCTCTGAGCATGTGTCTTTCCCTTGGCAAGCCACCCTGCCACCCCTGGGGTTGAAATATTCCACCCTGTGGGCTGGACACCACAATTTTCTCCATATGCATCCCCCTCCGGGTCATATGTTATTCTTAACCCCCCCTTCAGGTTGGCATTATCCGCATATTTCCACTGAGATATGCTTCCACTGTACCTTGGTATTCCTGTGTTTTTAAAGTAGGAGTCCTTCGTCCATGCCAGTCTCACGACAGGGACCTCAGACTTACGCAGGGCACTGGAGGACAGTCAGAAGTTGGTGTGATTAGACTGGAACCCTATTCACCGTCACAACGTAACTCGTAGTGACTACAAAAGGGAACGTCTCGGTTACATAGGTTCAGTCTTCCTGCCCCTTCTGCTGTACCGCAGGGATCGCCTGAGTTCAATCTTGGCTTTTCAGCAAAGAAACATATCTGCATGTTGCCCGCGTCCTCCTTTTATATCCACAAGGTGGGGCGGAGATACGCTATGCAAATTCCGCAGACCCATGGCATTTCTTTGCCATTGGCTCGTTTTGTAATACTCGAAGTTGATAGGCTTTCTAAGTGAAACCCCATTCATCGTCACGACGGAACGTCTCCGTTCCCTACTCAGGGAACAAGGGTTACATACATAACCGAGATGTTATTTGTAGTAAGAAATATACAGAATTTAAAAAAAAAAAATAAAAAAACTTCTGTACCCACCCCCCTCTTTTTCACTGGTGTGCACACAACAAAGAAAAAATCTGGAACGTTAAATTGTAGCTTCTAATCATCCAAAGGCATCACAACCCACATGAGACTTGAAGGAGTGTACCTTGTTTCTTCATAGTAATTTTACTCCTTTTTTGGCATGTAATTTTTTTTATCCTTACTTAAAAAAATTGCCCCAGCCTCCCCTGACTACCTCTTTTATTTGGAAGAGGGTCTATGAATATTTTCAATGTAGCATGACATAGACTACAAAGTCTGTATTTTTCTTTTTTCAATTCTGTCTGTCTTTGTTGTTCAGACAGCACTTTAATTAAAACCATCAAAAGATGGAATAATGAACAAACAAGCTGCTGCTTGATTTTGTCTTTTTTTTCTTTTCTTTTTTTTTCTCTTATTACCAGCACAAGTAATTTATAATGTATTACAGTTTGGAAGTAACTTGCACAACACTGGTTACAATTAAACAGCAAAAGTTCAGTGACATTTTTATTTGTGCATGGTAGAAAGCAAATACTGATACTGACATAAAAATAAATATGGAAAATTGAACTACACGTTTCAGGGAGCAACTACACAGTGAACTCTGAGAAAACGCTACGCTTGAGCAAACAGTTTGTGAATAGGCTACTACAAATGATGGCCGTGAAAGAGACTGTGAACGCATTGAATAGGATATGTTTAGTTGATGAATAGCATGGGCTACTATTAAACAGTAGCGATAACGTTAAGCGCACCAGAATTAAATATAATATTCAGAAGTAAACAGCGTAGCTGACTTACAGATTCAGTTAACATCCACAAATGAATAAGCATGACGATTCAGGGAGCAGGCTACACAGTGAACTCCGAAAAAAACGCTACGCTTGAGCAAACAGTTTGGGAAAAGGATACTACAAATGATGGCCGTGAATAAAATATAATATTCAGAAGTAAACAGTGTAGCTGACTTAATGTTTAGCTGACAGAGTGTTTATGTCAGAATGTTTATTTTTAAACCACTACCTTCAAAGTGCTTCTTTTACCGATATATTTACCGATATCTTTTGCATTTTTAATCCAAACAACCTCAAACTTGGCACTGCACTTACTCGTGCCCGTAGCAAGACACCTATCAAGTTTGAATTCCATCGGACTAACGGTTCGAGAGATATGCGAATAACAGACACACAGACACACAGACAGACAGTGCATTGCCCGTGCAAAATGCCTGTGTTCTTGTGTGTTTTTAGTAATTGTTGGTTTGGTATGTTTGAGTTGCTGGCCTAAACTCTGAGAAAACGATAACGTTAAGCGCACCAGAATAAAATATAATATTCAGAAT
The DNA here is from genome assembly GCA_026230005.1 of Gila orcuttii. Classification (NCBI taxonomy): domain Eukaryota; kingdom Metazoa; phylum Chordata; class Actinopteri; order Cypriniformes; family Leuciscidae; genus Gila; species Gila orcuttii. Next base: position 37,058,045 of record JAPDVR010000004.1, read on the forward strand.
TAAACACTGTAGCTGACTTAAAGATTCAGTTAACATCCACAAATGAATAAGCGTGACGATTCAGGGGAGGTTCAGACCTTGGCTGGAGCAGCTACACAGTGAACTCTGAGAAAACGCTACGCTTGAGCAAACAGTTTGTGAATAGGCTACTACAAATGATGGCCGTGAATAAAATATAATATTTAATACCCTCTAATGTCAGAATGTTTATTTTGGGGAGTGGCCACTCAGTGTGCAGTGTGAGCCAGCTAGAGCCGCAAAAGCCAATGTGTGCTTCTTTTACCGATATATTTGACGATATATTTTGCATTTCTAATCCAAACAACGTCAAACTCGGCACTGCACTTACTCGTGCCCGTAGCAAGACACCCGTCAAGTTTGAAATCCATCGGACTAACGGTTCGAGAGATATGCGGATAACAGATATGCCCGTGCAAAATCTGTTTTTGTGTGTGTTTAGTAATTGTTGGTTTGGAATGTTTGAGTTGCTGAATAGCCTAAGCTACTATTACACAGGAGCCTAAACTCTGAGAAAACCATAACGTTAAGCGCACCAGAATAAAATATAATATTCAGAAGTAAACAGTGTAGCTGACTTACAGATTCAGTTAACATCCACAAATGAATAAGCGTGACGATTCAGGGAGCAGCGACACAGTGAACTCCGAGAAAAAGCTACGCTTGAGCAAACAGTTCGTAAATAGGCTACTACAAATAATGGCCGTGAATAAAATATAATATTCAGATAGAAAAGGAAAATCGCCGGTGCAACACATCAGTCACTGGTTTGTACCTCAAATAAATGGATTACTAAGAAGATTTATGTGTTGCACCGGTCGATTTTCCTTTTCTGCCTTGTCTTGTCCTGCCCTGGTTGCACCGGATTGTTTGGGAATCACAGTAGCGCAGCAAGCCTTCCTTCTCATTTTGAAATAATATTCAGATATTTTTAAACCCCAACCCTCTAATGTCAGAATGTTTATTTTTAAATCACAACCTTCTAAACATCATCTAAACATCTTCAATGTGTGCTTCTTTTACACAGATATGCGAATAACAGACACACAGACAGACGTTTCTGTAATTTATAGATAGATGTAGCCTATGCGTGTCTGTGTATAGGCTATATTATATTTATATATACTGTATATTATACGTGTGTACACTGTATATTTTTTAATCGCGATTAATCGATTTGTCAGTATGCATGTGCAAAATCAGTTTGAGTGTGTTTAGTAATTGTTGGTTTGGTGTGTTTGAGTGCTTATTGTTTCAATTACACAGCAAAAGTTTAGTGACATTTAAATTGTGCATGGTTGAAAGCAAATACTGATACTGACATAATGACATACAATAAATATGGAAAATTGAACTACATATATAACTAACTGACAACTAACTACTTCTGAATAACTACAATAAGCTGATTTCACACAGCCGCCATTTTGAAATCGAAAGCGAGGCTCCGGTGGGAAGAACCCCGAAAGTAAAGATAAACAACAATGCCTTGGACTACCAACCTGCCTTGGACTACCAAGCTGCTGCCGCGATTTACACTATTGGATGTTAATATCCAATATAGGATATGTATATAGTTCGTTCCTGCTTCTTTTTTTACTTTCTGAAAAAAAAATATTTATAAATGAATTTCACTGTATATAGTCTAAAGTATGAAAGAAATGTATGTACATTTTTAGAATAACAAATTTTTACATTAAACACAACAATACACCATCGAATTCGCGATCTCCTGTGATTAAATTCGACACTTCCGGTTTTCTTCCCACCGGAGCCTCGCTTTCAATTTCAAAATAACGGCTGCGTGAAATCAGCGTATATTCAGAGGTAAACAGTTGTAGAGATTCCAAGGACCATCATTAATTCTCTTTTATTAAATCATTAACTCGCAACCAAAAGGGGGACAAGAGCCCTAACTAACCCACATTCCTACGGCCATGTGGTCCAGTGATAAGGTCTCCCCCTTTCGAATTGGCGCCTAGAAGTCTGGGGAGCAAATGGACTTTTGGGCATTTATGCTGATAGATGTTCACGAATGTCTTACAAGCAGCGTGTTCTCTCTCTTGAGACAACAACAAGGCCTCCTGGGACTCCCTCCTGGCGGAAATCGGGTGGGAGAAGAGAAGAACAGATGTTCCCTTCTCCCACACGCGCGCAATACACATCCACAACGCACACACACAACGCACACACACATGCGTCCATGCACGTACACATACGCAGGAAACCTAATCTTCCATCTAAAAGTCGTTGCTAAAACAGATTCGGTATGTTGAAACACATGTAAAAGAACTGTAATGTGCAGACTGTCCTAAGAATGTATTCTAATAAGTGTAAGGGACGTATAAATGCCTGAATGTATGCATCTAGATGTAACTCTGCAACATTATGTCTGTAAAGTGTGATGTTTGATATGGTTACAATCCTCTTAATCTGATCTATCTATTAAGCTGTATATCAATATCGTGAAATGTATAACCACATGTATATGCCGTTACCAAAGTAAGCTTAATTTTACCCTTGATCATAAAATGCAAACTACCGCCGAACCCCACCCAACCAGGGGCGTACGCGCTCCTCAAGATGGGCCATTGCCATTGGCCGGCACGCCTCACCAGGGCGTGCTTAGTTCATCCTTAAAAAACCCAAAATAGAGACATTCGCTCTCTGCTCCTTTCTTCTCTGATCCTTCTCCTTCCTTCGTATCCTGTTCCCCGATGTAATCTTCGTGTTTTATTTTGTTTTGTCTTCATTTCATTTCGCTGATAGCCAGTCCGTTCTTAGTGCGTTTCGCTAGCCTTCCAGCATTTCGGTGTAAGACTACCTTCACGCATACAGAACTGGTTTAGGACGCTTTGAATCTCCCGCGAATCAACCACGAGTGGAGGAACCAAAGAAGTCCGCCTCCCACTTCCAGGACGCCGCGAGCTCTCTCCTACACCACACTAACAGGTCTGAATGCAAGTTGTTCCATCAAAATTTAGACGCTTTCAATTGTGTAACTGCGACTGTGTCTGAGGGTCTGATTGTGCTAGCGATTGTGTTTCCTTGTGTTTCTACTTTTTCTTTCCTTATTGTTTCCATTTCATTTTGTTTCTTTTATATCCTTGCTTTACATGTAGTGTAGTTCATTTATTAAACCTCATTTATACTTCATTGCCTCTGTTGTTGTTGACCACATAACAAAGCCTCTTTAATATAAGATCCCAAAGCTACAATTCTGATATTGTTGAGTGCACAAAACATTGTCAGTAAAATTTAAGCTAGATAGACCAAAAGCAATCGATAACCTCCGACAACGCTGCACGGCGGACGAGCGGACTGAGAAGGAGGCTTCAATTGTTTTGGTCATTTTTGAAGATCAGCTATATCCCTCTGTGTAGGATGTATATTCCTAATTGATCATAATTCGTTGTGTTTAATTGTTATATACATGCCCTGGCAGACGAGTATGCGGTACAACCCCTCGTTGGGCAATTTATTTACGTAAGGACTCGGCTCAAATTATATTCGATAGATTGTTGATCAGAGATTAATAACTGTTGAATATTTTTCCCCAAAATTAAAATTGACCAAAGAGCTGGTGAGCCCCGATCTAATTCCTTACAGTTTATATGGTGGAGAATTCATAGGCAATATTTTAAGCTTTGTTGTGTGAGCAATTAATGCAGTGTCAATTTTGTATAGTTTGTGTGTTTGGATTAAAAAAAAAAAAATGCGAGCGCACCGCGCACGTGGAAGCTGAAAGCCGAGTTTCAGCCGAGTACATTACAAACTGCTAAATTCGCCTAAACGTTTTAGTCGTTGTAATTGCCAAAATGAATTGCAGTTCGTAATACTGATATTCACGGTTAAAGTATTGAATGTAAACTGTAGTTCGTAACAAAAGAGATATTACCTCTGTAAAGACGTTTACATGTTAATATATTGTCTTTTGATCAGCCTGTTTTCAAAACGAGAATCTTTTGAGCAGAAGCGAGAGAGGACCTGAATACAGCGATGCTCCTGTATTCAACCTAAAAGGCCTGATATTATAGTCGTTAGAATTAACGAAAACTCCTGGTTTCAACTTTGATTTAGCTAACCAAATGTTAAACCAGATACATTTCATTAAGTGCTAAATGATAAATGTATTAAAAAAATTAAACCACAGACGTTGATGCCTGTTGGTACAGTTACATGTAAGTGCAGTGAATTAACTCTGCCTCACGAACCCGTGAAACATAGCACCGTAAAATCTGCCTGAATACAAATTGTGTGCAGTTAAAATTTGTTTTTCGAAGCGGCGTGGTTTTGATTCTGTTGCGAAACACTAGAGCGCAGCCTTGCGCCTCGGTCTCGAATTACCGCCACACCCTCTTCACCAACGTGAGCGCAATAGCGCCATCGTATGGACGCTATCAGATAAGGTCACTCTTTCCTGAATTCTCTTTTCTAAGTCATTTCTAAATTCCTCACGGGAAGTGACTCACAAAAACGACCCCCTTTGTGGCCTCCAACTGAGTCAGTTCCTTGTGATTCTTGCATTCTGTTTGAGATTTCAGTCTGTTTTCAGTTGGGTTTGTTCTAGGCTGTCACTAATACCTTACAGCAATCGTGATTAGCATTAGAAGTAATCCCATCGGTTAATTTTCTAGTCTCATTGAGATTTGGTCTAAAGAAAAACTGTGAAGATAAAATTGAATTAAATTATCACTTCATTTTATGACTCAGGTTACGAATAATTCTATTTAATTTCGTTTTCTGTCCAGATAGGCTTATTGATTTTTCCTCAGATAAATCAATAGGTCTTACTAATATTTTACCTTTCTCTTTCTCGACAAACTAATGAGCTTGGTAATTTGTTTAATGAGTTGATAACTTTTATTGATTTCCCCTTTCTCTAAAAGAAAAGAAAATTAATTAAGTTTTATGGAAAATTTGTAACTTTGAGAATTGATTGATTGTTGAGATTTAATTATTTAATTTAATTAAATTAAATGTAATTTAATTTAATTAATTTTTTTTATTAGTTTTTCTCCTTCCCTCTCCACTCCTGTCTTTAGTGATATTGTTTTATCACGACCGCACCCGCACTAGCTTAGGTGTTACGTAACATCCCATATGTACACTGAATCGAATCTAAGAAAAAATTGAATTGCAATTTCAATTAAGCTTGTCTTTTCTACCAGGCTAACCACCGGGAGGAAGTAAGTCCCCTGTGTGGCCCAAACCCGCCACTACAGCTTACTTACTCCTGGGTTTACCCTGCTTTACTCACTGACCCCTCTCCGCAGGTTACTCTGACAAACAACAACCTTGTCATAATTCCCTCTCTGTTTTCTTCTCTCCCACCAGTCAACAAGGCTTTGTATTGTCTACACACACAGATACCCAATTGGGTTTAGACAAAAGTAAGCTTTAAGTAAGTTTAGAGCCCCTTTTCTCTATCACATTTGGTATTCACAGGTAGAACTCTCTTGCGCTGTGGTGGTCTGACCGTCATCCCTGGTTGGTTTCCAGCAGGCGGGGTCGTCTGGCCGGCATAACCAGCACTTGCTGTGGGTGAGTCGCGGACCTCCCAGTCCCTCCATTGGTGCGGCACGCAATAAGACATCAGCAATTTGGCACTCCCACAAAAGGGGACGATCCACCACGCTAAAGCGACACAAGGCAATTTCGGACCTAGTACTCAAACCAGGGTCTAAATCGGGACCACTCGAAAGAGGGTTCTGGGGAAAAGTCCTCTTTGCAGTGTCGTAAGCAGGTGACCTCCTCGGGAGTGCCGGTTGTGTTTAAAGTCGAAATTGTTTGAGTGGGCGCACCGTGGCTGAGGTACAGGAGAGGCCCACGGACACTTCAGTTAAGGGCTTGGGGCGACGGAAAGATTGACCTCGACGCTGGCTCCGGCTAGTGTGATTTCAGATCACCCCAGGCAAGCTGAAATAAGGTAAAGGAAAGTCTTCCACCTAATACAAGCCACTAGAATATTAGATATTCTCCCGTGACATTTAAACGTGTCCGCCCCTTTTCTCAGAAAACCACACACAGTCGGCTCAAGCCCTCTTAGTTCCCGTAACCCTTCCTGTGCGATTGTTTTATTTTATTTTCTTCCTTCTCTCCTTGCTATTCTCCTGTTAGATTTTCTCTGTTCGGTGTGAACAGTGCCTTTCAGGTCACCCAGAGACAGAACCCGCAGAGACACCCAGGGAGAGCCAAACAACAGACTGACAACCGAGCCGTTAGCATCAACAGTGACCTACTAGGCTCCGGCCCTGTCATAATCTGCATTTAGACCCTGCGCTGACCTAAACAATTTGTTCCGACCTAACTGTCTACCTCAGTTAGGTGAAATTGCCGTAAACGGCATCGCCCGTATTAAGGGTATAAGCGCCCAAATTGTAGAACCAATTTGCATTTGGTCTCTTTGTGTGTGTGTTGTGCTCCTCTCGCCCACAGTAAGCCAGCATGTCCCAGTCTCCCAGCCCAGCAGCCCACTGGGACAGCCTCGAGACATGGCTGAATGCCATGACTGCCACCTTCCTGCCTAAGGACACCGGCGACTCCGAGCCCCGAAACCAGGCGCAGCTGGACACCGACCTGGACCTGCTCATGAGGAACGACCCCACTCAAAGCTACAACCACAAAGAATGGGCCAGAATCGTGGGAAACATGGCCCACACGCTCATCGCACAAGCCCGCCTTCACGAAAGACATGCCATCGACCTGGAACAGGAGACGGCAACACTGCGGCTCCAAGCGGAGGAGGCCCGGCGCGACCAAGCAACGACCCAAAGTCGGCTAGATCAGCTACTACTCAAGAACGAGGAACAGGACGAGGAGACAACGGACCCAGAGCTACGGAAGGAAGTAGAAGAACTTCAAACTGCTCTGGAAAGCCTTCGTCTAGACACCGACCAAAGGGAACTGAAAGAAAGAAAAGCCAGAGAGACACTCACCGAAAAACTGCAACGAGGTGAAGCTCTCCTTGAGAGAGCCGACGCAGAACTGAAAGAAAGAGACGCCAAAGCCAGGGCCTGTGAGAAACACTTAAAGGCGGCCAGAGTTGAAATCAATGAACTTAGCCAGCAAAGAGACCTTTATAAAGATGAGCTCGACGCTGTCCACCGAGAGTTAAAACACTCTTATAAACTGCAGAGTGACCGGGAAAGGGAGGCGCACCCTACCAAGTTTTCCCCGACCGGTCAGTCTGCACACTTCAGCCAAGAACACAGAACGGTGAAAGGAAACGATCATCCACTGTCCAAGATATCAACGGACAGCCTACGAGAGCCCTCGCCCTCAGAAAAGGAGGGGGCTTCCCAGCCAACCTTTGCCACTTGCCACGGCATGGCCCTTAAAGAACTTGACAAGCTGGCGAGGAACATTCCTACCTTCACCCCAAACCCTGCCGGAGGCCACGATGTGCATGCCTACTTGAAAGACATTGATTTCCACTTATACGCTGTTCCCCATGTGACTCCGTGGGACAGATTATACCTGCTTCGAATTACGTCCAGCCGGGACGTACGCAGTTTTCTAGATCGCCAACCAGATACGGTCAAGTCAGATTACCAGCAACTGCGACAGGCGTTCATCAGGGAATTCTCTGATCCAGAAACTGATCAGGGACTCATCACTGCGATGGGCCTCAAGCAGGCACGACTGGAAACTCCGCAGGCCTTTTACAGTCGCCTCAGACAAGCCTATTTTGGGGCACGGAATGATCCTGGAATGGAGGAGGACTTTAACTTCCGAACTTTGTTCCTCCGTAACCTGCATCCCACTGTGAGCCATCACTTAGGGGTCCTGGCCTGTCCTCGCACAATGACTACCCAGCAACTGCGAGATCTCGCCCACAAAGCATTCATCAAGCAGAAAATTGTTGCTGAAAAGACTGTAAAGACTCCCTCTATCTGTCCTATCACTGATCAGCACTCAGAGCTGGCACTAGAGGGCACCCAACAACGCCACACTAACAGACTCTCTAATAACGAGTCAAGACCATTTCAAGCCAACAGAGGGCAACGCAACAGCGAGGGTGCTCGCCCGAAGCATCAGAGTGGGCGCTCTGAAAGATCATACGGCAGCCCACGACCTCCCCACATCCAAAAGGGGGGAGCCACGTGGGAAGCCAGCCGACGGTCCAGACAGAGCCGAACTCCAGCAACAAGAACGTCTAGTCCAGACAGCCCGCAGCGAACTCCCTCTCGGCAGGCCTCAAGCAGATTCAAGTCCGAATCCGAGCCTGTTGCAAAAGAAAACAGTGACTCCACGTCAGAGACAGCAGAGATCCTAAAACTTCTAAAAGGGCTTCTTCACAAGAAAGATGACAAAGAGAACAAGCCAAACTCCTCGTGACTAAAGGAAAGTACTAAAAACCTTCCTGTCAGGCCTCCCACTGAACCAAGCCCCCCCAACACCGCTCTCCTGACACAGACCACAGGCCCAGCTGTCACAACACCAAGTGACAGTGGCACCTACTCGCTGCTGTCAACAACCGCACAGACAGAAGGAGACCACCAAACCCATCACACCGGCGAGCAAACCCCTGAGATACCAGAAAGTGCTGTTTTGGTTGTGTGTCTCTGCAACGAACCCCAAGACACTGACCCTAACTGTTTATCGATCACCACACAAGCCCCGACACTAAAACTCCTGGGGAACCTGGTCGAAAAGGGCCTAGCACGCAAGCTTTATCTTTCGATCACCTTGGAAACTGAGGTGAGGCTCGAAGCTCTGGTGGACACCGGCTCGGATCTCACTCTGATATCGGCCGACCTTTTTGAAAGACTCAGATTTGAAGCTACCAGGCAGAACAGAACTCTAAAATCTCAGAATTGTGAACTGAATGTGCAATCTTACAGCCAAACTGACATCCGGCTTGAACAAATAGCGCCCATTCACCTAACAATTGGTCCCATGAGCCTGATACACCCGGTGAACACATATCCCCCCCTCATCGGCAAAGATCTGCTAGACCGCTTAGAGCCCCTGCTGGATTTCAGACAGCTGAAAATCTGGGCTCAAGTGCGAGAACCTCTCCCCTGTCAGCCACCCAGGTCAACTGAGCCAGACTGTCAGGTCACAAAGGTCACGGAAACTTTCGCCGCTAGCCAAGGGGACACAGACTCGGCACCTGAGCGAGATTCAAGTTCGTTACTCTGCACCTTTCAACTCACAAAAGACTCTGAGCCCTTCTGCCCCAAGGTCAGCAAGACCCTGCAGCTGAATGGTATAACCACCACAGACATTGTACTCGCTCTATGGGCAGACAACTCTGCCATCAGCCTATCACTTTTCCATGATCTGATTAAAGTAACACCAGACCTTCCTTCTGCAAGCAAGCACACACGTTTCCCTTTGAACTCATGCCCATCAAACATGGTGACTGCAAAAGGTATCTGCGCTTTGAACTTGAACTGGAACCAGCGGTGCCTGACCCATTACTTCTTGGTCCTCCCGGACCTGCCCCACGATGTCTACATTGGAGCTGACATTCTGATTCGCCTCCAGGCGCATGTGGACGTTATTAATGAGGTACTGTGGGCCCCACTGACTTCACAGCCAGCTGTTGTTCCTACACACACAGGCAATCTCCTGTCAGGCCAAACCATCCCAGAGGTCTGCACCCTAATCAGTGAACAAGAAACTGTAGTACCGGCTTACACCAAAGGGGTCGCTGTTCAGCTTAACATACGATCAGGCCAAACCCTAAACCACACACTGGGTTTCTTTCATCCTTCACCCTAATGCATTGAACTTGGACTCACACTTGAGGCCACACCCCTCACTGAAGTGTCATCTCGGGCAATCTACATCCTTTTCAACAACTGCATAGCAGTGGACATCACAATTCCGAAAGCCTATCGGCTCGGATGGCTAGTGAGCCATGACTTTCCTGATTTTGAACTGACTTTACCAATCATTGGGCGGGCCCATTCCAGCTTCAATGATACCCGAAGGGTACACCGACAACGCCCTGCGCACAGCGCCCTTCAAAATCATCTCCATCGCCTCAGTCATGCCTATGGGCAAAGATCAGGTATGCAGAACGGAACTGACGGAGGACCGACACCTTACCGTATACACAGTTTCCAAACAACCTACCTGCGAGACCGATGATACTGCTGCACCTGCGACTACTAGCACAACAGGCGATTCACCCACAGAGGAGCCATATCCAGGATTTGAGTCGCAAGTTCAGAAAATTTTAAAAGACGCCGACGCAATCAAAGAGGATGCAGATCTCCAAAAACTCAGACAAGTCCTTTACAAATTCAAGGCGTCATTTGCCAAAGACTCTCTAGATTGTGGTCTCACCCACCTTCACACCGTGCGCATCCCGACGCACCCTAAGGCTCCTCCCACCTTCGTCAGGCAGTACAAGATCCCCATCGCATCCCACGAACCGGTGCAAGAAATCATTGACTCTATGCTTGAAAAAGGTGTAATTCGCCCATGCAATAGCACCTATTCCGCTCCTATCTGGCCGGTAATCAAACCAAACGGCAAGTGGCGACCCACCATCGACTACAGAAAACTGAATCAACAGGTGCCACTGTCACGATGGCCCATGACCCAGCTGGAGCAAGAAATACCCAGAATCAGGGGAGCCACAATCTTCTCTACACTTGACGTGGCCTCAGGGTTTTGGACCATACCAGTACATCCAGAAGACCAGCACAAGCTAGCTTTCACGTTCGGTAACAGACAATTCACTTTCACCAGGTGCCCATTCGGCTATGCTAACTCACCTGCTGAGTTTAACATCTTCCTAAACAAAGCATGCCCCGATGCAAGAATGAGAGGAATTCTCATCTATGTGGACGACGTGCTGATGAAGAGCACAACAGTAACCGATCACCTGAAAGAAATAGACTATGTTTTTAACCAGTTATCATCTGCCGGCGCCAAGATCGCCCTCCACAAAGGACAATGGTGTCGAACCAAGGTCAACTATGTGGGACTGCTGATCGGGTCACAGGGCATCGAACCACAGTCCAGCCGCATACAAGCTGTTCAAAACATCAAACCACCCACCAATCTCTCAGAACTGCGAAGTTTTCTTGGGGTATGCAACTACTCACGGCAGTTCATCGAAAGATACTCAGACATTGCAAAGCCGCTGACTGCCCTGCTGAAAAAAGACTGCCCATTTGTCTGGACAACCGTCCAGGACAATGCCATGAGTGAGCTGAAACGTCACTTGTGCACAGCTCCATGTCTGGCTTACCCTGACCCACAAAGAGAATTCCACTTAGAAGCCGGATTCTCCAACCACTGTCTCAGCGCTGGCCTGTACCAACGACACGACCAAGACAAAAGGGTTGTAGCGTATGCCAGCAAGACACTCCTTCCACCAGAGACTAAATTCTCAGACTGTGAAAAAGCGCTGCTTTGCACTGTATGGGCCATACAAAGATTCTCCAACTACATTGGAGCTCAAAAAGTTATCATAGAGACTTGTCACCAGCCTGTCATGTTCCTCAACAGCCAACGCATCCGTGATGGCGTGGTCACCAATTCCCGCATCGCCACGTGGCTAATGGCCCTCCAAGGGCGCAATGTTGAAGCAAGATATGCTCAGAACCACAAGTCAGCGCTAGGCGACGGCCTGGCTGCCTGCCAGAACTGCTCTGATAACTCACCACCTGTGACAGCTCATGCGGAAGAACCACAACAACAGACATGTCACAGATACTTCGAAGACAATACGTGCCAAGGTATGCCCACAGCCTACGTCGATGGATGTTCCTACAACCAAGAGGGCATCCGCCAAGCTGGTGCGGGTGTGTTATGGATAAATGATCTGCCCTCCCCACCACAACACTTCAAGCTGGGACCTCAGTCATCACAATATGCTGAGGTGGCAGCCATTCTCATAACTATGCAAATCGCATCGACCCATAACATCAAAGAACTCCTTATCTGCACAGACTCAAACTATGCCAGACTAAGTTTCACATGCCACCTTCCATGTTGGAAACAAAATGGCTTTAAGACTTCAAACGGCAAGCCTGTCAAACACCAACACTTGTTTCAAGCATGTGATGAACTGACTAGACAACACGACATGATTGTCTACTGGAAGAAGGTGAAAGGACACTCCAAGCAACCGGGCCGCGACAAGGACCTGAATGACCAGACCGATACCCTCGCCAAGACCGGCGCACTGCACGGCAATCTATGGTCACCGCCAGCCCAACCACCAGCCTTGGATGTGGCAGTGCTAACCCGCAGCAAACACACCTTACCTGCCGCACTGCCCGCCTCCCAGCCTCTCACTCTGACTCCGCAGATCTCAAACAACGACATAGCGGACATGCAAGCCTCTGACACGTCCATAAAGACTTTTCTGAACCACCTCTCTGACCCCTCCAACCACCCACTCACGTCGTCTGACCTCACTGACAACCCGTGTCTCAAACGACTGCATGACATCCAGCACATGCTGCGTGTCATCAACGACATTCTGTGGTATGCACCGGATGACACCACCGCGCCAAGGCTTGTGGTCCCCTAGTGCCTAAGGGGGGTCATGCTAAGACACGCCCACGACGCGCCATGTGCTGGACACCACGGCACCAGAGCCACCTATAAGACACTGAAGCAATTGGCATATTGGCCCTGCATGCAAGAACATGTGGCAGAATATGTAAAAGAATGTCTAATTTGCTGCCAGTTCCAACCTGCAAATCCGAACCACAGCGCTCCGCTGCAACGCAGAAGAGTCACATTCCCGTGGTCAAACCTCCAAATCGACTGGGTAGGGCCTCTGCCAAGGTCAACAAGGGGCAATAAGTACTTCCTCACAGTCGTGTGCCAGTTCACAAAATGGGTAGAGTGTCTTCCAGCACCCAACGACACCGCCCAGACCACAGCATACCTCCTGATGAATCACATCTTCTCCAGATTCGGATTGCCAATGAATGTCAACTCAGACAGAGGTACCCACTTTACGGCTGAGATTATGCAGCAGGTCTGGAAACTCCTGGGGGTCCAAGTTCAACTACACATGAGCTTTCATCCGATCTCATCTGGCCAAGTTGAACGTTCAAATCGGACGGTGGTCAGTATGCTGAGAAAGTATGTGGCTGCCAACCAGAAAGACTGGGACGTGAAACTCCCGCTGGTGTTGATGGCTCTCAGGGCCACTCCACAGGACTCAACTCAGGTGTCTCCCTTTGAACTAATGACTGGACGACAGATGACACTTCCACTGCATCTGTTGTATCAGCCAGGGGACTCCAGCCTCATCACAGCCTGCACCACTCACCAGTACCTCGACGAGCTGCACCGGCATCTGAAAGCAACCTTCGCGTTCGCCCAACAACAGCTTCAAAAGAGTGCCGAGGGCCAGAAAACATACTATGACCGGAAAGCGTCACACCAGGAACTAGCCGTGGGTGACAGGGTCTGGTATTACAGCTTCGCACAGCCGCCACGCACAGCCTCCCATCGGCTGTCAAAGAAATTCCTGCCCCATTGGACAGGACCCCACGAAATTGTTGACAAACTTTCTCCGGTGGCGTACCGAATCCGATTGAGCCGGGAACAGAAAGACCCAGTGCTCAAATGGGTCCACCGCAACCAAATTAAAAGACACTCGGCTGCTGGCCGAGAAAGGCGGGGAGAGGCCAATGCAAACTAACCTGATTACACCCCCCAGGAGCGAAAAGACTGTCCTACCAAACCAAGGGCAACTCTCGCTGACACACTGTCTCTCTCTCTCTTCCCCTCTCTCTCCACGTTTTCCCCTTTACCTCTACTAGGATGCTGCTGTGGGTCGTCGCCCTGTGCCTTCAGTCGACCAGAGGGCAACCGCCACCTGACGTAATCTCAACCGGCCCGGCGTCAGGCATCGTGCTAAGGGAGAAACCAGGTCTCTTGATCACCAACTGTCGGACCCACACCCAGAAGGTGTACGTCCGACTCGATCCCCGCAATGTGTATCGGGCTCATTACCCCAGCGCAGTAGCCCAGTACAGCTGGGCCGGGGGCTGATGGACAGAGGACTCCCTCTCCCACGCCGAGGCCGACGTCAGGCACATGCTGAACCAACTCGAAAAGATGACCGTCACCCAAGCAGAACTAGGCGGACACAACCGCCGTCCCAAACGGTTCCTCGGAGCTCTGCTAGGAGCAGCAGCTGCAGTGGGAACTCTGTTCAACATCGGTATGTCAAGCGTCAACGCCGTTAATCTAGCCACCGTGAGACGACATGTGGCTGAAATTCAAACAGAGATCCCACAGTTAAAAGAGCAGCTCAACGTACAGAGTGCTTCCCTGCAGACCGTCGGAAGGATATTGAGGGGAACGGTGGTCATTCTCAATACCCACAGTGTCCTGCTGAACCAGACTGTAAATTCCATGAAACAGCTGTTCACTGTTTTCCAAAACGACTTTGCCCAAACTCAGCTGGTCACCGCCTTGATGACGGATATGCTGCGGGAGGTGAGCTCCTCCATTGACAGCCTAGCTATGGGTAGGATTCCCCCCTACCTCATACCTTTGAGCCTCGTCCAGACTGTGTTGGCTTCCGCCATCACCACGCCAGCTGATCTGCTCCAAGTACACCTGGCCTACTCTCTGGGCAGCGCCATCCCACTCTATGTCGACCCAGATCAGAGAGAAATGGGATTCCTCCTGAACCTACCCATCATAGAGTCAAACCGAATCTACAGACTCAAAGACATTGTTAATGTCGGGTTTTGGAAAGGTAACACGCACATCAAGATCCGCACCCCAGAAGTGGTAGCCTACCACGACAGCGACCCGCAGCTGTACCTGGCCCCAAACCTACACATGTGCACCTTGACGAAAGACATTCATTATCTCTGCCCTAGCAAACCCTTCCTCAGAGATAACACTGATGGAATCTGTGGACTGCAAACCATGTCCAGCGACAACCGCTGCCCTGCCGGAGCCAAGCCTCGCATACAAGTGGAAGAAACCCGAGCAGAGATCATCGGTGACAGGTGGCTCGTCAACACTCCGGTACTCACGGCGACTCTTACCTATGACCAGCATGACACCGCCACCCGTGTCACCCTGCTCAACCAGAGCATGTGGATTCAAGTACCTAAAGGTGCCATCCTCCACGTAGATGATCTGGCATTGTATCATCTCCCTAGCCACGAGTACGAAACCGAACTGGAAATTCCCTCCTTCTTCAAGGACCACAACTTCACCCTGGGTCCCGAACTGGAACTGGAAATTGAGACAGGGGGGTCACAGCTAATTGACATCGCTCCTCTCGACACGGCCCTACAAGCTTTGTCTCGACAGCCCATCCTGACTACCTCACCTGTTGCCCGAGCCTGGACCGCAGCCGACACTGCGCTGTGCCTCTCCATGATAGTCGGCCACGTCCTAACCCTGGGCCTGGCTTTCATTCTGTACAGGAGACTCAATGAGATGCGAGCATCTACCGTCAGGCTTACAAAAGCCGTGTCCGGAGGCTTCCGACGAAACCCCCGGAAGGAGGATAACACGCCAGAAGCTGCCGGCAACCTCATCGAGCTAAGCCCTCAGCCCTGATAATCACCTGTTACCCGAATTCACGATTCACCTTCCATCCTCCCATGCAATGATTGTCGGGAGACGATATCTCCCCAGGGACATCATCTCCCGAAAAGGGGGAATGTAGAGATTCCAAGGACCATCATTAATTCTCTTTTATTAAATCATTAACTCGCAACCAAAAGGGGGACAAGAGCCCTAACTAACCCACATTCCTACGGCCATGTGGTCCAGTGATAAGGTCTCCCCCTTTCGAATTGGCGCCTAGAAGTCTGGGGAGCAAATGGACTTTTGGGCATTTATGCTGATAGATGTTCACGAATGTCTTACAAGCAGCGTGTTCTCTCTCTTGAGACAACAACAAGGCCTCCTGGGACTCCCTCCTGGCGGAAATCGGGTGGGAGAAGAGAAGAACAGATGTTCCCTTCTCCCACACGCGCGCAATACACATCCACAACGCACACACACAACGCACACACACATGCGTCCATGCACGTACACATACGCAGGAAACCTAATCTTCCATCTAAAAGTCGTTGCTAAAACAGATTCGGTATGTTGAAACACATGTAAAAGAACTGTAATGTGCAGACTGTCCTAAGAATGTATTCTAATAAGTGTAAGGGACGTATAAATGCCTGAATGTATGCATCTAGATGTAACTCTGCAACATTATGTCTGTAAAGTGTGATGTTTGATATGGTTACAATCCTCTTAATCTGATCTATCTATTAAGCTGTATATCAATATCGTGAAATGTATAACCACATGTATATGCCGTTACCAAAGTAAGCTTAATTTTACCCTTGATCATAAAATGCAAACTACCGCCGAACCCCACCCAACCAGGGGCGTACGCGCTCCTCAAGATGGGCCATTGCCATTGGCCGGCACGCCTCACCAGGGCGTGCTTAGTTCATCCTTAAAAAACCCAAAATAGAGACATTCGCTCTCTGCTCCTTTCTTCTCTGATCCTTCTCCTTCCTTCGTATCCTGTTCCCCGATGTAATCTTCGTGTTTTATTTTGTTTTGTCTTCATTTCATTTCGCTGATAGCCAGTCCGTTCTTAGTGCGTTTCGCTAGCCTTCCAGCATTTCGGTGTAAGACTACCTTCACGCATACAGAACTGGTTTAGGACGCTTTGAATCTCCCGCGAATCAACCACGAGTGGAGGAACCAAAGAAGTCCGCCTCCCACTTCCAGGACGCCGCGAGCTCTCTCCTACACCACACTAACAGGTCTGAATGCAAGTTGTTCCATCAAAATTTAGACGCTTTCAATTGTGTAACTGCGACTGTCTCTGAGGGTCTGATTGTGCTAGCGATTGTGTTTCCTTGTGTTTCTACTTTTTCTTTCCTTATTGTTTCCATTTCATTTTGTTTCTTTTATATCCTTGTTTTACATGTAGTGTAGTTCATTTATTAAACCTCATTTATACTTCATTGCCTCTGTTGTTGTTGACCACATAACAAAGCCTCTTTAATATAAGATCCCAAAGCTACAATTCTGATATTGTTGAGTGCACAAAACATTGTCAGTTTTTTAAGCTAGATAGACCAAAAGCAATCGATAACCTCCGACAACGCTGCACGGCGGACGAGCGGACTGAGAAGGAGGCTTCAATTGTTTTGGTCATTTTTGAAGATCAGCTATATCCCTCTGTGTAGGATGTATATTCCTAATTGATCATAATTCGTTGTGTTTAATTGTTATATACATGCCCTGGCAGACGAGTATGCGGTACAACCCCTCGTTGGGCAATTTATTTACGTAAGGACTCGGCTCAAATTATATTCGATAGATTGTTGATCAGAGATTAATAACTGTTGAATATTTTTCCCCAAAATTAAAATTGACCAAAGAGCTGGTGAGCCCCGATCTAATTCCTTACACAGTGTAGCTGCCCACATGGAAAGAAACTATATGAGGATATATGCGCATATATGAAACCTATATGCAGTTTATATGCACATACATGCTGGATATATACAGCATATATGCACATATATGCTAATATATATGCTGCATATATGCGTATATATGACACATATAGGCAAAACTGAGGTGCATATATGTGCATATACAGGCCATATATGTCTCCTGTATTGCTTCTTTATATCCACATATAAGCCCTATATGTGCATACATGTCTCCTAGCCAGTGGTGTAGTCTACGTGATACGCAGGTATACGCCGTATACCCACTAGAAAATGTCCAGGATTTCCGTATGCCCACTAGGAAATGTCAAAGATCTCCGTATACCCACTTTAAAAAGCGTGAGGATTCATAACAACATCGTTTTGTGAAAGAACTTTCATTCATAAATTCACCCCGCCGTGACGTCTGTGTTTACGCAGCGACACGGATCGAATCGCGGAATCCAGCAACATGTAACTTAGCCTACTGTAAAGCAGAACGTCACGCAATTTGGCCATTTTTGAATGAATAAATCAAAAGTAGGCTAAGGATACAATGAATCAAATCTCGATATGTACTAAGTGACTATGAATATTAAAGCTCAAAAAGACTGCTATTGAAATAAACTCTGAATGTTCTGCATGTTTCTGTGAATGAGCGCTCAATGTGTGCTCTACTATGGGAAGCCAAACAAACCAAAAGTGGGACGAGACAGCGGGGGTTTACAGAGCTCGCGCCGCGCTGACCTGTCATCTGCGCTGTTCAATGGTCCGAGCCGCGCGGCCGATTCGTCAGCGCAGCGCGGACGTGTTTCCTAGCGACACCCAATGGGCAGCGCGGTGCGAACAATCCTCACCAGCGCTGCGCTGACCAATTTAAACAGCGCTGCTCAAACCATACATACATGCAAATAAATGTACAATAAAGAAACCCCTCCTTCCTTACAAAAAATTGGTTCTCTGCTGAAGTTTAGGAGTTTTCCCCTACAGAAGACAAAGAAGAAGAAAGACAAGATGAAATGCATACATTTCTTATGTTTATTATCTTTAATAGTGTTAGTAAAGAGTAGTGTTATGCGTCTATACTTTGAAGAACTGCACATATGTATAGAGGAGGCTATGGAAAGAGATGTACAAAGCATAAACTTCAATGACTTTCAATATCGTAGTCGTCTTGAGGAGCACGCCAACCTTCTGGTAATTATATCGGACAGTTTACATGTTCAGGTAATGTATTTTATTATTGTAGTAAGTTTTGCATTCAGCCATCATTTGTAGACTTTAAGCTTTTTATATCTGAATTCCATAATTAAAACAATCATTTGTTAATTTTGAATAAAATGTAAAACTAAAGATCGATTTTATGTTATTGATATTTTGTGATATTGATTTATAGGGTGAATTCAGTGTGATTTGGACACTAGATTAATTGGAAAAAGTGTCCCTCCCAATCAACCTAAATACACACACACACACACACACACACACACACACACTATATATATATATATATATTGTGCATATATTGCACATATATATATCTGTATAATGTTTTAGAATGACCTTGACCTCATCACCACAATCAATGAACTTCAAGAGGCTATACAAGATTTATGTCTTCTGGTGGACCATATTTTCAACCCTCCTGTGAACGCCCCATTTTCGCTGATTTTACATACCAGGTGACGGCCAAGGTAATGTTAATTTTAAGTTTGACACAGCAGTTCCCTTTCAAGGGAACTCGAGCTGCGTCAAGCTGTGGGAACGCCTCTGCGTGTGTGCGTCATGAAGCACGTATGGAATCAGTCCAATGGAGAGACGGAACGTCATAGGCGGGTGACGTCATCGACCAGGAAACTATAAAGCACCCCCAAAACACAAGCGCGACAGCTTCTATGCCTTCAGTAAGCGCTATATGTGGATCTGTCTCAAGTGTTTTTGTCTGTCACTAAGCAGGAGTTTCACTATTTCAAAAAACTATATATATATATTATATTGAGAGACAATGGCGAGCGAACAGCAATTTAAGAAGTGTGTTCCTCCCTGTTCGCGCTATTTAACGGGCGGGGATACACACAGCTTATGTGTTGTTTGTCTGGGAGTGCAGCATGCCCAGTCAGCTCTCGAGGGGGCTGATTGTGAGCATTGCGAGCGTTTGCCTCTTAGAACGCTCCGCTCCCGCCGATCACTCTTTGAGGAGAGTGGTTCGGTTCGCGATCCCCGCGGATCGGGTCCCGCTCATGCCGAGGCTGAGCGCCGACGTCATTCGTGGGGATCGCAGATGGATCTAACAGCGGGGCTTGAGACGGGCTTTGCCCTATCTCAGCCCTTACCTGTTAGATCCAGTGCCTCAGTCTCGGGTTCGGAAGCACGCTCTGCGGTTTCTTCCCCCCGAACTGTGGCCCCAGTACTGCAACTATCCAGTTCTGAGGATCTGGATGTTGTTAGTCTGGATGCGGGAGATGTCGATGATTCGCCATCTCGCTCTCCCGAAAGTGAGGAGCTTATGGAGGTGCTCACTCGTGCTGTTTCTAAATTAAGCATCGAGTGGCCAGCTGTTAGGCAGGAGTCTAGAGAAAAATCTAAACTAGATGAGAGATTTTTGCCTTCCCGTTCCCAACCTCCACGCCGGTGCTTGCCCTTTTTTCCTGATTTACACACAGAGGTTTCGAGATCGTGGAAAAAGCCGGTCTCTTATCGTGTTTTTAGCCCTCAAACGTCCACATATTCGAATATCGTGGAGGCTAAATCTCACGGTTATGGGGCGATGCCTAAAGCAGAAGAGGCGCTTGCTAGTCACCTTTCTGCTGAAGCTGCATCTTCTTTTAAAGCACCACTTTTACCCTCTAAACCCCTCAGAAGTACGTCTGCTTTAGTGGGTAAGGCGTATTCGGCGGCCGGTCAAGCCTCGGCGTGCCTGCATACTATGTCCATCTTGCAGGCATACCAGGCTGACCTATTAAAGGACGTGAGTGATTCTCAAGAGGTCAGCACTGATGTAGTTTGCGAACTGCGTCAGGCTGCAGATTTATCTCTGCGCGCCACCAAGGAGTCGGCCAAGCTAATGGGCCGTACTATGGCAGCCCTGGTGGCCGCAGAGAGACATCTATGGTTAAATCTCTCTGGCATGAAAGAAAAAGATAAAGCTTTTCTTTTAGACGCTCCTCTCTCTCCTCATGGTCTGTTCGGTGATTCTGTGAATACTGTCATAGATAGATTTCAGGAAGAGAAGAAACAATCAGCAGCGTTTCAGAAATTTATGCCTCTTAAAATTCATGTCCCCGGTACTGCTGGGCGGGAGCAGTCCAGGCCGTCAGTCAGCTCCTCACATAGGGCGCAACAGAAGCAGAGTGTCGCGTCTCGCGCTCCCCCTTCCAAACAGTGGGACCAGACGCGGCACTCTCAGCCGAAGTCTTCTGGCAAAACTGATCTGAGGACAGTTATTATGGCCAAGAAGGCTTCGGCAAAGAAGAAGTCCTGACGCCACTGGCGTCAGGATGCTGAGGGTGGTCCCTGCCGTGGGAGAGAGGTGTTCACCACATTACACGGTGCCCGCTCTTCTTCGGTGCCCTCAGGGGTCCGTTCTGCCAACCCCGCCTTCATGCCGGGGCACAGACGGTCCCAGCGAGCGCTTTCCCGAGGGACGCTCGCCCCCTCTGAGGAGGGTCTCAGAGCAGTTAAGCCAGTCGTTCCCTGCCGGTGCGCCGTTACAGGGCGCTGCGTTTGCTGCTCAAGTTACACCAGAGGCCAGTCTCGAGAGACTGGTACCCTTAGTAGTATTTCTGGCAGAGTGGAAAAACCTTCCAAAAATATCTCAGTGGGTTCTGCACATAGTAGAAAAAGGTTATGCTATCCAATTCAGGTGTCGTCCACCAAAATTCAGAGGGGTTCTGCCCACAGTGGTGGGCCCCAAGCAGGCTCTGGTAATGGAACGAGAGGTGAAAGCGCTCCTTCAGAAGGAGGCTATAGAACGGGTTCCTCCTCCCAGTTTGGAGTCGGGTTTTTACAGCCGATATTTCATCGTTCCAAAGAAGGATGGGGGGTTGCGTCCAATTTTAGATCTGCGCCTGTTGAATCGCGCGGTAGGGAAGCTAAAATTCAAGATGCTCACTATCAAGCAGATTGTGGCACAAATCAGATCCGAGGACTGGTTTGTCACGATAGATCTGAAGGACGCGTACTTCCATATTTCCATCCTTCCACAGCACAGGAAGTTCCTGAGGTTCGCCTTCGGGGGCGAGGCGTACCAGTACAAGGTTCTTCCATTTGGCCTAGCTTTATCTCCCCGCACTTTCACGAAATGCATGGATGCAGCTCTAGTGCCCCTGAGGCTTCAGGGCATTCGTATCCTCAATTACATCGACGATTGGTTGATTTTAGCTCAGACGGAGCAGATGGCGGTTCGGCATCGAGATGTCG
Organism: Gila orcuttii; assembly: GCA_026230005.1. Classification (NCBI taxonomy): domain Eukaryota; kingdom Metazoa; phylum Chordata; class Actinopteri; order Cypriniformes; family Leuciscidae; genus Gila; species Gila orcuttii. Next base: position 37,079,902 of record JAPDVR010000004.1, read on the forward strand.
TTCTCGCTCATATAAGAAAGTTGGGGTTAAGGCTGAACGCGAAGAAAAGTGTGCTATCTCCTTCTCAGAAGACCGCTTTTCTGGGCGTCGTTTGGGATTCGGTCTCGATGCGGGCACGGCTCTCCCCGACCCGCATCGCTTCGATTCTCGCAGCCGTGAAACAAGTAAAGCTAGGCCAGCTACTCACTGTAAAACAGTTTCAGAGACAGAGGTCTGTGGCAGGACCATCATCTATTATGGCATATAAATTGTCTAGAGATGTTGGCGGTGTTCCAAGCTTTGAAACACTTCCTAGCAGACCTCAGAGGTCATCACGTGCTAGTTCAGTCAGACAACATGTCGGTGGTCTCGTATATAAATCATCAGGGGGGCCTGCGGTCGCGTCCACTTTACAAGTTGGCCCGTCAGATCCTCCTGTGGTCCCAGGGGAGATTACAGTCTCTGAGAGCTATGTATCTTCCTGGTTATCTGAATGTGGTAGCAGACTCCCTGTCGAGGCAGGGGCCGAGGCCGGGGGAATGGAGGCTCCACCCCGAGGTGGTGGAGCTCCTTTGGTTGAGTTTCGGTCGCGCCGAGGTGGACCTATTCGCTTCCAAGGAGACAACGCACTGTCATCTGTGGTTCTCCATCAGTCAGCCAGCCCCTCTGGGGTTGGACGCTCTGGTACAGCCGTGGCCGAGGTCACGTCTGTATGCTTTTCCCCCGATTGCTCTGCTACCAGGAGTTCTGGAGAGGGTTCGCCGGGACGGGGTCAGCCTACTTCTAGTAGCCCCGTTCTGGCCGGCCCGAGTATGGTTCACGGACCTAATATCTCTTCTGGACGGCTCTCCCTTGGAGATTCCGATCAGGAGGGATCTACTCTCTCAGGAGGGCGGTACGATATTTCACCCCCGCCCAGAGTTGTGGAAACTGTGAGCTTGGCCTCTGAGGGGGCCCAGCTCATAGAAACTGGTCTCTCATCTGAGGTTGTTGAGACCATCCTTCACTCCAGAGCTCCGTCCACGAGGAAGTTATATGCCCTGAAGTGGAAACTTTTCACTTCTTGGTGTGCAGAACACCGGCAGGACCCAGTTAACGGCCCAGTGGGTGCAGTGCTGGAGTTCCTGCAGGAGCGTTTCTCTGCAGGGTTATCCCCCTCCACACTAAAGGTGTATGTGGCGGCACTAGCTGCTTACCATGTCCCTTTCAGTGGAGTTTCTCTTGGGAGACACCCACTTATAACTCGCTTCCTTCGTGGTACTTTGAGGCTGAGGCCTGCAGTTCGCATGAGGGTGCCGACTTGGGATTTGTCCATTTTATTAGAGGGCCTCTCTTTGGCCCCCTTTGAACCTATTGAGGAAGTTTCTGAGAAATTCCTCACATATAAGACTCTCTTTCTGCTTGCAATATCCTTAGTTAAAAGAATCGGAGATTTGCAGGCTCTGTCGGTTGCACCCTCGTGCCTGGAGTTTTCGCCTGGTATGGTTAAGGCTTTTCTATACCCTAGACCAGGTTATGTCCCTAAGGTCCCTACTAATGCTGTTAGACCTACAGTGCTGCAGGCTTTCTATCCTCCTCCTTTCGTGTCATCAGATCAGGAGAAACTTAACCTTCTCTGCCCTGTTAGGGCGTTAGACGCTTATGTCCACAGAGCTGCCCTGTGGACGAAATCAGAACAGTTATTTGTGTGCTTTGGGCCACCCAGGAAGGGGTGTCCCACGTCTAAACAGAGAATGAGCAAGTGGGTGGTTGAGGCCATCTCACTTGCTTATGAGTCGGCTGGTCAGCCTTCACCTTTGGCTGTACGAGCCCACTCTACTAGGAGTATGGCTGCCTCTAAGGCATTATTGTCAGGAGTATCGCTGAGTGATGTTTGTGATGCGGCTGGGTGGTCCTCACCGCATACATTTGTTAAGTTCTACGAATTGGACTTGAGTTCCACTCCTGGGGCACAGGTGCTCTCGTCCTCTGTGCGCTAGTTCCCACATGACGGTCATTTGCTCCTATGGCGACGTGGGTATGGGCGTTCCCACAGCTTGACGCAGCTCGAGTTCCCTTGAAAGGGAACGTCTCGGTTACGTATGTAACCCTAGTTCCCTGATAGGGAACGAGACGCTGCGTCGTTCTGCCATACTCCCAGCATGCCCGTTAGCGCTTCCTTCAGGCCTATCAGAAGCTGTCGCGCTTGTGTTTTGGGGGTGCTTTATAGTTTCCTGGTCGATGACGTCACCCGCCTATGACGTTCCGTCTCTCCATTGGACTGATTCCATACGTGCTTCATGACGCACACACTCAGAGGCGTTCCCACAGCTTGACGCAGCGTCTCGTTCCCTATCAGGGAACTAGGGTTACATACGTAACCGAGACGTTTTGCAATTATTATTTTTTCAAGGCTTTTTCTTTAGGTTCATGTAAATCAAAATCTGCTGTGCAGTGACACTGTCAGAATCTTTCAGTTGATGGGTCCCACACACACTACTCTTTACTAACACTATTAAAGATAATAAACATAAGAAATGTATGCATTTCATCTTGTCTTTCTTCTTTGTCTTCTGTGGGGAAAAACTCCTAAACTTCAGCAGAGAACCATTTTTTTGTAAGGAAGGAGGGGTTTCTTTATTGTACATTTTTTTGCATGTATGTATGGTTTGCGCTGCGCTGTTTAAATTGGTCAGCGCAGCGCTGGTGAGGATTGTTCGCGCCGCGCTGCCCATTGGGTGTCGCTAGGAAACACGTCCGCGCTGCGCTCGGCCGCGCGGCTCGGACCATTGAACCGCGCAGATCACATGTCAGCGCGGCGCGAGCTCTGTAAACCCCCGCTGTCTCGTCCCACTTTTGGTTTGTTTGGCTTCCCATATGAAATGATCATGCGCGCGCGCGAGGGCTTGTATTGCGTGCAGAGGAGATGTCATGAGCGCGCGCAGAGTATGAATGAGCTCGCGAGTTCCCGTTTCCTCGCGTGTAGATCTGTTATTCTCTCGCGAAAGTCATTTACCGCGCGCGCCAGCATCAGTTGTGCGCTCGGTTATTATTGGCATTGATTTGCCGCCATATTTCAGCGTCTATGAGGAGGACATGCACACATTTGAACTTCATTGCAGAGCTTTTATGAGAGTCACTTCACAAGAATTTTACCATTTCATTTGATAAAACTATCGTCATTCATTCGTATCATATACACACTCACAAACTTTACAGTCTTCATGACAACCTGTCAAAATCAAAGTTTTGTATAACTTGAAGAAAATATAACAGAAATATATTACTATTGCAAAGTAGGGTATACTTCAAGTAGGCCTAATAATAATAATAGTTTATTAAAACACACATAAGCTCAAATGTCTTTAATTTACAACCCACCAAAATAAAAGTTTTTAGAGATAAATAAAGTAACTCGAGGGAATTATAAAAGAAATTGCATAGTAAGATGTACTTTTTAAAATAATAATAATCAAATCTATTAAAACATAATTTTAAAGGAATATCACACAAGTTTTTGAAAAGTAAATTTTTATTTGTGCTTATGTTTAAGTCTTTTAATTGTCAGCTGATAAAACCTGTGCTTCAAGGACCATATTCATATAACATCTAAGGCTAAATGTAGCTCTTTACTGGCTGAGTTAGATGGCGATTAACACTTAACAGTAGAAAATGGGTGGCGGCGGCGGGCGGGCGGCTGGTATATCACAGTATACTCACTACAAAAAACTAGACTACACCACTGCTCCTAGCTCATGGCAGGATCTGGTCATTTTGTAGCTCTCACTTTGGCAACTGTCATACATGATGCCTAGCTCATATTTTCTATTATCAAGGCAATAAGAACTAACTAAAAAAAGAAATTATGCAAGAACTGTATGTGCAAACATGTGAAATTGGTATCACATGTAATTGGCATGTTATGGAATTTAATTATGGCAATTAAGTGAGATGAAATGGAAAAAGCTATGTGAAAGCTACATTTACAAGGTCAATTCTTTCTTGTATGAAGATAGTGGAAAAGAAGGAAATAACAAAATGGTTTGTCGTTTTTTATTTTGTCAATCAAGACCTTTTTACAATTTCAGGTCACTTCCAGATTCACATTACAGCTCACACATCCACACATTCACCGTTACATCCACCAAATCCAATGTAAAATGCAATGTTTTCTGAATTGTCTTAATGCAGTTTCTAGATGAATATGGCTGAAAGGTCATTACAGTCTAAATGTAGCAAAAAAAAAAAAAAAAAAGAACATAGAACATACATTCAAGTCATCATCATCATCATCATCATCATCCCATCTATCTGAGCATTTCACTGTGGTTAATGAATTTGAAGACAAGCATGTATTTTAGTCTGTAAAGTTTTTAAAAAAATCGAAAAGCCTAAAGATCTGTATCTCTGCTAAATGAATTTAATGTATGTTTGCGATGCCATTTCTTCTTTTCTTTTCTTTTTTTCCAAATTATTGTTGTTTGAAGTTATACTTATCAAATGTGAAAATGTGTAAAAGAAATGTGTCAAGAACTTGATATTAAACTCTGTAATTAGCTACCATGGCTGCTACAGCGCTGCGTAGTTGATGAGTCATGACATCACCCGCCTGACGTTGTTTGACGATTCGCGCCGAAAGATAGCGGCTGGAAGTGAAAATTGCGATGAAGCGTTGGAGATCTGCTATGTCCTACTTATCATCAATCGTAAGTATTCCTAATTTTAATATTTATTAGCAGGGTTTTTTTCTGGAGATGGATATTGCGGTGGCAGAGAAGTATAAACTTAGAAATTGTATGGGCTGAAAGTTTAACACGTGTTTGGCAAAATAAATGCTATGTTGTTAGCTGGTAGTGTGGGTGCTCCTATATAGCCGTTGATAAGATTCAAATTAGAATTAAATTATTGTCTCTTTCTGGAGGAATTCGTAGAGGGTTCACAAAAGTCATGGCCTAGAGAATACAGTTCATGAGTACACTTCTCTGCCTTTAACGGCTCAAGAAGGCAATCGGCTCCAGAAAAAAAAACTGAATTTAAATTTGGGAGAAATATATATATATTTTAATTGTGTTCACAACCAGGTTTCCTTTGCAGAGCCTTATGAATGGGCTTTGGAGGGTTGTAGCTTGCGTTCACAGCTACAGGAAATGTCTTTCAAAGAGTAGAGTTGATGGGTGCTATTTTGATTTAGTGATTGTAATTGTTTTTTTCTTTATATAGCCTAACCTCTTTCTAGAAATCCCTCAAATGAAAAGTGACCCGCCATTATTGCTCAAAAGGTAAGTTCCTCTGATTTTCATTGCTTTTTAAAATTGTTTCTCAAGCAGAGCTGTAGAGACTTGTGATGTTGGGCTGATTGATAGTGTTAATTATTTGATGTATTTGCACTTTAATTTATTGAAGAGAATAACTATATTTTTCTTCTATGTACAAGACTGGAAGGAGTCCTGTGGAGGATCTAGATTCCCCTTTCTCGACTTTTGGAGAAGTGCAACCGGTGAGTAAACCCCCTTGCATTTGTATTTATTTATTTAGTTTACTTGTTACTCAAACAGAGCTATATGGATTTTTATGATGTTTGGCTGATTACTTTTGCATGTAACTTTAATTTATTGACATGTTTAATGTTTTCCAAGCCCTCCAACTATAGGGATTTTTATGTTGGGATAGTTAGTGGTAATATGTAATTTACTTGCCCCATATGCATAAAATTGTTGAAGTTTTACAATTGTTGAGTTTAACAATGTTTTTCTTCTCTAACAAGACTGCAGCAACAGCTAAGACATCAGCGAAAACACAGGTGAGTAACATTATTTAGTAAGGATGGGTATAAACTGTGTGCTTGTAGGAGCCAATTAGTGTTGTACAAGACAATCATCCTTTCCTCCTGCACCCCTTCGCTCCTCTCCACCCACTGTCTTTTCTCCTTCCCTACTCTCCATCAACCTCCTCCTTCCCCCCCACCCTGTCCTCCTCCTCCTCCCCCACCCTGTCCTCCTCCTCCTCCTCCTCCTCCTCTCCCCACCCTGTCCTCCTCCTCCTCTCCACCCCACCCTGTCCTCCTCCTCCTCTCCACCCCACCCTGTCCTCCTCCTCCTCTCCTTTAATAACGTTTAGGGCAATGATTAATTTGTTTCATATCTTTATCATTAATCTGCATTTATACATCATAACCTATTAACTATTGGGAAGCTAAATATAAGAATCAATATGAAACATAAAAACATTTCTTAAAGTTGCCAATAAATTAATATTGTGATGTGAAATTATTTTTCAGATTGAAGTTATAAAGGGCTCTGGGGTGTTTTGCCAGGCACAAGCGTGGAAAGCAGCCCCCCTTGCCACCTCTGCTACTGCCATGGTGTGGAATCCGCTGCTGGGCACCTTTTGATTTGGAGACTTTGCTAAAAAGCAACCTGAATGGTACAAAACAACATGTTCCTAATCTCTTCTGTCCTTGAAAAAAAAAAAACAAGTCAGTCATATTCTGTGGAATAAATTATGTTTGTGTGCGGGCATACCATTGCATTTTTACTTGCCATTTTTGTATTTCCTTGTACCTCAAGTAAAAGTGATGTGTACAGGTATATAAAAAATATCTTGTTTTCATCACATTCATTTTACCCCCCTTTCATAATAATTTTGAAATATTACTTTAAGGTGGGAAGCCAACCAGAGGGGATGGGGAGCAGCTGGGCGCCCATGACCAAATTAAAAAGGCAGCCATTATTGGTGAGTAAATGCATAATGCGTTGAGAAGGGAAAACAAAACTTTTAAGACTTTATAAGTTCACCACTTAACCATAGCCTACTTGTATCAATGTTTATTAGGCATCAATGGAGACTGTATAAGATAGCCAGGGCACTCATTATTGTTACTGTATCTGCTTGGAACCTATAATACTAATTCATTGCTTGCTCACTTCTTGATCCTACCTTTCCTCTTCTAAAGCCACATTTCTGAATTTTTCCTATCCATGAATTTTCTCTGCTTTGGATGCACATGATTGACCGTGTGACTGTTAACAATGCAGTCCCCATGACGGACGTGCATATGAAAGAACGATGCCGCTAAAAAAAAGGGGGGGTGATGTTTCCAATCAGAATTTCTTTCAGATTTAGCAGAATCCAATCAGAATCTTCCAATTGACGTGTGTACATGACGCATTTTTTATTATGATCAGCCCTTTATCCAAAATATGTGTCCAATCGCAGCTGTACTGTAAGCACTTTGGGTTCCTGATGAAGCACTATATTATTATTATTATACTGTCTTATTATTTTTGTCTTCTCTAGATGCTACATTAAAGAAGTGGCCGGCAACTAGGCGAGGACAGATAGGCACATCTATCAATTCGAAGCTCACAGAGCTGAGAAGATCAACAAGATAAATTGTACATATATGTACACATATATGTACAATATATGCACATATATGTACATATATGTGCATATATGCACATATAATATAGGAAAACGGCCAATTTTATATATGTCACATATATTAAAATCCTATATCAAAACCTATATTAAAACATATATGTTTATATAGGTTCTTTCCATGTGGGTGACTTAATGTTTATCTGACAGAATGTTTATTTTTAAACCACAATTTTTAAACCACAACCCTCTCTAATGTCAGAATGTTTATTTTTAAACCACAACTTCAATGTGTGCTTCTTTTACCGATATATTTGACGATATCTTTTGCATTTCTAATCCAAACAACGTCAAACTCGGCACTGCACTTACTCGTGCCCGTAGCAAGACACCTGGCAAGTTTGAAATTAATAGGACTAACGGTTCGAGAGATATGCGAATAACAGACAGACAGACACACACACAGACAGACAGACGTTCCTGTAATTTATAGATAGATGTAAGCTCACCTTACTTCTTCAATTAACTGACAATCTCGTTTAGAACTATTTACTGCGTACATATTTGCATTGTTGTATTTTGCACAACCAAGGCCAAAAGAGAGATAATGGTTCTGGCAGTTTGTATAAGCAAGAACACAGAACGTGTTTCATCCATGACATCATGCTGTGCGAAAGGCTGCCTTGTGTGACCTTGATTTATAGGCCACAACATGAATGCATTGTAAAGCCAACAAGACAAAACTTGTAATGGCTTCCCTGCTGAAGATGAACAACTGCAATTGTTCCCATCCTGGTTATTGAATGGTCTTTGAGGCGAGCAGCTCGTCAGGCCTGCTGTCAGGATTTAACAGGCCAGATTGTTTACAGCATTCACTTTGCTTGCTCTGTATTTTATAAGGAAAATAAGTAGAAAAAAAAACAATTTTATAAATGTGATGAAGTTAAAGTCACAGTGAAACTCAATCATCTTTAAAATAAAGAATCATCTTTGTTTAAATAAATTAGTACATAATGTATTAAAACATCTAAATAACACCTTACGTCTAAATTAAAAACAAACAAACAAAAACAGCACGATACTTCCACTGCTCTCCTGGAAGTTTCTGAAATAAATAACAAATACAAAATTATTTTCTGGAATTATTTTCTTAAAATGACCTTTTAACTGACACCCTTGACTTTAACTAAATTACTTTTTTTATGAAAGGTAAAAAGGAAAAACAAGTGTTATATACTTACTGTAACGTGTATGTTCTGTTTTATATGTCTGCATATATAAAAGCAAATCATGAATATACAGGTCCTTCTCAAAAAATTAGCATATTGTGATAAAGTTCATTATTTTCCATAATGTAATGATAAAAATTAAACTTTCATATGTTTTAGATTCATTGCACACCAACTGAAATATTTCAGGTCTATTATTGTTTTAATACGGATGATTTTGGCATACAGCTCATGAAAACCCAAAATTCCTGTCTCAAAAAATTAGCATATCATGAAAAGGGTCTCTAAACGAGCTATTAACCTAATCATCTGAATCAACTAACTAACTCTAAACACCTGCAAAAGATTCCTGAGGCTTTTAAAAACTCCCAGCCTGTTTCATTACTCAAAACCGCAATCATGGGTAAGACTGCCGACCTGACTGCTGTCCAGAAGGCCATCATTGACACCCTCAAGCAAGAGGGTAAGACACAAAGAAATTTCTGAACAAATAGGCTGTTCCCAGAGTGCTTTATCAAGGCACCTCAGTGGGAAGTCTGTGGGAAGGAAAAAGTGTGGCAAAAAACGCTGCACAACGAGAAGAGGTGACCGGACCCTGAGGAAGATTGTGGAGAAGGACCGATTCCAGACCTTGGGGGAACTGCGGAAGCAGTGGACTGAGTCTGGAGTAGAAACATCCAGAGCCACCGTGCACAGGCGTGTGCAGGAAATGGGCTACAGGTGCCGCATTCCCCAGGTCAAGACACTTTTGAACCAGAAACAGAGGCAGAAGCGCCTGACCTGGGCTACAGAGAAGCAGCACTGGACTGTTGCTCAGTTTTGCATGTCATTCGAAAATCAAGGTGCCAGAGTCTTGAGGAAGACTGGGGAGAAGGAAATGCCAAAATGCCTGAAGTCCAGTGTCAAGTACCCACAGTCAGTGATGGTCTGGGGTGCCATGTCAGCTGCTGGTGTTGGTCCACTGTGTTTTATCAAGGGCAGGGTCAATGCAGCTAGCTATCAGGAGATTTTGGAGCACTCCATGCTTCCACCTGCTGAAAAGCTTTATGGAGATGAAGATTTCATTTTTCATCACGACCTGGCACCTGCTCACAGTGCCAAAACCACTGGTAAATGGTTTACTGACCATGGTATTACTGTGCTCAATTGGCCTGCCTACTCTCCTGACCTGAACCCCATAGAGAATCTGTGGGATATTGTGAAGAGAAAGTTGAGAGACGCAAGACCCAACACTTAAGGCCGCTATCGAAGCATCCTGGGCCTCCATAACACCTCAGCAGTGCCACAGGCTGATTGCCTCCATGCCACGCCGAATTGAAGCAGTCATTTCTGCAAAAGGATTCCCGACCAAGTATTGACTATTGAGTGCATAACTGAACATAATTATTTGAAGGTTGACTTTTTTTTTTTGTATTAAAAACACTTCTTTTATTGGTCGGATGAAATATGCTAATTTTTTGAGACAGGAATTTGGGGTTTTCATGAGCTGTATGCCAAAATCATCAGTATTAAAACAATAAAAGACCTGAAATATTTCAGTTGGTGTGCAATGAATCTAAAATATATGAAAGTTTAATTTTTAGCATTACATTATGGAAAATAATGAACTTTATCACAATATGCTAATTTTTTGAGAAGGACCTGTATAATTTTAAATCCAAAAATGTAGCTATAACATATTTGAATGTACATTTATATATTCAAATTTGTATCTATATATTCATGCTTATATATATTCAGATTTGTATCTATATTCAGACACATTTATATATTCTGTACACAGAAAATATTGTACAAATTGTATAGAGAAAATATTTGACTGTTAAGCTTCAGCAGGACGAGGACGCACTGAATCGTTCTTTGTTTAAATAGTACATTACTATTAGAATAATGTTATTACCTTGACTATACATTATTATAAAACTCAAGTTTCAGTATTTGACAACTATTTTATTCTCAGAAACTCATAGTGACAGTTATGTCTTAATTTGTGTCAGGAGTTATGTAATAAAAAAAAATGAGTCGATACCTTTAATATGAATTATGAGCGTCAGCCGCTCCCATTCAGAAAAAAAAAACCTCCTGTGAAGTCGTCATGAAAGCACTTGACAAAACAATGTCCCTCAGGGCTTTTAGCTCAAAAATGTGCAGATTTGAAGAAATATTGATAGATTTCATAGGTTTACGTCATATTTCTATAGAGATGAATAATATTTATTGAATTTATACCCAAATGTGCCGATGTAATAATTATGAGTGCTGGATACTCAGATGTACTGTGTTCTCTTACGAGAGGTTCTCTCACGAGAGGTTCTCTCGTATTGCGCAAGTTGCTTATGCTACGGGTAAAGTCATCTTTTCTCGAGATATTGAAGCCAAAAATTATCCTTCATTTTGTATTTATTGTCAACGCAGTGCAGCAGCTAGCAGACCTAGAGCAGGCTATCTAGCGTGCTCATTGGTTGCTCTGCGGCAACTTGCTTCGCGCCCTCTGCGCGTCACAGCCCGCCAGAATGGGGGTGGCTTAGCGTATATAAGTCAGGCTGATAGGTTGCAACTCTGATTTTCATCTCTTCAGCGAAGCTCTTCGCATCGCTTGATCCTGAGAGAAGCAGCCGCCGTTGAAACCAGCGACTGCAAGCAGAGGAAAGCGTCTGAGGAAGCCGGTCGACTTCGCTGCCTTCAGCCATCCGTGCCTGCTACGCTATCCAGCGACAGTATCCTTTTGCTCTTTTGCTTGGTGTGCGTGTTCGCCGCCACAACACACACATTTTCCTAAAAGAGCGCGAGGCGTTTTTATAAAAATGCCTCGCACTTCCTGGGGCTCGTGCCGAGCCCCGCCCAGCGCCGGAGACTGCCACGTGATCTGCGTCTCCGCCTGGGCCCGGACCACGCAGCCCTCGCTCTTCGTCGGGAGGCTGCGTCCACTGCGAAGGACTCCTGATGTCGACCTTGCGGGCTCGAGGTGTTCAACGCCGAAGCTGTCACTCCGCCCTCTGCTGGACCGCGCAATAAGAAGCACCGTTCACAGACACCGGAGGCGGAAGGAGATGCAGCAAGGAGGAAAGGCCGATTGAGTCCCGCCGCGGCCGGACCACCATTGAATTAACTCGCCCCGCCAGTCACCTTAGAAAGGCTACTGCAGCGGTGTATTTGGCAGCCAATGAGCCGTTAATGCAACCCACTCGCCTGCACACAACCGCCGTTGCTACGGCGACCCATATAAATCTCTCAAAAGACGGTTGAGTCCCACCGCGGCCAGACCACCATTGAAACATCTCGCCCTGTCAGTCCCCTTAGAAAAGGCTACTGCAGCGGTGATTTCGGCAGCCAACGAGCCTGTAATGCAACCCGCTCGCCTGCAAAATCTCAAGAGTATAACATCTGGTTATCCGGCTCACGCCGTGGTGCTCTAAGTGTAGAAAATGTGCCCACATCTCAGTGTTCACCCCTAAACGCAAGCACGATACCCCCGTGTCTATCACACTCACAGAGCCCACTCTCATAAAGCTGGCAAATGCCGCTCGAGTGCTAGATGTAGGAAATGTGCCCACAACTCTGTGCTCACGCCTACTCTCTGCCCGCTCTGTCACACGGCCAAAACAGCCTCATATCGGTCAGGTTATGAATGTAAGTTACGTGCCCGCTTACGAGCGCTCACGCTTGCTAGTAAACGCCCGGCGCTGCTCGCGCATCACAAAGTTATCTCGAAACGTTCCCCCGTTCAAAGCAACCGGGACGTCACATATGAAACAGCCAGCCTTCGCTGTCAGCGAGCTGCCGTATTCAAGCACCGAGGGTGCGCGCGCCGCGCCCATACCTCCGGTTTAGTTTTCCGAGCCCACGAAGTGTGGTGATCGGAACCCGGAGGCTATTCTGCCCATGGCTATGAATGTAAGTTACGTGCCCGCTTACGAGCGCGCACACTTACTAATAAACGCCCGGCGCTGCTCGCGCATCACAAAGTTATCTTAAACGTTCCCCGTTCAAAGCAATCGGGACGTCACATGTGAAACGGCCAGCCATCGCTGTCAGCGAGCCGCCGTATTCAAGCACTGAGGGCGCGCGCCGCGCCCATACCTCCGGTTCAGGTTTCCGAGCCCACGAAGTGTGGCGATCGGAACCCGGAGGCTATTCTGCCCATGGCTATGAATGTAAGTTACGTGCCCGCTTACGAGCGCTCACGCTTACTAATAAACGCCCGTCGCTGCTCACGCATCACAAAGAAGGGTATAATGTCTGGTTATCCGGCTCAGGCCGATGGTGTCATAAGTGTAGAAAAGGTGCCCACATCTCAGTTTTCACCCCTACACACAAGCACTATACCTGTGTCTCTCGCGCTCACAGAGCCCACTCTCTTAAAGCTGGCGAATGGCGCTCAAGTGTTAGATGTAGGAAACGTGACCACAACCACATGTCCACGCCTACTCTCTACCCGCTCTGTTGCACGGCCAAAGCAGCCTCATATCGGTCAGGTTATGAATGTAAGTTATGTGCCCGCTCACGAGCGCTCACGCTTACTAACAAACACCTCGCCCCAGGCGCCGCTCGCGCATCACAAAGTGATCACAAAACGTTCCCCATTCAAAGCAATCGGGACGTCACATATGAATGTAAGTTAAGTGCCCGTTCACGAGCGTTCACGCTTACTAACAAACTTTTTGCCCCGGGCGCCGCTCGCGTATCACAAGACGTTCCCCATTTAAAGCAATCGGGACGTCACATATGAAACAGCCGGCTACCGCTGTCAGCAAGCCGCCGTATTCGAGCACAGAGAGCGCGTGCAGTGCGCCCACACCTCCGGTTCACTCTCCCGAGCCCACGAAGTGCGGCGATCGGGTCCCAGAGTCCATTCTGCTCCTAGCTATGCATGTGAAAGCATGGGAAGCTATTCCAGGGGTGTCAGAATGGGTGCTAAGCACAATAAGACAGGGCTATTCACTACAGTTCGCTCGCCGTCCCCCTCGCTTTCGAGCAAACGAAAATCGAGACGAAAAGTCAAAGCGGAAGTAGCGCATCTACTCCGCGCAGAAATAGCCAAACTGCTGTGCAAAGGAGTTATAGAATGAGTACCTCCTTCTCTGAGCGAGTCAGGCTTTTACAGCTGCTATTTTCTCGTACCCAAGAGGAATGGAGCTCCAAGACCTATCTTAGATCTGAGACATTTGAACAAAGCTCTCATGAGAAGACCGTTCAAAATGATTATGACCAGACAAATCCTCGTGCAAATTCGCCCGAGGGACTGGTTTATATCTCTCGATCTAAAAGATGCTTATTTTCAGATTCAGATAATACCCCATCACAGGCCATTCTTGAGATTCGCCTTCGACGGTCAGGTATATCAATACACCGTCCTCCCGTTCGGCCTGTCTTTAGCACCCCATACATTTACAAAGTGCATGGACGCAGCTCTCGCTCCCCTGAGAAATCAGGGCATGCGGATTCTGAACTATTTGGATGATTGGCTGATTCTGGCACAATCAGAGATATAACTTTTATCTCACAGAACAGTGCTCCTCAGCCATCTGGAAAGCCTGGGTCTCACGGTCAACTGGACCAAGAGCTCATTACTGCCCAGTCAGTCAGTTTCCTTTCTGGGAATAGAACTGGACTCTGTGGCTATGACGGCCCGGTTATCGACACAGAGCGCGCGCCGTGTTCGACACCTGGCCGCGTCTTTCCAGAAGGGCAGCGTTGCTTCTCTAAACATGTTTCAGAGAATGCTGGGCTGTATGGCCTCAACTGCAGCAGTGCTTCAGCTGGGCCTACTGCGCATGCGCCCGCTACAACGCGGGTTGAATGCTTGAGTGCCTCACCGAGCTTGGGTTCTCGGCTGCAGACGAATCAGAGTGACTCAGAGCTGCGTCTCAGCTCTGCAGCCCTGGTTAGCGGCCGACTGGTACCAGCGGGGGGTGACGATGGGAGCTGTCTCATATCGAAAAGTCATCTCGACGGATGCCTCCAACCTGGGTTGGGGCGCTCTCTTCGAGGGCAGACCGGTCTTTGGTCTGTGGTCAGACCGAGAGAAATGCCTTCACATAAACTGTCTAGAGATGATAGCGATCGAGAATGCACTGAAGCACTTTCTCCTGCTCATACGAGACCACCACGTTCTAGTCCGATCAGACAACATGTCTGTGGTGTCTTACGTGAACCGTCAGGGCGGTGTCAGATCCAGGAATCTCTGCGATCTGACGGAACGCCTCCTCGTTTGGTCCCAGCACTTTCTGCGCTCGTTGAGAGCCGCGCATGTGCCAGGCCATCTGAACGACGGCCCAGACAAACTGTCCAGGAACAATGTTCCCCCAGGGGAATGGTCCCTGCACCCCCAAACAGTCCAGTTACTGTGGCGCCTCTTCGGCAAAGCGGAAGTCGACCTGTTTGCGTCAAAAGACAACGCTCACTGCCCAATGTTCTTTTCAAAGGACGAGGACGCGCTGGCCCAAATATGGCCCAGCCTTCCACTCTATGCTTTCCCTCCGGTCTCTCTGTTACCACAGGTAATCAAGAGGATCAGGGAAGCGCACCACTCGGTGCTCCTGGTAGCCCCGCGATGGGAGAACCAAGTCTGGTTCCCAGAGCTGACGCGGCTGTCACACACAGCCCCGTGGCCGATTCCGTTGAGGAGAGATCTCCTCTCTTAAGCCCGCGGCGCGCCCGATTGGTGCGCTCAATCTGGCATCCCCATCCAGAGCGCTGGTCTCTGCACGTATGGTTGATCACGGATACCCGTTGTCTTGCCAGAAGGAGTGATGAACACGATTACGCAATCCAGAGCTCCCTCTATGAGGCGGCTCTATGCATCTAAATGGTCTGTGTTCTCCAAATGGTGTGCCGATAGAAATCTGGACCGACGGACATGTGGGGTATCGTGGTTGCTTAGTTTCCTTCAAGAGCTGCTGGACAGGGGCAGGACCCCCTCCACGCTTAAAGTTTATGTGGCGGCCATTGCAGCATTCGCTGAATCAACGCACGGCCAGCCATTGGGAAGGAACGAGCTGGGCATCTGCTTCCTTCGGGCAGCCAGAAGGATGAACCCGCCACGACCCCTGTCGGTTCCTATATGGGTTCTTTCTTTGGTCCTCAAGGCCCTGAAAGCATACCCCTTCGAACCGCTAGACTCCGTGGACCTAAAGTACCTCTCGCTCAAAACCATTTTTCTGACAGCTCTGTCATCAGAAAAATGCGTGGGGGATTTACACGCGCTATCCATTAGCGCTGCGCGTCTTGAGTTTGGACGGAATGACTCTAAAGTCATCCTCAAGGGTGTTGGGCACCCCCTTTAGAGCGCAGGTCATTTCTCTATCGTCTCATTTTTTACATACAGGACAAGGCAACTTGTGCCACAAGGCCTTTAGACCCACACAGAGACAAGGCCCGCTGGGCCACAAGGCTGCTAAAGCCACACAGAGACAGAACCACTCCTAGACAAGGCCTTAGGCCACATAGAACCAATGCCATAATTGGCCACAAGACCACGGGACAAGGACTTCGGTTTGAACGTGAAGCTAAAAATTTGAAATTTGTCTGTGAGAGGTAATCAAAACTGCAAACAAGCTGTTGAAATTCCACCCCCTGTGTCGGGAGCAGCAGCCCGACTGCATCCAAAGGGACAGACAAAAACTATGCGCTTTCCTCACCCTCGAATGACAATTCCAGCATATTATATGAAAACATCCGTGGGGTATTCCGAGCCAAACCTTTCACACGCCCTAGGGGCACCAGAGACCAATCACGCATCGATTTCGTAATTGTTGATGACGAAGGAACAACCGGCCGTGATCAGAATGGAAATAGAAGAATCTGAAAAGAAAAGCGAACATTATAAACAAATAAGGCAGAAATACGTTTCTTAGGAGTAGGGAGCCAAGCCTTCGGTGATATACGGTCTAGCTGGATTGAGCAGAGCGAGTAATTTGAACTCTGTTAGAGGGCAGGGTGATGGATATGGGTTGCTGAAGGGCAAAGGTTGTCTGAAGCCTGAAGACTAAAGCACGAAAGCGCGTAGCTGTTGTATTGCAGTGGCCAGAATGTGAGCGACCTTAATCATGCAATTAGAGACTTTGTTAGACCGAGCTTGTTAGCACATACAACGTATACGTTTTGCAATCTCTTCGAACCCGAAAGGATGTTAACAGCCGCTGTGAAGCGCGGATGAACGAAGCCTGAGCAGGCTTGGTAAATCGTCTAACCGGTAAATCTTAATCATATTAATCATAGTACGATACTTACCTGAAGTAAGGTGATGGCATACCGATAAGATACTACCTCAATCACACTTGATATTCTGTTGTTGACTTTTGAGTGTAGAATCCATTTCTCAGCTGCGCAGTATATACCTGACATACTCTCGAGTTGCTCTTGTAGGAAGAAAGTTTTATTCACGGCTGAGAAATCTCCGGCCATGGCAACCGAGTGAGTCCCTTGAATAGAAATAAATTCACATTTAAATCGTACAGATGAGTATATGTCACTCGAGTCTCCTTGACTGTGACTTGTTCTGGTGATTGGTTTAGATGTTATAATCTAACTTATAACTCCTGTTAATTCTACTGTGTTAAGCATGTTTTGGCTAAGTATATGATCTTTGACCTGAGCATCCTTAGTCTGCATTCTCTGTACATTTAATACCAAATACATATTATGTAAATATTTCTATAACACATATCAGTGGATTAAATTAGTCACCAGAAAAATTTGTGTTACGGCGATTATACCGTATTTCTGTTATTGAAGAACTTAAACTTAAGTATTAAAATATATTGATGATATGATAAAATATATATATAAAATGTTAAACTGTTATAGAGAATTATCAGCACTAAGTGTCTGTAAACATATAAGTCTTGTAAATATATAATTTATTAAGTCTGCAATCATCTAGGTGTAAGTAGAGATCTTTGTGATTGGGAAGTGATTTGATTTGCAAAAACATCTCCATGAATGCCGAAGCAATAATGAATTTAAGAAGGGCTTAAACAAGTTGATAGAATACTGCTCCTTAAAATGGAATTAAGGCGCTCTCACAATGTTGAGTGAGCAGATGAGGAGCGCGAGCTGAAAATATATAGCGCCTATTTAATATTTCACACTTCACAGGACAGGTAGTCAAGGAAGTGTCTAGAATTTTGAAGATTAAGTGGAATCTTCACTGCCCATACAGGCCACAAGCATCAGGACAGGTTGAACGATCAAACAGAACAATCAAAACCAGACTAAGCAAAATGCATCAGGAAGGAGTACCATGGGTCGAAGCACTGCCAAGTTAACAATGGTTGCTGTTAAGCGCCTACTAAAACTTGGAGACCAACGTAAAAGCCTTGAAAGTTGAACATGAAAAACTGTGTAAGGAGATCATGAGATTTAAAGCCCACGCGCTGGTTTCCTACACGCGTGCCTCGCACTCGCGCACTACTAGAGTTGGTGAGATCAAATCAACGATATGACTTGTGTTGTAACGATTGGAATCGAAATGCGAGTGAATGAACGCCGGCGTCGGTTTCTGCGAACTAAATGAAAGTGTCAGCATCTGCGAACTCAAACATGTGTAAGTACCAGTCTTTTATACCACAAGTATTAGACATGATTGGAAAGATGAGAAGGTAATAAGTGACGTAGCAATTGAGTTTTCCTGGCAGAACTTAACGCTAAAGCTTCCATTTCTGGGGATTTTTCAAAAGTGGGGTTGCTGGCAGGTTAAAGCACACAGGATAAAGCACACAAAACTAAATTCCAAAAACCAAAAAAAGACATGCTTTTTCACACAGCAAAAAAAAGAAAGAAAAAAGTAAATAACTATATATGCAGGGTGTCAAAACAAATGTTCTTGCTTGAACTTGTGTAAATATATTTTACTTCTTGCACAAACACTGAGATTTCAGTAAATACCAAGTTATTTATCAAATGCAGCTCTTGTTGCATAGTGCATTACTGTTCTGCCAAAGAATCATCAAAAAAATCCTGCCCTATTAGTATTGAAATGTATTGTTTGTATGTTAAGGCATATAAGAAATTTAGTGCAGGTAATGGATACCATTATCATTCTAAATGAATATTCACAGTAATGTTCCTGTGGATTTTTCAAAGTCAAAAGGAAATGAGAGACTGTTTTTGGATGAAAGGGCCGGCTCATCTCTGTAATCACCGTCTGGTGTGACAGACTTACTCAACAGGGAAGCCAGGAAGAGCCATGGAAATTCAACCACATCCACACCTACAAAGCCCCTTCCTTATGGATCATTACTTGCACACACTGCAACAATTTAACACATTTTCCAATTAGTTTCCAATAATGTGCCTGCACTGCATACCCTGTGACTACATTGTCTATAAAATGCTTTTAATCTGGAAGATTGAATTAATATGCTGGTGGAACTAATAATAATTGATAAGCAAGAAGAAAAAGTAGCTTTTACTAGGACAGAGCTTTGATTTACAAGTGTATGTCTGCTTGTTTGCTGGCATCCCTCTTGTTCCTTTTACTCTTAACCTGCTGTCCACAGGAATCATCTTAGCACTCTGCTGAGGTGATTGATGATGTGGGGCCAACAGCTGTCACCATTATCTCTTGCAGAGACATTTAACCTGAAAGGATATTGAACTGATATGTGTTCATAGATGAAACGCTTAGAACTTATCTCTAAACATGTTTAAATAACAAGTTCTAGTAAATAGTGTGATATGTCTCCATATAGGTCTCATAAACCTATTTTATAAAATCTTATCCATGCATCTGAGTTTACACAACCTCTTATGCAGTCTCTTCTTATACCACTAGCCTATACCATTCGAAAGTTTGGGGTCAATAAGATGTTCTTAAAATGCTGTTCTTTTGAACTTTCTATTCATCAGTGAATCCTGATTTAAAAAAAAAAAGTTCCAGTTTCCAAAAAAAAAAGAAAAAAAGTATACAGAGCTTTATTTACACTAATTTTTTTTGTATATTTAATCAAATAAATGCAGCCTTGGTAAAAATAAGAAAATTATTTCAGAAAAATTTAATAAAAATCTTACTGAGCCCAAACCTTTGGAAGGTAGTGGATTGTCATGGACAGATGAGGATGAAGATGATGGTGAGATGCAGAGGATCCATTCATCGGCGTAAACTTTAATTAACAAAACAAAAGAGTATAACCAACACAATGCTAATCCAAAACAAGAGAAGGCAACACAACAGCATGAACACAAACAACAACAGACAATGAGTGACTGAACTGAGGGCAATATAGGAACTAATCAGGAAATGAGGAACAGGTGAGAGTCTGAAATTGCCCCCTATACCCTGATTTACTATTCCCTACGTTAGTACACTAATATAGTCAACTTGAGGGAGTGAATGAAAATGAGTGCAGTTTTTGCATAATTTGTGCTTTCTGTTCAATAATAAATTGAAACTTAGCAAACTGGAAGCTCCAGTAGTATTGACAATATGTATTATGAACTCTGTCATGTATGAACCTTAATAAAACAATTTAGTAATTGCTGTGAACTTTTTCTTCTAAAGTGTTTGAAAACTCAGAAGCGAAGACCAGGAGACTGGTGTATCTTTTAAGAAGGTTTCTTTATTGAGAACACGAGCTGTGTTTTGCTGTAGTCTTCCAAGCTCGTCTCGAGTCTAACTAAGGAAAATGTTCCCTTGCAATTATACATTTAGGGGCAGGGCTTGACATTGTGATGAACAAAGCATGTAAATGATGTATACAGGTTTAGGAACCTGCCCTATACTGAGAGTGTTACCAATTCCAATCCAATCAGCATAACTATTCAACTACCAAAGTTTCAGTAATCTGCTTACAATAGAGAGAAACAGGAATAGCAGGCTCGATAGAGAGCAGTAATCTGACAGATACAGAAAACAGGATTTGCCGGACTCTCTTGCTGGAAAACTGTTTCACAGTAAATATCATCACCACCATAACCTTAAATGCTAAATTCAGTATACGAAACTGTCTCAGTTTATATACTATTGTATTGGAACCTCAATTAAACATTTAATAAATTTGTAACACTACATTTCCCCCTTTGAGAGTTCTAATAACTCTCACATTATATACAAATTTAAACACTTAAAAGTTCATTCTTGTAACTTGTGATCGTTACAGGCACATGCTTCTGTGTTGCTGTTTCTGCAATTGCATGCTGACACAGAAACAAACATACAATTTTAGGGTCCGTGAAGTTCTTACGGGTAATAGTCTTGTCTGTTTGGAACTGTCATTTCTTCGTGAGGGGCTTGAGTCATTTGTTGAATGAAACACTTGATACTGTGGACGCATAGATAGTACGCCAGTAGAAGAAACAACAGCAGAATTACTATTTCCTTGATCCACATCCATGGTTTATCTAACAAGTTTCCGAACCATGAAGAATTATCTTCAGTCATTTGGTGCAATTTTGTTGAAAGACCAAGAATGTCTTGTTGGACCACCAGGTTTGTGCACAAGTGAGTCCTGGAATGCAGCCATCTGCGTGTGGCATGCAAACGTTCTTTCCAGAAAACAAGGCATTTCTTGACATATTCATCAGCTCTAAGAATATGTTGTTTCTGGAGTCCACACTTTGTGCGATGTCCATGATGGTTAGTAGTACGACAATCTTGAACATGGTGATGGATGACTGAAGGTTTCGTATGTGATTCTCTGCGTTGTGTATTTTTTTTCTTTCGTGATAGTTGGTTCGGCAGTGGGTCTAGTCGTTTTCTTGAGGTTTTCTTGTGGCTTCATACGCAGATGAGGAGGTCGGTGCGAATGGGTCTCGGGACAGCCTTCATCAAGTGGTATCTGCACAGAGTAAGAAAGAAAACAAAAGACAGGAGAACAGTATTTGTTCAAACACTAGGGTTGTAAACTTTTACGAGTCTGCTAGACCAGTGGTTCTCAAAGTGGGGTCCGCAACCCGTTGCCAGGGGGTCCGCGAAATAATTTTAGAACCCTATGAACGGAATCGCGGAATCCAGTCAGACCATCGGGGAAACTCTTGGCAGAGCGCTCCTGCTCTCTCTTTCTCTCCCCACACAAACGCACACGCATATCCAGAGAGAAGAGTGAATCCGCGAATATACAGTAGCCTAGCCTAGTTGTAAAATCAAAGTTAAGAGGCTAGGTTTAAATTTTTCTGTTCTTTTTTTTCAGTTTATTTAAACTGTTTTAAATTAATATTGTTTAAGACGTTTAGTAGCTTGCCTATGTCATTTGTAATGGAAGCCCGTTTCCGCCACTGAATACAAAAAGAAAAGAAAAGGTAGCCTAATTGTGACTTTAAAGTCAGAATTGTGAGATTAAAAAGTCACAATTAGCCTACCTTTTTTATAGTTGTATATGGCGGACACGGGCTTTCATTCTCTTTGATAGGCGGCATAGGCCTACGTGAGTAAAAATGAATGAGCCTTTTGCCTTTACACAAGAGCGTCATCTCCAGAGCTGCTATGAGTTACTTTGAGAACATTTCAGCATTTAATTTGACACAAAAATAGGGGCGGTTCTAGGGTCAGTGGATATTCGGGGCTTTAGACCAAACTAAAATTGTGTATTTTTTAGGGGTGGGAATCTCTAGGCACTTCACGATTCGATTCGATTACGATTCAGAGGGCTGCGATTCGATGCTAAAGCGATTATCGATTATCTGAATCTTGTGTGTGTGAATATAAATACTTTGCTTTAAAAGTACAAAGTAATGACCCATAAAGAATTAACGTACAATATATTTTATTAACATTGCAAAGAACCAACAGGAAAATAAATGTGTGCCTGAACTAGCAGCATACTTGTAGTAAATTAATAATATAACAACGACCAGCGTTCTGACGATTCATGCTACCCATCGAGATCTGTTACTTACTGGTTATGCGTATGTGCAGACTCATTTTCCTTCTGCTTACCACGCCCATAAATCTATGCATCCTTGCTGTGGAGACTTGTAGGAAACTTTAACAGGTCAAAGATGAATATTTGATAATTTTTACTTTTCACACCGTTTTAAAAATGAAAACAGTACAGTATACTGTACACTTAACTTCGAATTTTATTATAATTGTATTTCATATAATAATGTCATTTTTACTTGTTATATCAAATGTGATAATTGCTAGTTCATTTAAAATATCAAAATATGCTCCTCATACACTTACCCTAATTTAAATGAAATAACGATGTCATAATATTGTGAGATTCACACCATTATGGAAACAATAGAGAATGAATCAACATTCTCTGTGATCTATTCGCGCTTGGGTAGCATTTTTCGACAAGGCAGCACAAAGCCGAGTGTTTTTCCTCCTCTGGGTGGAAACGTGTCATATGGCTTCACATATTTGTCGTGTTTCCGAAATATTTTAGTTTTATTCTACAAAGCTTACAACTAGTGTGGCTCTTGTCCAGCTCCTTTCCCCCTTCAACTTCACAGAAGCCAAAATATTTCCACACATCAGCTTTTAACGAGGAGGGTGTTTGGATTTCGCGCTCAGCCTTCGCGTCTCTGTTATGTGCACACGCCACAGACGGTCCGGGCACTGCACTTCCGCGCTTCAGAGTTCCGTCTTTTGCGTTCCGTCAATATTACGTTATTATAAATTATATCTAAAAAAAATATATATATTTTTTTTTTTGAAAATCGATTTTTGACATTTGTGAATCGATTCAGAATCGTCCACGTCCGCATCGCGATGCATCTAAGAATCGATTTTTTCCCCCACCCCTAGTATTTTTATTTAAATTAATGAATTGATTATAAAAGCGATTTAAGGGAATAAAGAAAAAGAAAGGCTTCCCAGCTAACAAAAATACGTGACTGTTACGTAACTGCAACGTAATCTGGTGACCAAACTTTCGTCGTGGCAACGTAACTAGTTACGTCGTGGCAACCGGAAAAGTGAAATTCCTGGATTCGTTGTCACGACGTAACTTTGTAACGTTGTCAGTAAGTAACTGCGACGTTGTGGCAACGATCAACAGTTGTGTGTTGGTAACCAGTTGGTCATTTTAGTTTTTAATTAATATAATATGGGCGGACATACAGTGGTCTAATTTAACTTGTCCTCATTTGCCCAAAACTATTTTGGAGACTTTTCAACGACATACTAAAGATACAGACTCAGTATTGGGTTAATTCAGTTCATTTACTATAGAACAAAGCACAAACAACAGCAAAAACAGTGTGCAAACAGGTTTATAAACATTTAAATGAAGAAGGTTTTATATTAATATAATAAAAATGTAAAATAATGGTTTTCTATTTTAATATACTTTAAAATATAATTTAATCCTGTGATGCAAAGCTGAATTTGCATCATTAATCCAGTCTTCAGTGTTACATGATATAATATTATACACAGGAATAAATGACGCTACTATATATTCATATAGAAAAGAGAAACATAGAAAACAGCTGTTTTACATTATGATAATATTTCACAATATTACTGTTTTTTTGTTTGTTTTTTTTTTGTCAAATAAATGCAAGCTTGATGAGCAGAATAGACTTCTTCCAAAAAATATAAAAAATAGTAATGTTTCCAAACTTTTGACCGGTACTGTAAATTATTTTATACAAAATAAATAGTAGTTAATAAGATGGACACTGTATTATATCTAGTATTATTGAAGCAAAACAGAGTCCCTATAACAGTGCAATTTGTAGATTTTAAGTCTTAGAGAAAATGTTTTATGAGTTGCAAACCTCTTTTTCTTTCCTTTCTCTCTCACAAACACAACACATCAGTTACACCTTTTTAAATTCTTCATTGCAGGAGCACAAATCCTATTCTACAAATTACCAAACTCATAGGGTCATATTTTTGTTGATAAACAGTAATATTTTGGCCAATTATGCACATTTCTTGGTGTATAATTTTGTGAATCATCTATACTGTTTGGCTATTCTCATGTGGTCACACTTCACTTTTTATTCACAATCACATATGCTCAAACCCCCTGTGTGGCCGCACCTTAAATGTCAGCATACATTTCTTACTTTGTGATTTGAAAAAAAGAAAAGTATTTGTGCACCTCCAATGAAGAATTTGAAAAGCTGTAACTGCAGTGTTTTTTGTGAAAGAGAAAAAAGTTTGAAACTTCTATAAAAAAAAAAAAAAACTTTCTCTCTGTGACTTTAAATGTACTGATGTCTGACTACTTTACACCTACAGATTCCACTGTCACAGGTGCTCAGTTTTGCTATAATAAAACCTATACAGAACATGGTAGTAATCAGCCATCCATGCAAAAGCAGAAGTCGGTGTGGTGTACAGGTACATCTGTCCAGGCCAACATCTCACGCCTTGATGCCTTCCGCTGTGGATCCCAGAAAACCTGCAATACAAACATAGTACAGTTCAAAATCATACATACATCTCATCTGGTATCACAAATTATCATTCCAGGTTCAATTTAAAATTAGGGTTAGGTTAAATGCTCAATATTAGGGCTGCACAATATTGAAAACCTTAAATAAAATATTTTGTTTATCTGCTGCTATATATATTGCAATATAAAAACAAATTTCAAGAGATTATTTATTTAGAGGAGTGAATCTGCATTGAAAATTATAAACAAATTACAAGCATGGATAAATTCAATAGAAGAAAAATACAATTGAAATGAGCAGTGCATGATGTTTTTTAGGAAAATCTAACTTATCAGGTACGGAAATTGAATTATCGAATGTAAAAAGTCTTCACTAAGGTACAGCCTCTCCCTACTCTTACAAAATTACAAACAACCAGCCTGAAAAACACATGTTGTATGAAGACTGTTTAAAACACCCCTCCTAATCCTCACAGAATTTGCAAGACAATGTCTATAATAAATAGTGTGTGTAATTTCTTCAGTACCGTCAGCAGAACCGATAACATCTGAGCTTATCGATACTGCGGTCTTCCTTAATTTGGCCCCAGGGCCCGTTTAATGTTTAATACTGGGTTTCGGTACCCATCCCTACATATGTGTGAGTTCATATGGATGAAGGCCTGTTGTTTTCTGTCTCTTGATTTGTGATAGTGGCAGCTATTGTGAAACTCACCTTCGTCATGTACTGAGTGTGGATGGCATCAAGATCTTGTCCTGAAGAATCACAGGGTCAAATGATATCTCATCTGGTAACAAGAGCATAGCCATAACTTTAAAAACTCTAATGATATCTTTACCCCCTGATATTGTATTGCGAATATACATTCAAACATTTTAAAAGGCTAAGAGTATGAGCCATGAGTAAACTGGACAGATATCTGTGAAAAATCACTTTCGTGCCTAAAGTTGTTGACCCCCTGAATTCAGCATTTGAAAGTAAAAAGAATTTCAGTATTTATCAGTAAAAAATACATATAAAATACCTTTGAGTTGGACAGTATGGTGTCTGTCTCATTGGCCAACATAATTAAAAACACACCTAGAGAAAAAAAAATATATATACCAATGACCATGATATTCTGTTATCATAATAGTTAAATTAATTATTATAACTATGACCATTATAACATTATATTTGCTGCCTATTATTTAGCTGATTATTTAGCCTACAGGCTTCTCAAGGACAATGTCAGTGAAAAAAACTGGGGTTAATGAATTTAAAGTGTGAGACTTCATTCAAAATTATAAATCCTACAGACCCACAACTATTGAACAGTATGTTTGAGGTTTTGCTTACTAGTCGAGTTCATAGCCGTGGAGGCTGTCTTGGACAGGGAGTGCAGCAGGCCATCAGCATGATGATCTTCTAGAAAATAACATGCAATGTCACAGAACCAACAATGTTACATAGAATTTACAATAGAACAAAGGGTTTATTACAAGGAAGCAAGCTAAAGCAGAGATGAAATGCAGAAAAGATAAAGAATATATATAAAAAATCTTAAGGTAATATATTGTGCAATAAATGCATATGAAATTATTATCATGATTAAACAATAATTTCCCCTTTGTTGTGGAGGTTTTTTTTCTGTCCCTCCTGAAATCACTTATTATCAATTTTTGTAAGTGATGTCATTAACAGTACGTTACAGTGAATTATTTCAGGTTAAATAAATTAGCGTAGCCTACTTCCAATCACCCATTGACAAATTACCAGCAAAACAAAACTATCAAAAACTGTTATCAACACAAAAATGTGGTTAAAAACCCAAACTTATGTAAAACAAGAGCTCAATTGTAACGTAAACTTAACTTAACGTTAACTCTTCTGAAAACGGTTGAGATGCTAACGGACTTTTTCGAAGACACAAAACAATTTCTATAAAGTAAATATTCAACAGAAGTGTATCAATTACACGTAAGAAAATGTCAGGAACGTTTGTAGGCTATGTATTATTTGAGTGATTTTGGTAACTAAACTTACCTGAAAGCAGTGAATACAGTGAGAGACGGTAGTTTTGCTGTTTGTCAGTTGATGAGGTTGCCTCGTTTCCATGGTTTCCATCTGCTCGCGCGCGCTCCTGTCTTTGAATCAGATAGCTTTGAATGCGACTCAATGTTTACGCGCACGTACGCCCATTGAAACGTACTCGGTTACTAACGTAACCTCGGTTCTCTCTAGAGAGGGAACGAGTACTGCGTAATATCTTACGCTATGGGGAAAACCTCTTTTCCACGAGATATTGAAGCAAAAAATTATCCTTAATTTTGAATTAATGTAAAACGCTGTGCAGCAGCATGCAGATATAGGCAGGACGGCTCGCGCGCCTATTGGCTGTCCTGCGGCAAACAGCAGCAGCCTATCGAGAGAGGTGCTGCGTGACATAATCCTATGGGGGCATTTCGCGCCCATTTCGTCACGTCCCGCCAGAAAAGGGCGCAATTTCGCCCTATAAATATAGCTCGATAAGGCTGGTACACTGGTTTTCATCGCCGAAGCGAACCAGAGCTGTGTATGCACGGCAAGATACGCAGTACTCGTTCC
Source organism: Gila orcuttii (assembly GCA_026230005.1). Lineage (NCBI taxonomy): Eukaryota > Metazoa > Chordata > Actinopteri > Cypriniformes > Leuciscidae > Gila > Gila orcuttii. The sequence goes on from JAPDVR010000004.1 coordinate 37,107,354, forward strand.
CTCTCTAGAGAGAACCGAGGTTACGTTAGTAACCGAGTACGTTCTCTTACGAGAGTATCTCTCGTACTGCGTAATATCTTACGCTATGGGGAACACAATGCAAAACGCCGTGCGTACTGGGATCCGACACCAAAGTCCCAAGGGCAGTAGCCCGGGGCTCATGTAGTGCATAATCACCATAGACTCACAGAGAGTCGGAGAAGAGAGGCTGCAAGCATCATTCCCCATGAAAATAGCATCCTATAGGGGCTAGTTATGTTAATAGTGTTTCACACAGACAGGGTGAACGTGTTCAGCCTGAACTGGTTAAGATTACGGGTTATTCAACACCCATGGAGCCGTGTTATCGCTCAGTGAGCGATGCACAAGCAAAACTCAGCATCTGGGCCGGCACAGCGGGGCAGATAACACTGAATTCTATATCGACAGAAGCTTGGCTTGTAAGTCGGGAACCTCTAGGTTATAAAACCTTATAAATGTAGACGGCGAGGCCCAGCCCGCAGCCGTACAGATATCTTGCAAGGTAACGCCACTATACCATGCCCACGACGAGGCCACGCCTCTCGTGGAGTGCGCTCTGACACCCAAAGGACACTGCAGGCCCTTAGAAGTGTAAGCCAGTGCTATGGCATCGACTATCCATCTGGATAGGCTCTGTTTTGATGCGGCCAGTCTCTTGGAACGTCCGCCAAACAAAACGAAGAGCTGCTCGGTCTGCCTGAAGGCAAACGAGCGGGACACATAAGCTCTCAGTGCCCTGACAGGGCAAAGGAGACTCGCATCCTCCTCCTCATTTTGAACCGAGAGAGCACACAGGGAAATCACCTGGGCTCTGAACGGTGTGTTGAGGGATTTGGGCACGTACCCGTGCCTCGGTTTGAGTATGACTTTTGAGTCACTAGGCCCAAACTCCATACATGATGCGCTTACTGAAAGCGCTTGTAAGTCCCCTATGCGCTTCACTGAAGCGAGAGCCAAAAGAAACACCATTTTGAAAGACAGATGCTACATGTCTGACAAATCGATTGGCTCGAACGGGGCACCTTTCATGGCTTCCAAAACCGTAGAAAGGTCCCACACCGGGACTGAAGGAGGTCTAGGAGGGTTGAACCTCCGAGCTCCCTTGAGGAATCGCACGACTAGGTCGTTCTTCCCCAGTGACTGGCCAGACACAGGTTTTGTAAACGCTGCTATAGCCGCCACGTACACTTTGAGCGTGGATCGGGTTCTGCCCTTATCCAGCAGCTCTTGAAGGAAGGAAAGCACTTCCGTGACCCCGCAGTCTACGGGTGAAAAGCCCTGAGCTTGACACCAGCCAGAGAACACAGACCATTTCTAGGAGTAGAGCCGTCTTGTAGACGGGGCCCTTGCCTGCGTGATCGTGTTTAGCACTCCCTCCGGGAGGATAGCGGGTACCCATTGATGGCCCATGCGTGCAGGGACCATTGCTGGGGGCGAGGATGCCAAATCGAGCCCTTGGCCAGGGAGAGGAGGTCTCTCCTCAATGGTATTGGCCACGGGGCAGTGCTGGTCAGCTGCATCAGGACTGGAAACCAAGCCGGGTTTGTCCAGAGCGGAGCCACAAGCAGCACTGGGCATCCATTTTCCCTGATCCGTTCCAGCATTTGAGGCAGGAGCGAGATGGGGGGGAAAGCATAGAGGGGACAGCGGGGCCAAACGTAGGCCAGCGCGTCCTTGCTATTGGAGAAATATTTCGGACAGTGAGCGTTCTCGTTGGACGCGAACAGGTCCACCTGCGCTCTGCCGAATGTCTCCCACAGCAGTTGGATCGTCTGCGGGTGCAGCGACCATTCCCCTGCTGGGGCATTGTCTCTGGATAGCCTGTCTGGTCCCAGATTCAGGTGACCAGGCACGTGCGCTGCTCTCAGTGAAAGCAGGTAGTGCTGAGCCCAGACCAGGAGGCACTCCGTCAGCCTGTAAAGGTTTCGGGACTTGATGCCGCCCTGATGATTTATGTACGCCACCACTGACATGTTGTCCGACCGGACCAAGACGTGGTGACCCCTTATCTGGGGACAGAAGCGCCGCAGCGCGTTGTCGACTGCCATCATTTCCAGACAGTTTATATGTAGGAGCTTTTCCCGTTCTGACCACTGGCCAAAGAACGGTCTGCCCTCGAGCAGCGCTCCCCATCCCGAGGTGGAGGCGTCCGTGGACACCACCTTCACGCTCGAGGGAGTCCCCAGACTCACACCTGACTGGTACCAGTCGGTTTTCTTCCAAGGCTCCAAAGCTGAGACGCATTTCAGACCGACCCGGAGGCGAAACGACCAGCGGTCCATGCCCTGGGCGGAACCCGCGCTTTCAGCCATAGCTGCAGTGGGCGCATGCGAAGCAGCCCCAACTGGAGAACTGAAGCTGCTGAGGCCATGAGACCCAGCATTTTCTGAAACCTTTTGAGCTGGACAGTTGAGCCGCGGCGAAAAGATTTCGCGGCGCGCTAAGTGTCCTGTGCGCGCTCTGGCGACAGATGCGCTGTCATAGATAGCGAGTTCAGCACTGTTCCCAGAAAAGATATTTTCTGGCTGGGAGACAGCGAGCTCTTCGCCCAATTGACTGTGAGACCCAGATTCTCGAGATGTTCGAGTAATGTGGCCCTGTGTTCTATGAGCTCTGATTGTGATCGAGCTAGAATCAGCCAATCGTCCGAGTAGTTCAAAATTCGCATGCCCTGAAGTCTCAGGGGTGCGAGAGCCGCGTCCATGCACTTCGTAAAAGTACGGGGTGCCAGGGACAGGCCGAACGGCAGGACTTTGTATTGGTATGCCTGGCCTTCGAAGGCGAATCTCAAGAATTGCTTGTGACGTAACGCTATTTGTATTTGAAAATAAGCGTCCTTTAGATCTATCGACATGAACCAGTCTCCTTGGCGCACTTGCGCGAGGATTTTCCTGGTTGTAATCATTCTGAACTGACGCTTCGTGAGCGTTCTGTTCAGCCGTCGCAGATCTAGAATGGGTCTGAGACCCCCGTCTTTTTTCGGTACCAGAAAATACCTGCTGGATAGACCCCCTTCGCTCTGAGCCTGAGATAGAGGTTCTATAGCCCCTTTGCTCAGTAGTTTCGCTATCTCGGCTCGAAGTAGGTGAGATACTTCATTTTTTACTGTCGTTTCGACTCGCGCCGCGCAACGGCGGGGGTGTCGAGCGAACTGCAGCGAATAGCCTCTTTTTATAGTGTTCAGCACCCATTCTGATACCCCGGGAAGCTTTGCCCACGCATCTGCATGAAAAGCTAGAGGTAGAATGAAATCTGGGCTCTGGCCGTGATATAGCGGCGGCCGGAGAGCTCCGGTGTACTGAGAAATAGACACTGTGTTTATAGTGTGCGAGGCGGGGGGTGCGCTGATCACAGCGGGCAGCCTGACCACGCTAGGCTTCTCTCTGACGGGATGTGGAGAGAAGGCGAGCGGGGCGAGCCCCGTGGGGTTCGGCATGTCTGTGAGGGAATGTGGGCGCGGGATAGCGGGCACACTCGCTGCACTGAGAACACTGTCGGCTCGCGCCAACTGAAAATGTGTTGGTTTCGTTTTTACAGAAACCGTGGGACATGCTTCATGTAGTGTTTGTGGGCACTGTGTTGTGGGCACGTACACTACATTTATTGCACAATCGACATGAGTCGATTTTTTTTTTTTTTTTTTTGCTAGCCCTGTATTGTGGCGGGCTGTGTCTGCGTGTGGGAATGGGCACTGAGACGTGGGCATTCTTACAACACTCATAACACCATCGGCCGTGGCCTGGAATTCCAGAAAATACACTCTTTTTGGGATTTATCTGGGTCGCCTTAAAGCTGGCGTTTGTATGCAGGCAAGCGGGCTGTGGTACTAGCTTGTTTACTGCAAAATACACTGGAACAGTAACATTGTTTGGAACTGAACGAGCGAGAAGTTTCGGTAGAGTCTGGCCGCGGCGAGACTTAAACACCGTGGGCCTTAGCTGACTGTATGTGTGTTGGTTTCTTTTACAGAAAACGTGGCACATGCAGTGTGTAGTGTTTGTGGGCACTGGGTTGTGGGCACATTCACTATAATTAATGCACAATTGACATGAGTCGAACTCATTTGTGCGAGCCCTGCACTTTGGCGGGCTGTGTTTGTGTGTAGAAATGAACACTGGGCTGTGGCATTTTTAATACACTCATAACACCATCGGCTGTGGCCGGAATACCAGAAAATACACTGCTTACATGATTTTTCTGGGTCGCCGTGGAAACGGCATTTGTGTGCAGACAAGCGGGCCATGTTACCGGCTTGTTTACTGCAAAATACACTGGAACAGTCGCATTTTCTTGGAACTGAACGAGTGAAAAGTTTGGGTGTAAGTCTGGCTGCGGCGAGACTAAATTTTTATCCGCTGCGAGAGCTGGGCTCGAACACGGGTCTCCCGTGCGAAGGCTTTGGGTTTCGCCACTGAGCCACAGGGGGAAACGACAAAAGCTTAAAATAGCCCAAGTGGATAAAGAGCGTCATCACAGTTTTGTGTGCGTTGGCGTTTGTTTGCAGGCGTGCGTGTAATACAACAGGCTTATTGCTGCAATATTGACATTTTCAGCCGCTTAAACCAAGAGAAGCTGAGAAATGTTTGAGAAAAGGAGATTGGCCCGGCCTCGGTGGGACTAAAAACACACTCTTTCCTCATTTCGCCGGTGACGCATGCCCACGGGGGGGCTGGGTAGCTTTCTTATAACGTAAAGAAAGCTAGCCGCGGTTTTGAAGCTGGCCTTCTCTACAGATGCAGCTATCTCGTCGTCATTAATGGCGGAAGCGGCGGCGCGCGGCGGCCGTTGTCCGTCAGCGAGCGACTCGAGTGAAGCTGGCGAACCGGCGAGCTATCACGGGCTGGAGAAGGCTCGGGGCTATTTCGTCGACCTCAATGGAGGAAGCGGCGGCAGACGGCGGCCGCTGTCCGTCGGTGAGGGACTCGAGCGATGCCGGCGAAGCTGGCGGGCGAACCGGCGAGCTTTGGCGGGCAGGAGAAGGCTCGGGAGCGCGCTGAGCACGGCGCTTTTTACGGCGCGGCGCTACAGCGGGCTGAAGTGCAGGCTCTGAGAAGGATGCCAGGCGAGTCCTCAGAGTCACCATAGGCAGTAGCTCACAGTGAGGGCATCCGCCGTCGACGAGAGCGAGAGCCGCATGATCCTCACCCAGGCAGGAAACGCAGATAACATGACGGTCCCCGTCGCTGAGTGTGGCTCGGCACGAGCCGCAGGATCTTTGCATCTTGAAAAAGACGCAGCTCTTTTAGCAGAGAGAGACAGACAGTGAAAAAATGTGTGTCGCAGCGGCGAACACACACACACACACAGTTTGAAAAGGATATAACGCCGGAAAGCGTAGCAGGTACGGCGGCTAAAGGCGGCGATGCCAGCGACTTCAGACTCAATGGCTCGTCCCGCTGTGTGCTTTTTCTCAGACGGCGTGGCTTCTCACTCCGGATCCAGCGATGCGTGATGCTTCGCTGAAGAGATGAAAATCAGTGTACCAGCCTTATCAAGCTATATTTATAGGGCGAAATTGCGCCCTTTTCTGGCGGGACGTGACGAAATGGGCGCGAAATGCCCCCATAGGATTATGTCACGCAGCACCTCTCTCGATAGGCTGCTGCTGTTTGCCGCAGGGCAGCCAATAGGCGCGCGAGCCGTCCTGCCTATATCTGCATGCTGCTGCACAGCGTTTTACATTAATTCAAAATTAAGGATAATTTTTTGCTTCAATATCTCCTGGAAAAGAGGTTTTCCCCATAGCGTAAGATATTACGCAGTACGAGAGATACTCTCGTAAGAGAACCATAGAACACGTCAAAAGGCACGCAGCATTGAAAGCTGCTGTCCCTAACTTTTTTTTAATTAAAATAATCCAAATTAATTATTTAAAAAAAAACATCGTCAGCCAGTGTTCAAAACTATCTGCTTGCCATAGCTAGATTCAAAACGGTTAGCTTGTAATAATGATTTTAATTCCAGTGGTACTGGTGGGTTTTCGCGGGAAATTCGAGCATGTCTTTGTGTCATTACGTCACACCCGTACACATAAAGAAGGAGTTTCGGCTAGCCGGCTATACTGCGCGTGAGGAGATGTAGAGATAGGCTTTTCTCGCAGCACTTTACATGATTAAACTTATGGCGGATCCAGAAAGATCCAAACAACAATCATCAGTGTCAACTGGAGATTGACCAGTTATAAAACCCAAAAGACTTCGTACTTCGGATTTAAGGTGGAAAGAGAAAGAAACCGTCTCATGCGAACACAAGGATACACATCGGTGGGGCCTTTGAAAGGTGCGTGAACTCCCGAAGGGGTTCGAAACGGAAGAAGAGACAGCTTTTTCTGCTGAACAAGTAAGACATTTCAATAGTTCAATCGTGTAACAATACGTTTTCTTAATTCACACAGTTATGGAGTTTCCTTTGTTGTGCCTTTCGCGTTTTGCTATTATGGAGAATATGAATTCTGAACTACACAGGTAATCATAAAACACATTAAATAACGTTAGTCACGCAATGCTGATGTTGTTAACATGAACAATTTGAGAACAAAGTAGGCTATGATTTGCACGGTTGCTGTAAATCGCGCTGATTAAATCTAACGATCGCTTGTCATGTCGAATGCTTTTCCCCCTTAGTTGATCAGAACAAAAATGGATGTTACTTACTTGTTCAGAAGACATTTTCCGTTGAAAATTCTTATGTTGGTCAAGCTTTCAAAAAGTGAATCTGTGATTCTGAATGACAGTATCCACACAGCGCGGTGATTGACAGCAGCACTCGCCTCAAAACACTGTGTTCATCCGCGCTGTTTCATGCCGATTAACAACCCACGTAAAGATGATAATTCCGCGAATCACTGCAGTTACAAATTTCGAACAGAGATGGCGACAAAAAAGGGAAAAGCTACGGACTGCAGCTTTAAATAAACATCTAGAATAACATTTAACAATTTAAAATATCATTAATTTTAAATAATGAATTTAAAACTCATTGTGCAGTTCTATGACCCATTCACTTGACAATTATGCTTTATTTTTTTATACCATTTTGCTTTTATTTTTATTTATTTATTTATTTATATACAGATGTCAATTTCAAGACATCTGTATTATATAGGCCTATATATATATATATATATATATATATATATATATATATATATATTACATTAAAAGAGAATATGAATTAAGCACTATCTTTATATAATTTAAAGATGGTAATGAAATTACGGGCCCGTGACGTTGCAGTTTCGTTGCCAGTAAGTCATAAAATTACCAAGTTATTACGATTAGAGTACGTATCTGCGACGTTGTTGGTTATTTTATAACCTTATAAAATAAGGTACAACGTACTGACGACGTTGTGGTTTGGTCATATGATGGTAATGAAATTACAAGCATGCGACGTTGTAGTTACGTTGTCAATTGGTAAAGTCATGACGTGACCAAAAAGTACGAATACATTAGGTAACTGTTACTTCGTGTGTTAGCTGGGTTATTGTTTTAGTGAAATTACAGTTGTCAAATATTAAATCTTTATCTACTTACATTTTACCAGGCGTTCGTTCACTGTTAACATCCTTCTGTGAACGGTAAGCCCCGCCGCTTTCTTTAATCATTTTGACATTCATGAGTTAGACCGCTGAACTTTTTGTCATCCAACAAACAGAGCGGTGCGTAATGGAGTGCATCACAGCAGCATCAAGAATATCAAATACATTGCAGTGAATCTCTTATTTGCATCTTAAGGTTATTGCCAATAATAATGACAGGTTTGCGAAAAGTGTAGAACTCGGTGAGCTCGCGCAAAACACATCTTCAGCACGCGACTCGTTTAAACTCTTCTGATTGGGCGATGCGTTCAACAGACATGTCTGTGATTGGCTACAATGCTCAACGCTGCAAAAGCACGTTGTAAGTACCTTTAATGCAAAGGGAAAAATATAAATAAAACTGTAATATGCACTTTTCATGATTAGGTAATCACGGCAGCTGTAATCTTATTCACATTTGTTTTTCTGATTAATTGTTTTGCTCTATGAGAAAGACAAGGTAGCAAAATATTCGGGGCTTTACTAAAAACATTCCGCCCCTGGGCCTACATAAATGATAACAATACAAAACTTTTATTCACTACAACCCGCCAAAATAAAAGTTTGGTTTAACTTAATTACGAGGATGTGTTCTCAGAGCTGCCAACTTTTGAGTTTAGCATGGCGTGAGACTTCTCCAACACTCCAAAGGGGGGGGGGGGGGGGGGGCGGCATTCTCCAACACCGGCTCTCGTTCGCTTTCCATCTCTGCCGTGATGCCTGATTCTCTGTCTCATGTGCGCTCGCTCTAGATTCAGGGAGATTTTAACTCATTTGCGGCATAACTAGTCGATCACAAGTGGCTCAACAGGTCAATCTATAGATAAACTCATCTTTCATGCATTTGACCGACCGGGTTGACATTTCAGCGTGAGAAATCGGGGGTGTGGCGTGTGAGCGTGTGAAACCAATCAAATGTGTGTGTCTCACGGCCAATGCGTGAGAGTTGGCAGCTCTGGTTCTGCAAGTGTTAATTCTGTTATGAATTGTTGATTGTTCTGCCATTGATATAAGGTGCAATGAGTTCATTATTTTAAAGTTGATGCAGGTAAAGTTATTTTAAATGGATGGTTCACCCAAAAAAATGAAAAGTGTGTCATCATTTGCTCACCCTCAAGTTGTTCCAAACGTGAATGAGTTTCTTTCTCCTGCTGTACACAAAAGAAGATATTTTGAAGAATGTGGGTAACCAAACAGTTTCTGGTACTTTTTTTAAAAAACATATGGAAGTCAATGGGGTCCATCAACTGTTTGGTTACTGACATTCTTCAAAATATCTTCTTTTGTGTTCAGCAGGAGAAAGAAACTCATTCAAGTTTGGAAAAACTTGAAGGTGAGTAAATGATGACAGAATTTTCATTTTGGGTGAACTATTATTTTAATGTAAAATGTTCATGTTTTAATTTTAATCTAGGGAATTTTAATGTTTGATTTTATTAGAACAAGCCTGTGCTTGCTGTCTTGCTGTTGATTTTATTAAAGCTTTTAAGATAAATTACTTAGTGTAAATGCTATTGAGTCCAAATGCAATTTGAATAAAAGACCCACTGTTTACAAGTATATAAGTGGTATTAACATGATTTAAACTGACGTGTTTCTGTTCTATAAATCAGGTCTTAAGTTTTTAGGGTGAAAAAGATTACAATGCAATTAATTCCAATGGCATTTAAGAGTACAAATAGTTTTAACCATATTAATTACAGACAGTTATTGTTATGAGGGGGTCCTTGGAAATTGTTCTCCGCTCTAAGGGGTCCCTGGTCCCAAAAAGTTTGAGAACCCCTGTGCTAGACAGTAGAGCAGTATTTGTTCAAACACTAGGGTTGTAAACTTTTCTGAGTCTGCTATTGTTGTTCCCTCCTTCCCTATTTCTTAATTCCTTTGACACCTAAGGAACAGTGAGGTAAGGATGGACTAGTGGATGGGGAAAACCTATGAGGGAGTCTTCACCCCAGGGTTGACCCCCGAAGCCTGTTGCTTTCGGTTCTTCCCGGGGCTCCTCACTGGTTCCGTGTCCTAACCTATCCCTGTAGGTGGGGGAACAACTTTACAGTGTGACACATGAGTCCAGGTTTTCCTTCCCTGACACAATACTGCAGCTGCTGTAATCAACATCACTTGATGTGGTCCATGCCACTTAGGCTCTAATGGCTTGTTTCTGAATGACTTTATCATGACCCATTGATCTAGGATGATTGTGTGTCCACCTTCTGGTGGAGTCTGCCAACATGTCTCAACTCTCTCTTTGGCACTTTGTACTGCCTTGGTTAGGTTTTCACAGTAAGCAATCAGGGCATCTGAGGCAATGTGTACATCAGCATTTCTAAGATCAATCACACCTGGCATCTGCATGGGGCGTCCAGTAATAATCTCATGAGGGCTCAGTCCTACTGTTCTGTTAGGTGATGCTCTCATACTACACAGTACTGCTGGCAGCGCTTCGGCCCATGGTACTCCTTCCTGATGCATTTTGCTTAGTCTGGTTTTGATTGTTCTGTTTGATCGTTCAACCTGTCCTGATGCTTGTGGCCTGTATGGGCAGTGAAGATTCCACTTAATCTTCAAAATTCTAGACACTTCCTTGACTACCTGTCCTGTGAAGTGTGTACCTTGATCTGAGTCAATGCAATCTGGTAATCCCTATCTGGGAATGAAATCAGTGACAAGACATTTAGCAGTATGTGCAGCTGTAGCACGCCCTGTTGGATAAGCTTCTACCCATCTTGAGAACTTATCTATTACTACCAAAACATCAGTTTTTCCCTTACAACGAGGCAATGATATGTAATCAACTTGCAGGTGTCGAAATAGTCCTGGTGGGGCTGGGGTATGTGCTGCTGGTGTAGTGGCTGCTGGTACATCATTATTTGTTCTGACATGTAACACACCTCTTGGCTGTTTCTGTGGTTACATTTCTGAATTTTGGATTCCACCACTGATTGGAGAACCTGTGATTCATCGTTGCTGGACCACTGTGACCCAAATTGTGTATTTGTTGAGCCAAATATGGCAACAGTGATTCGGGAGGGACATACTTTCCTCCTTTGGTCCAGCAACTGGATGAATCCACTGTGGCTCCTTTGTCTAACCATGTCCATGCTTCATACAAAGGAACATCTTTGTATAGATCAATTATTGATTCAGGAGGCAGAATTGTCTTCTGTGCTGTACTACCTGAACACACTTGTATAGTCGCATAGAAACAAGCCTGTTTAGCCGCTACATCAGCAAGAGAGTTACCTTTAGCTTATGTAGTATTAGTTGTGAGATGTGCTTTCACTTTGATCACTGCTAATTTCTTTGGAAGTTTCATGGCAAACATTAGATCTTTCACTAATCCAGCATGCTTAATGGGGGATCCAGCACAAGTTAGAAACTGTCTGGTTTGCCAATTGCCAAAATCATGAATTACCCCAAAAGCATACCTGCAATCTGTATAGATATTTGCAACCGATCCTGAAGCTAGCGTGCATGCTCTTGTTAGGGCTACTAGTTCTGCAGCTTGAGCTGAAAAATGATCTGGAAGACGTCCTGAAGCTAACACTTCAGTGGTGGACGTTACTGCATAAAATGCTCGTCTGTTACCTTCAATTACTTGAGCTGAACCATCAACAAACAACTCAAATTCTGAATTCTCTATGGGAGTTTATTTTACTTCACTCGTAGGGGTATATGTAAGCGTAACACAATCGTGAGTCATTTCTCCTTCATCCTCTAACAAATATTCAGTCATTGCATACATCATACATGAGGATGGGTTCATGACTGATGCATGCTGTAAAACAATGTTCGGGGCTGTGAGAGTTGCTAATCAATTTCCCCAACAGGAGGAGGTTTCAGAAGTGACTTTTGCTCAGTGTTTTTGCGGACACTGCATAAGGGCATTTTACATTTACAGTCTGACCTAACACCATTACTGATGAAGCCTGAAGAGCTAGATGAACTGCCTGCACTGCTCTAAGACATGGGCCCATACCTTGAGCGACTATGTCAAGTTTACCAGAATAGTAATGAATTGGGCGTAAACTGCCCCCATGATCGTGTATTAGACATGCAGTCATAAAGCCTAAGTGTTCATGGACATAAAGCTCAAAGGGTCTATCAGTTTGGGCAATTCCTAATGCTGGTGCTTGACATAGTGCTCTCTTCAAATCATTGAATGTTTAGAGGTGAAGTTCTTCCATACAAACAGTATCTGAATCTTTACCATGGCCTTTCAACAAGTCATAGAGAGGCTGAGCAATCGAGGCATATTATTCAATCCACGGTCTACAGTAACCTGCTGTTCCTAAAACTGAGCGGAGTGTTTTAATGGTAGTAGGCGGAGGTATGGTTTTGACTGAAGCTGCTCGATCCTGTGTAATGGATCTATTTCCTGCACCAATTGTTTGACCCAGAAATGTGACTTGCTTTTTAGCAATTTGAGCTTTGTGAAAGCTGCATTTGTGTCCTCTTTTATGCAAATAGTCCATAATTCAGTTTTATGTACCTCGTGATCTGTTGAGGCAATCAAAATATCATCGACATATTGGATCATAGTGGACTGTTTTACCGGACATTCTGGGTCACACAAATCTCGTCTGACAGCCTAATGGTATATGGTTGGGGAGTTTTGAAATCCCTGTGGCAAACGTGTCCACTGGTATTGCTCATAGTCAAGTGTGAAAGCTAACCATGGCTGGCTGTCAGAGTGCAACGATACAGAAAAGAATCCATTAGACATATCAATTACTGAAAAAATCTTAGACTCTAATGGTAAGCCATTACAAATTGTGGAAGGATCTGCCACTAGGGGGGTGATTTTATCAATATGTTTATTGGCTACTCTGTAGTCTATGTTGAGTCTCCATGTCCCATTGGATTTCTTGATGGGCCATATGGGTGAATTACATGGACTGTTGGTTTCAACTAGCACTCCTTGCGTCAGCAATTTTTCTACAATAGGCTTGATCCCCTGTATAGCTTCCTTATTGATCGGATATTGTTTGGTGACCGGAGGTGGAGTTCCCGTCAATTTGACTGGTTCTACACCTGTCAATAAACCACAATCATCCTTGTCTTTAGCCCAAATTGGATGATTCTGTAAGAAAGAACACTCTGGAGGGATTGCATTATTGGTAGAAACTTGTGCTGAGGAAATTTTAAGGCTAGCAGATTCTGAGGACATGTCTAAAGTTAGATGTACTTGTCTCAGAAGATCCATGCCTAAAATTGCACCGGTATTTAATGGAGCACATAGCAGTTTTGTAGTCAGAGTTTTCGGGCCAAATTGTACCTCTATGGGCAGGGTTTCATACAAAACAGAATCTTCACCTATTACGCCAGTTAAACAAAGTTTGGTTTTCTTGTACGGGATGTTTAAACCTTTAGCCAATTTTGTAGGAATTACTGTAATTTTTGCACCTGTATCAAGCAAAAACTCAATCTCTTTCTCTTGTATGCTACCTTTCACAAAAATTATTTTGTCATTATGATGGATTACAGGTGAAAGGTAGCTACTCACAGCCCCAACAATTATTTTTTTTTTCCTGGTCTTTTTGTGCTCTTAGAAGAGCCTGAACGAGCTGTCCTAAAGTTTCAGTGGACACTTGCGGAACTACTTCAGGGTTGTAAGCAGGCTGAGAAGGAACAGAATTATGCATAGCATTTCTTTTTGTATCTTGCAACTTCTTCCTACACTCTTTCTCCCAATGTCCTAATTTTCCACAGTAGTGACATGTGCCTTCTTTTTTAAACCACCTGCTTTCTTGTTTTGCTGTGCTAAATGTAGCTGCTGCTACTATCACTTTGGCTTTAACATCAGCATCTCTTTCCCATGCAGCCAAACTGTCTAAGTTACTTCTGAGAGTTCTGTTAGACCAAGCTATATCTAGAAATGGGAAAGCTCTTCTGTATTCGGCCACAAGGCCATCTGACCAGATACGAATCAGTGGTCCTTTGTCATCGAGCACACTTTCAGAATCATCCACTATTCCACTGTAAGTTACGGCTGACTGACAAAACCTCTCAGTATATTCGCTCACATTTTCTTCTTTCTTTTGTACACAGCTAGTAATTCTAGACCAATCTATTTTGGGCCCTAAGATATTCTTTAGGATTTTCAAAACACCTTCTCTCATATCGCTTCTACTGGCATGTTGTAGTTCAGAAGGCACGGCAGACTCAAAACTCTTGAATTCAGTTTCAGTTAAAATTTGTGACATTAACTGTGTGACCTCTGTTAACGACATGTCCTATAGACGCATTTTGTTGATTAATGTTCTTCTAAATTCAGAAAACTGTTTGCGTGCTGAGGGTAAGCTCTGGGACAGTCTCTCTATATCTTTAGGTCCAAGCGCCCTTGCGACAGTTTGTATTTGAACAACAGAAGAGTTGGTAGAAACATTTTCATTTCCCTCAATTCCCTGAGATCTTCTCCTAGCACCACACACATTGACTGAATCTACAGGCACATCAGTTACTGAGCGGAGAGCTACATCTGTTTCAAAGAACGCATGTAAGTCAGGGTAAATGTTATCCGGCTGACTAACTTCTTCTACATCAGTTTTTCCTATAGGTTTGTTGCGGTTCAATTTCTTGGTCAAAGAAGAAATTCTAGCACGTAGCTCTTTGTTCTCTTTCTCTATTTCTGAGTTATGCTGAGACTGTTGTGCAGCTAGTGCTAAACCAAATTCTCTATGATAACAGATAATTCCTTCCACATTGTTCTTGCGAACACTTGCTCCTAGTACCTTTTTACACTCATCTACCGACCAAGTCTTGTCTGGATGAATCACATATTTCTGCGTTGGTTCTTGTCTAACTTTATCAGTGACTATTATGTTCATTTGTTCTCCTAACAGTGTTTTAAATTCACTATCTGACCACAAAGGAGTAGTAAGACCACCTTTTTCAGTTGTGGGGATTAGTCTAGCATTTTTTCTGAACATTTTGGGAGTTTCTTTGTTGCCCCACAATCAAACACTAAAAAAACTTCTCTGATCAACAGAGGGTACACTCAAAACTGATCAACTATCGTTAACCTTCCTTCTAATGACTAGCACTTTACGCTAATCTTTCCTGCCTACAAGAACAGAAGATAAACAATTCTTCTCTGCTGAAAACAGAGGATAATAATATTAGCAAGTAATGCTAATCTTCCCTGCCTGAATCAGAGGATAACTTTCTTTCCTGCCGAAACAGAGGATAAACAATATTAACACGTAATGCTAATCTTCCCTGCCTGAATCAGAGGATAACTTTCTTCCCTGCCGAAACAGAGGATAAACAATATTAACACGTAATGCGTATCTTCCCTGCCTAAACAGAGGATAACTTTCATCTCTAACAGAAAACTTTAGAGGATAAACTTTGTAGCGACTGACCGAGTCCTGATTGTTCTCCTTTCACTACTGAACAAATATGAACACATATATGTTTAATTCACAAAACCTTGAATCATGTGATATGGTGCCCCAATGTCTGCCAGCAGGTCATTGATTAACTTCATGTATGACGCATTGCGCAATCAAGAAACAGGTCCCCGTTGTTCTCGAATCCTTAAACTGCGTGCAATTTGTGTTCAGTCACAAAGAATAAGAACGGATCCATTCAGGGTCTCGAGCTAGTTTTTACCCCCCTCATCAATTATTATGTCTCCGTAGACTGATAAGTGGATTTACATACACTACCCTTTTGTCTTGAAGACAACCATTTGCGAACTAACCCACACGTGGTTCACACCCAGAATTCCCCAGAGGAAACGCTGACTGAACTCTGATACACACACACACACACACACGCACACAAACGTCCTTTGTGTGCAACTTAGGATAGAAATGTCCTTAATGTATATAACACAACTGTATCTGACCTTCCTGTATGCATGCATATCTAATTAGTTTTGTCTTATTCTATAGATGAAATTTGAGACTGTTCTGTAACTTCGAATCTTAAGTATACTTCCAAAGAAAGATTCCCTAACAGGATCACCTTCGGCAACTCTCCCTCTTGCTAGGTCATAAACTTTATGACCCCCAAAAGGAATTCCAAGGGAGTCACAGCTCCCTAAAGAAAGAGGAATAGACTCTGCAATCTTATATTTTCTATAAGTATAACCACTTAAGAAATGTATAAACCTGAATTTGATCTTTCCTAGGTCATGGTAGCCGGTATTATGGCTTTATAGTCGTGTGAATGAACATTGAATGTGTGTAATTCCGCATATGAATGTAACTTTATGTTTCTTCTACTCTTTCCGGCCATTCTTGGTACCTGTTTGACCGTCTTGTTTTGACTAAACAAGTCATACACAGGATATTACAGTAAAATGTATTGTTCTGTGTGTACAATCTTTCTGGGTAGAAATGACAAAATTTCATACCATCACAAATTATCCTGACAGGACAAAGAAGAACTTTTCCCGGTCGAGACACTCTAAGATAATTGGTTCACGTATGCGAAGCAGGCGTGAACCCCTCCTCTCCATAAAAGACTGACAAAGAAGTTGAACACGGAAGCACCGGAGCACCATAGCACTAGTGAGCACTTACGTTTTCAGAGAGGAGACCCATGACTCCCGTTAGGGAGTTTTCCTCCGTTTCTATTTTCTTTTCTTTAAGTCTTTTCTTTATTTTCGTCTTCGGACCTTGCCTACATTCAGTGAAATGAACAGCCTGCAACTTCAACTTTAAAAGGACTCTTTGAAATCCCCGCGGCTCTTAAAGAAAACACGCAAGCTGCGCTCAACGGAAGAAGATGGGAGTGCGAGCTCTCATCTCCGTTTTTCCTTTCTTTACTAAGTTTTATTTTCATATTCGCCTCTCCTTCCACGAGGGAGATGAACTCTGAATTATTTCCTTGGTAACTTCACGTTCGGTGAACCTTTAAAACTTCCCGCGAGTCTGCTCGCCCCGGAAGACACGAGAGAACAAGCCTATAGCGCCGAAGGACAAACACGCACACGACTCTGCGTTCCTCAGCAACACAAAGAGAACCATACGCAAGTATAGGTTATTGATTTGATTTGATTGATGTGATTTCTTGTTGTCTCTCTAAGGGTTACGTTGTCTGTGATTTTTGCCATGCTGCGATCACCCCGGTGATCTCTCTCATCCTGACCGTTAGTTTCACTTTCTCATCCTCTTACTCTCTCTCTCTCTCTCTCTCTCTCTCTCTCTCTCTCTCTCTCTCTCTCTCTCTCTCTCCCAATCTCTCTCTCTCACTCCCGTTTGTTATTCGTCTGTCTCATTAGTTTTACTGTTTACTGTACATACATGTATCACATGTAAATGTAGAATTCTGTATCCGTAGTTTCATTTTATTAAAACCATTATATTCTTGATTGCTAATTGTCTAATTGTGCTCACTTTTACAAAGTCAATGAAATGTTTGATCTAGCTACAAAGCTTTACAATTCGTTACTATTTCAGTAACCTAAATTTTATAATAACAAGAAGGTGAATTTTCATGGCCAGAAAATAGCTTTTTTTGGAATTATAAGGAAGGGATAACCTTGTTGAGAAGTTGATAAGTTAATCTTACGGCCGTTTGCTGAACAAACAGATTGTTCGATAGCTAAATTAGCTCCATTAAAGGTTATCTCATATAATCGATCTGAAAGGGGACCATTGATATATGAATGAGAAATTATAATTCGTTGTGATTGATCATTCATATATACAATATATCTATTTTCAACTTCGATAATTTAACTGTAATATGCAATATTAATCATATTCATGATTAATTATTAAAACTCCCTATATATCATTTGAGCTAATGTTAATGCATTTAATGTAAGACTCAGTGTCGTTACAACTTAGTAAACAGTCTCGCTTTTTTTCTTATCATGCAAAAGAGACTCAAAATACTCTGTTGATTTTGATCTTACGTGTTAGTGTTATATATCATTCGATCCTGTCAAGTTTCTATTTTTTTGTGTATACTCATAATATAAACAAAGTATTGTGCTTTTAGTCAAATAAAGAAAAATAAACATGATACTAGTTTTGCCTTCTCTCTGTCAATGAAGTCCATTCTGAAACGCGTCCGAAAATTAACTGTAATTCCGCGAATACTTGTCATACAGGCACGAGTGTTTTTCCATAATGAAGCTTGAACTCTCTTCTTTTAAATGAATTAATTTATATAAAAAAACAAATATTCTCAGTTTATGTAATCTGTATGAAAAGAGAGAGATGTCAGTCTTTTTCTTTCCAGCTCATTATACCTCATTACGTGTTAATGTGCCACGCCCACGGAGAGCGTGCGGTATTCAAACGCAAATGATCTAAGGCAAGCCATTCAAACATGCCAACGCCCACCAGCTGGATTATAAAACACATCATGTTTAGGAAGTATCTTACTACCGCTGTGTACACAGCGTCTCCCTACGCTGTGAGGAATAATACTATAATAATATCTAATAACCCTGGAAAATGTACCAGAAGTGCTGGCAGTTTCATGTCGAGGAGCAACGGATCCAGCTGATGTAATAAGTCATTTATTCTTAAGTGCTTTGTTCTAATCGCGATATTGGATAGTGTCTGTAAACCGCAAAAAGACTGTTTAAATATGAATTGCGTGTCTGTGTGTAGGCTAAATGATGAATGAACGACACAGGCGCGCGCGCGCGTTGTTTACTTCAGTTATACAGCGCGTGTCTGTGCCGTTCATTCACTCTCGCACCTACATTAGTGAACATGTTATTTTTACATGGACACATCCAAACTATATTGCTATAGCCTACTAAGATGAGTAAAAATAGACTGAAATATGTTGAAATAAAATGTCTGTATAAGCAACAAACTGCAAATTAACATGCTAATATAATATCATAAACACGATATGTTACAGACTAAATATGAATGTTTAGACAAGATTTCGTGATTGGTTTTGGATAGATTATAAAGTTTTGACTGTAAAAAAAGACTACTGTCACATTAAATAGGTAAGCTTTTGTTCGCCAATTTCTGCACATACGTTAAATATACTATAGTATGGGATGTTTTGTCAAAAATAAAGTAGGTGTATTGAATTATCAACTAAGATGTTATTATAGTGTTTGTTCCAATATTCAAACCAATGAATCCTTACCTTTTTTAATACGTATGATAAAATGTATACTTTTTACAAAGAAAGAATACACTTGAAATATTGTTAAAATTGTAATTGTTGTTGTAATTGTAACCTATTTGTAATTGGTTACAATTTCTAATTGTAATATATATATATATATATATATATATATATATTTCTTTTGTCCTAGGTCGCATTCTTTGGTACCCAGTGACACAGCTGTGTGAAAGGCTCATTAATATGCAGCTCGCACATTATCCGGCCTTTGTCTTCTCAGGTGTGAACACGCCTCCACGCATATTGCCTTTCCAAACAAAAGGTGTCTTATAAAATTTAAGTCAATTTATTGTTTTGTGTAAATGATTAGGCAGGATGATTTTCAGATCATTTTGAAGCAAAAATTCTAGGCAACAACACCCATTAGTCAAAAGTCTTGTGGACACATATTTAGTATGTGTTTTGTGGCCTTATTTCAGACACTTTAAGTTTTAGTTTTTTCAATAACCATGCATAAACAATATTCTCTCGAAAATACAAACATGTACATACATCTTGCTCACATATTATGGTAGCCCTGTTTGTGCTAAATAGAGTGTAATTACACCTTTGCAATTAATATGTTTATAAGCAACTGAAAAAAGTGCAAATGTCAGGGAATGTCAAAATATCTCAAGGACCCCAAAAACACCTTAGACCTCAGAGGGTTAACCAAACTCCACAGGTGTCTGTTAACCTTTCTCTGGCGGCGCAGAGGAATAACAAATTTGTACTGGTCTTCAGCGGTTCTTTGAATAGAGTGAAACTCACCAAATCGTTGGTTGTACGGAAAGATTCCGTCTGGAAACTCAGTCAGAAAATGTCATTCTTTGTTGAGATCTTTGTTGAGCTTGAAGTTTCAAGATTCAGTCTGGAAAAGTTAATTCTTTGTTGAGATCTTTGTTGAGCTTGAAGTTTCAATCTGGATTCAAGTGAGTAGCTCTATCCGGGTCACGGCACCAAAACTGTTGTGAACTTTTTCTTCTAAAGTGTTTGAAAACTCAGAAGCGAAGACCAGGAGACTCGGGCGTATCTTTTAAGAAGGTATCTTTATTGAGAACACGAGCTGTGCTTTGCTGTAGTCTTCCAAGCTCGTCTCGAGTCTAACTAAGGGAAACGTTCCCTTGCAATTATACATTTAGGGGCAGGGCTTAACATTGTGATGAACAAAGCATGTAAATGATGTATACAGGTTTAGGAACATGCCCTATACTGAGAGTGTTACCAATTCCAATCCAATCAGCATAATTATTCAACTACCAAAGTTCCAGTAATCTGTTTACAATAGAGAGAAACAGGAATAGCAGGCTCGATAGAGAGCAGTAATCTGACAGATACAGAAAACAGGATTTGCCTCTCTTGCTGGAAAACTGTTTCACAGTAAATATCATTACCATCATAACCTTAAATGCTAAATTCAGTATACGAAACTGTCTCAGTTTATATACTATTGTATTGGAACCTCAATTAAACATTTAATAAATTTGTAATACTACATAATCAATTAAAAAAAAAAATGTATACCTGGTTGATATTACACTGTACACGCTGTGGACCAGTGGTTTGGAAAATGGATGGATGGATGATTCAGCTGAAGTCGCCATCTTCTGGCAAAATGCTGGAATTCATTCGGCACGACCCTCACAGTGGATTATGGGTATTCTCTTGTCATTGAGCATACAACCTTTGTACACTTGTTATTGCGGTGCATTGTGGGATTGAATGAGTATACTCGATAATGTCCACTATTGTTTCATATACCACTGCAAATTGCATTTTAGGGGGCAATTTCGGACACAGCCTATGTAACCAGAAAGGAAACACAGGAAATAATGAAGACAAACTAAAAGATTGTAAAAATGAAACCGAAAACATTACTGATTGTGACAAGGATATATTTTTTAACTAATTTATATTCCTTTAAAGATGTAAACATTTAAACCGTGTTAACTTTAAGGGCAATTTATTTCTGACAACATCCATAAATATATAATTTTAAAAAAATGTAGGCTGATTCATTAAATTATAGTTTCGATGTCACTAATGTGTTGTTGTTTACTCCCACAACTCAACAATTTCAAATCCATCCTGTCCTTCTGAATTTCATACACATAAGTACTATTTAAAAATAACTCTGAATTTGTATTAGTTAAATTGTTAGACTCAGCTTAGAAACAGCTGTTGTTATCCTGTGACATATTAACATACATTCTCAGAGGGTATTGAAAAAGAACAAATAATGGCTTTGTGCCATGGTGAGCTTTTACTCATACAGTATGTAAGGGCATATTTTAAATGCACAGAGAGGGTAATAAGAGGGAGGCACTGACCGTTCTAAGACAAGCATGGCTGAATTTGGGCAACTAAACCTGAATGCTGTAGGCTTCCATTAACACTAGGTGAGCATTTTATTTATTTTTTAAAATGGCAGGCACCTTGAGAGACAGAACAAAATCACATTAGGGGACAAAATCTACCTCTGTGGCATGAAGCATCAATAAACCCTGTCTGTAAAGAAGCGAGATGGAGAAATACATGTTCAGTCAGATTCCTCAGACTTGTTGAGATTGTCATAACAGTCATTCATAGCAAACCAAATTTTTTTTTTCCCAACCAGCAGCACAGATCAGATTTTACATTGCAATCGTAGAGGTAACTGATGTTATCAGTCACTGTCTGGTTTAGGGCTCCTACTGTTAAAGCAAACCACGGTGCATTAAGAATGCCACAGGGAGCAACATCAGCAGTTCCGGTCAATAAAAAACAAATCCAGCACTTTCTCTGCGGCACGTCTCTCTGCAACTGAACATCCTGTGAAACAGTAGCGGATTGTTTTGCTAAATATTCTGCTAATTAAACATTTACATGTAATAAGTCTAAAGTCATCAATCATTGAAAGTTGTGTTGAAAACAACGTTGCTATGGAAGCAACGTTGCTATGCCTGACTTTGCATAGATACACAGTACATATCAACACAATTAATGTGGAATAGTTATGGCCCTCAAAAGCCAGTGGCAATTAAACAAACATTTTGAAAAATTATGCCATTCTTAAACTTGGCTTTGATAATGAAATTATGACAAACCAAATGTTGCTAATGTTGTTGGTATTTTGATAATTTGATCAGCAATACTTCATCTGTCTCAAAACATTTTTTGTACTGTAGCGACAATGAGTCTTACATTGAATTAGCTCAAATTATATATAGGGAATTTTAATAATTAATCATGAATATGATTAATACACTGCATATTACAGTTAAATTATCGAAGTTGAAAATAGATCGATTGTATATATGAATGATCAATCACAACGAATTATAATTCTTCATTCATATATCAATGGTCCCTTTCCAGATCGATTATATGAGATAACCTTTAATGGAATTAATTTAGTTATCGAACAATCTGTTTGTCCAGCAAACGGCCGTAAGATTAACTTATCAACTTCTCAACAAGGTTATCTCTTCCTTATAATTCGAAAAAGCTATTTTCTGGCCATGAAAATTCACCTTCTTGTTATTATAAAATTTAGGTTACTGAAATTGTAACGAATTTTAAAGCTTTGTAGCTAGGATCAAACACTTCATTGACTTTGTACAAATGAGCAAGATTGGACAATTAGCAATCAAGAATATAATGGTTTTAATAAGATGAAACTACGGATACAGAATTCTACATTTCACACGGAATATATGTGTATACACTCGAAACAAACAAACGAAAAACATTACAAACACGAATTAAAATAGGAAGAGAGAGGGAGAGATAACGATATATATATATATATATATATATATATATATATATATATATATAGAGAGAGAGAGAGAGAGAGAGAGAGAGAGAGAGAGAGAGAGAGAGAGAGAGAGAGAGAGAAAGTGAAACTAACGGTCAGGATGAGAGAGATCACCGGGGTGATCGCAGCATGGCAAAAATCACAGACATCATAACCCTTAGAGAGACAACAAGGAATCACAAAGATCAAATCCCCTGAATGGGGTAAACAGATCTTAAAGCATTTAGATCGATAGGAATTACGATACTTGCAAGATTCTTCGTGTGGCTGAGAACCAAAGCGTGTGTGTGTGTGTCTCTGTCCTCGTGTCACGCGTTCACGTGGTCTTTCAGAGCGAGGGAGCGCGTTAGTTTGAATGTCCTTTGAGGTGCAGTTGCTGGTTGGCTTAAAGAGTCTCTTTAAAGTCGAAGTTGCCGATCACGTTCATTTCGCTGAAAGTGAACGTAGGAAAGTCCGAAGACGAAAATAAAGAAAGATTAAAGAAAAGGAGAAACACTGCGTAAAGCTCCCTAAGGAGCCATGGCACGGAAACCTCTCACAGGGAAAAAGCTCTTTCAGAAACTTCTGTGTCAGTCTCTTATGGAGAGGAGGGGTTCACGCCTGCTTCGCGTACGTGAACCAATCATCTTAGAGTATCTCGAGCGGGAAAGTTTTTCTTTGTCCTGTCAGGATGATTTGTGACGGTATGAAATTTTGGTCATTTCTAACCAGAAAGATTGTACACACAGAACAATACATTTTACTGTAATATCCTATGTATGACTGGTTTGGTCAAAACAAGACGGTCAAACAGGTACCAAGAATGGCCGGAAAGAGTAGAAGAAACATAAAGTTACATTCATATGCAGAATTACACACATTTAATGTTCACTCACACGACTATAAAGTCATAATACCGGCTACCATGACCTAGGAAAGATCAAATTCATGTTTATACATTTCTTAAGTGGTTATACTTATAGAAAATATAAGATTGCAGAGTCTATTCCTCTTTCTTTATCAGAATTCAAGTGGGAGCTATGGTTCCCTTGGAATTCCTTTTGGGGGTCATAAAGTTTTATGACCTAGCAAGAGGGAGAGGCACAGAATTTGATCCTGTTAGGTATTCTTTCTTTAGAAATACACTTAAGATTCAAAGTTACAGAACAGTCTCAAATTTAATCTATAGAATAAGACAAAACTAATTAGATATGCATGCATACAGGAAGGTTAGATACAATTCTGTGTTTAAGGATATTTCTATCCTAAGTTGCACACAAGGGACGTCTGTGTGCGTGTATTAATGGCGTGTGTGTATAAGTTCATCCCGTGGTTGGCGCGGGCTGTTGCTCCCCCCTTCTTGGGGAATCATGTGGGGAATCCTGTGGTCAGCATCTGTCCATCCGTGGTATGTACCACGTGAGGGTTTCAAGAACAACAGGATTCTGTTTCTTAATTGCGCAATGCGTCATAAATGGAGTTAATCAATGACCTGCTGGCAGACATTGGGGCACCATTTCACATGATTCAAGGTTTTGTGAATTAAACATATATGTGTTCATATTTGCTCAGTAGTGAATGGAAAACAGGATTCGGTCAGTCGCTACAGTACTAATGAAATTAATAAAATTATATAAAATATGAACAAATAATAACATTAACTCAGCCCAGGCTCATTAGAAAAACGTACCTGTGGCAAACATTTTTGCAAAACACAAAATACGTTGCGTTGTGCACATTTCGCAACAGTTTCAAAGTGAAATGTCCTGTGAGTGGCGCTAAAAGCGTGTTTAGTTTTATTCCGGAACAGATGAACGTGAAAATGGCAACATTTTTATTAGGTTGGAGTTTGTACAGATCACCGTAGTTCTGAATTGAAATGTCTTATGAGTGGCGTAAAAGCTCAATGCTCCATTTTAAAATAACGTACAGCTACACTAAATCCTAAACCTACCCGATAGTGTTAACAAATTCAAATGTCACATAAAAATGCAATCATAACCATGGCATTTTAGCTTGTTTTTGAGCTCTTTAAGGCATTACATTAATCGGAAAACATTTGAAAACGGCGTTTTCGTTTAAAAAAGCTCTCCGTCCACAATACCTTTTTCAGGCGTTTTCCAAAAGTTTCTCATCCACACTGAAACATCGGAAAACTTAAAATTCACCTTACTGCGCATGTGTAAAACCTCACAAAAGCTCACTGAGATGATACAGATGGAAAAATAAATACAAAAGTTATCGCGTAATTCTTCTGGCACAATAATTTTATTAAGCAAAATATCTTACTTATGCGTCCAGGTTGCACTCACTCACCATATGTTTGGTCTAAAACGCAACTGCTCTCATGGATTGCTGCAGAACAGCAAATGTGAGTACATTTTCTGTCATCTTTGCAGGACTGTGATATGAAGAGTGTGCAAAGTAACATCAACAGTGTGAAAGTGAATAGCACATAACAGGCACAATACCGATATAAGCATGAATATCGTACTCTGTTACTAACATAACTTCGGTTCTCTCTAGAGAGGGAACAAGTACTGCATAATATCTTACGCTATCAGGAAAACCTCTTTTCCATGAGATATTGAAGCCAAAAATTATCCTTAATTTTGAATCAATGTAAAACGCGTTGCAGCAGCATGCAGACATAGGCAAGACGGCTTGTGTGCCTATTGGCTGACCTGCGGCAACAGCAGCAGCAGCCTATCGAGAGAGGCCCTGCGTGACGCCATATCCAATGGGGGCGCTTCACGCCCACTACGTCACGTCCAGCCGAAATAGGCGTGGCCTTGACCTATAAATATAGCTCGACAGACTGATACAAACTGGTTTTTCATCGCCGAAGCGGACCAGAGCATGTTGTAAGCACGGCAAGATACGCAGTACTCGTTCCCTCTTCTAGAGAGAACCGAGGTTACGTTAGTAACCGAGTACGTTCACTTACGAGAGGTTCTCTCGTACTGCGTAATATCTTACGCTATGGGGAACACAGTGTAAAACGCTGTGCGTACTGGGATCCGACACCAAAGTCCTAAGGGCAGTAGTCCGGGGCTCATATAGTGCCTAATCACCATGGACTCACAGAGAGTCGGAGAAGAGAGGCTGTAAGCATCGTTCTCCATAAATAGCCTCCTACAGGAGCTAACCATGTTAACAGTGTACCACGCAGTCAGGGTGAACAACGTAGCAGTACGGGTCTTTCAATACCCATGGAGCTGTTCTATCGATCAGTGAACGATGCACAAGCAAAATTCAGCATTCTGAGCCGGTGCAACGGGGCAGATAGTGCTTATTACTAGACCTACAGAAGCTTAGCCTGTAAGGCGGGAACCTCTAGGTTATAAAAACCTTATAAATGTAGATGGCGAGGCCCAGCCCAATCCCGCTAGACCACGCCCACGACGAGGCCAAGCCTCTCGTGGAGTGCGCTCTGACACCCAAAGGACACTGCAGGCCCCTATGGCCTCGGCTATCCACCTGGACAGGCTCTGTTTTGACGCGGCTAGTCCCTTAGAATGCCAACTAAACAAAACAAAGAGCTGCTCAGTCTGTCTGTAAGCAGACGAGCGGGACACATAAGTTCTCAGTGCCCTGACAGGGCAAAGGAGACTCGTGTCCTCCTCCTCATCGTGAACCGGAAGGGCAGACAGGGAAATCACCTGGGCCCTGAACGGTGTGTTGAGGGATTTAGGCACGTACCCGTGCCTTGGTTTGAGTATGACTTTCGAATCATTAGGCCCGAATTCCATACATGTCGCGCTCACCGAGAGTGCTTGTAAATCCCCAATGCGCTTCACTGAAGCGAGAGCCACAAGAAACACTGTTTTGAAAGACAAATGTTTTCAAATGTGGGCACCTTTCATGGCTTCCAAAACCGTAGAAAGGTCCCAAACGGGGACTGAAGGAGGTCTGGGAGGATTCAGCCTCCTAGCTGCTTTGAGGAATCGTACGACCAGATCGTTCCTCCCCAGTGACTGGCCAGACGCCGGTTTAGTAAATGCTGCTATGGCCGCCACATAAACTTTGAGCGTGGATGGGGTTCTGCCCTTATCCAGTAGCTCTTGAAGGAAGGAGAGAACTTCCGTAACCCCACAGTCTAGGGGTGAAAAGCCCTGAGCTTGACACCAGCCAGAGTACACAGACCATTTTGAGGAATAGAGCCGTCTAGTAGACGGGGCTCTAGCCTGTGTGATTGTGTTTAACACTCCCTCCGGGAGGTTAGCGGGTACTCGTTGATGGCCCATGCATGTAGGGACCATAGTTCCGGGCGAGGATGCCAAATCGAGCCCTTGGCCTGAAAGAGGAGGTCTTTCCTCATCGGTATTGGCCACGGGGCAGTGCTGGTCAGCTGCATCAGGACTGGGAACCAAGCCTGGTTTGTCCAGAGCGGAGCCACAAGCAGCACTGAGCATCCGTTTTCCCTGATGCGTTCCAACACCTGAGGCAGGAGCGAGACGGGGGGAAAAGCATAGAGAGGGCAGCGGGGCCAGACGTGGGCCAGCGCATCCCTGCTTTTGGAGAAAAACTTCGGACAGTGAGCGTTTTCTTGTGACGCGAACAGGTCCACCTGCGCTCTGCCGAATGTATCCCACAGCAGTCTGATCGTCTGCGGGTGCAGCGACCATTCTCCTGCTGGAACATTGTTTCTGGACAGTCTGTCTGGTCCCAGATTCAGGTGACCAGGCACATGTGCTGCTTTCAATGAAAGCAGATTGTGCTGAGCCCAGACCAGGAGACGTTCCTTCAGCCTGTAAAGGTTTCGGGACCTGATGCCACCCTGGTGATTTATATAGGCCACCACTGACATGTTGTCCGACCGGACCAGGACGTGGTGACCTTTTATCTGGGGACAAAAGCGCCTCAGCGTGTTGTCGACTGCCATCATTTCCAGACAGTTTATGTGTAGAAGCTTTTCCCATTCTGACCACTGGCCAAAGAACGGTCTGCCCTCGAGTAGCGCTCCCCATCCCAATGTGGAGGCATCCGTGGACACCACCTTCACACTCGAGAAAGTCCCCAGACTCACGCCTGACTGATACCAGTCGGTCGCCTTCCAAGATTCCAGAGCTGAGACGCATTTCAGATTGACCTTGAGGCGAAACAGACCGGAGGCCCATGCCCGAGGTGGAACTCGCACTTTCAGCCATAACTGCAGTGGGCGCACGCGAAGCAGACCCAGCTGGAGTACCGAAGATGCTGAGGCCATAAGGCCCAGCATTTTCTGAAACCTTTTGAGCTGGACTATAGTGCCGCGGCGGAAGGATTTCGCGGCGCGCTGAATGTTCAGTCCGCGCTTCGGCGACAGGCGCTGTCATAGACAGCGAGTCCAGTTCTGTGCCCAGAAAATAAATTTTCTGACTGGAAGACAGCGAACTTTTCGCCCAATTGACTGTGAGACCCAGATTCTCGAGATGCTTGAGTAATATGGTCCTGTGTTCTATGAGCTCTGAGTGTGATCGAGCTAGAATCAGCCAATCGTCCAAGTATTTCAAAACTCGCATGCCCCGAAGTCTCAGGGGTGCGAGAGCCACGTCCATGCACATCGTAAATGTACAGGGTGCCAGGGACAGGCCGAACCGCAGGACTGTGTATTGATATGCCTGGCCCTCGAAGGCGAATCTCAAGAATTGCCTGTGACGTGACGCTATTTGTATTTGGAAATAAGCGTCTTTCAGATCTATTGACATAAACCATTCCTCCTGGCGAACTTGCGCGAGGATTTTCCTGTTTGTAAGCATTCTGAACTGGCGCTTCACAAGCACTCTGTTCAGTTGTCGCAGATCTAGAATGGGTCTGAGACCCCCGTCTTTTTTCGGTACCAGAAAATATCTGCTGTATACACCCCCTTTGCTCTGAGATAAAGGTTCTATGGCTCCTTTGCTAAAGTGTTCAGCATCCATTCTGATACCCCGCCAGGGGTAAAATGAGATCTGGGCTCTGGCCGCAACTTAGTGGGTGAACCCCGTGGTTTAACATGTCTATGAGTGAATGTGTGCGGGGGACAGCGGGCACATTTACTGCACTCAAAACACCGTCTGCCTGAGCTGACTGAATGGCAAAGTCATCAAACTTTTTCAGCGAGTTTTATCATATTTTACTGCTGTTTCTATACATGCAGTTTTTATGTCCCGGTGACCAGTGAAAGTGCAGTTCTGACTCTCTGCCCATTCATTTAGATAGGAGCCTGGTCTTGTTAGTCCGAAATAGCTGCCCGGAGGCGTCGCCAAGATGGCGGCCGAGTGGCATGACTTGCCTAAAAGGACTTTGGCGCGGGACAGCGGGCACATTTACTGAACAGAAACACCGTCAGCCTGAACTGACTGAATGTGTGTTGGTTTCGTTTTTACAGAAACCGCGGGACATGCATAGTGTAGTGTTTGTGGGCACTGGGTTGTGGGCACATTCACTACATGTAATGCACAATCGACATGAGTCGCTGGTTGCGCTCGATTTCTCTAAGGCAGTTTGCGGAGAGAGAGCGAGCGGGACAAAACCACGTGGGGTTCAACATGTCTGTGAGAGAATGTGGGCACGGGACAGCGGGCACATTTACTGCACTGAAAACACCGTCGGCCTGAGCTGACTGAATGTGTGTGTTGGTTTCGTTTTCACTGAGCACTGAGATGTGGGCACATACACTACATGTAATGCACAATCGACATGAGTTGCTGGCCGCGCTCGATTTCTCTATGGCAGTTTGCGTATTGAGAGCGAGCGGGACAAAACCCCGTGGGGTTCAACCTGTCTGTGAGAGAACGTGGGCGCGGGCAGAGACTATTTATATAGAGGCATGCCACTTCCTTAATCCTCAATACAACTATATAGGGAAAACCCGTAACGCCAAAGATGGCGGTTGTATGAACATGTTCTGCCCCTCCCGCTGGAAAGCCAATCGTCTGTTTTTAACAGTCAAGCCGGGAAACATTTAAGCCTATCGTCTGGTTCCACTGACGCATGCGCACAGTTGAGGTTTGCAGCAGCGGAAAATATGTTACTGTTTGAAAAGGCGGCAGATTTGATATGCAGTGTATGTGTGAGTTGTGTAAATATTAGACATCCCAAGTCTCCTGGAAGTTCCGGGAGTCTCCCCCATACTGATAGCGGCTCCCTGATGCCCGCAAATTAGTTTAAATCTCCCGGAATCTAGAGCGAGCGAGCCAGAGCTCGCACATACTGTGCTCAAACCGTGTAGCGCGCGCACGACAGAGAGGGAGAGAACCCTTGCACATGTGTAGTAAAAGTATAACCTGTGGGGAAAAAGGCGTTTTAAACCTTATTTTGGGGCAAAGTCATCAAACTTTTTCAGCGAGTTTTATCATATTTTACTGCTGTTTCTATACATGCAGTTTTTATGTCCCGGTGACCAGTGAAAGTGCAGTTCTGACTCTCTGCCCATTCATTTAGATAGGAGCCTGGTCTTGTTAGTCCGAAATAGCTGCCCGGAGGCGTTGCCAAGATGGCGGCCGAGTGGCATGACTTGCCTAAAAGGACTTTGGCGCGGGACAGCGGGCACATTTACTGAACAGAAACACCGTCAGCCTGAGCTGACTGAATGTGTGTTGGTTTCGGTTTTACAGAAAACCGTGGGACATGCAAGATGAAGGCCAGCGGCTTCAGATGCAAAGGTTTGTCCCGCAGAAGGCTTTTTCTCAGACGGCGCGGCTTCTTCACTCTGGATCCAGTGATGCGTGAGCTTCGCTGAAGAGATGAAGAATCAGTTTGTATCAGCCTGTCGAGCTATATTTATAGGTCAAGGCAACGCCTATTTCGGCAGGACGTGACGTAGTGGGCGCGAAGCGCCCCCATTGGATATGGCGTCATGCAGGGCCTCTCTCGATAGGCTGCTGCTGCTGGAGAGAAAAAACATGCGTTTTCAAACAAAAACGTATTAGTGTGGACATGGCCTAATTGTGATTCATCTTTTACAGGATTCGTACCCGAGCTCTCCGCATCACAAGTTCAATTCTGTACCAGCTGAGCTACCGAGCAAGCTTAGTTCGTCAGTAAAACTCAACATATGGAGCTGGTTAAGTGATGCAAACTCCAAAATATATTTGTTTACAAATCATGCACTTTGGTAAAAGTGTTTTGAGGTCATGAAAACAAGTCTATAAATCTAGTGTATATTTCTGTTGGAAACTGCAGTGATATGTACATATTGGTACGTATTTTGCGTTTTGCAAAAATGTTGCCACAGTTAAGTTTTTTCAATGAGCTGTGTTGCATTAACTTGTCACGGGCTGGTTGCAGCAGAGATGATACTGGATCTTAGTGCAGCAGTCTTTTTTGAAAACAAAATCAAACTCAGGCTTCTCAGAAATACCAAAAACAAGGACAGAACAACCCGTAAATAGAAACGATGACAGACTAGACAGGACTAAACACAGGGTTTAAGTACTCTGAAAACGAATTGAGAAACTAACTAGGAATCTAATCAAATCTGTAACCAAGGAGACAAACAGGCAGGGGATGAAGGAAAGACTGAACCAATTAACAGATTAGAAGATTAACTAGGAAACACAGATATAAACAGAACAGAATAAGAGATCAAAAACAAACTCTAAACATGATCAAATTAACTCAAAATGTGACAATTAACTATACATTGTGCAGCAAAAAGGCCAAGACTCACTTTGACTACACTAATGTTCAAAAGTTTGGGGTCTGTACGATGTTTTTCTTTTAAGAAATTAATACTTATTCAGCAAAGACATCAATTTGATCAAAAGTGACAGTGCAGACATTTATAATGTTAAAAAAACGACTTCTATATCACATAAATGGTGTTCTCTTGAACTTGCTATTCATCAAATAATACTGAAAGAAACACTTCATTAAGGTAACAATTGCACACAGTTGACTCTGTACTGTGGAAAACCCCAAATCACTCAAAATACATATTTGGTATATTTTACCTAACCCTGGAATATTTAAGTCCATCTAACATATCTTTAGCCCACCAGTCAAAATTATATTTATCCAAAAGTATTTATACTGCACTTTGATATATTTTAAGCGTGTCATGCTGCTAAATAATAATTCCCAGTATATGTGACTCTGTCAATAATTAGAATTCTGAGTTTGATTCAAATGTGATGCAAATTTGATTTCTTAATTGAATTCGTGTTTTTTTTTTTTTTTCTTTGGCATATTTCACTGTCATAATAATTCATGATGTTTTGATGAAAAACAATTTATTTTGTTTATAAGCATCCAATAGTACCAATAAAAAGTGCAATCTATTATAATGAATATAAATTTGTCCATTCTATGGAAATTTGTGAAGTGTTGAATCTCTTAATTCATCTAATTGGAGTGGTTTTACTGTCAAATATTGTCAGCAGAGAAAAATTATTTTCTTGTGTGTAATGGAATTAGCTGAAGAAATCCTCTAACAAAGGCAAATATAAAAGAGAGGCAGAAAAGATTCAGGGGGAGGGGAAAACATTGTAATGCTAGTAAGTACTTCATACAACCTGTTTTTGATTTTATGCATTCATTTAAAATTAATAAAAAAAATAAAAAAAATGTTTTCTGGTTCCACAGACGAAAGTCAGTCGCACAGGTTTGTACGACATTAAGGTAAGTAAAGTTCACGCTTAGAGAGAGAACTCTAAAGAATTATAACAGCTATGCATTTTCCTCTCAGAGCAACTAAGCAATGTATATATAATTTGTAAACATGACAAAATATATTTTTAAAAACTCTCCTACTAACACACTAAACAAAAACGTTTGTTCTTAACTTTTTGTATTTTACCTACTGGTCCCCTTTTTAGGATCTGTATATAAAGAAACATTCAAGCATTACATTGTCTGTTGGCATTATAAAGTCTTTTATTTTTCCACAAATAAGATGATTTGGGGGAAAAAAAACACCACAAATTATTCTATACAAAGTACAAAATAACAGAAAAAAAATAAAATAATAATATATATACAGGTCCTTCTAAAAAAATTAGCATATTGTGATAAAGTTAATTATTTTCCATAATGTAATGATAAAAATGAAACTTTCATATATTTTAGATTCATTGCACACCAACTGAAATATTTCAGGTCTTTTATTGTTTTAATACTGAGGATTTTGGCATACAGCTCATGAAAACCCAAAATTCCTATCTAAAAAAATTAGCATATTTCATCCGACCAATAAAAGAAGTGTTTTTAATACAAAAAAAAAAAGTCAACCTTCAAATAATTATGTTCAGTTATGCACTCAATACTTGGTCGGGAATCCTTTTTCAGAAATGACTGCTTCAATGCGGCGTGGCATGGAGGCAATCAGCCTGTGGCACTGCTGAGGTGTTATGGAGGCCCAGGATGCTTCGATAGCGGCCTTAAGCTCATCCAGAGTGTTGGGTCTTGCGTCTCTCAACTTTCTCTTCACAATATCCCACAGATTCTCTATGGGGTTCAGGTCAGGAGAGTTGGCAGGCCAATTGAGCACAGTAATACCATGGTCAGTAAACCATTTACCAGTGGTTTTGGCACTGTGAGCAGGTGCCAGGTCGTGCTGAAAAATGAAATCAGATGGAAGCATGAAGTGCTCCAAAATCTCCTGATAGCTAGCTGCATTGACCCTGCCCTTGATAAAACACAGTGGACCAACACCAGCAGCTGACATGGCACCCCAGACCATCACTGACTGTGGGTACTTGACACTGGACTTCAGGCATTTTGGCATTTCCTTCTCCCCAGTCTTCCTCCAGACTCTGGCACCTTGATTTCCGAATGACATGCAAAATTTGCTTTCATCCGAAAAAAGTACTTTGGACCACTGAGCAACAGTCCAGTGCTGCTTCTCTGTAGCCCAGGTCAGGCGCTTCTGCCGCTGTTTCTGGTTCAAAAGTGGCTTGACCTGGGGAATGCGGCACCTGTAGCCCATTTCCTGCACACGCCTGTGCACGGTGGCTCTGGATGTTTCTACTCCCGACTCAGTCCACTGCTTCCGCAGGTCCCCCAAGGTCTGGAATCGGTCCTTCTCCACAATATTCCTCAGGGTCCGGTCACCTCTTCTCGTTGTGCAGCGTTTTTTGCCACACTTTTTCCTTCCCACAGACTTCCCACTGAGATGCCTTGATACAGCACTCTGGGAACAGCCTATTTGTTCAGAAATTTCTTTCTGTGTCTTACCCTCTTGCTTGAGGGTGTCAATGATGTCCTTCTGGACAGCAGTCAGGTCGGCAGTCTTACCCATGATTGCGGTTTTGAGTAATGAAACAGGCTGGGAGTTTTTAAAAGCCTCAGGAATCTTTTGCAGGTGTTTAGAGTTAATTAGTTGATTCAGATGATTAGGTTAATAGCTCGTTTAGAGAACCTTTTCATAATATGCTAATTTTTTTAGATTAGCCAAAATCATCAGTATTAAAACAATAAAAGACCTGAAATATTTCAGTTGGTGTGCAATGAATCTAAAATATATGAAAGTTTAATTTTTATCATTACATTATGGAAAATAATGAACTTTATCACAATATGCAATTTTTTTGAGAAGGACCTGTATATATATCTTGCTTTGATGTGACACTGAAGCAGTCAGATGTTTTCAAAATGTTTGTTTCATGAAAACAGTCTGCAGGTTTTTTGGACAGTTGCACATATGGAGAATGTAAAGGCTATTACTCTCTCTTTGAAGAGAGAACAAATAATTACACTATGTTCTGACCTAAAGGTTAAACATGCACACTTCCCAGCATTTGGTTAACAGCTCATCTGGAAACAGCAGGAAAACACCTGCAGTGACATATATATGCATAAAAGATACATTCCAAACCACGAGAAAAAAAGGATTTTGGAACTGGCTGGCTGACACCTTTCCAAGTGTGTCTTTAAGTCCACTTTTTCATGCCCTTCCTCACCATCTCTTACTTCCCTCCATCTCGTTCATCACGATACTAAAATTATCGATATGATACCTGACTAAAATATCTCAATAAAACTACTGAACCGTTACCACCATGACAAAGACCTAAAACAACAGGAAAAGTAACTGAATAATAGTATTTTGAATAAGAGTAATTTCAATATATCAATGTCGTGATATAGTTATTTGTTATTATATTGCATGTTTATTATTAATAATAAGAACAAAGATGCAAGTAACAAACAATATGACAAATACAATAAAATAAATAAATGAAATAAACTTTAAGTGTTTCTGGTAGGCTACAGTAGGTCTATTTAACAGTAGCATTCAATTAAGGGATAATGAAAGGGATTATTCAGAAAAATAACCGGCTGGATATACATTATCCCCTTTATTACACGGCTTCTTGCCACATAGATCAATATTTCGTGTCTAATTATTTACTTGAGTCAAAATATTTTATTAGGTCTTTCTGTGGAATACTTGATTCTGATTGGTCAATTGTTCCATCCAGGTGTATGTTATTCCCAGATAACAACCACTTAGAACACAGAAGAGATATTTTAAAGAATGTTGGTATCCAGACAGTTGACGGACCCCTCAGACTTCAATAGTAGGAAAAAAAGATACTATGGAAGTCAATGGGGTCCGTCAACTCTCTGGTTACCAACATTCTTTAAAATATCTTATTTTGAATTCAACAGAAGAAAGAAACTCATACAGGTTTGGAACAACTTGAGGATGAGTAAGTAATTCCAAAATGTTGGGGTGAACTATCCCTTTAACTTTTTTTAACATTATGCATGTCACGCGCTTTATCGCTCTAATGTGTCAACTTTAAGCAGTCCCGTGCTGTCCGAATATATCAGGTTTGGCGAGAGGTTGCTCACCGCAGAGCCAATAGGTGGAGCGTGATGTCCAGCTCCCCCCATCGTGATGTAATCTGGGTGTGATAGGTGGAGCTAGAAGCTAGAAAACACTGTCATTCTTAAAGTACCATTACTAGTAAAATTAGGAATCATACCATTTTTAAAGCAGGGTATTTCAATACCTTTCTAACTCCGGTATATTGTGCAACACTAGTACGAGTGCTCACTACTGGTAGAACCCTTGCAATGGGTTTAAATGGAATGCCCTTACCCCTTGATCACTTGTGGGTAAATTAAGTGCAAGCACTGCAAGTTGATGATGTGACTTCACAATCATGTTGCATTGTGGTATATGGATCAGCCGGAAGTGTACATACGAGTAGACTCGCTCCCTCAGTCAAAATCAAGGGGTCAAGGGTCTGTCCAAGTAAACCTCCCTTGTCTGCATGATGAAGTTGAACACACTTGCTGGTGGGACACTTCAGTACTTAGGGAAGTTCACGAGTGTATGTCTAAAAGTGGAGTTAAACGCAGACCAAAAATGAATTTTCTTGGAAAAAGTCTATACACTGATGCCGTTTAGTGATCTGAACATGACGCATGGCTGAAGTTCTTCAGGTGCTCTATCAAATAATGAATAATGTGCTTTGAGAGCATAGTGGTTTATTTCGAGTGTTTTTCCTCTTTAGTTTGGGGCAAGTGGCTCCAATCTGATAGATGGAATGACATCTCACAAGGATACAAACAGAAAGATAATAATGGAAAACATTCCTTATATTATGTTTGGTTTATGTGGATACACAGTTCTTTGTGTTGACTTTTTTTTTTTTTTTTTTTTTTGCTGCCACTGTGACATTAAAGACAATATATAATAAGCAAGACGATATATTCCAGGTTCAATCGACAGTGGCTTCGGGCATAATGTTGATTGTCACAAAAAACATATATATATTTTAACTTGAAAAATTAAATATCTAAGTAACAGAGAGGCCCTTACTGCGAAAGTGAATGGATTTAAACAATATATATGTTACTTTTAATAATACTTTTACTCAGCAAGGATGCATTTTAACTTGCTTCATTTAAAAGCATAACTGTTGTTAATACTGATAATAAAAAAACAATCTTGAGCCGCAAATCAGCATATTAGAATGATTTCTGAAGGATCATGTGACACTGAAGACTGGAGTAATGGATGCTGAAAATTCAGCTTTGCCATCACCGGATAAATTACATTTTGTCTGCTTTGCTGGATTGCTCTCCGTGCTCGATTGCTCCTGACTGTGCTTGATTGCTCCTGTCTGCCTTGCTGCTGCTGCTGCTGCTGAGTTGGTTTGCATCT
Source organism: Gila orcuttii (assembly GCA_026230005.1). Taxonomy (NCBI): domain Eukaryota; kingdom Metazoa; phylum Chordata; class Actinopteri; order Cypriniformes; family Leuciscidae; genus Gila; species Gila orcuttii. The sequence continues at coordinate 37,143,909 of JAPDVR010000004.1, forward strand.
GTAAGCCTCATATATCTTTCTGTTTTGAATCATTATTTGCTAGCATTTCCTGTTATACTGCTAAATATAACTTACTCAACATCACATATTAAATTTACATCGCTAGCTTCAATCTAAATCGTTGCTAGCACAACACGCTAGTAATTTGCTAGCCTGTTAGTGTGCCATCAGTGCGCTCATCTATTTATTTTGCTCTCGCGCCTTTTACCAATCCAGCAAACAACTGTGGTGAGTATCAGTCAGTCAAACAAACATGGTGAGTCATGTCATCTTCTCCTGTTATTGTCACTTGCAGTTCATGTAACATGTATAGCATAGCCTACTCTGTCAGCACAGGATTTACATGTGATAAATGCAGGGAGATAGTCAGGCTGATGGAGAAGATTTCAGAACTAGAGACATGCATCCAAACTTTAATTGAGATTAATTGTAAGAGTACAAGGGCTTTAGATACTACTTTGGATGCGATTAGCTTAGAGAACACTGAACATTGTTCGGTTCCGGCTGTAGTTGATCCCGTGCAGCAGGATAATTAGGTGACGGTGAGACTGTGGAGTTGCGGAAAAAACACCACTCTTCCGTTCCGATTACAACAAACAGATTCTCCATACTCAGTGAAACACCCACTGAGAATCCTGTTAAATGTGGCCTAGTTATTGGCGATTCTATTACACGGAACGTGAAAATAGAGACACCAGCCACCATAGTCACATGTTTGCCGGGAGCCAGAGCACCTGACATCAAACCAAATTTAAAAAAGTGCTGGCTAATTCTAATCATAAATTCTCTAAGATTATTATTCACATCGGTACTAATGATGTTCGACTTCGCCAGTAGTACGATGTCAGGCGCTGTAATTTGCTCTGGCCCCCTTCCTGTTCGAAGGAGTGATGAGATAGTTAGTAGACTGTCCTCACTCAATGGCTGGCTGTCTAAGTGGTGCCTGCAAAATAATATAGAATTTATAGACAATTGGAAAAGTTTTTGGGGCAGACCTGACCTGTTTAAAAAAGATGGTATTCATCCCTCCTGGGATGGTGCTGCTCTTCTCTCTAGTAATATGGCACATAGTCTTAGAGCTCAAACATGACAATCTGGGGCTCAAGTCAGGAAGCAGACAAACTGGCTAAACCGACCGTCTGCTAGCTGTCTCACGTCACTAAGGTCAGATAAATCCCATCACATAGAGACTCTTTCACCTGGATATCATCATATACTGTAGAGACTGTGTCTGTTCCCCGAATTAGGAAATACAAAAAACTTCCAAAACATCTAAGGGTAAAATTGAATTGATGTTCAACAAATAAAAAATAGATATAATACAAATGAACAAATGATAAATCTTGGGTTGCTGAATATTCAATCTCTTACTTCAAAAGCACTTATCGTTAATGATATGATCACAGACTATAACCTAGATGTGCTGTGTTTGACAGAAACCTGGCTAAAACCAAACAATTACATTACATGAGTCCACCCCCCAAGATTACGGTTACAAATATGAACCTCGCATGAAAGGCAAAGGGGGAGGTGTTGCTGTAATTTATAGTAAAATTTTCAGAATTACTAAGGAATCTAGTTTCAAATATAATTCGTTTGAAGTGTTGGTGCTAAATGTAACAATATCTAGTGTAAATGATAGATCACATTTGAGATTTGTGCTGGCTTCTGTATACAGGCCACCAGGGCACCATACAGACTTTATCAAATAATTTGCTGACTTTCTATCAGAGTTAGTACTGGCTGCAGATAAAGTCCTAATTGTTGGTGATTTTAATATACATGTAGATAACGAAAAATATGCATTGGGATTGGCATTTAAAGACATTCTTAACTCTATTGGAGTTAGACAACACGTGTCAGGACCTACTCATTGCCGTAATCATACTCTAGATTTAATATTATCACAAGGAATCAATGTTGATGCCGTTGAAATTCTGCAGCAGAGCGATGACATCTCAGATCATTATCTAGTCTTGTGTAAACTTAATTTAGCCAAGGCTGCAAAACCGACTCCATGTTACAAATATGTTAGACCTATCACTTCTGCCGCTAAAGATGAGAAGCACCTGGCTGCAGCCTGCAGATTTGGGCGGGGGTGCACCTGGGATGCAGCCCCGCCCACAATTCTTCTCATTGGTTAGTGGCAAAGTGATGACGTCGATCGAGGCGGGGCTGCACGTCTCTACGGTCTCTACCCGCCAACATCAATTCTCATTGGTTACTGACGTGAACTTATGACGTCGATTCTAGCATGTTTTCATTTCCGCTGTTCATCTCTGCATGGTGAGTACAGGCAAGCTACTCTTCTTTTCTCTAATTTTATTTACAATTTTTAATTCTGACGTGGCGTTTAGTGTGATGATAAAATGAAGTGATGTAAAAATAAGATTGTGTAACTTTACTCACCATATCGCACAAATAACTAGGGCAGCGTTTCCCAAAAGCATCGTAGGTGTGTGTGTGTGTGTGTTTAGATTAGGATATAGTGTTAAAACAAGGCCCTTAAAAAGAAATACAGTGGCAAAACTGAACCAGGAAAATAGGATTTAAGAGTTAATAGTAACAATATACAAAGTTATATTGTAGGACTTTTTTTTCTATGAATAAATTTAATAAATGTAAACTATTTTGATATTATTGTTATTAATATGTATACATTTATTTAATTGAACATGAAACTACATTCAATAGTAATACAAATTCAACAAAAGTCTTTGGAAAGTAGGGCTTGTTTTATATATTGCATACTGTTACTTATACTTATGCTGCTATACAGTATATGCACTGTCCAATCCTTCTGCTGGAGGGCCACTGTCCTGTAGAGTTTAGCTCCAACCCCAGTTAAACACACTTGAACCAGCCAATCAAGGTCTTACTAGACATACTAGAAGATTCCAGGCAGGTGTGTGGAGTCAAGCTGAAGCTAAACTCTGCAGGACAGTGGCCCTCCAGGAGCGACTTTGGACACCCCTGCACGAGAGTAATAAAATAATAAAACATTTTATGCTAATTCTGATGCTCTATACTTCCTTCTCTTTGCAGATCCTTGGCATTGTGATCCCCATTTATATTCCCTGGGTACCACTTTTGCTATTTTACTTTATATTATTTTTGTGGTAACACTTTACAATAAGGTTCATTAGTTAACATTATTTAATGCATTAACTAATATGAACTAACGATGAGGAATACATTTGTTACAGTATTAGTTAATCTTTGTTAATGTTAGTTAATAAAAAATACAGCTGTTCATTGTTTGTTCATGTTAGTTCACAGTGCATTAACTAATGTTAACAAATACAACCTTTGATTTTAATAATGTATTAGTAAATGTTGAAGTTAATATTAACTAAGATTAATAAATGCTGTAAAAGTATTGTTCATTCTTAGTTCATGTTAACTAAGGTAGTTAACTTATGTTAACTAATGAACCTTATTGTAAAGTGTTACCATTTTTGTTTTGCTGTGTTAATTATTCTCTAACTCTTACTCTAGTCCTCCATCTCTCTCACCTATTTTTTGTTGTTGTTTACTTTATAACTCAAAGGCTCTTTTAAGAGCCACCCCCCCCCCCCCCCCCCCGCAAAAATGCACACAACTGTGTTAAGCAAGGGGGAGTATTAGCAGTATTATGACTGCAGTAGTAAGTGCCCATTCTGTCAGTACACCAGCATGCCACAGCTGATGTATTACCACATCAAAAATCATTTTCTATCCTATCCTAATCTATCTATCCTTCTATCTCTGTCTGTCTATCTATCTCTACCTATCTGTCTGTCTGTGTCTGATAAACTGTATTGCCTTCAAAACATTCAGCTTCAAAACTACTTTGATATTCAAACTGAAAACCTTCAAACTTCAAGCTTTTAAAACCATTTCAAACTTTTAGGATAGGCTTTCTCAAGCCAAATTAAAGTTTTTCTTGACAAACTTTTTTTAACTAGTTTATGTTGTTCATAAACAAAGTAAGTCTCTTAGGTACTTTACAGACAAAGCTAATAACACTCAAGATATGTGGATATCTTGCTTAACAGTTTCCTATAATATGTTTAAAATGTATAAAAAAAGAAATTCCTTGTATGACTCTGTACTATGTTAATGCCTTTATTCAAAATGATTCAATATTGTTTGTTCTGTATTTTATCTAAATTAGGTGTTGTGAACTGGAGTGCATTTTCCAGAAAATATAGGCAAGAGTTCTGGGTGCCGTACTCGATGACTCTGTGCTTGCACTGCACTGAAATACACAAGGACTGCCCACCTGGGTCTGTGGTGATGGCAGAAGAGGAGTCCTGCGTGTGTGTGTGTGATGGCAGAAGACGAGTCCTGCGTGTGTGTGTGTGAGTGTGTGTGTGATGGCAGAAGAGGAGTCCTGTGTGGATTTTTTTCCGAGAAGGAGGTTGAGGGCTATTGCTCGGTTGATTGTTTTTTCAGTGATGGAGGGGAATTTCAGGCTGAGTAGATTGTGTGTGTGAGTGTACGTGTGTTGTGTGTGAGTGTACGTGTGTGTGAGTGTGAGTGTACGTGTGTTGTGTGTGAGTGTACGTGTGTGTGAGTGTACGTGTGTGTGAGTGTACGTGTGTGAGTGTGAGTGTGTACGTGTGTGTGAGTGTGAGTGTGTACGTGTGTGTGAGTGTGTGAGTGTACGTGTGTGTGTGTGAGTGTATGTGTGTGTGAGTGTACGTTTGTGTGTGTGTGTGTGTGTGTGTGTGAGTGTACGTGTGTGTGTGTGTGTGTGTGTGTGTGTGTGAGTGAGTGTACGTGTGTGTGTGAGTGTACATACGTGTGTGTGAGTGTAGGTGTAGGTGTGTGTGTGTGTGTGTACGTGATTATCTGTATGTGTGCAGTGCTTGAAGTGGGGGAAAAAAGGTGCCGGTACTCTCTTGCACTGGCAAATCATGTGAAAATTCTACTGTGAAAAACAAAACTTGGAGATATTGCTGGTACAACAACAATTTATTGTTATTTATTAACAACATAAATGTATTTAAACAAGTCGTGTGTGTGTGTGTGTGTGTGTGTGTGTGTGTGTGTGTGTGTGCGTGCGTGCGTGTTTGTGTGTGTGTGCGTGCGCGCGTGTGTGTCTATGTGTGTGTGTGTGTGTGTGTGTGTGAGAGAGAGAAAACAGAACTCCTCCAAGTCTGCAAGTCCAAAAATACATTTATGGTGAGATACTATACATTTTATTTAATTAAATGCATTTATGGTAAGATTATTATATTTTCATGTCAATCTGTGTTCATTTTGACCACGAACCATGCGCTGTAACTTTAATTCAGCACGTGCAGCACAGCAGAAATAGACTCGGTGTGGAAACGATCTCTGCACTGCTGTATAGGCTACACACCGCTCCTGGAACGGATCGCCGGAGCGCATCTGCGTGCAGTGTGAACGCTCTAACCTGTTAATACGGGTGCGGAAAAAATATGCACCACATATGCACTGCAAACGGAGTATATGTGAAACGGGCTTCACACTGACACTTTTTCTGTCAGTGGTAGAGTACCGGCTACATGCGAGAAGTAGCGGTACGCAAGAAAAAGTGCAGGTACGCTTAAGAGTAAAATGTAGAAGTGCCGGTACTGTGTACCGGTGAGTACCGCCCCACTTCGAGCACGGTATGTGTGCATATCTCTTTACACAATTATTCTTGTTTTGAAATAAAAGTTATCACTGGTATGAGTTTGGTTTTTTGAGTTGGCATGCATACTATGGGATAAAGAGATTGACAATGTACTTTATGTAGTTGGATTAACTTCAAACTACTTTATTGGCATAAATGTTTTATAATAACCTATATAATGCACAAAAATAAACAAGAACTATTACAGAGGAATGATTAAAATAAGAAATATATAAGGTGCCATTAATGTTTACAGTAATTTTGTAATTTACACAGTTAAGTGCAACAGAATGTGAAAAACTTTTAAAATACTACACAGATATTACACAATATATACTCTGTAATTCCTTATAAGTTTACCTTAGATCAGACATAGTTAAAACTATGGATATGCGCTCCCCCCGTTTTTGCTGCTTTCATTATTACTTTAGAGTTTTTTTAATACTTTATCATTTTATGAAAGTATTTCAAATTTGCGCATGCGTTTTGAAGACTCGTCGACGTCATTACTGTACCACTTAACGCAAATACGATGCATGCGCGATATAGCGCATGAGTTTTAAAGACTGCATTGTTTTCAAACACATTTCCTGTTTACCGTGGCGTCGACGTCATTACTGTGCCACTAACCAATGAGACGCGTTATGGGCTGCACATGCAGCCCCGCCCCGATCTGCAGGCTGCAGCCAGGTGTACTTGCTAAAGATTGCTATATAAATAATCTTCTGATCAGTTTTATCACCTCAGCATCCCAGATAGCTTAGAAGAACTCGATATTGCGACAGAAACTTTTAACTCTCTCTTTTCCAGGACTTTAGACACAGTTGCTCCTTTGCGCTTAAAGAAGATTAAAGAAATTATTACAATGCCATGGTACAACGAGCACACTCAGGCCCTTAAGTAGCTAGAAAAATGGAGAGGAACTGGAAGAAAACAAAACGAGATATTTCACATTTCATGGAAAGAGACCACGATTGCATACAGAGAGGCCTTAAAAACTGCTAGATATGCTTATTTTTCAACCCTATTTGAAGAAAATAAACAAAACCCTAGGCATTTATTTGAAACAGTGGCTAAACTTATAAAGCTTCAAGCCCAGATGTTTCCAAGCAGCACAGCACAGCAGTAATGACTTTATGAACTTTTTTACTTACAAGATTGATAATATCAGGGAGAAAATTATAACTATGCAACCGTCTAATACAGTATTGCATCAGACAGTGCGAAAAATTCGATTCATTCATTGCTATAGGAGAGGGTGAATTTTATAAACTCGTTAAATCATCTAAATCGACAACATGTATGTTTAGACCCTATACCAGGGGTAGGCAAGTTCGGTCCTAGAGAGCCGCTGTCCTGCAGAATTTAGCTCCAACCCTAATCAAACACACCTGAACAAGTTAATCAATGTTTTCAGGATTACTAAGACTATAGGCAGATGAGTTTTTTTTTTCAGTGTTGGAGCCAAACTCTGCAGGACAGCAGCTCTCTAGGACCGAACTTGCCTACCCCTGCCCTATACTGACTAAACTATTGAAAAAGATGCTTCCAGAGGTTATAGATCCTCTTCTTAATATCATTAATTCATCTTTGTCATTAGGATATGTACCAAAAACTTTTAAGCTGGCTATGATTAAACCGCTTGTTAAAAAAACGCAACTTGATCCTACAGAATTAGACAATTAAAGGCCAATCTCAAATCTACCTTTTCTGTCAAAGAATCTAGAAAAGAATCTTCCCAACTATGTTACTTTTTAGAAAGAAATGTTATCTGTGAGAATTTTCAATCAGGATTTAGACCGTATCATAGTACTGAGACAGCTCTCATTAGAGTCACAAATGATTTGCTCTTATCATCTGATCGTGGTTGTATCTCTCTATTAGTGCTACTCAATCTTAGTGGTGCATTTGACACTATCGACCACAACATTCTTTTAAATAGACTCGAAAATTATGTTGGCATTAGTGGAATTGCACTAGCATGGTTTAAATAATACTTATCTGACCGTTATCAGTTTGTAGCAGTAAATGAAGAGATGTCTTATCTGTAAAAAGTTCAATATGGTGTACCACAAGGCCCAGTACTAGGACCGTTGCTGTTCACTCATGCTACCCTTAGGCGATATCATTAGGAAGCATGGCATTAGTTTTCACTGTTATGCTGATGATACTCAGCTCTATATTTCTTTACGCCCCGACGAAACTTACCAATCCACAAAATTAACGGAATGCATAGCTGATAAAAAAACTGGATGACTAGTAATTTCCTACTTCTTAATTCTGAAAAAACAGATTCTAATTATTGGACAAAAAAACTTCCTCACGTAATAACCTAGAATACTGTCTAACACTTGATGGCTGCTCTGTCGAGTCCTCGTCGTCGGTTAGGAACCTGGGTGTGCTCTTTGATACCATTATTTCATTTGAAAGTCACGTGTCTAGTATCTGTAAAACGTCCTCGGGTTACGACTGTAACCCTTGTTCCCTGAGAAAGGGAACGAGGACTGCGTCGAATGACACTTTGGGGGAACGCCCCTCAGCGTAGCGTCTCTGAAGTATGAATGAAACTGAGCCAATCTCTGATTGGTGCTGCGTAATGACGTAATGAGTGACGGCATACAAGTGGAAGCTATAAAGGACGGCGGCACACATGAGATGTCAGCTTCTGTGATGAAGCAAGTGCTCCCAGGCAGGGGAAGGCGTGGCGAAGGGACGCAGTCCTCGTTCCCTTTCTCAGGGAACAAGGGTTACAGTCGTAACCCGAGGACGTTCCCTTTCGAGGGAACTCGGACTGCGTCGAATGACACTTTGGGGGAACGAGTACCCACTATGCCACAACGCGCCCTGCCTGTCCTAGTGTGAAGCTGCTCACAGGCACACTTAGGACGAGAGCACGAGAGTGCCAGGCGTAGACGGGATGTCCAGACTGTAAAACCTAATAAAGGTGTGGGGGGTGGCCCATCCTGCTGCATCGCAGACCTCTTGGATTGGGGCCCCCGAGAGGAGGGCTCTAGAGGACGCCATGCCTCTGGTTGAATTAGCCCTCACGGCCAAAGGTGAAGGCAGATTGCGCACCTGGTAGGCCAAGGAAATAGCATGGACAATCCAGTTGATGATGGTCTGTTTGGAGGCGGGAAGACCCTTCTTGGGTGACCCAAAACACACCAGCAACTGGTCTGACTTCCGCCATGAAGAGGACCTCTGAATGTACATTTTTTAGAGCTCTGACAGGGCAGAGCAGATGAAGTCTCTCCTCATCCGCCGTCACGTGAGGTGGAGGATGAAATGCCTGCAGAACCGTAGGCCGTGCCGCATTAGATGGCACCTTAGGCAAATAGCCCGGCCTAGGATGTAGGATGGCTTTAATGTCGCCTGGAGCAAACTCCAAGCACCCATTAGATATGGAGAGCGCCTGGAGATCTCCTACCCTCCTCATAGAGGTAATGGCCAACAGAAAAAACACCTTCAGGGAAAGGTTCTTGGCCTCAGCTGACTCCAGTGGTTCGAAGGGGGCCTCGGCCAGCCCTTTGAGAAACACTGCCAGGTCCCATGTGGGAACCCTGGTACGAGCTGCGAGTCTCATCCTCCAAGCCCCACGGAGGAAATGTACGACCAACTGCTGTCTCCCCAGAGGCCCATCACCCAGAGGAGCGTGGAAAGCCGCAATGGCAGCCACGTACACCTTGAGTGTGGACGGGGTAAGACCAGCTGAAAAGCGATCTTGGAGGAACTCCAGAACTGAAGCCACTGGGCAGTTAACTGGATCCACCTCACGCCCTCTACACCAGTTGGTGATGACATTCCACTTTAAGCCGTACAATTTCCTCGTGGAGGGAGCTCTAGAGCTGAGTATGGTCTCCACTACTCCAGCTGATAGGCCGGCCTCTACGTACTGTGCCCCCTCAGGGGCCAGACCCACAGCTTCCATAGCTCGGGCCGAGGGTGAAATATTGAGCCCTCTGCCTGTGTCAGCAGGTCCCTCCTGAGGGGAATCTCCCACGGAGGGCCGTCTAGGAGCGATACAATGTGTGAGAACCATACTCGGGCCGGCCACAATGGGGCTACCAGCAGTAGACTGATCCTGTCGCGACGGACCCTCTTTAGAACTCCCAGGAGCAGAGTGATCGGGGGAAATGCATACAGACGTAGCCTCGGCCACGTCTGCACCATGGCATCCAACCCCAGCGGGGCTGGATGAGTGAGGGAAAACCACAGTGGACAGTGGGTCGTCTATAGAGACGCGAATAGGTCCACTCCCACTGGGCCGAACCTCTGAGATATTGACTCCACCACCTCGGGGTGGAGCCTCAATTCCCCGGGCCTCAGCCCCCGTCTCGACAGGATGTCTGCTCCCTGATTTTGACTCCCTGGGATGTATGTTGCTCTTAGAGATAACAGCTTCCCCTGGGACCACAGGAGGATCTGATGCGCCAGTCTATGTGCCAGGAGGAATGATGGTCCTGCCATAGGCCTGTCGTAAAGCGGCCGTCCATGACCGCGCCCCAGCCCGTGAGGGAGGCGTCTGTCGAAACGGTTTTCCGGTGACATGACGCACCCAACACTGGACCTTGGGACAGAAACCAAGCTTTTTTCCACATAGATAGGGAACGAAGGCATCTGCGCGTAACCCTGATCATGTGGAACGAATCCTCCTCGGGGAGAACCCCTTGGTTTTCAACCACCACTGGAGGGCCCTCATGTGCAGCAGGCCAAATGGATTAATGTTGGACGCTGCTGCCATGAGCCCCAACACTCTTTGAAAATGTTTCACAGTAATGGCTTGGCCTAGCTTTATCCTGGACACTGTGGTCAGAATGGACTCAATTCGTGCAGGAGACAATCGTGCCCGCATCGTGACCGAGTCCCACACCACTCCCAGGAACGTGGTTCTCTGGGCTGGTGTCAACACGCTCTTTTTCGTGTTGAGTCTCAACCCCAGGCTTTGAATGTGGGCGAGGACGACATCTCGATGCCGAACCGCCAGCTCTTGTGACTGGGCCAGAATCAGCCAGTCGATATAATTGAGCACCCTGATGCCCTGGAGCCTCAGCGGTGCTAGAGCTGCATCCATACATTTGAGCTAGGCCGAACGGAAGAACCCGATATTGGTACGCTTTGCCCCCGAAAGCGAACCTCAGGAACTTCCTGTGAGATGGAAGGATGGATATGTGGAAGTATGCGTCCTTTAGATCTATCGTGACAAACCAATCCACGGATTGAATTTGACTCACGATGATGGGAATAGTGAGCATCTTGAACCTGAATCTCCTCAGAGAACGATTCAGGTGTCTGAGATCTATTATTGGACGCAACCCCCCATCCTTTTTGGGAACTATAAAGTAGCGGCTGTAAAACCCGGACTCCCTGTCCGGTGGAGGAATACGTTCTATAGCCTCCTTTACCAGCAGGGAGTTTACTTCCTGTTCCAATACCCGACCCTGCACTGGGTTTACTGCAGTCCAGACGACCCCGTTGAACCTTGGTGGGCGTAAACCGAACTGCAGCTTGTACCCCTTTTGAATGGTGCGCAGGGCCCAAGGCGAAATATTAGTGAGATTTTTCCATGCATCGAAATATTTTACCAAAGGAACCAGGCTCTCGAGCCTGGTTTCGGGTACCAATCGGGATTCGTTCTCGACCCCCTGAAGCGGATCTCCGGCCGGGTTCGACCGAAAACGACTCTCGATGGGCGGACGCAATTGCTGCCTGGCCGCAAGCCTGTGGGGCAGACAGAGCAGCGTGCGTTCGCTGGAAACCGATGTGTCCCAAAGCGCACTTAACGGCGGGATACAGAAATCGACTTCCTGAGGTCTCCCCTGAGGGGAGGCTCTTTCGGTTTCGTTCTCGACACCCTGAAACGGAGGACCGGCAGGGAATAATTGAAAACCGTTTCCGATGGGCGAACATGAGCACTGCCTGGCCGCAAGCCTTTGGGGCGGACACTGCAGCGCGCATTTGCTGAAAACCGATGTGTCCCAAAGCACACTTGACGCTGGATACAAACATCGATTTTCTGAGGGCTCCGCGGAGGAGCAATTCTCGCTCGTCTCTCCACGGGGCTGATAGCCCTGTTATTTTTGTCTCGTTTTCGATACCCTGAAGCGGAGGACCGGCAGGGAAGAATCGAAAAACGATTTTTGATGTGCAGAAGGAACACTGCATGGCCGCAAGCCTGCGTTCGCTGCTCATCATTTTAATTCCTCAGAAATAAATGTAGCCATAAACACTGTATAAGTGAAACAAGGTCTGAATGGTAGGCTGAATTAAAATATCTAACTTCCGATATTCAAAAGTCAGAAATATTTCATCATTTTAATTTCTTAAAATTAAATGCAGCCATAATTACCAGACAATACTGTTTTTTGTTAGGCTATATTCACAATATATTTGGCTTCCAACCCAAGAAGAAAGTCAACAGGTGCGAGGCTGAAACATCCGACAGCGCACGGATATACGCGTTGAGATATTTCTCAATGAACACAGCCAGCACCCTCAGGAGCTGACTGTTCATGCCCCGCACACACACAGAATCTTTATTGCAAAGTAGACCCGAGGCAACGCGAGATCCGAGCAACTAGATTCTGAATTGCAATGTGGACCTTTGATCTACGCGCTGCCTCGACAAACGCGAGATCCAAGTCACAGAATCTTATTGCAGAGTAGACCCGTAATCAACGCGCTGCCTCGGCAAACGCGAGATCCGAGCCACTATAGATTCTACATTGCAACAGACCCATTTGCGAGCCCCATGAAGAGCGTTGCCGCGCCGCCTCAGCAGACGCGGGTCCCGCACCACGGGGCTCGCGAGCCTGACCATCCTCCATTTTTAAATGGCCAGGCGGGAGTGCAGCACACGGATTGGAAGTTTTTCACAATCCTCGCAAGCAGCCCCCTCGAGAGCTGCCAGCGCGTGCTGCACTCCCAAACAATGTGTACACAAACGATGTGTGTCCCCACCCGTGATATAACGAGGGCAGGGATGTCATGAACGCATGAACCAATTGTTCTGCATTTTTCATTGAGAGCATATGACGTAATTTAGATATATTTTTAAGATGAAAAAATGCAGTTCCCTTTTCGAGGGAACTCGGACTGCGTCGAATGACACTTTGGGGGGAACGCCCCTCAGCGTAGCGTCTCTGAAGTATGAATGAAACTGAGCCAATCTCTGATTGGTGCTGCGTAATGACGTAATGAGTGACGGCATACAAGCGGAAGCTATAAAGGACGCCGGCACACATGAGATGTCAGCTTTTTGTTCTTCAGCAAAGCGCTCTCTGTTTGACTTGTCTGTCTTATTTGGTGTTGTTTGTCACAAAGCATTACATCTATATATATATATATATATTATGGCGAGCCCAAGTTTCACTCGGTGTGTGCATCCCTGCCCTCGTTATATCACGGGTGGGGACACACATCGTTTGTGTACACATTGTTTGGGAGTGCAGCACGCGCTGGCAGCTCTCGAGGAGGCTGCTTGCGAGGATTGTGAAAAACTTCAAATCCGTGTGCTGCACTCCCGCCGGAGTTAACAGTAAAACGTTGTCGGGATAATTCCGATTCACGTGGCTACGCGGAAGCGATAAAAAATTCTCAGAGCCACCAGGCACTGGTTTATGCAAATGAGTGGCCGGATCGCATTAAAGGTTTTCTGTTAGAACGGTGTCGTGTTAGTGGCCCCTAAGTTAATAACTAATGATCGTTGCGACGGAAGTGAATCAATCAAAACTATCAAAACTTCAATCAAATGAAGTGAATCAATCAAAACTTTATTCTAGAGCTGCTTTAAAGCCAAAACAATATCTGTAACTTTAATTTACTATTATCACTGTAAAGCTGCTTTGAAACAGTCCATATTGTTAAAAGCGCTATATAAATGGGGACTTGACTTGACTTGACATTTTAAATATATTAAATTAGAACACAGTTGTTTTTAATAATATTAATGTTTTACTGTGTCTTTGATTTTTATGGATTTATTCCAGCCTTAGTGAGCATAACAGACTTTTTCAAAAAACAATTAAAAAAAATAGTACTGACTCCAAACTTTTGACCGGTAGTATATATCCAATTGTACAACTTCATTGCCATGAAAACATAACAGCTAAAAAACCAAAACAACCATAAAAAATATTGAGAACAACACTACAGCTCAAATAATTCACAGCCATGAAGTGATAGAGCACACACATATTGCATGGAAAAAAAACACCTTTTCTCAATTGCAGCTCACTAGTGAGCTCCAAACATATGAACACAAACACAAAAACATATAGCTGAAATATACAGAGTTTCTAGCAAATGCAAGTGAGCATCACATCACCAGGCACAATACAGAGCGTCACTTGGAGTGGTGTTAAGCATGCCAACATTGATCTCGTAATCAGTGAAAACACAATCTTTAGAGTGATGAATCACGCTTCAACATCTGGCAGTCAGACGGATGAATATGGGTTTTGCCAATGCCAGAAGAACCCTACCTGCCTGAAGGTCATGTGCCTACTTTAAAGTTTGGTGGGAAATAACACCACCAAACATCTTCTAGGAGAAAGTCTGTTATATTAGCATATATGATTAAATATTCAGTAAGAGTGGTTACAGGTGTTTACATACTGTCGACCATGTAGTGTATTTCCAATTAATGTCTAAATTCAGTACATTTAAATTAAACTTGACAGACACAAATATAATGCAATAAAATGCTGTACTCGTAGAAATGTTTTATCATATAAATTGTCACAAGGGTGAATTTGACCTGAAATTGAAGACTGTCATCTTATCATTCTTTACTTGTGATGGGTGGTTAAAATGTTTCTTAACCAAAAAAAATAAATAAATAAAAAACACGTTCACAGTGTGAGCTCAACACAAATACCAAAATAGATGTCATCTGAGGTGGCACAAAATTACAGAGTAGGAATTTATTTATTTAAGTGTTTGTGAGTTTTTTTAAGGCGACCATTATTTTAGAATGTATCATCTTATTATTTTCATGGTGACATGTCATGCTTGTCACGTGACACACCATAATGCGCGATGGTCGCCGCCATGTTAGTTCGCTCTGCAGTTCAGAGAATCAGATCTGTGGGATTTACAACACATCAATTCATCCACTTCTCCCGAAATACATGAAAGTAAGTGGCCGGTGAAGTGGGAGGAGAATAGAGTAAAATGTATAGTTACTTATACAATGTGTATCTGATATGAAAAAAACACGTTGTCAAATTATAATAGAAAGGATTATCATTGCCGCTTCCATAGACATCAGTGTGCATTTAAAAAAACTTTAAATGTATTTTTTTGCTAGTACTTCTGTGTATTTAAATGTCTGAAACATAAAATGAAATTATTTTGGGTCGAAAACACTGAATAGTTGTGATATATGACAAGCACTGAGCATGTCCATCTCTGGCTCATCGCCAGCCAAAGCGCGAAAGCACATTTAAATTTAGAAGTTGATCACGTGATGCACTGAACGTTCCAATCACACCGATCGTGCGCTCCAGGGATCATCCAAGACTAATACCAACGGTGTGATCGTACAAGTCAAAGGGTTAAATGTGAGTGTAAAAGAAAAAGCTTAGGAATGGAGGTTTATTTGCTTTACTAATATGTTAGAATACAGTTTCATATCAATTTGGGCTACAATTACTGATTTTCACAGTTTCAGTTCAGTTTGAACTTTGTTTGCACTTGCACCATTTCCCTGCCTGTGTTAGTCACTATGGTTACTATATTGATTTGTCATCACAATCATTGTTTGAATTGCCTGTGAAATTGATTTGTCATCACAATCATTGTTTGAATTGCCTGTGTGTTGAATTGCCTGTACTAATATGTTAGAATACAGTTTCATATCCATTTGGGCTACAATTACTGATTTTCACAGTTTCAGTTCAGTTTGAACTTTGTTTGCACTTGCACCATTTCCCTCCCTGTGTTAGTGACTATGGTTACTAAATTGATTTGTCATCACAATCATTGTTTGAATTGCCTGTGTGTTGAATTTTTGACTTTTTGGAATCTTCATCCTCATATTCATGTGTTTATATACAGCATATTGTAACAGAAGACCGGACCTAGAACGTGATATATACTGCGGCATGCAGCATTTCTTTTTTTTTTCTTTTATTGTATGAGTGTTTTTTGTTTTGATTTTCCCCATCACTATGGACAGTCCTTTTTTCGCCTCTTGTGCCTTGAGCATGGACATTGCTCACTCGAGGAACATTTCGAGGAATTCCTTCACCTCGCTTACTAGTCGCAGAACCCGGAGGACTGCCTTTTTTCATTCCTTCTCATGGGAATCAACACCTCTACAAAGGCCCAGTTGTCCAGGGAGGGACCTCGAGGGAGATTCACCACATTTGTGGAGTGGGTGCTGGTATTGTGTGGATGGCCAATCACCATCCCTACTTCCAACCCAGTTCCCAGCCAGAAACCATCAGATAGTAAGGAGCGGCAGCATGTGCCCACTGCAGCCTGAGAGCCCACCTGACAGGAACGACTGAGCACGACATTGCCCCGGAGCATGAGCTTCATTTATCTGACCAGGTGTGTGAGCCGGCTGAATTATCTGTCGACATGGGAGTCTGTGAAATCACTGAACTTGAGCAGGCGCCAAGCGACAATGAATGGCATTGCCGCTTTCTTAGAAGGCTCACTGGAGAACGCATTTCTGCTGAGCCACGGGGCCAGCTGAGAGCCAGTGTCTGTCCAAGGGTTGTCCGCTCAGACAGAAATAACACAACTGGCAAAGGGAGGACTCCGAAGAGGCAAACAGATGTAACTGTGCGGCCCTGAAGTGGTTCCTGCCCATCTGGACCGCCAGGGGATGGAGTCTCCACTCTCCCTGGCCATAGCTGTTGTGAGGCTCGTTGGAGGCACGATTGAGCAGGCCGGAAGAAATAGTGGAATGAAGCGACCTCAGAAGCTTCTGACTCCAAGGAGGAGGTGACCGGCGAGTTGTGACATGCGAGGGAAGCTTAACACAACGGTCACGATGCTCAGACCAGTACCAGCTCGTTGAGCAGCGGGGGCTCAAAGTGAGGTGAACTGCAACAACTCGAGGCACGAATGCCAATGCAGTCGGAGGTCACCCTGGCCTCCGTTAAAGCATGCCCTTTGTACATGGCCCCTCAGATGGTGTTAGTGGACCTCGTTCTAGGAGCGGCTTGGCCGGGAAAAACGAAAGGTCTGATCACGGGCTGAGGGTTTGACGGCAGGCCGGAGTGATCTGTTCTCACACAGGGCGTGCCGCTCTGCCACGGTCACCTTGGGACTCGATCATGAAGCTAGTGCTGAAGCGGTCTTCATATGGAGGAAGCCAAGCGGCTGCGTCTGACATATGCCCCAGGAGCCTCTGAAAAGTTAGTTCAGTGGGACCCTTTCTCACTTCTATATAGCACCAGCCGAACACACTCTTTTCTTGAAGAGACGTGTTGGACCGAGTCCTTCTCCAAGCTGAAAAAGAGATACTCAGCCCGTGGGCGAGATTACTCTTTCCCAGTTGACCTGAAGACCCAACTGGCTATGAAGCACTTGAAGGGTAGGACCTTGTATTGATACTTCGCACCTTTGAACGCAAGAACACATAATGGTCTGTGGAGTGGAGGGATCGAGATCTGAAGTACTGTCCTTCAGGTCGAACACTGCAGGCCAACCTTGAGGACGGAGCATTGGAAATGCATCTGTGTTATCAACTTGAACGGAGGCTTTTGAAAAAGGGCCCATTTCAATTGACACAGGTCCAAGATGGCCATGACCCACCACTCTAGGGTACAATGAACTGGCGGTCACTCTTCTGGACGAACCACATACACTGGAATTCCTGGCTGTTTCTTCACCACAACATATGGACGTGGTTCCCATCTATCAGCCAGCTTCTGTTTCCCCTCGACATAACACACTTTCACCATCACTCTGTCACCCGGTTGGAACATGTGGCTTTTGGCTTTCTTGTCATAGTGCTTTTTCTGAAGATCCTTAGCATGCCTCGACATTCGGTCTGCCTCATCACAAGCATAGGTCAAGCACTCATGCAGAGTCTGGACATATTCACTGTACTCACATGGTTCTTTTGCTGTTGACAGGCCAAAAAGGAGATCAACAGGCAGTCGTGGATGTCTGCCATACATCAAGAAGTATGGGGAGAAACCAGTCGAATCGTGTTGAGCGCAATTGTTAGCATGTGTCAGTGCATCAATGTATTCATGCCACTTGGGTTTTTTTATCAGGATCAAGAGTACCCAACATATTCATCAGAATTCTGTTAAATCTCTCTGTGGTCCCATTTCCCTGCGGATGGTAGGGCTAGTATGAGTCCTTGTAATCCCCGTCAGCTTACACAACTCCTTCACTACTGTACTCTCAAAGTTTTTGCCTTGATCTGCATGGAGTCTTGCTGCGAAACCAAATCGACAGAAGAAATTATTCCAGAGCACCCTTGCCACAGTGACAGCCTTCTGGTCTTTTGTGGGGTAAGCCTGGGCGAATCTTGAGAAATGATCGGTGACCACCAGGACATTCTCTATTCCCCCCTTAGACTTCTCCAGGACAAGGAAATCCATGCAGATGAGTTGCTTATGCCTATAAAGGTGATCATAAAACTTATCTGTAAAAGCCCACTTTAGAACCAAAAACTCAAATTTATGTGCGGGGTAGCGGGTTTCAGGTGGTCTCAAACCTCGGCTTGCATAAGCAATTACTTTTTCCACACCATCCTGAACTTGTGCAAGGACCGCCCCAAGACCCTCACCAGAAGCATCCGTTTGCAGAACAAATGGTAAGCTGAAGTCGGGGTAGTCCAGAACTGGTGCTGTAGTTAGTCTCTCCTTCAGTGCTTTAACCCTCTGAGGTCGGCTGCTTTTTTTCTTATCAGTGCAAAAGAAACTCAAAATACTCTGTTGATTTTGATCTTACATATTAAGTGTTGTACATCATTAGATCCTGATAAGTGTCTATTTTTTTTGTGGATACTCACAATAAAAACAAAGTGTTGTGCTTTTCGCCAAATAAAGAAAAACAAACAAGATGCGTGTTCTGCCTTCTCTCTGTCAGTTAAGTCCATTCTGAAACGCGTCCGAAAATTAACTGTAATTCCGCGAATACTTGTCATACAGGCACGAGTGTTTTTCCATAGTGAAGCTTGAACTCTCTTCTTTTAAATGAATTAATTTATATAAAAAACAAATATTCTCAGTTTATGTAATCTGTATGAAAAGAGAGAGATGTCAGTATTTTTCTTTACAGCTCATTATACCTCATTACGCGCTAATGTGCCACGCCCACGGAGAGCGCGCGGTATTCAAACGCAAATGATCTAAGGCAAGCCATTCAAACATGCCAACGCCCACCAGCTGGATTATAAAACACATCGTGTTTAGTAAGTATCTTATACAGCTGTGTACACAGCGTATCCTTTCGCTGTGAGGAATAATACTATCTAATAACCCTGGAAAATGTACCAGAAGTGCTGGTAGTTTCATTTCGAGGAGCAACGGATCCAGCTGATGTAGTAAGTCATTTATTCTTAAGTGCTTTGTTCTAATCGCGATATTGAATAGTGTCTGACTGTTAACCGCAAAAAGACTTTAAATATGAATTGTGTGTAGGCTAAATGATGAATGAACGGCACAGGTGCGCGCGCTTTGTTTACTACAGTTATACAGCGCGTATCTGTGCCGTTCATTCACTCTCGCACCTACATAAGTAAACATGTTATTTTTACATGAACACATCCAAACTATATTGCTATAGCCTACTAAGATGAGTAAAAATAGACTGAAATATGTTGAAATAAAATGTCTGTATAAGCAACAAGCTGCAAATTCACATGTATATACTAATATATCATACACAATATGTTACAGACTAAATATGAATGTTTACACAAGATTTTGTGATTAGTTTTGGATAGATTATAAAGTTTTGACTGTAAAAAAAGACTACTGTCACATTAAATTGGTACGCTTTTGTTCACCAATTTCTGCTCATAGTTAAATATACTATAGTATGATGTTTTGTCAAAAATAAAGTAGGTATATTGAATTATCAACTAAGATGTTATTATAGTGTTTGTTCCAATATTCAAACTAATGAATCCTTACCTTTTTTAATACGTATGATAAAATGTATACTTTTTACAAAGAAATACACTTGAAATATTGTTAAAATTGTAATTGTTGTAATTGTAACCTATTTGTAATTGGTTACAATTTCTAATTGTAAAATATGTATATATAGATAATTTATTTTGTCCTTGCATTCTTTGGGATCCTTTGACACACCTGTGTGAAAGGGCTAATTAATATGCAGCTCATTATGCGGCACATTATCCGGCCTTTGTCTTCTCAGGTGTGAACACGCCTCCACGCATATTGCCTTTCCAAACAAATTTTTACACAATTTACACAAAACAATACATTGATTTAAATTTTATAAGACACCTGTCTTATAAAATTTAAATCAATGTATTGTTTTGTGTAAATGATTAGGCAGGATGATTTTCAGATCATCTTGAAGCAAAAATTCTAGGCAACAACACTCATTAGTCAAAAGTCTTGTGGACACATATTTAGTATGTGTTTTGTGGCCTTATTTCAGACACTTTAATACTTTAAGACCTTACTTTTCAATAACTATGCATAAGCAATATTCTCTCAAAAATACAAACATGTACATACATGTTGCTCACATATTACGGTAGCCCCGTTTGTGCTATATGAAGTGAATATACACCTTTGCCATTAACATGTTTATAAATAACTGAAAAAAGCACAAATGTCAGAACATGTCAGAACACCTCAAGGACCCCAAAAACCCCTTAGACCTCAGAGGGTTAAACACTCTCTCACATTCATCTATCCACTCAAATGGTTTAACAGTTCCAGAAGTTCCTTTCACCCCTCTTTTCTTCTTCTTTGGGTCTCCAGAGGTAAGTCTATACAGAGGTGCCGCCAATGTTGCATATCCCTTGATGAACCGTCTGTAGTACCCAGTGAAACCAACTAACCCCAGCACTTCCTTCACACTCGACGGCCGCTTCCAGTCTCTGACTCTGTTTATCTTCTCAGGATCTGTATGAATACCCTCCGCAGACACCACATGGCCCAGGTACTGAACTTCTTTCGCCATAGAGTACACTTTTGAGGCTTCAGCTTCAAACCATGTTTGCGGAGCCGGCTGAACACTACCTCCAACCGCTCAAGATGCTCTTCAAAAGTCCTAGAGAAGATAATCAAGTCGTCAAGGTAGATAAGGAGGCTCTCAAAGTTCAGATCACCAAAGCAGCAGGTCATTAATCTTTGGAAGGTTGAGGGGGCATTCTGCAGACCAAACGGCATCCTGTTGGCCTCATATAACCCCATGGGGGTGCTGAAAGCAGTTTTGAGCTTGTCATGTTCAGCCACCTCAACTTGCCATTAACCAGATGTGAGATCAAGAGTCGTGAAGAACCTTGCCTGTCCCAGCGCCTCCAATGCCTCCTCTATTCTTGGTAGCGGAAAATCATCTCTGGTAAAGCAGGAATTCAGTTTCCTGTAGTCCACGCAGATCCTCAGGAAGCCATCTTTTTTTAGAAACAACAATGATGGGGGATGCATAGGGGCTTTTGCTTGGCCGAATGACTCCAGCTTCTTCCATCTCTGATATGGCCTTCCGCACTTCCTGGTACTGAGACGGGGGTATTTTGCGATAAGGGAGGCGGAAAGGTTTAGAGTCCACCAGAGCTATCTCATGTTGCACTGTGGTGGTATGTCCATAGTCCATGGAGTGTTTGGAGAAGACATCAGCATTTCTCCTCAGCAAATCCTGAAGCAACGCCAACTGCTCCTCACCTTCTACTGCTGCAGCACTAAGATAAACTCCACATGTCATACCATTAACAGACTCAACGCTGGTAGTCTGCTGTTGACTTTGACAAGACGCTGTCACAGAATTCTCACACTGACTCGGACACATGAACTGGTTCTGGCACAGCATTTGGCACTTTTCTTCCTCTTCAACGACATTCTGAACCAGGAAAGCATCTGCAAGCAGGGTCCTTGGGTTGACAATAACATCCTTTCCAGACAGATTTAAGAGTCGGATGGGAACACAACCTTTTTCAACATTAGCAAGCAGCCTGGCAACCATAAGGCCTTCTGGAACCCTTTTGGAGGACTGGCTCTCCACTAGAACTGTATATTGTGTTCTCTTCGGTCCACCCACAACTCTGCCAATAACATCCTGCTCCTTACCAGCTGGTATCCTTATTCTGTGACCAGCATACTGTACTTGACCAACTTTACCTGTACCTTCACCAGGTTCACTTTTACTCACAGCAACCATTGCAGAGTGCCACTCAGGATTGGACAACTTCACTTTGACCAGATATTTTATGCCATATGACGCTTGAAGGTCATTTCTGGAAACCCTTATTACATTAGTTCCAATGAGCAATGGAACATTGGACCGGTACTCTGTCACAGGGATAACAAAAGCAGGAACATTTGAGTAGACCCTTCCCAAAAACTTAAGTTTGATGCAAAGCACACCAACATAAGATACGGCCAGAGTCAATGAGAGCTTTACACATTTCTCCATTCACTCCGACCACCCCTTCATTACAGGGACCTACCAGCGGGGTATCAGCTGGTTTCGACCTGCCCGTTTCATGTTGCTGGGGACTCTGTTGCATGCATGTGCTTGCCCCGGTAACCACAGGCCCTAAGCATTTAAATCCTGCCTGGACTCTGCTCCAATTTCAGCTTGGGCTGCCTCATCAGACATCACTGTCCGACACAGACGTGCAATGTGTCCAGGTTTTCCACAACGATAGCACACGACACCCCTTACTGCAGTGTCACTACTCTCTTGAGGTATCTGGGTGTTGGGAAACACAGTCTGTGGTGATGCTCCAACTTTAGCCTCCAGCTGTGTCAATCTGTTAAGCTGATCCTCTTGACTGCTCACCAGTTTCTTCACCATGGCTGTGAGTTCAGTAAGATCTGTGTTTTGGCTATTTCCTTTTTCTGTTCTCGGCTTTTTGCCACTCAGGTTACCACTCACTGTCGTAAACTGAGCCTGTGCGTACATCTTTCTGGCCTTTGGCTGTGTCTGAAACTTCATTGTCTCCCGAGCAATGTTACAAAGTTCTGCTTGAAGTTCACGAAAACTTAGAAGTATAGGCTTCATCGGTGCTATCCTGTGAAAAACCTCTTCGTCTCTCTATCCTCTCATTAACTGACGAGTCAGTTTGCCGTCCCGGTCTAGAAAAGGCTGGCCTCCATACTGAGCCTCTTCCACTGAACGTAAAGTGGCCTCCAGAGCAATGGCGTATGAACACGCTGATTCGCCAGGGCGCTGGTATCTCTCATAGAAATCAGCTAATGGGTCCAGGGATGTCTGCATATCACAATACTCAACTCGTAGTTCTTCAAATGCTCTGCCGGAAGTCTGCTCAGGATGGAGATTCAGAACTAGCCTCCTGGCTCCTTCACTCAAATGCCGCACTACAGTAGAAAAACTTTCGGGCATTCCTCCAGCATCAAGGAGGTACTTCATATCTCTTATCCAGTCTTTAATAAGTATCCTGCAATCAGAACCACCGCTGAACACTTGCACATTTCGAACTTGGTGTGTCTGTGTAAAACTGGGCTGTGGTGTGGTCATTCCAGAAGCAGGAATGTATACATCTTGCTGATGAGCCAAATGCGGAGGTGCAGTCTGAGGTCTTTGCACTGAAATGGGTTGTTGTGCATACATATGTGAACCATGAGACACCGGCACTGTCATAGGAGCATACACAGGAGGTGAGGACGATGACACAACGGTACAGTGTGAATGTAAGGTGCGCTGTCGATCATTGTAATTTCGGTGTGTTTGAACGGAGTCTGTCTTCTGCATAAAGTTGGTTCCAGACAACACAGGAGGTGCAGGGGGCTGGAGCATGTCAGTTGGTTATGAGTACATGGCATTTGGCACGCCATAACAGAAGGATGGGGGAACCTGAGAGGCCGTTGGATGACCTGGCAAGTTGGTTTGGGGTGAAACAGCCATTGCAGCAGGAGAGTGCAGGCCATATGGAGAAGTGTACATATTGGGTGCCTGGATCATACCTGGACAAGTAGGAATGTAAGTTTTAGGCGGCACAGTCAATGCTGGGGGCAGGTATGGGTCATTTGGAGAAGGGGACATGTCAGTTGGCATTCTGTTGGCCACATTTGGTGAAGCCTGAATGGTAGTGACATTGTCATGCATGTTAGTTTGGGAAAAAACAGTCGGCACATTAGATGGATGTGGGCTAACTGAAGACATGGGCATGGTGGTTGGAAGTCCATAGAATGGGATATCTGGGTCTTGGGCATGAGCTGAGGGCTGATGTTGCACAAAAGCGCTGGGGCAGGTGCCCAACTGGTCCCAGCTCACTGCCGAGGGGGGCACATTTTCTGTATGTGCAGCTAGCTGGCTTGTCTTTGGCCTGTCAGACTGTTGGGGGTTATCATTTGGCTGGGATACAGTTTCAATACTCGCATCGATGGGCATGCTTATTTCATACTGTTGGATTTTGTCCTGCTGTACTGGTAACCATGGGGTGGCCTGGAAGGGCTGCCTTAGTGGTACTTGGGGACGAGGAGGTGGTTGATGAGGGGTGGTTTCATGGAGCCCCTGCATTTCTCTTGCACTTCTTTTTTTTTTTCTCGTCTGTGCAATACACAATGTGTATGTAGTGTGCAATACACTGTGTGCAGTGTTTGAAAATGTAAGAATATGAAAAATGTAGTAAAGTGCAAATTAATGCTGTTAGTGAATGTGTTTTAAAAAAACACAGCAATTCACAAATTTGTAACTCAAATCAACAAATTAACACTCTTGTAGCACAATATCAAAAGTTCAGAGACAGAAAAAAAAAAAAAACCTTCTCAAGCAACACTCAGTTCAGTCCAACAATATATTTAACACTGTCACTTTAAAACAAAAGTAGGTGAAATAATGTTTGTTTTTTTTTTTGTTGTTTTTTTTTCACTCTACTCACACTTCTTATTTGTCAGATTGCTTCCGTTGACGTAGAAACCAACGATCCGGGTCACGGCACCAAATATGTAACCCTCTTCGTCTGTGTGCTCCCCCAAATGTATCTGCGTTGTGTTTGGATGATGGTTGAATGAGGAGGACACAAATATCGTGGTCGTCACTGTAGTGAAGCTTTATTATGGGCTCTTTATCTGCATCAGCCACTTTTCACAAGGAAAATAAAACTGTTAGTTACCAATATCAAAAATAAAAATGCATACAAAATTATAAAACGAAACATAGCCTTAGCTGCAGTTATATTAAACCTCAAATCACAGATATACACAGAAAAATATACCCGTTAAATAATATCAGAAATACAAAACCATCCATCACAAACAACTGCACATATATGTCAGCCAACATCTTCAAAAGCAATACACCTCTTCAAGTAGAATGGATGGCCAATACAATTAAAGAAATTAAATAGATGTATCAGAAAACAGTGAAAACCCTCCCTACCTTTTCACAAGGAAAAAAAAAATAACATACACATAAATGCATAGCTCAAACACGTGATGCAACAATTGTGACCGTCAGAGAGGAAAAGGGAACGACCGCATCCAGAAACGCACAGGTGGAATGACATCTTGAAAAAGACCCAAACGGACCCGTGTTGCTCTTTCAGGAAATAGGACCCATCACCAGTGCCGGAGCACACAGGGGAATGACCGCGGCAACACTGAACAGTGAACTGAAACAGTGAAGCACTCACTTTTCCGACCTTTAACCAGCCATCAAAACATACAAACCTTTAGAAATTTGTTGCTGTTAAAACAGCAGTTGAGAGCTCAAAGCTCGCGATCACCGCTGCACTCGCGCTGTAGAAACCACCAGCACTGGGAGAGTCTTCCAGAAGAACATCGACACACTCGCTCGTTGTAAACAACAGCACTCTTCAGAAACATCAAACGATCGGCTCCGAAGCAAAAGACAACTAGTGTGTGCATCCACTTCTGTATTTATACCCACGCCGTGGGGGGGAGTGTTTGATGTACATTTTTTTTTTTTGCTAACTTGTTTGATCAAGTTTTTGAACAAAATCGACTCAAAAGAGTGATTAATTTGTGAATGGGGCATTGCTCATTCCCCAGAAAAAAAGAGAAATGTAGAAAACTATATATATTTCTTAACATGTATTGCATTAAAATAGTACCCACTTTTTTCCCCAATAAATTCTCAAGTAAATGTAACATTGTAAATGTACTTTGTTACTACCCACCTCTGCTTATATGCGAGTTCAAATGCTGGGTGAATGAGCGGCAGGGTGTGGCTAAGCGGGTGAGTGACAGAGAGAGCAGGGCAGAGTCCAGAGTGACATGTGACAACTGCATCAATATCTGGTATTTCAAAGGGCTTACAACTACCACATATCTTTGGATACGTTCACACTGTCAGTCCAGATCTGATTATCTGATTGAAATTTGATCAAAAATGATTGACTGTCCACATTGTTCATCACAACTGTTCAGGAGCCATATTCACAAAACATCTTAAGAGTAGTCAAAGAGTATATCACAAAGCATTTTAGCGTTTTCAATCCTATATTGGCTGTTGTCAGAAATCCGCTCAAAGACACTGTTGTTACATGTCAGTTTGTTTTTGGACTCTCTTCTGCGTTTCTTTTGTTCAGTTTCCCGCCACTCCTTGTTTCCATCATCACCGTCATCATTAGTTCAATTGTTTCAGCTGTGTGTTATCAATTATCTTGTTAATCAGTTTAATCATTTCCTCCCTGTCACCTGTGTATATATTCCCTGTGTTCTCCCTCGGTCTTTGTCGGTTCTCGTTAATGTTTGGTTGTGCTTCTCCTACGTTTTCTCTGTGTTGCAGTGGTTTTTGATGAATAAAGTCTTCCTTCCAAGGTCCTTTCAAGTTGTGAGCATTTCTGAGCACCACCACCGTAACAACTGTACACCAGTTTCAGTGATAGAGCCTTGGTGCTGAGCATTTTTTTCATTATTGCAATACATATTTTGATTTATAGATTTGAATCTGCGATGACATAACATAAAGGTACAGGCGAAATGCACTGAATGATGGAGAATAACAAGTTCACACTTACAAATAATCTAATAGAGTACAAAATTTGGAAAGCTGTCCAGGGGAATTTAGCCCAAAGCCAGAGTACTCCCCCGTATCCCCGGCTGGGAATAGGAACCAGCGGAGAGTGAGGAGTCGGGGTGGCGGACGGATGCAGAAAACTGTTGAGGTAACTAGGTGAGTCGGCTGTATATATATATACGGCCCCAGATCTGATTTGTGTGTCCTATGCCACTCTTTAATTTTCTGGAAAATCTGCATTAGTTTCCATGGAAATGACGTTGCATTGGTAGGTATACGCAAGAAATAAAACAATAGTGACATAAACCATGTGAAATACTATCAGGGCAGTTAGACTAAAACAGATTTTAAAAAATGCAAAAATCCATGTGATTTTTTTTTCACACTTGGTAAATCTGGTCGGATTCCAATCGGATATGCAGAAAAATCAGAGATTTGGACTGACAGTGTGACCATAGCCAAAATGATCTATTTTCCTCTGTGGTTCAGATAATTAACCAAATACCACCACTAGATCTTTAAACAAATATTAATACAAGTTTTGAGCTTAGAGATTTCTTGGCTTGCAAATGTCTCTAAACTGATACACATATTGACTAGAATGTAAAGTACAGCTCAAAATTCTAAGAATAAACCTGGTGTCCTCCATGATTACTATCTTTCTGCCAACAAAGCACTTGAATGCAACAAGCTCATAATCATAGAAAGTGGGACTAGGGAAATTTCAGATAGTACGTGATGGGGGCATTAAGTTCTGTAAGTGCTTTCAAGCAGTCAAGTGGTCTATTGAGTGAATAATATATTATTTTAAATTACACTCATCTCAAGACTAGCTATACAAGTTATTTTGTTCTTTCCAAATGTAATTGTAAAAACTGAAAATATTATCAATTTCTATGAGAAATTAATATTCATCCAACAAGCTTTAATTTTCTACAATATGAAATACTGTAAAAAGCACAAAAAAAGTTTCATAAGAAGTAAAGAGGACCACTTACATCCCAGTGGCAGCAATTATGTACATCCCCAGTGACAGGTGATTTCATAGAGCTGTAGTTAATCTTATTTGCAGTAGGGTGCAATTGAAAAAGCTAAACTAAATCCTCTAATTGGCTCTGTTTGTTAGTCTAGTTTCAGTTAGGCAGAAAGCCTATGTTTGTTATCGATATAAAAGCTTATCTCCTCATCCACTGAGGAATGAAGAGCAATTACTGGAGGTGTGATGAGTCTTGCATTCAAGCTCTGGATACTCTGGATTCCCTCAACTACATGTTCAATAACAAATGACTTCAGAAAACAAAGAAAATGTATAAACTGAAAGCGTTTTAGAGTAACCATCTCAAGTTATTGTGAGAATGTTTAAAATAAGAAATAGTCACAAGGCTGCAAATACAGTAAAAACTGTAATATTATTAAATAAATTGTTAAATATATTTGTTAAATTCTCAATTATTTTCACAATTATTTGGTGAATAGAAAGTTAAAAAAAACAGCATTTATTTGAAATAGAAATCTTTGTCTTTACTCTCTATTTGATGCAATTTAATAAATCAATGTAATTAAAAATATATCTTACTGGTGGTCGCCTCTGCTGATCACCTCATTCTAGTACAGGCCTTTAGTAAGGCAAGGGAAGTTTATTTATATAGCACATTTCATACACTATGGCAATTCAAAGTGCTTTACAGAAAGGAATTAAAATAATCACAAAATACAAGCAAGGAAAATTAAAACAGTTATAAAATAAATTAAAAGAGGTATATGATACAGTATAAAAGGAATGACAAGATTAAAAGGATGATAGATAAAATTCTCTTCTGGCAAAACACTGGTGTATCATATTTTTCACAACTCAGAGATTTTCCCATGGTGATTACACTGTCTGTGGTGTTATTTTGTAACCCGAAATGCACATACGCAGACACATAAACCAGGTCAAAACAAACCATTTGCCTTTGTTTTGATATATTTCAGTAATCACCATGCCCACAAATCAGGTGAGCGAAAACGTCAGACATGGGCCGCCACAGCGAGGTGATAACAGAGATTGATAACGGGTTTACCATTGCAGGTCTGGGTGCCTGATCTACAACGCCAAGACCAGTGGGATGAAGACACACACAAGCGAGGGTCTGAGCTAGCGGGCGGCAACAGTAATTGAGAGGAGATGTATTTATAGAGTGGCCTGCTCAGCAGCCAGTGCGTCTGTAAATCTGCAGGGAACTAAAAGGAAAAATGTCACAACCCAAGGACAGGACCAGGCAGAGGGGTGTCCTGAACAGTGCCAGCAGGTAATAGGAGTGTCAGTTTTCCCCTCACTGCCTTTGCAAGGAAGGAGAATAAGTAGAGTGAAGCTGGCTAAGAGAGGGGGAATAAGTGTTTATTCAGCTTTTTTTTTCAGGTAAACCAAAAAATGTGCATCATGTGGTAACATCCCAATTAACTGGCTTAATTTAAGCATTTGATAAAATATTTAAGGGTCAGAAAAATAAATATAAATAACTACTACTGAAAATTTTTATGTTTAACAATATAATGGAACGAAATATATTATGGTTTAAATACTCCACAATATTGCTAAGAGTATCTAGACTGTACTTATTGTAAATTGTAGATTTTGTGCCCATATTGTTATATATTATATGACATATTTTGCTGAAACACTTTCACACACATTGACTTCTTTGAGCGTAAGGATAGGAATCCAGAAAGATTTATTGACTGAGGCTTATGGAGCTGCTTTTAGCCAATCTAACTGGTCCTACTCGACCCTCTTCTAGCGGGATTTGAACTGGGGTCTCCGGCATGGAAGGCAGATGTGCTAACAAGGACACTAAAAAAATAAGCTAGTGAGAAGAACACTTCATAAGAGCAGAGCGGTCCTAGATAGTCAGAAGTAGACTAGACAATGAGCTTTGGTTTGTGTAAAGATTATATATCATCCTTAATGAGCCAGACAGGTTATAGCCAGGTGTTTTCAATCAGAATTCAGGTGAAAGGGAGCGGTGTGTGGAATGAGGCGGCGAGCCAGACAGGGATGTGACAATTGTCTTTTCATCATTCATTGTATTCATTTTTTTATTATTATTTATTTTAATTTATTTTCTTTCTATATAATGGCCACAAATTAACGTTCCCATGACTTACTAATACGTCAACACGTTTTACTAATTTTTCCCTCATTTAGAATAACTGTGGACATGTTGTTATAATTCATTCGATTGTTTTAGTTAAATCAAAACATGGGAACAAATTAGTACAACATGACCATGATTTACTAAAATGAGGGAACAAATTATATTGTGTTATTTATTATTATAAAACAAATTATTATATATAATTTTACATATAATAATTATAGAATGATTTATTATATATTAGTAGACATTTGTAAAAAAGGCAGGAAGAAGAAAAGCTTGAATGCAACATTGGTAAGTGAGCGAAGCGAAATTTAGTACCTCAAGTGACCTCAGCTAAACACACTTCAAAACACAAAAGCAAAAAAAATATTAATGCTGGAATGAAGTATTGAAGATGTTGTTTGCCCCAATCATCCGTATATGAGAATAAAGCCTCTCAACATGTATAAAGGAACAACTTGTCCTTGCTAACTTCCCAACTTGCTATTTTGTCTCATAATAGATTCAAATGCAAGTCTTTGAGGGCTGTCACATCTGTTCACGCCTCTGAATCTAGTTCACCTTTATTTGTCTTGCCTGCCCAGCTTACAGAAGCTTCCTTGAAGATATAATTTATTCTCTTAGCCTTCACTAAGCAGCTAGTTTCAAAGCCCAGTTTTGTTTTCAGCTAACATATGATTAATTAGCATTGTATAGTGGCAAATTTACCCTTCGGCTGGCTAAGACAGATTGGGAAACGACACTTGAGAA
Organism: Gila orcuttii; assembly: GCA_026230005.1. NCBI lineage: Eukaryota > Metazoa > Chordata > Actinopteri > Cypriniformes > Leuciscidae > Gila > Gila orcuttii. Next base: position 37,174,542 of record JAPDVR010000004.1, read on the forward strand.
TGTATTTGTTTATGATTCAGAAATTTGGGTATTAACTGTTACACAGAAAAAAAAAATCATTGTCACAAGAAAAGGGACTGTATATCTATGCAAGCTATAACCTAAAAGGAAATGTATTATGTATTACTAATGTATTATTATTGCATTGTGGAAGAAGCACATGTTGTCTGTGCTTTACAGTAACAAAATAGTCTTGAGATCATTGACCTCACTGGGCTTACTTATAGGAATATATAAAAAAAAAGCTCTGTACAACAATAACTTCTTTCTTAGAGTCAATATAGCTATATCACTCTCACTTGTGCTTGTATAGCTGTCAAAACATAACAAAACATTCCTTAAAAAAACAATATCTTCTTTAAAGAGACCTTTGTATTTGTACAGATGCCCAAACCAGGGTATGTGGGACAAAGTTTGCCTTTGATAATCTCTGATTTGGCCCGTCAGGAATCTCATAACACAAGAGAGGGTGGAAAATAGGGCTGGGAGGGGGGTAAAATGCCATTTGGCCCTTCATAGTAAAAAGTGTTGGAACCCTTGATTTAATTGAAAATACAGCATATTGATATATATATTTTTATTATTGTTATTGGTTTATACTGCATAGACAGTATATTAATTAACAACTTTGTATGCCAATGTTTTCCTTTTTCCCCTGTTTAGATTAATTTAGCCATTACCTGCAGTAGCACTCACTTAAATTGAATCAATAAAAACATGTGCAATGTAATCTTTGAATAATTTAAAAAAATTATAATCTTAGAATTTACAGTTGTAATCGAAATTGTTCAACCCCCATTACAAATAAGGTTTATTGGCAACATTTTCAGACTTTCAGCTGTTTGCAATGAACAAATCAAACAAAAAATAATTGAAATAGCTCAACACAGCAAATGTTTCAAGTGGTTTCCCCAAATTCAACAGACAATGCAACATTTTTAGAGTCTCAAAATTATTCAACCTCTTCATGGCAAACATCTTTAGTACTTAGTAGAACACCCTTTTGCTGTTATGACCTCCTGCAAACGAGATGTATAACCAGACACCAGCTTCTGGCAGCGTTTCTGAGGAATTTTAGCCCATTCCTCGTGAGCAATGGCCTCCAGTTCAGTAAAATTCTATGGTTTGCGTGCTGCAACCGCCTTCTTCAAGTCCTACCAAAAATTTTATATGGGGTTCAAGTCAGGTGACCGTGAAGGCCACTGTAGAATCTTCCAGGACATCTTCTGCAACCAAGCCTTGGAGGAATTTGAGGTATGCTTGGGATCATTGTCCTGTTGGAAGGTCCAATGATGCCCCAAGGTTCAGCTTCCTCACTGACAGCATTACGTTTTCTCCTAGGATTTCCTGATGCTTCAATTAATCCATCTTGCCTTCCACACGCTACAGGTTTCCAGTACCAGAGGATGCAAAGCAGCTCCATCACTGAGCGCCACCATGCTTAACCCTCTGGGGACCAAGGTGTTTTTGGGGCCCTTGGGATGTTTTGACATGCACTGACATTTGTGCTTTTTTCAGTTATTTATAAACATGTTAATGGCAAAGGTGTAAATTCACTCAATATAGCACAAACAGGGCTACCATAATATGTGAGCAACATGTTTGTATTTTTGAGAGAATATTGTTTATGCATGGTTATTGATAAAACTAAAAATTAAAGTTTCTGAAATAAGGCCACAAAACACATACTAAATATGTGTCCACAAGACTTTTGACTAATGGATGTTGTGGCCTAGAGTTTTTGCTTCAAAATGATCTGAAAATCATCCTGCCTAATCATTCACATAAAACAATACATTGATTTATATTTTGTAAAACACTTTTTGTTTGGAAAGGCAATATGCGTGTGGGCGTGAACGGCCCAACCCCTATCATGAATAATTCACACCTGAGAAGACAATGTCTCGCATAATCAGCCTTTCATTCAGGTGTGTCACACAAGAAAGAATGTGAGGAGGAAAAAAAAAAGAAAAAGAAAAATTATATATATATATATATATAATTTTTCTTTTTCTTTTTTTTTCCTCCTCACATTATATATATTTCTTGTGTAAGAAATATAATATATATATATATATATATATATATTTCTTGTATATGTATTCTCACATTCTTTCTTGTGTCACACAAGAAAGAATGTGAGGAGGAAAAAAAAAAGAAAAAGAAAAATTATATATATATATATATATAATTTTTCTTTTTCTTTTTTTTTTCCTCCTCACATTCTTTCTTGTGTGACACAAGAAAGAATGTGAGAATACATATACAAGAAATATATATATATATTATATTTCTTACACAAGAAATATATATATATATATATATATAAATATATATATATATATATTAGGGGTGTAACGATATTCGAACCGAAAAACCGCGATACAGAACTCACGATTCGAATTGCGATACTCTCATTGCGTACCGAACACGCCCCGCCCCGCGCTACCCCGGCCTCGTCCAGCCCGGCTCAATGGACCTCATGTATTATGTGTACAGTACACAACGAATTCAGTTTTGTAGCCTAACCACCATTAACACCAAATAACAAGCTCCATGTTTTGTTACTTTCGATAATAAGCAAGGTGTAATCTTTCAAATTCTGTCTATTTGATCACGAAATTCAAACAGTAAATGGCGTTTTGGCGCTCTTTGATGTGGCGTGACAGATCGCTGTAGACCTACTAGGCTCCATTTCAAGCGGCAGCGCGGCGCACAAGTAAACGCGATCATCTCTTCCTCAGTTACAGAATGGACACCTGAAGGTATGTTGAAAGATACAGTATACTTACTGAAAGGCATCATAACTCGTGTAATCGCTCAATCAGTGTTTCAGCAGCGGAAAGACGTCAATAAAACAGCATAGCTTGTCACTAGCATTATATTTACCTCAACAGGCAAGTTGATTCAGTGTCCACAACTTTGGTTCCTATAAATGAACTCTTGCACTAAATAAATGCACTATGTTAGCCTATATATTATATTTTACTTAACCTGTTAATGATATCTTGATTATTTAATGTATGTTTAAAATATCTTTCATGAAAATGACAATTGTGTAAATTATTATATTTCAATAACAAATTAGAGTAAAAACACAAGTTAATGCAAAAACTGCCTTATGTTCAGTTTACATGTTTTCATACAATGTGTTGTGTGTTGATTATTATATCTAAAAATAAATAGCATCTGAATTTAGGTTAAAAGTCTAGGCTACAACCTTTAATGTTATAGTAATGTGCGGCCCCCTATATAGTTTACAGCATTAGCAGATTTTTTTTTAATCCTTGTGAAACGTTTAATTGTAATTGAATTAATTTAAAGACAAAGACAATTTTTTCATTAAACCACTGTTTAAAAAAGAACAAAAAAAAAGCAATTTTAGCTTTCTAAACCGAACCGAACCGAACCGAGACGTCAAAACCGTGGGAAAACCAAACCGTCAGTTTTGTGTATCGTTACACCCCAATATATATATACACACACACACTGCCGTTCAAAAGTTTGGGGTTTGGTACGATTGTTAATGTTTTTAAAAGAAGTCACTTATGCTCACCAATGCTGTATTTATTTAATAAAAAATACAACAAAAAATCAGTAATATTTTGAAATATTATTACAATTTAAAATAACTGTTTTCTATTTTAATATATTTTAAAATATAATTTATTCCTGTGATTTTAAAGTTGAATTTTCAGCATCAGTACTCCAGTATTCAGTGTCACATGATCCTTCAGAAATCATTCTAATATGCTGATTTGATGCTCAAGAAACATCTCTCATTATTATCAATGTTGAAAACAGTTATTTACATTTTTATTTCAGGATTCTTTGATAAATAGAAAGTTCAAAAGAACAGCATTTATCTGAAATAGAATCTTTTGTAACATTAAACACTACCGTTCAAAACTTTGGGGTCAGTAAGTAGTTTTATTTTATTTTTTGGGCGAAATAAATAAAATAAATCAATACTTTTATTCATCAAGGAGGAATTAAATTGATCAAAAGTGACAGTAAAGACATTTATAATGTTTCAAAAGATTCTATTTCAAATAAATACTGTTGTTTTTAACTTTCTGTTCATCAAAGAATCCTAAAAAAATGGTACCCAACTGTTCTCAACATTGATCATAATCATAAATGTTTCTTGAGCATCAAATCCTCATATTAGAATGATTTCTGAAGGATCATGTGACTGAAGACTGGAGTAATGATGCTGAAAATTCAGCTTTGATCACAGGAATAAATAATATTTTAAAATATTTTAAAATCTAAAACAGTTATTTTAAATTGTAATAATATTTCACTATATTACTGTTTTTTGTTGTATTTTTAATGAAATAAATACAGCATTGGTGAGCATAAGTGACTTCATTTAAAAACATTAAAAATCGTACCGACCCCAAACTTTTGAACGGCAGTGTAAATATATAATCCAAATATAAATGAAAGTCAAAAGCACATTTTTAGTACATAGTCATTCCTGGAAACAAATCCTGTTCAAATAGGCTATATAGGCCATTCGACAGAATTTGTTCAAAGTTAGAGTTGGAAACATCTTGAAAAGAAAATAGTCTTTTCCCATAAATTTCTTATAAAGTATTCATTTTAAAAGTAGACCAAAACATTTTATCATACATATTTTAAAGTTAAGGACTCATTAGTTTGACATAGCTTACATTGGAACAAACACTATAATAACATCTTAGTTGAGTTTATTTTTGACAGAACATAGCCTACTATATATTTAACATATGAGCAGAAACTGGCTAACAAAAGCTTATTTGATATTTTAGAATAAAAACTTTATAATCTATCCAAAACTACAAAATGTTGTCTTTCATATTTCACCTGTAACATAGTAAACATAAACAACAGCGCCCATCTGTGCCGTTAATTCATTCACACACAGAAACGTGATTCAAATTTAAACAGTCTTTTTGCGTTTACAGACACTATTCCATATCGCGATTAGAACAAAGCACAATAAAAAACTTACTCACAATTCTCGGCTAGATCCGTCGCTCCTCGAAATGAAAATAAACCAGCACATGTTCTTCTGAGGGAAATGTCCCAGGATTTTTCCTGACAGCCTTGCAAGACGAAATAGTACATTAATCTGATGATTAAATTTGTTGTGTTATCGCGTTTATGAGGGGCGTTTACACATTTGCATGTGTTGCTTCAGATCATTTGCGTTTGAATAGTGCGCGCTCTCCGTGGGCGTGTCACATTAGCAGAATAATGAGCTGAGAGAACGATAATGAGATCGGCTGACACCTCTCTCTTTTTTTATAGATTACATAAACAGAGAACATTTATTTTAGTTTTGAATTAGATATTTTTAAAGTACACACCTAAATGATTATAAAGATATATTGCTCATGCCTGGGTGAATAGTATTCACTGAGTTTTGTTTAAGTTCAGAGACGTGCTCCAGAAAAAAGGTTAACGGCGATGGAGAGACAGAAAGCACACCCTTTTTCTTTATTTTACAAAAGCACAATGTTTTATTTCGATTGTAAGTGGACACATTAAAAAATAGACATTCAACAGTTTATTTTTTTTATATTTCTTAAGTCTGCATGACCAAAAATTACACTATTTTAAGTCTATTTTCCTGCTATGTGAAAAAAACAAGCAAAACGCGGGGCGTGTTTTTGGTCCCCAGAGGGTTAAGAACAAAGAATCTTCAAGATTCTTATAATACCCATACGTCACAAAGTTAGCAAAATGTAATGTAAATTAACAAATGGGGAATGAAGATTGGAGTTTATAGAGACCAAATATGCCACACATATGATTTTGGTTTACCATAGTATGCAATGCCTGAAACATTAACCCATTAAAGTTTACAAGAAAAAAACAACATAAAAGGAAAATCATGAGATGGGAAAATTAGATACATGTTTATACATTTCTCAAGTGGTTATATATGTGGAATATATAGGATTAGCAGGGTTTAGCAGGTCGTGCTGACCAACTGTTTTCGACTCCACAAGGTCGTGGTGCGCAGAGATCACAGCCACGTAAACCTTCAGGGTGGAAGGAGACAGTCTTCATTCCAACTCTTCTTGGAGGTAGGAGAGCACTGACCCGATCAGCCATTTTCTGGGGTCTTCTCGGCGAGAAGAACACCAGGTGACGAAGAGGTTCCACTGCAGAGCATAGGCGTGTCTTGTGGACAGAGCTCTAGCTGAGTGATGGTAGCAACCACCTGAGGAGGTAGGGTACTCAAACCTTCCGCATCCCGTCCAGGAGCCATACATGCAGGTTCCATAGATCGGGACGTGGGTGCCAGAGGGTGCCCACATCTCTGAGAAAGGATGTCCTTCCTCAGAGGAATTGGCCAGGGAGGGGCTGTCGCGAGGAGCACCAGTTCGGAGAACCAAGTCCGGGTGGGCCAATGAGGCGCAACCAAAAGGACCTGCTCCTCGTCCTGCTCCACGTGTGCAAGAAGGTTCACTGGGGGAAACGCATACTTGCAGAGGCCCCGCGGCCAGCCGTGGGCTAGTGCATTCGTGCCAAGGGTCCCCTCGGTCAGGGAATAAAACAAGAAGCAATGAGAAGAGTCTAGGGAGGCAAACAGATCTACCTGTGCGTCCCCGAACTTTTCCCAAATCAGCTGAACCTACTGGGGATGGAGTCTCCATTCCACAGGAAGTGGCTGAAACCATGAGAGATAGTCGGCTGCACGGTTTAACTCTCCCGGGATGTGAATGGCACGAAGCGACCTCAGATGCTTCTGAAATCATAGGAGGAGATGGCGGGCGAGTTGCGACATACGGCGGGAGCGTAGACCACCTTGTCGGTTGATGCACGCTACTGTCACCGTGTTGTCTAAACGGACTAGTACGTGTTGGTCCTTGAGCAACGCCCGAAACCGGTGCAGAGCAAAACGTGCTGCCAACAACTCGAGGCAATTGACATGCCAAAGGCGCTGGGGTCCTGTCCAGGAGCCCAAGGCAGCATGTCCATTGCACATGGCACCCCAGCCCGTGGTGGAGGTATCTGTTGAGACAACAACATGCCTCGACTCATTCTAAGGGTACTCCGGCCTTTAGAAACGAGAGGTTCGACCACGGGGTGAAGGTCTGACGGTAACTGGTAATTGGAGCGTGCCTGGTTGCCATGCTCATCTCGGGGCTCAATCGCGAAGCCAGTGCTGAAGCGGTTTCATATGAAGCAGTCCGAGGGGCGTGGCAGCCTCTGCGGACGCCACATGCCCCAGGAGCCTCTGAAATAACTTCAGTGGAACCGCACTCTTGCCCACGATTGAGTGGACAAGGGCTGTGGTACAAGGGCTGCCTCGAGGACTTTGCATCTGCGTGAAGATGCATGGGGACAGGGCTAACCCGAATTGGATAACCGTGTACTGATATGCCTGCTCTTTGAAAGCAAACCAAAGAAACGGTCTGTGTCGAGGAAGAATGGAGACATGAAAGTATGCGTCCTTCAGGTCGATCGCTGCAAACCAATCCAACGGACGAACACATTCGAAAATGCGTATGGCTGTCAACATAATAATACATTTATTTTTTATAACGCTTTTCTAGACATTCAAAGACGCTTTACAATTTTGGTTTACATAGTTAAAACAAACAAACTAGTTATATAGACAAGATTACATAACTGGCAAAAAAAAAATACAACACATAGATGCATGGACAAACACAAGCAAAGCAAGAGTGGTGGGAAAGAAATGGATGAAAAACATGTAAAGTCTGTTAACAGGAAAAGACAAGTTAGAAGAGGTGAGTTTTAAGGGCCTTTTTAAAGGATGTTCAGGTGCTGGACTGTTTGATGTGGACGGGGAGGGTATTCCAGAGGGTCGGTGCAGCAGCTGAGAAGGCTCTGTCGCCCCAGGTCTGGCGCTTAGTCCTGATGGTCTTGAGTTAGTCAGCGTGAGTGCAACTGGTTAGGAGGACGGAGAGGTATGGAGGGGCAAGGTTATTAAGTGCTTTGCATGTGAGAAGTATTTTGAAGTTGATCCTGTATTTGACCAGTGGAGTTTGTAGAGGACAGGGGTGATATGATCTCGGCGGTGGGTGGAGGTGAGAAGGCGGGCAGCTGAGTTTTGGACATATTGAAGTTTATCGATGATTTTGTTTGGTAGTCCATAAATAATGCAGTTGCAATAATTCAGTCTGGAGGTGATGAGGGCATGGTTGAGTGTTTCAGCTGAACTGGTAGACGGAGAGGAAGGGAGCAGTGCGATGTTACGAAGGTGAAATAAGGCGATTTTGGTGACATGATTGACATGCGGTTCAAAGGATAGGGTAGGATCAAAGATTGTTCCAAGGTTGTGGATGCAGGTGGAGGTGGTGACGTTGGAGCTATCGATGTTGAGGGAAAAGGTCTGCCATGTCGGGTGAGGGAGTTAGGACCAGTCAGGCAGGTTGTAAGGGTTGAGTGGGTGGAGGCTGTGATGGTCTTTGATGCATAACAGTGGAAGTGGAGGCCATGTCGGCGGAGGATCTGTCCAAGGGGGAGCATGTACAGGATGAAGAGGAGGGGGCCTAGAACTGAACCCTGGGGGACACCATGAGTGACTGAAGTGGTAGATGACTTGCAGTTGTTTATAGAGATGTAATGTTGTAAGAAAGATAGGAAGTGAACCAGGTTAGAATGGAGCCAGTTATTCCAGTTTGGTGCTGAAGGCGTGAAAGGAGGATGGAGTGTTTGATGGTGTCAAAGGCTGCACTGAGGTCTAGGAGGATGAGGATGGTGAGGAGACCAGAGTCAGCAGGAAGGAGAATGTAGTTGGTAATTTTGAGGAGGCCAGTTTCGGTGCTATCTTTAGCGCGGAAGCCAGATTGGAATGGTTAATATAGGTTATTGGAGTTTAGGTGAGTTTGAAGTTGAGTAGCAACAGCTCGTTACAGGATTTTGGACTTAAATGTGAGGTTTGAGATGGGGCGGTAGCTGTTGGGAATGGCAGGGTCCAGACCAGGTTTTTTTTAAATATGGGGGTGATGGCAGCAAGCTTGAGGGGGGAGGGGACAATGCCAAAGGCCAGAGATGAGTTGATTATGTTGGTAATGAGGGGGGAAAGTGAGGGGATGCAGGCTTTGACAAGAAATGTTGGGATTGGGTCAAGGGGAGAGGTTGAGGGCTTCATGCTGGAGATTATGGATACATTGGTTTCAGTGTTTGGAGTGAATGAAGAAAGTGAGTGATGGAGGTCCATTGGTGGAGGAGGGGGAGCTATGGGCCAGTTGATTATGGATGTTGTCGTTCTTGATTTTGAAAAAGGAGAGGAACAAAAAAGAGGTGGTGAAGGAGTTGGAGATTGTGTGTTTCAGAAGTGGGTTGATTGTGGAGAAGAGGGACTTGGGACTATGGGAGCTAGATTGGATGACAGAGTAGTAATGAGAGGAGCACGCAGAATTGAGGGTGTCTTTGTATTGTTGTCTGTGAAGTTTGTAGGGTTCCAGGTTGACAGTGAGATCGGTTTTATAGCGAGTTGTTCCAGTTGACGGCATTTGGCTTTGAGGACGCAGAGTTTATTTGTGTACCAAGGGGCGAAGTGTGTGAAGGACACAGATTTGGTTTTATGGTATGGTTTTATGGTATTATGGGCGATGGTATTGAGACAGGATGACAGTACATCATTGTAGGCATTGACAAGGACCGTTGGGGAAGTGTTTTGGGTGTCAATGGAATTTGCACTGGTGGTTATCAGTATGGAGGAGAAAGAGGTGAGGTCGATGGATTTGAGGTTCCTGGATGTTATTGTGCGTGTTTGCTTGGTGGGTGGAGTTGGGATGTCTATGTAAATGGTAATAGCCAGATGGTCAGAGATGGTGAGGTCAGTGTGGGTTATGTTATTGATGGTGGTACCAGAGGAACAAACCAGGTCTAGAGTATGTCCTTTTTTGTGCGTGGGTAAATCATTTGGTAACACTTTATTTTGATGGTCCCTTTTGAACATTCTGTTAACTATAACTAACTTTGCAACTACATGTCAACTAACTCTCATTAGAGTATTATTAGACTGTCTGCTTAATATCTGCTAACACTTTATTGTGATGGTCCTCCAACAGACACTCTACTGACTATAAGAAATTTTGCAACTACATGTCAACTTATTCTAACCCTAACCCTACCAGTCTACTAATACTCTACTAATACTCTAATGAGAGTTAGTAGACATGAAGGTGCAATGTTACTTATAGACAACAGAATGTGTTAAAGGGACCATCAAAATAAAGTGAAACCAATCAATTTGTTGGCTGATGTTGAAAAAATTTAGGATGTCCAGGAAATCGGTAGTTGTTTTGGAGTCTGTGGAGTCAATGTGGATTTTAAAGTCACCTAACAGAAGAATGGATGGAGATATGGCACAGAGTTGGGATAGAAATTCAGAGAGGAATGCAGGGTTTGGTTTGGGGGGGCGGTAGATAATTGCAATGACCAGGGGTTTAGTGCCAGACAGTTTGAATGATAAGTGCTTAAAGTAGGAGTGGGGATGGGTACTATGGTGGTTTTGATATCATGTTTGTGTATTATTGCAATTCCGCCGCCGCGACCCTAATGTCGTGGCTTGTCTATGTATGTAAATCTAGTAGGTGTAGTTTGGTTGAGAAGGAGAAGTATTCAAGTGGTTTTTGCCATGTTTCGGTTAAGGAGGAAATCCAGATTATTGTCCAAAATAAATTCACTGAGGATGGGGCCTTTGTTGCTAAGGGAGCGGGTATTAAAAAGGGCGAATCTGAGGAGTGGTTGGTTTTGGGTAGGCTGAACGGATTTGACTAGTGCTTGTAGGCAGGCGGAGCACACGTGCTGTTTGTTGTGAAGACTCTGATGACGTAGACGAGAAGAAACAGGGCGAGCATTAGACCAGATGGACGGAATGTTATGATTGAACCAGGAGTAAACGATAGTTCTACTGAAGCTTCAGTGAATGTACCGGGGGCGACGTAGAAGACTGAGCTGTTTGATGATAGATACAGAACGGAGGGATAGTGGTGTTCAACTTGTAATATAGAATAAGTAAATGACATAAGTAGCAGAGGAGGGTGAAAACTTAGTCACACGTTAGCTGATGGAAAAGTTTCGACACGACAGGACAGTCGGTGAAAGGCACGGTGGACGAAGCTTGGACGGATAGCTGAGCCAGCTAGCATTTCCAGTTAACCCTTTGATGCACAAGCTATGAGAACCCCTTCTAATGCACAACATGGGTCTAAAAAGACCCGCATTCATTTCCTATGTTATTTCAGTCATGGCTGAATGTTTCTTTGCTGAATTTTTAAAATATATCCTTTTTATCATTTGTTATTCCAGGTATTCATTAAATATTTTGTTTTTGATTTCCACAAATCATTATGTTTATGTTTCCTTTCTTACTTTATAAACAAACACAGTTTTTGTATTTCTACATCAATTTTACATACACAGGTCTAAAATGACCCGTATTCATTTCCTATGTTATTTCAGTCATGGCTGAGTGTTTCTTTGCTGCATCTTTAAATATATATGCATTTTATCATTTGTTATTCCAGGTATTCATTAAATATCTTTGTTTTTGATTTCCACAAATCATTATGTTTATGTTTCCTTTCTTACTTTATAAACAAACACAGTTTTTTGTATTTCTACATCAATTTTACATACACGGGTCTAAAATGACCCGTATTCATTTCCTATGTTATTTCAGGTGGCTTTGACAGTTACAGATTTTAAAATCAAAAAGGCGGGAAATAAAGGACCCCTAAACTCTTAACACATAGCACCATTTCAGCATATGAAGGCTTATTCAAGATGATACGGTTCTTAATAGAACTTTTAGGCCTATTACATGTAAATAAGCTTTAAAGGGGCATTCGGCAACTATTTCAACTTAATAAAACCGTTTAGAAATCATTTGGATGGTTTAATAACCTGTTCTGGTGAAAATGGTGACTTTCCCCGCTCCCCCCAACGTTCCTAGGCGGAAAACCAACCTTGCAACATGAGGACTAACGTCCCGGTAATTTGGAAATAGGAAGTCTTGTGAGAAGCGAGAACGAGCGAGAAACACAAACTGCTTTACGGCAATTCGACATAAACACACACGCCGCCCTCAATGTGTATGAAGTATTACCCACCTTGGTAGACATAGCTCCACACAATAAAGTTGGCCGGCTCCGATAATAACAAATGCACATGAGCAGCGGTAGAAAGGGGGAGGAGGGTGCCGCAAGTGAGTTTTTTTATGACATTGTTGTGAAATATATGCCTCACAGCTGTAGGGGGAGCTCGCTGAGAAAACATGCGACAACAAAAGTGAAAATCAGCGAAGAAATAGCTAGAGTTGCTGATTTCCCTTTAAAAACCCATCTTTTTTTAGTGTAGCTAACATTAGCTAGCTAGAATATAATATGTCAACAGCTAGCTAGCTAATAGTATTGGATATGTTTCTCTTTCTCACAAGTAATTTCTCACTAGGATTTCATGGTCAAGGTAACCATAGCCTAATATTCAAATATTATGTCCAGTTATCTTTTACAAAATATCAAATATTTTCTGTGGTTAAAATAAAATAAGACTTGCATCAAATATACAAAAGCAGCTGTGTTGAGTTGTGAAATGTGTGGCAGGTGAATAGTATGTAATACTATAGTAATAGTATGTATGCAGTAAATATGTTCCTACTTGCAAAAATGTGCAAATATCAAAGGTTTCTATATGGGTCATTTTTTACCCATGTATGTAAAATTGATGTAGAAATACAAAAACTGTGTTTGTTTGTAAAGTAAGAAAGGAAACATAAATATAAATATTTAATGAATATCTGGAATAACAAATGATAAAATACATATATTTTTAAATGCAAAGAAACACTGAAATTACATAGGAAATGAGTATGGGTCATTTTAGACCCGTGTATGTAAAATTGATGTAGAAATACAGAAACTGTGTTTGTTTATAATATTTAATGAATATCTGGAATAACAAATGATAAAATACATATATTTTAAAGATTCAGAAAAGAAACACGCAGCCATGACTGAAATAACATAGGAAATGAATACGGGTCTTTTTAGACCCATGTTGTGCATTAGAAGGATAGTGACACAAAAACTATTTTTATTCAAAAAGTAAGAAAGGAAAAATAAAAATAATGATTTGTGATGATCAAAAACAAGTTAATTGAAGAATACTTGGAATACTGAATGCATAAATTAATTTATTGTAAAGATATAGAAAATAAAAACTCAGTCGGGTCACTTTAGACCCATGTTGTGCATCAAAGGGTTAAGAAGGGCAAAAACTTTGTAGAATTACCCAGGGATGAGCTGCCAGTGGCGGTGGTGTTACCACGGGGTCATCCGGATGGCAGCAATGGGGAAGCTGGTGGTGCTGGTCAGGGATGGAAGCCATCGTAGGATGAAAAATGATGGCAGGTAAGTTGGCATCCAAATGAGTATAATCCATGAACAGATGGAGGGGTACAGGATTTCAGTTCACAATCGTGATCAATAAAGTTGAAGCGATAGCACCATTTAAGCGGAGGGAAGGATAGAGTTTTAAATGGAGAACAATGTGGACTCGGGCAATGCTGGCACACCCCAAGGCGGCAGCACAGCCGAGTCTTCATCTCCGGAAGACTCCAGCCCACCTTGTGATGCTCATCATCTGGAGCGACGAATGAGACCGGCCGGCAGTCTCATCCTGCACGCTCGCAGGTTGCAGAGCACAAGAGGAGGGTGTGGCCCGAGGAGGAATCGTTGGGGCTTTGTTCCGCACCGTAACCCTCAGGTCACCCTGGCCAAAAGCCAAAGTATTGCCTCTTGTGGAGGGTATAGAATGGGGTGTGGCAGAGGGGACTCTACCTCCACGGAGGTCACTGAGTCTAGACCGAAGCACCACGATGGTCATGTTCCCGCAATGAGAACATGAGTCATCCACAAATGCTGTCTTAGCGTGATCTAAGCCCAAACAAGCAAGGCAGTGATTATGCCCATCAGATGACAAAACAAATCGACCGCACCTAGAAGTGCACGGGTGAGACATCTTGAAAAAGATGTGTATGCGCAAGCTCTTTTGTGAAAGGAAGAAAGCTCAGCAGAGTGATGAAGTGCCCAGGGAGAAGCACACAACACTGTTGGCAGATCACTGCACAGACCAGCTGCAGGCAATGTTATCTCGCTGGAACGTGCCGTTGCAACAACACACTGGAGAGCCATTCGTCTCGTAGTATCGAAAATCTCAGACACAGGCTTGTAGAGGAGTGAAGAGAAACTCTTGGCTCCGAAGCAAAAACATAATGCGAGATTGCCAGCGTCCCTCCTTATACCCATGCGGTGGGGCGGAGTTGCGCTATGCATATTCCGCAGACCCATGGCATTTTCTTGCCATTGGCTCGTTTTGTAGAACTCGAAGGTGATAGGCTTCTAAGCGAAACCCCAATCTGTCAGTCACTGACGTAACTCGGAGTGACTGACCGAAAGGGAACCACTGTTCCTTAAACATTGAACTTGCTTCCAACAGGGTTTCTAAGAACATTTAGTGCCTTTGCTATATTTTTGTATCCTTTTCCTTGTTTGTGAAGGGCGATGATATCCTCTCTTAACATTTTGGGCCATTATTTTGATGTAGCCATACTTCTAACATGCAGTCAAATGTGACACTCCACAAAGCTAGCCAGTTCAGATATTTCATGTGTTCTAGCTCAAGCATTCCTGGTGCAATTAATGAATACCTTGATTGGTTGCATCAGGTGTACTTGAGACAACACCTGTTTTGCAGATTTGTGCTGTTGTTAAGGATTCTATTCAGGAGGTAGAATCATTTTGAGAATGTAGAAGTCATTAAAAGTAGCATTTTCAGTTGAATTTGCGGAAACCACATGAAACGTGTTGTGTTTAGCTATTTCAATTACTCATGTTCGATTTGTTCATTGCAAATAAACCTGATTTGCAGTGGGGGTTAAATAATTTTGATTACAATTGTAAAACTATAGATTAAAATGTTTTAAGCATTTTTCTCGTTCAGCAATGAAAGGCTAAAGTGAGTACAAAGGAAAAGAGCTCTGTCAGGAAGAGTCAGGTTAGTGAATACTGATGCCCTATATTTGAGCTTGAGGCAACTGTCAGAAACTCACTTGAGTCTGAATGGCAGTTCAAATTTTTTTCTGTTTACCAAATCATTCAAGCCCACAGCTAAGCTCTGCAGGTATCTGCCCCTCCTTCTACACTTTGACACACACACACACACAGAGAGAGAGAGAGAGAGAGAGAGAGAGAGAGAGAGAGAGAGAGAGAGAGAGAGAGAGAGAGAGAGAGAGAGAGAGAGAGAGAGAGAGAGAGATCCTTCTAAACTCCAGAGTAATCCCAGAGGACAATTGTATTGTTACGGTTTTTAATACTTGAATTGAAGCATTGATACTGCATATGCATAAAGCTGTGATGTAAATAACCAGAAGCCATGTTAAATATTCAAATTTACAGTCCCTCACAGAGGATAGCCAGTCTAAGGAAGCTCTCTTTTTTATTCCTACAGACAGCATAATGAGACCATTGTGATATAGCCAGTCAAGGTCAAACGCAAATAGAAATCCAAAAATATTCAGGAGGCAGGTGTCTCCTTGTTCCTCTAATGAGAACTCATGTTCTTCTTAGATAGAATCAGGTTAGACACAGGAACCTTATCCCAAAAACAAAACAAAAAATACCATACAGCATGGGAGGGTAAAGTGGCATTGTATAAATATTTATCCACCACAATGAGTGACTCAAACTTTGCAGAAGGTCAACAAAGTGCTTGAATTCGACTGTGAGGCCCTGGAAAAGAGGCTGATGAGGGTGATGTCTATAGGAAATTATCTATGAAATACTTCCAAGCATCATGCAGTATGAGTGATTCAGCCCTGAGTAACCATGTCCTCCGGTAATGCTCCAAGTAGTAGTCGCTCATGCAACACAGGGTCATAAGTAAGCAAAGAACAGCCAGCTCTCTCGAGCACTGCGTGATATCTGCTATCTACAGACAGTATAGTTTTAAGGATAAGACAAAATCACACGAGTAAACTGCAAACATTTTGTGCTAAAGAAATTGAAGAAATTGCAGTCAAGACTTGTGTTTCTGTTACGTGCTGGTACTCTGTTCCTATGTTCTCTTTATTTCGTTATGTGTTCTCTGCAGGTTAAAAGCATTGTTGCATTCCATCTCTTGACAGCGACTGTAAGCAGCTGATTATGATTTATTTTAAATCCCAGCTTTTCGGTGGAACTGGAGCAGCCAAGAATTCGGGCCGGTCGTGTTGCTTAGTGCACTCCATTGGCAGGCAGACCAAACTTCTAGTGTATTTCTTTTGCTTTCTGATTGTTCAATAATTTATTGTGGTCAGATTTCCTGTAGAGGTGACCTGTCTTTTTTGTTGTATTCCAACTTGACTATGTTTATGATATTGATTTTTTTCTAACTTTTTATTGTTTTGGGCCATGGGTCAAACAAATTCCATACTCATTTGTTACATTTTGAAAAGAGCTGATTAATAAAGCAAAGACCCACTTATGCTTTGCTGATGTGTTTTGGTGTCTTATTTAGTCTGACGGGTGATCAGGGGTTCTCCTTATTTATTTATTTATTCTGGCCAACCCCTGGAGGTTCACAATAGTGCTCTATAATAAACACCTAAATTAGATTAAAGTGGTTGTGTATTTGATAACAGAAGTATAAAATTCTGTCATGAAATTGAACTGATGGCACAGGCTAATAGGTCCTTTACATACAATCTGGTCAAATCTGATAGCAATCACATAATTTACAACATGGCACAAGCTGATTGGCCTCTGCTGATTCGGCAGCCAATGAGACTGCTTGCTCAATATTTAAATAGTCTGGTTCAGTGTTAACTGTAAGCTGGTCCTGCAGTGCGCCATCAAAGTTTTTCTGAAACCCTCCACCTTCCCCAGCTCCACCTGTCTAGATCTGCTACGGATATTTGTATGCCTATTTATACAGCAGTAGCATTTCTTACATGCTCACAGCAGCATGTCTGTGCATCTATTAGTAGTATCAAGTACATTTCCAAGAGTTATCTTTGTAGAAATAACTCTAAACTCCCTTAAATTTCAGTGTTAAATAATTGTATATTTAAAGTTGCATGAAACAGAAATGAGGGCAGATCTTTTCCTCTGTATTATGATCTGAGAGTAACAGCAATTAATTGTGATTCATACACACACACACACACACACACACACACACACACACACACACACACACACACACACACACACACACACACTCTATGTATCACAGGCAATCGAAGACAAATAGTGCTCATGTTTCAATAGGGTTCTTGTTTAAAAGTAATTTATAATTAAGCACAGATTAGGCCTATGAAATTATTTAAGACTTTGTGTAGAACTTAGAGAACACAAGAACAATGATTTAAATCATATACTGTGTATAAGAAAACAGCTAACACTCAGTAAAAATACTCAATTTGTGTATGAGCCTTGAAAAACAATTTGATATGGCCATGTCTGAATAAACTAGATAGGTAACATTGAAATCAAAACCTTTCCCATTTTGAAAAAAAATAAAATAAACCGTTTTATTCCTGTACTGAGAAACAGAAATCTTACGACAGGCTGTCACATCAACACATTTGTACTACACAGAATGTGTAGCTGTATGACCCAAGGGTCTAAGGGTTGTAGAGGAGGACAGGTGTGACAAATGCTTTGGCAGAACAATAGTAACTGTAGCAAAGGGGAACTGGTAGCCTAATGTGTTTGGAAGATTTGTAACCATTATGGGCTGAGCCCAGATTGTTGTCTAGGGTCCAGGGGCATTACCTCCAGAACACTGCAACCACATACACCAGTCTGCACTCATTTCACAAAATGTGAAACATTGGGTAGTTGACGCATAACATGTGTATATATTTGACCCTATAACCAGTCACAAATTCCTTATTCCAGTTTTTAAATCTCATTTTGCCCTCACTGCTTCATTTTAAATAAAGCAACGTGACGAATTCATAAAAAGTACATATTTTACCAATTAAAAGATGCATAAATGTAAATTATAGAAGGTTGTAGGTTTTAAAATAAATTGCAAGGGTTACGCTTTATTTTAAGGTGTCTTTCTTACAGTGTAATTATACAAATAAGTACTTTAATTAATGAATTGACAACATGTACTTACTATATAATTAGGGTTTGGTTTAGATTCTTGTAATTATGCATAATTTACTGTTAATGCTATAGTATATACAGGTAATTATGTGTAACAGGGAAACTGTAAAATAAAGTGGTACAATTGGAAGTTTAAGTACATTCATTAATAATTGGAGAATTATATCTCTGTCAGGTTGCATCAACCTGTTGTAAGGTCCTTGGGTGAATGAAGAGGATGACGGAAGGCGAAGATACAATATAGCAAATGTTTTAATTCAAAATAGAAACAATCCCAAACCAACAGTACAGTGTGCTAATGCACAAACAATAACCAGCAAAGACAAGCGTGAGAGGGGAACTTAAATACACAGATAATGACAAGGTGAGGATCCTTCAGGGGGCCGTGGCGGTGAGGACCCGTCGGGCGGCCGTGGCAGTGAGGACCCTCCGGGCGGCTGTGGGCTCTTGGGCGCCCACGGCAAGGGCCTACTGCCCCCTCCCCAAAAAATACTTGGGGTGAGTGACGGCCTCTGGACAGGACGGACTCAGCGGTGAAGAGGACTCTGGACTGGTCGGCGCCAGCGGTGAAAAAGTCTCTGGGCTGGACGACGCCAGCGGTGAAAGGGTCTCTGGGCTGGACGGAACCAGCGGTGAAGGGTCTGTGAAAAAGTCTATTAAATCCAACTCCATCGGATTCTGGAAGAGGACCAGCAGTGAAGACTCTGGACTGGACGGCACCAGCGGTGAGGGCTCTGTGCTGGACGGAACCAGCGGTGAGGGCTCATTGCAAAAGTCTATTAAATCCCACTCCATCGGATTCTGGACGAGGACCAGCGGTGAAGACTCTGAACTGGACGGGACCAGCGATAAGGGCTCTGGCGGGCCGGCAACTGAATTCCGGATGAAGGCAGGTGTGGTGTGGTGAAAATGGGTGGTGTGTGTGATTGAGTGGTGATGTCATCCTCAGCCTCACCAACGGTGAAGGCTGACCCACTCAACCACAACACGTGATCGTGGTAACAGGCGAAGTTTCCTGGAAAACCCGCTGCTGGGGCTTGCTGGTGCAGATGACTGTCCAAGCCCAACCAAAAGACAGATTTAAAGACGTCATCTGACCAGCTTACCTCAGCAGAGAGTTCCAGGAATTCGGCGACGTAATCCTCTATGGACAGACCGTCTTGGACAATGGAGAGTAGTGAGTGTGCTGGGTTAACCGGGGTGAGAAGAATTCCCATGCTGACTCTTTTTTCGGCTGGTTATTCTGTAAGGTCTTTGGGTGAATGAAGAGGATGACGGAAGGCGAAGATAAAATATAGCAAATGTTTTAATTCAAAATAGAAACGATCCCAAACCAACAGTACAGTGTGCTAGTGCACAAACAATAACCAGCAAAGACAAGCGTGAGAGGGGAACTTAAATACACAGATAATGACAAGGACAACAGGTGACGGTGATGATGATGATGAGGGTGATGAGGCGCAGGTGCAGGTGATGATGACAGGGGATGCTGGGAAGTGTAGTGAAGACACAGACGGTGGTGAATGTGACACCTGTTAACAGCTTGCAGTGTGTTAAAGCACCCCCACAGCATCACAATGAGACAGAGGTCTAAACTTTGACAGCAATTGCTACACTTTGATTCTTTTCCTTTTTCAGCAATTCAAAGTTTGATTGGGATCAGTGTCATGTTATATGACCCAATTTTAGCAGAGCTGTAGTGGTCACAGATGGCCTCACATTTGTCTGTAGAATACTTTTGTATAAAAGTGCTGCAAGCTGTTCAGGTCCTGTGGGTGCAAAACAAGCCTAAATCATCTATTCTCCACCACTGTGCTTGAAGGGTGGTAAGAGGTGTTTGTGGTGATACACTGTATGATGGTGCATAATGAACCACACATCTCTGGTTTGGTTTTATTCTCTTCTTGGAGAAAACAGGTTTTCTCTTTGCTACTCCCCTATGGACACCACACATTTTTAGTATGTTTCTGTTCATACAGCCAGGGACATTAAAAATTACCTTTTGTTAACCAATAGGTTTGTAGATACCTAGATGTAGTTGTCCTTCTTTAGTGCATTATTTCGGCTTTACACAGTCTGAACATTAATTTGCTGGTCTACCACTGGTGGGAAACTTTAATGTTCTCCACTTATAAATAATCTTGATGTGTTATGGTCGGGATTACAAATTGTCTGGAAACTGCCTCGTTGTCAGGGATCAGCCAGGCTCAGCACTCATATCACTGTCACCTGTGTATTAATCACCCGCATCTACACTTCATCTACTCATCATCACAGACACATAAGCACACACCTCACTCTGGCACTCTGTCTGGTCTCTTTCATGAGTAAGGACTCACCTACCCATCTGCACTTACCTCCTATGAAGTGTATGCTACGTCTGTTCGTCTCCCATCCTGTTTCTCCAAGTCTCCATCTTCTTCCTGGTTTCCTTCATCTGTTCCCTCATCAAGCCACTTCTCACCTCTCTTCCAGCATAGGTGTGTGTTTCTGCCATCTACCTCCTTGTCATCTGCAATCTCTTCAACCATCTACAACATAAAGTGTCAGTATCTCCAGTTAACATTTCTCAAAGACATTCTCATTTTTCTGCACCCGCTGGTGCTCACAACCTTCTGATAATAATATATATGTTTCTCACCTTAACCAATCTTGTTGTGAGTCTCTGTTCCGTAACACTCGTTAAGGCCAAATTTTGTATCAACAATATTTGCCAATTTTGCTGACACCCTACATTAGGGAGAAGTAATACCACTTATTTTCTACAATCAAATACTAAACAGGGTCAATATTGCCTACATTGATTTAAAAAGGATTTTGCAAGGATAACTGGATAATTACAACTTGTTATGGGTGCTGGTATAAAAAGGGACCCAAGAACAGATTAGCAAATCACTCAATTTATTGTCCAAAAAGCAAAGAAAAAAACAAAAACAAATATAAATGGCACCTGAGCCACCAAACAAAGGGTGGGACAGAGGCGAGATCCAAGGGGCAGGCAGGGGTCAAAACCAAAGGCAGATCCACAGCCCTGGGGGTAGAGCCAAGACAATAGTCCAAAACAAGAGCAGAAGATGGAAACCGGGTGAGCAAGCCAAAACAGGATTGAGTACAGGGACTAGGCAAATCAGAGGGAAAAAACAAGATTAAATAAACAAATAAGGCATGCAAGCTAGGCACTTCCATATACTGGCCCTGATAATCATCACAAATACTTACTGCTTGCTCCATTTCTGCAAATCTGTTTTTATGAATGAATTGCTGCGTCCCAATTCACCTACTTCTACTACCCCTTAAAAGTATGTACTCTTTTTGTGAAGAAAAAGTAGGCAAACTTTGGGACATACTACTTCGTCATTTAACAGCTCTGTGCTTAGTTACATGCATCCTGTCACCGTAAACTGCCCTGTCAATCATCTTGTCACAGTTCAAATCCTCCATTCAATCTAATTTAATTTCCTACCATTTCGGAAAGAAATGTTGTAGCACGTTGATCAGCCAGTCGTGGGTCTTTCATGCTGAGACTCTCCTCATTCGTTTGCAATTTGAATATAATGATGCATTAGTTAATGGCTAAACGTATCTTTACAAAAGATCACAATGCTGCTGCAGACAAAATATAATGTGAACAACATTGCATAAATACATTTTCGTCAGGTTAGATACTGATAATTAATGACTCTCAAACCCCTTTATCTAAACCTCTCTAACCGCCGGACTCGCACATCCTCCATGTCTGTAGTTTTGTAACACTTTTTACTCATGTTTGTAGTTCTAAACGAATCCTCGTCCAATGCACAATGGGTTGTGGGCAATATTAGCCATTAGAGTGTGCATCGATCTGCACTTCAGATTCTGACCGGAAATAGTAGACCATCCGGGTATCTTTGGAATACTCATTTCAACATACTACGATTTGGGACATACTAATTCTACTTTTGAATACTATTTAGGATGGATAGTATGCTAATTGGGATGCACCGAATGACTCTCTCACCTGTTGCTCTATAGTTTTCTTCATCAACAGCCACACTTGCACCCCCTGCTGGTGAGGACGACTAACAGCTATGGAGATTATCAATCAGCAATCTACTGATATTCCTGCCGTTCCCGGATGTCAAATGTTGAATTTTTTGTCGAATTTGAACCACTGAATTTGTGGAAGCAAATTTGTAAAGCGAAATAAAATGGACCAAAAATTGCCTGTCGAATATTATAGGTTGTATTTTTAAACAGAATGAACATTTTGGAAGTGAAATCTGAAAGGTGAATGTGGATTATTGATTTTTTTAATAATGAAAATGTGTGTGAAATGTTTTGAATTTAAATATTCACAGCTTAAATATAGAACCATGTTGAATTTCAGCCCATAAAAATGCAATCCCTGAAAGGAGGGATTAATGCAATGCATATTTTTTTAAGTAGTGCAATTCAACAAGCTTTTTTGTTTCAAAAACATTTGTGATTATTTTACGTCCATAGACAGTGACCAAGACACGGACAAAGAAGCAAAGGGTCCCGAACCCGAGACTACCTGGAGGAGGTGGCCAGAGTTCGGTTTCTCCCGAACCATGATGCGGTTTGCGTCTATGTGAAAGCAACACGGACTCGGGTGCGCACTTGTTCAGGAAGTAAAGTATCCTGCGCATGCGTTTTAGCCGATTATGATGTATTTAGTTAAATAAAACACACGTAAGGGATGAAGATTTACCTTGGATACGAGCAAGAGTGAGTCTGCAGTGTATTCGCGCATAGTGCGTGCAATCAGGGCAACAAATTAATGGAAATCCACTGTCTCCTCAAAATAGTCAATTTGCAAGCAGTGGAAAGACAGCCTATGCGACACACACACACAGTTAACCTGCGCTGTTTACTCAGCCAATAGCTCCAAATTAATAAAAAACACAATATATTGACCTGCGTCGTGTTTTCTATCATGCGCCGTGTACGTTTGCAATGACGTAAGATGCACGCACCACAGTTCGATAGAATCAAGTTGAGTGTGAAACCAGACCAACGCTGCGGGGGGCGCGGGGAACAATCGCGCCTGGCCTCGGACCGCAGCAAACTAGCCCAGTGTAAAAGCACCCTTAGAGAGCCATCCAGGTCACGTTAGTCAAGCTCGCATCAGCTGACTCTCAGCTGATCCACGTCTACCTATAGAAATATGATGCCTATCACAGCATCCATATTTAGGCTCCTTCAGTAGGCCTATTGTCAGCAGCTATCGCGTTTCTCTGGAGCTAATTACTCTCCTCCATCCCCAACTCCTCCTCTCATCCAGTCAGGATTTGGCATTCTGATTCCCCTTTGAATCATACTAAATTCTCGAATTATGTTGTATATTCAAATATTGAATTAATGTTATCTGCAATACATTCATGTTGGTTCTGTTCTGTTTACCCTAATGGGGGGTATTGCTGCTCTCCTTGCTAGGCTGCATGGATTCGCAGGGAGTTCTTGCCCAGAACAGAACTATATACGCCAATCCAAACTGTTTGACGATAGTGGTCCTGACATAAATAGATCCTGATGCTAAAATCCTGAATATGTAATAATGATTAGCAAAGCATTTAAAGGTTAAACATTAAACGCTTAAATATTGACGAAGTTAGTCGTTGCGCACATCCTTAGCATGCACAGTCCTCCGCTGGGCCAGGGGGAACCCCCTAGGCTGAAATCGCGTTGGTCGCCATCTATCTGTCCGTGCAGTGTAAATTGGCCTTCAGAATGAAGACTGAGGACTGAAGTAATGGCTGCTGAAAATTCAGGTTTGCCATCTCAAGTATATATATATATATATATATATATATATATATATATATATATATATATATATATATATATATATAAATAATTATATAATAAATTAAATATATTAAAATATAAAAAGGGTTATTTTATTTTGTAATAATTAATCAAATTATTCTTCTTTCAAAAACCGCAAAGCCAGCATTAAACGATAATTCACTATATTCTATTCATTCATTTTCTAAATGCATGTTATAGATCTTATTGTTTACAATTCATCTGTGAAAAAAAAAATAATTCTAATATTTAATCAAAATGTCACAACTGGTTCTTCCAGTGAAAACACACATCTTCTCCCTACGTATGCAGGACTTCTCCAATAATTTAGTCTTCCTTCACTTTTAAGTAACTCCCACATCTCAAAATGCAATCAACAATTAATGCAGTGATATTTAAACGTATGAACAGCAGTGAATTTTTCACTTCAAAGCTTAGAATAGGTCTTCAGTTCCACGCTAGATGATGATAACATTTTTCATATCAATATAAACACTTCATATTTTTATTTGATTGTTGATTCTCTCAATACACCATCTGTACAAAAGGAATCAATACTTCAAGATGTATCCGTCCATCTCCACACTCCACTAAAAACTAATCTGTAAACATATTGGGCCCAATGTACTGTGTTAATGTGAAAGAATCATCAATATGTTTATGTATTGTATTGCTTTATGTTGTTTCGTGTTTTAGGGTTAGTAGGAAATGTTTGTAAACTGAATGCAAAATGCTGTGGAAGAAATATATCAGTACTTTTTTCTGTTTTCTATGGATTTGTTTTCTTAATTAATTAATTCTTAGTGAGGTGTTACAGTAACACAGACCTGAACAAAACTTCTGTAATTATGTAAGGAGGTAGGACAATTCCTAGTCATCTACTAATTATGTGCATTTAATTTTCAGCATCTAGCTGCTAATTACCTTCTTAATGTCTTTAGAAGCAGTAGGGGACTGCTTAATTTTTCCCACACCATTTCTCCATTCTGCCCTTCTTTTTTTTGTTGTTGAATATATAATGAATACGGTGACATCTGTTATGTGTTGTCTGTTTTTTTAGGCTACATTTTTCTGTACTTTGAGGCTACATACTATAATTATAAAACTGTGTCAAGACCAGACAATAGTTGATTCATGCCCTTACAAACAAAACCACTGAAATGAAACAGAATGAGCTTTTTTTCTTTTTCACCTGTGCCAAGTACAAACTTTTATTGCATCAAATCAGAGCCCTGCTAACGATGTGGATATTTGCGGGTAAATCATATTAGAGTGACTTGGTGCAGTGCCAGACTGAGTCGGGAAGTGAACCCTAGAGATACCCGCAGCCTTCCAGCCCAGAACATCACACATCTGTTAATAAAAGACATCCTTTAACGAAGGACTGAAATGCAACTCAAAGGCAAGCTGAGAAAAGCTTACTTAAAGCTGTGTGCTGCAAACATATTACGAAATTAGATTTTATTTTAACTGTAGTCAGATCCTTAAAGGATTAAAAATGTTTGGTCATCTTTCTCAAAGTGGAGTGCTCTGGTTTTGCCAACGGTGTTCTAGCTGAATAAGAGATCTTCACAGAGAAAATGTAACTACAATAATCTGTAGCTAAGATTCTCGTCTCTTGAACACTATGTAAATATTCGGTATTGCCCTAGTTGAACATGCAGACTGACAGAATATTCAAAGCAGTTGGTCATTTTTGCCAAACAGCATATATTTTTTTATAGACCACTCTAGAATAAATGCAGGCTTTAAAAAGCCTAAAGTGCTTATAGCTGGTTTCAGTCTGGCCAAGCAGATTTGTGCTGGTTTTAGAAGGGTTTTGCCCAGATAAACCAGCTAGAAACCTGCCTGGCCAGGTTGATACAACAACTAAACCAGCTTAAACCAGCTGTTTATAACCTCTAAATCACTTTAGGTTGGTTTAAGCTGATGTTTTAGCAGGAGACTATGGCAGAATATCTTGCTAGTGCAGTGGTTTGAATCTGTTAAAGTAACAGATTGTTGTTAAAAGCACTATTCCTCCGGATGTTGCCAAAACAAGGTAAGTTCTTGTGAGAGAATAATAACTTTCAATAATTAAATCAGTCTACTCCAAAGCTTTCATATTGCTTTAGACGACTTGCTGGGCTGGGTATTGACACATTTCAGAATTGATTCGATTCACAGGCTCTTGATTTTGATTTGATATTGATTGATTTTGATCCTAAAGAAATATTTTAACTAAAGCTGTAAATTAAGAAACCCTGTCAGTTGGTACATTACTATAATATAAAGGTTAAAATTAGGAACAGAGTTTGAACTAAATAATTGCTAATTATTCAATATGAAACAAAACTTAGTTGTGTGCAAACAAACATTCTGTATATAAGGCAGTTTTTATATAAACTTTTTTTTTTATTAACACAAAAATAAACATAAAGGGCCCTATCATACACCCAATGTGTTTTTTGCTAGTTTCAGCCCGACGCAGTTATCCTTTTAACGTCATGCACCATGTTGTTTAAATAGCAAATGCATTTGCGCCCATGGGTGTGCTGGTTGAAATCGAGGTGTGTTCAGGCACAATGTTGGCACGTTGCTATTTTGAGGCAACTAAAATAGCCTGTGCCATTGACCAACTGAAACCTGGTCTATGGTCAATGGCACAATATTTTTTTTGTTATTTAAAAAGCTTGTTAGTAATATGCGCCTATAAGCGGGTCCACAAAACACGTACACTTTGGCCCTTAGATGGTTGCACGCTTTAACCTCGCACACAAGCAGATCTGTTTCCTCGCTAGAGAAGTGTTCAGTTTTTCCGCTTGCAAATTCCGCCATGCAAATAGCGAATCCGCCATGGCGCAAGCACAACTGGCTTTTAAAATGAATGGGAGATGAGACTCTGATTGGTATATTGCACATTAAGCCTAAAACACACCCTTTACTCCTTAAGAGAATAGGGACAACCCTTTTAGACCATGCGTTGGGCGCACCAACCCTTTTTCCAGTCGTTAAACTAGCAAAAGTGGATTCGGACACGCACTAAGTGCACTTGCACTGTTCGATTTAGACCATGCGCTTAGATCATTAAAATAGGGCCCAAAATGTCCAAAAAGGGGAATAAAATGTAAATGGGGATAAAAGTGTCAAAATAAACAGGACATTTGGTATCCTCGCTGTGCTGGGGTACGTTAAGGACAGGGGGTCTTCAGTCGGCTTGGTCCAGGTAAAGATGGCGGGATGCTGCATTTAAAGGCCCACTGAAGTGCCTTGAAACCCACAGCATTATTCAATGTGTTGACGTAATTTCCACTAAATAGCCCCTCCCCCTTTTTAAAATAGCCAATGGCGTTTCGTTTATATCACAGCTCGGCCCGAGCCGTTGAGTTTGGTAAAGCCACAGTTCCCTACTAATCTCTAAACGTTTCTCCTCCTAACCTCTTCCATATCCCTTTAAAATAGCACTCTGTGCAGAATTCAAATGGGTCTGATATTTTTTCTGGTACACGGAGACTCGCACATATGATCAGCTCTGTGCTATCATATCTCTTGACCGGAGCAGACTGTGTGCACGCTGTGGCCGTTCGCATGGAACTAACGTAAAAAAAGACTTCATTACCCCACTGAAAAGCATATTTAGCCTACGTCTGACATTCCATATCCCCTATATAGTGCACTATGCCATTCTCCATGTGGAAAATTGTAAATGTCTGAACAAGTGAATGATTTTAGCAGCTTCAGCGTCTATTTATAATGTAGGGGACGGGACACTTTCGATTCTAGAGAGTATTTAATTGGACAGAAAATCTGATGAGAAGCTGAAGTGAAGAGTGATGTCATCAAAATCATTGATCCATATTGGTGGAAGTGAGAGACTGTAAGTTTGCTTATGATATTCTAAATGTGAATTTTGTCATTGTTTTTTTGAGCACACTAGCTTATAGATAGGCTAACATATTTATACTAAACATACTAATTTTGATTTTATGTGGACTTTAACAGCACCATGTCGATGCTCCATTCGATTCAGGTGTGCCTCATCACGTACCGCCAGTCCTAGTTGTTACAGCGACACTCAAGTTGGGAACCTGACGAAGAGCGGCGATTTAAGTGGACCCGGCGGCAAGGGGAGGCAACCGTTCCATCACAATATGTAATACATGGCATTAATTTAGCAAAATGCAACGAATGAAACTGTCTTATATTTTTGAAGGAGGACTAAATTTTTTATCCACAGACATACAGTACCTGATATTCATTTCTAGTATACTTTATCCTGTATGGTGAACTCTGATGAAGCATTTCTTGATCAAAATAGCATATAATTGCCTACATATCTGCCTCTTTCATCTTTCATTCCCTTTCTGTGACGGATTTCCAACAGAAAAAGACATGTGACCGAGATTTATTATCCGTGGCTATAGGAGTTCAGATGAGGAATTAGTTGCTTAAACAGGCTTGAGCCTTAAGCAAACACTTTAAATCCATATTACATCTCAAGCTCATGCTTTCTGCATTACTGTCTACGCCTCTCTCCTACTTTGTTTCTCTCGTCTTACCTAGAAAACATTGCTGCCTCACGAAACTTTCCACTTAATTAGATTGAGTAGCCATTAAAGGTGTATGAGACATTCCATTCATTTATTAGGACAGACATTAGAAAGGCCTCAACTAAACTCACACTCCTATCCAGCGACGTGTCTTATAGACTGTGCTTGGGAGGAGATATTTGTAAGTGCTGTACTGCCTGCAAATCATTTTTCTCATGTAAACGGATTATGTGAAGATTAGAAGAGATGCTTCACAATGAGAACGGAATGTTTTTTATCATCTAACAAGCAGCATACATCACCAAAAAAAAATGTTTCAAGCATTTGTAATATTTCATCCTTTTCTCCATAATATTTTCTCTATTAGCATTCTTACAAGAATTCTTAAAAAAAACAAAAACAAAAAAACATCTTGGGCCAGTAGCAAAAACACAGCCATTATGTAAATACTGTTAAGAACTTGTTCAACCAACTAGCAGTTACCAAGGGATAATCACTCTTACTTCATTCTCAAATTAGACCAACTGGTTTAAAAAAAGTTATGACCAATCTTAAATATATATATATATTTTTTTGTATTTTGTAAAACTAGTCAAAGTAGTTTATGTAACAGAACCCTGATCTTTCTGGCAGAGATTCCAAAAACTCCCTCTCTCTCTTTAACTTTTTTTATTATTATTGTTATTTATACTGTACCACACAATTCATGTCATTTCACCATCTGCAGTTTATATGTGTACAAAAGATGTATAAAAGGTTCTCAGACAAACACATTTGGGTAATTTCGTGTCAAAATCAACCAAATTTCAGAAACTGTCCCGGCTCAAATTTTTTATTTTGTTAAAAAACTAATTCTGGAGAAAGACAAATGTAAATGAAGAAGAAAGACAAAATATTACATGTGATGGATGTATATTCACTGAGTAATTTACAGTTCCCTTTCGTTCGGGAACTCCTACGTCTCGTCGGAGGAGTTACCAACGAATTGGGATCACGCTAGGGAGACCAATTGCCTTCTAGAGAAACTTAAACGAGCCAAAGAACATTGGCATGCAAGACTTGCATTCCGCGCCCTGCCTGCTAGTGCGGGTATAAAGCGGAGGCGCGCGCACACACAATTGCTTTTTGCTTCGGAACCGACCGGTTGTGTGGATGAGCTTAAAAAGAGAATCTTTATTTTCTTCACGCTCAACAAGTCTGCGCTTTCCCAGGACCTCTCTGTGTTGGTGTGACGGCGCTTCAGTGATCTTCGCGAGCTCCCGGGTGCCGGCTGTTACTACATGCGATCTACATCTTTCAAAAGAGCTGTTTTCACAGCTGGTACTCGGTTGAGTGCGCGCAGCGGGCTTGCAGTTTCCTCGCTGTGTTGCCGCGTTGATCCCTGTGTCCTTCAGCACAATAAGAGAGTGTTTTTCTGTGAAAGAGCAACACAGGTGAAGATCGCTTCACTCGTGTGTTTCTGGATGCGCTCAAATTCTGCCTCCAGTTGATGGTCATGATCGCTGCCTCTCGTGCTTGGGCCTTGCGCACTCTGAGGCAGCGTTCGTGAACGAGTCATGTTCTCACTGCGGGAACATGACCGTCTCGGTGCTAAGATCAAGACTGAGAACCCTCAAGCGAGGGGGAGTCCCTTTGGAGATTCCCCGATCTAGTTCTTCTTCTGGTTCACTTCAGAAGGCGGCTACTTCAGCTAATCCCATTGGTGGTCTGAGGGTTACAGTGAGGAATGACCCGCCGGGTGAAAGACCCCCGCGTGCTCCTCACTCCTCTGCATCGCTGCCATTGGAGCCTCTGGAGGAGCGCGCCGGGCCATCTCATATGGTCCCAGTCGTTTCCTTCGGGGCTCCGCCAGAAGACCAGATATCGATCGCTGCATCGGAGGGAGAGCGTTCATCTTCTGGGGATGACGACTCTGCTGCGTTGACCCCTTCGGGTGTGGCAGCGTTGTCCGAGCAGGATTCAGAAATGGGCGCTGTGCTTTCCTGGGCGGCCGCAAGTGTCGGGCTCGCGTGGAACCCTCCACCGTGTCCCGAACCTTTGTGGCTCGACGACTGGTTTCTTTCCATGGGTTCCTTTCTTTCCCAAGGTGCATGATGAGGTGACGAGGTCGTGGACGGCCCCTCTGGCGGCCAGACACAGGTCGACTCCCTCCTCCTCCCTCACCACTCTCGATGGCAGAGTAGTGAAGGGATACGAAGGCGTACCCCCAGTGGAATGGTCGGTTGCGATGCAATTGTGTCCAAAGACCGCGTCCACCTGGTGGGGTAAACCCTACACCCTAAAAATAAGATAAAAATTGAAGCCCAAATCAATTTCAAATATATAGTTGAGATTTAAGAAATTGTTTTTTGTCTAAAAATAAAGAAAATCATAAGTATGCTTAATAAGTAAAAATGTTAACATTATATTTTGCTTTTGCAGAATAGTGCGCATACAGGTTATCTTTCAGTCTGACTGGGAAGGCTTACAGTGCGTGTGGAGAAGCTGCTTCTGCCCTGCATTCCATGGTGCTCCTCCA
Source organism: Gila orcuttii (assembly GCA_026230005.1). Taxonomy (NCBI): domain Eukaryota; kingdom Metazoa; phylum Chordata; class Actinopteri; order Cypriniformes; family Leuciscidae; genus Gila; species Gila orcuttii. The sequence continues at coordinate 37,205,534 of JAPDVR010000004.1, forward strand.
GGTCTATCAGGCCAAGGCGCTCTGTGACATGCAGGAGAGTGGTACTGACCCAGGGGTGCTCCAAGAGCTGCGTACGGCGACGGACCTCGCCCTCAGGGTGACGAAAGTCACCGCACGTTCCCTGGGCCGGGCGATGTCCACTCTTGTGGTCCAGGAGCGACACCTGTGGCTCTCCCTGGCCGATATGAGGGAGTCGGACAAGAGTAGGTTCCTGAACTCCCCCATATCCCAGGGTGGCCTCTTCGGCGACGCGGTGGAGAGCTACGCACAACAGTTCTCCGCTGCTCAGAAGCAGTCGGAGGTTATCAAGCACATCATGCCCCGGAGACAGACTGCTGCTGCCCTGTACCCGTCGGCTGCGCCTATGGCTGCACCTCCGGCAGCTCGTCACAGAGGGCGCCCTCCTGCCGCCACCTCCGCCCCTGCCCAGCCTAAGCAGCGGCCCTCAAGGCAGCAGGGTGCCGGCCGCAAGAGAGGTGCCCAGCCCACTCTGAGTTCGTCTAAACCCCCCAGCAAGAAGAAAGGGAAGCGACCCTGAGACGGGTGACCCAGAGGATGGGGAGGGTGCCTCTGCACCTCTCCTTCCCCCGGAGTTAGGGCCGGGTGGAGAATTTTCTTTTTCCTTTTGTTTCTGCCGAGATGAGGTCTGGGTTCTACAGCCCTTACTTCATTGTAACCAAGAAAGGCGGTGGTTTACGGCCAATCCTGAACCTACGAGTTTTGAATCGGGCCCTACACAAGCTCCCTTTCAAAATGCTCATGCAGAAACGCATCTTCGAATGAATCTGTCCCCAGGATTGGTTTGCAGCGTTTGACCTGAAGGACGCGTACTTTCATGTCTCGATTCTTCCTCGACACAGACCATTTCTTCGGTTTGCTTTCGAGGGTCGAGCATATCAGTACAAGGTCCTGCCATTCGGCTTGGCCCTGTTGCCCCTGAAAGTCGTGGAGGCAGCCATTGTTCCCAAGAGAGGACATGGCATTCGCATTCTCAACTCTCTCGACGACTGGCTCATAATAGCTCGCTTGCGAGATCTGGAACACAGGGACATGGTGCACCGGCACCTCAGCCGATTGGGACTTCAGGTCAACTGGGACAAGAGAAAACTCTGCCCCACGCAGAGGATCTCTTATCTCGGTATGGAGTTGGACTCGGTCGGTCAGACTGCGCGCCTCACTGAGGAGCGTGTCCAGTCAGTGCTCAACTGCCTCAAGTCTTTTCAAGGCAGGTCTGTGGTCCCACTGAAACAGTTTCAGAGGCTCCTGGGGCATAAGGCAGCCGCAGTAACGTTGCTCAGCCTGCTTCATATGAGACCGCTTTTGACCGAAAACTGATCAGAAAATGTAACGAAAATGTAACGGAATGTTGTAGAAATGAAGTGGAGTAGAAAGTATAATAATTGACGTAAAATGTAACGAAGTAAAAGTCAAAAGTATGCACTATTGATTCTACTTAAGTAAAGTACAGATACGTGAAAAATGTGCTTAAGTAAAGTAACAAAGTATTTGTACTTCATTACATTCCACCACTGGTATACATACATAAACTCCTTAAGGATTATCACCAGCCATCACATTTCTCAGGAGCTAATTAAATGGCAAAATTCGGCAGGCAAACCACATCATCTCACAAGAAATCGTGCAATCGGGAATTTAGCGAGAGGAAATCATTCCCCACAAGGATTTCATCTCAGATTCATTCAAGTTTGAGAACTTGAATACAAGATTCACCGCATTGATCATAAGTTGCCTGATTTGGAAGTGACCTCAGTCTGCATTGCTGCTCGCATTGCTGCATTATTGACACAGGACTCGATGTGATTCACTCTCCATATATCTCTGAAAGTCTTTACGAAGCTAAGCTAAGTTCCCTTTTAAATGTTCATTGTTAAAAGCTATCAGGGTATTGGCAACATGCTTGTTGCTAATGCTATCCGTGTTGCTTGGGCTTATCTAGTCATTTCATTAACCACTCTAACTCTGCAACATATTTTGAATTTTTTAGAGAATTAGGCATATCTGAATTTAAAAGAGTGTCGTTCGCACATACATTGGAGTAAATGGATAAAAATGGTCTCATTTTACAGAAAACACTCTTAATTTTAACACAGTGGTGGAATATTGCATATATTGTATTGTATTTATTCACAATTTTATGATAAACACATATAAAAAGTAATATTTTTATATATTTTTTAATTATCTTTTCATTTGAAAATCTGTAATTTTGGACCTGTTTTGCCTATGGCTCTTCTGTCAGTTTCCTTTGATTCCACTAGGTGGCAGTAAACAGGGGAAAAAAGAATTTTCTTGTTAACCCCTTCTAAAAAAAAGTTATTGATATTTAACTGAAAGGAGTCACTGGTGTCTCCAAGTGTACTTTTACAGTCTTTATTTTTGATTGCTAAAAGAATTGGGCATATCTGAATTTATATATATATAAAGGACCAAATCAACACTTTAGTTGAGGGGCCACACACATGATGAAGTCATTAAAAGATAATGCTTAGTTAATGATGACTACTGTATTTGAATGTCAACAGAATTTGTGTGCTATGTGCTGTGATTGGCCAAATTTGGGGTCTGTCCATTTACCTGCAGGCTATGAAGAAGACATGAACATGCTTGGAAACTCAGATCATAATTCAGAAAAACAGTTCTCACATTAATTGATATACTGTTCTAGCCTGTATGCATGCATGAGGTAATGTGAATTTTTGTATATTCCTTTAATAATTCGAAGAGTACTCTTGCATGCATGAATTAATGCTTTTTTATGCATGAGTTCATGATGGTTCATGTACAATAACCATAGCTTTATCCACAACGTACAGGTGATTGGTAAAGATTGTACAAAATTGGTAAAGACCAATTTTTTTGTGAACAAAGAAAACATCATGATTATGCGTAATAAATCATAATTCATGATGATGTACTCATCTTAGTTAATGTTTTAATTAAGGTGTTGTTCATCCATGAAGTCATTAATGAAAAGGTTGAATTCGTGTTAGTTCCTGATGATTCATGAGATAATAATGCATGAATTAATGCCTAATTCAGGCATGAATTTATACATGAATTCATGATAATTCATGTACCCTTACCGTAAAGTGTTACCCATGGTTGTTTTAAGGTTATTTAGCCCAGTCGTTATTTGGAACATGACTGAGTTTTAGGCTTATATCTGGTGTCATTGTCATATGCTGTGCTAAGCTTATCCAGGTTTTAGCAAAATGCTTGTCACTAGCTAGGTTTACATGGAAACCTTTTGGTTCAATCGGAATGAAATCAATCCGATTGATGAATCCGAACACGGTGTTTACATGAACGATAAATAAAGTCATCGGGTTGATGTGCGTGTTTATATGTCACAAGCTTCAAATCGGAATTGATTTTTTGACGTGTGTAGCCGACCTCAAATGTAGCCGACCCTCTACCACCCCAAGGAGCAAACCACACCCACCAATAAAGTTCAGAGGCTTGTCAACTGAGCTTAAAACAAAGAATTTATTAAAGTCTCAATAGTTCAAATGTCTCTTGAAGCAGGACAACCGTCTTCTGCTGCGGTATGTCTCTGGAAGCAGGACAACTGCCTCCCTCCACAACGTGTATCTAAGCCTAGTTTTAGTCCGGAGTTTCCCCCACGCTCCCCCACTTAAAGGGTGCTGCCACCCAGCTGAGTTAGCTCCTCCCCCAGCGGATAACTGGCAGTATGGTGTCACCGGCTTGCTCCCTGGCCCTCAGCTGGCCGCTCAGTCCGCCACGGCCCCGTCACGAAGCCTGGGGGAAATCCACAGCAAACGTAGAATACTCTTTGAAACAGAGGAAAACACCGCAACACACCAAGGTTCAAGTGAGGTCTCACCACAATCTTCACACCAATAATCAGCAGGCGATCGACAGAACAGCGGCAGACAGGCAGCACCGGCGGCACTGGGATGGGTTATTCCATTATGTACCTGCCAGGGAGAAGACGAACTGGATGGTGGGTTTACAATTGCATGTCGGGAGCGGGAGGCTGGGATGTTCAAGCTGCAATGCAGACTGTTGATAGCGAGACACAGTATAGAGTAGTAGAGTGAGACTGGTAAGTCGTTGGCTACAGCACTAGCAAGACAGCAGTATACACATCCAGTATGAGAGTCGATAGAATGGTACAGTGAGGCTGGTAAGTCGTTGGCTACAACACTAGCAAGACAGCAGTATGCACATCCAGTATGGAAGTCGACAGAATAGTGCAGTGAGGCTGGTAAGTCGTCGGCTACAGCACTAGCAAGACAGCAGCATGCACATTCAGCAGGAAAGTCAATAGAATAATACAGTGAGGCTGGTAAGTCGTTGGCTACAGCACTAGCAAGACAGCAGTATGCACATCCAGTAGGAAAGTCGTTGACTACAGCACTAGCAAGACAGCAGTATGCACATCCAGTATGGAGGTCGACAGAATAGTACAGTGAGGCTGGTAAATCGTCGGCTACAGCACTAGTGGTCAGTCCAAACTGGACGTATACTCATTGACTAAACCTTGTTCACAATAGCGAGGCGGGGGAGACAGAGGGCAGACACGCATACTGGCAACATATTTCCCGCGTTCTACAACTCAGTCCAGTCGCTGTATGTAGGAGTGGGTACTTAGCTTATCGTAGCCCAGCCGATCTCCCTCTTGCCTCGTCAGATTCAGTAATCCACCGCCCCAGACAGTCCGGCCTCCAATCCACTCGTGTTCGTGGTCCTCTCTTTCTTACAAACTCTATTGTTACGTCTCCAGTGTGTCCAGCCAGCAATACCTCTTGTTCGGAAATCCGGAACTCGCCGCGAATCCGTCTCACCCCACACTCCCTTTCTCTTGAAGACTGTAAGTCACACGCTTAACACTAGAACTACCGAAGTCCATAACTACTAGAACGACCACAGTGGTCATTCTGACCGTTCATACTTTGAAGGTCATATGGCCGTACTGAACATAATTTTCGTCATGTCATATGAACCTTTCTCTTCCAATGATGCTTTTAATTCCTGTCGTCATGTTATAACGTCATTGCCCTTAAAACAAGCACAAAAGAAAGATTGCCCCGACAGGTCTAAAGAAATGTAAGGAAAATTTTGCGTCAAAAATATATTTTTCACCACACTCACGTGAATAAACATGCAAAAAAGTTTAGTACAGCCCTGTTTGTAAATAAGTTCAATAATCAATTAAAAATCTAAAAATAAATGGATATACAATGTTACGATAAGTAATAATAAAGGGCTAATTTTAACGGCGCAAAAAAACCCCCCGCATTATTCACTAACGCGTACGCAGTCCACACAAACACCGCATTTCGTGTGCAGCTCCCAAACACTACTTTGTGACATTTGGCACATGTCTCCTTGGTTTTATTTTTTCGCAGTTCCTCCTTACTTGGCACTGCCTCGTTCTCTCCATCAGCTGCTGCTCCTGCCCGGGTCCTGGCTATCGCACCACCAGTTGTGTGGCTTTTGATTTCATGTTGTCGGAGCGAAGTTCGCTTGCCAGTCGTGGGATGAAGTCCCTCTGAGAAACTTGCTCATTTGTGCACTTCTTGAACAATATGTGCGCGTTGATGGCGGGAAATGTAGCGGACTTATGATATCTATAATGCGTGCGGTCAAAATGACCGCCATGGCCATTCTAGGTAGAAATAGTCAGAACTGTTTTGTGTTTTGTGATTTTAATAAAATAACAGTGTCAGAATAAAATGTACACATATTTAGGAAAAGTCAGAGTCCTACAGCCACATTGATTTTATTTTAACAAAGTTATTACACTGTAAAATTTTAAAACGGTCAAAACGACCGCCTTGGTAGTTCTAGTGTTAAAAACACATTATCGAGTCTTGTTAGCCAATCGCTAAACCCCACACTTTCCTCCTGCACACCTGTCCATAGTCAGCGATAAGGACATCATGTATCAAATCCGGCTTTGTTTTTGTCCGTTTTTTAATGCCTCCTTATGGGAAACAAACCTCGAGAATTCTTCATCTGCCCCACAGTATGTGGTCACCTGGTGACATGTGCACACTGCACGAATATACTGCCTCTGTTCTATTCTATTCTATTCGAACTATTCTCCTCTATTGGTCATTTATTTCTTTTAACCAGCAGACTTAATATTTATCTGTCTCTGGTCATGATTTGGAGACAATGAGCATATGAACCATTTTGCCGTGCTGCTTATATTTATCACGCAGTAAAACCCTGCGCCCAAAACCAGTCGTCTATGGATGAGAGTCTGAAACAAGGACTGGTGAGACATTGTCCTGCTCCACTTCACAGACGCTGAGTGAAATGAGAATTTTAGAATAACAGGACACTCATTCAGATGACACTTTATTCAACAGGAAGAACAGCTTGTTCCGTGCGTCATACGTCATTACGCTATTTCAACGTCATTACACATGCCCAATCCTTTCGGTTTCGGTTTTCAATCCGATCAAGTGTTTACATGTTCTCTCGATCGGATTACAAAAGCTTGGGTGTTCTAGGTTATTGAGTGTTGTTTGGGTGTTTTATTTGGCATGTTGTAATGTTTAGTTTAGTTGTCTTTTTGTTCCCATGTGTTTGTTTCTGGTGGTTCCGTTTAGTCCTGATCAGTCCCTAGTGTGTTCCCTTGGTTACATTCACCTGTCAATCATTATGTCTCCCTGTGTATTTAAATCTTTATGGAAGCTGTCATGACAATTATTACCAGAGTTGGTTCAATTATTAATTTAAGCTTTGCACACTGTTCCTGTACATCCATTTGACTTAATTTCATTCCATTGCAGGTGATGTCTGCAGGCTTCGCTCAATGGCATCAAATAATTTTGACAGGCAATGTTAAATGGTTTAATTTTGTTATCAATGCACCTAGGCTAGACTCTGTCTACAACTTCTGAAATTCCCCCTGTTGCATGCTTCGAGTCTGTGTGTCATTTTTGATTCCTCTTTGTGTAGGAAAGGCAATATTTCTAGGGCGGGCTCTCCCTTCTGTTTTGCCCATAGACTTTTCAATCAATCAGAGGCAGACTTTTTTTTCCCACTGAAGTGTTCAATAATTCATCGGACTCTGGCTTAAGGCCATGGCTGATGTTCGGAAGAAGAATTGCAATGAAGAGGAGAAGGGTGGATTGCATTTTGGGCAAATTTACAGGCCGCAGACAATTAAATGTTGCTAACAGGGCACATGGCTCTCGTTGAGTTCACAGATAGAGCTTTCTGCCATTTGTTCGGGGACAACTAGCTTTAAAGCTATTTCAATAGAAAACTGTCACATAAAGTCAGTTTTCATCTATTTATTCAAAATTCCAGTCTATTGTTTTCATTATGTGTTATTTTTATCAAGATCCTCCAGTCCAACCAATAAATGAAAAAGGGTAACACTTTATTTCGATAGTCCACTTTAGACATTCTACTGACTATAAGTAACTTTGCAGCTACATGTCAACTAACTAATACTCTAATGACAGTTAGTTGACATGTAGTTGAAAAGTTACTTATAGTTAGTAGAATATCTAAAGTGACTATCGAAATAAAGTGTAACCTGAAAAAGTAATATTTGTGAAAAATGACAGAACAATGACTAAAATCTAATACAGCCAAATCAAAATGTACTGATAACTAAATCAGACATAAAATACCAGCAGTTTATTGAACACAATAAGTCTACTCAAAGCATCTCAAGGATAAATTGCCCAAAACACATAGAAATTTAATCTCTGATTGGGTTTAATGTTTGACTCAGAAACTGCACCATAAAGTAAACCTATGCATCACTGCAGCTCAAAAACAGTATATCAGCAGCTTCAACAGTCTCTGCACCCCTAATGACAAAGTCGAGGGAGGAAATCAAAAAAGTGAGACACTCCCAGATGCTGTTTAAGCAGTTCTGCTAAGATTCGAGGACTTATCTGGGGCAACGCTGGCCAACGATAACAATCCTGCATGTCCAATTAACAGAACTGTGCAATAAAAAGTCATGTTTTGGCAACAAATCTGTGCTTAGACTGGTTTTGAATGGTGCATGCAAAACATTTTTTTTTCCAATTGTTCAAGATGCAATATTTTATATGTTGCAAGCGTTTGGCAGGTATATGCTCACAGGTTTGTATGGGCCATGTGTTTACTTTAGTACTAATATATCAACTCTGAAAGAGGTATATGCCCATCTGAAAGAGGTATATGCCCATCATAAAAATGAGCAAATCAAAATGGAATTGTACAAAAAATATGGTAGGTTAATGTGCAAATCAAAATACAATTGTTCAAATGTTCTGGTAGATTTATATTTGGTACCACTTTATATTAAGTGGCTTTAAGTACTATGTACTTACATTGAAACTAATAATTGTCACGGTTCATGAATTCTCTGACTCGCTCTGTGTCTTCGTGTGTGCGTGTGGCCTGGCCGCTGATCACCACTTACCTGATCATCGGCGCCAGCTGCAGCTGATCAGCAGTGCCTATTTATGTTCATGGTCTTTCATCTTGTGTTTGTCAGATCGTTGTGGATGTTCCCGGTGTTAGTGTCTTGTCTCCTGGCTGTCTCTGAGTTGTATTGGATCTTGCTGTTCACCCTACCTTCTTCCACGGAGAACTTTGCACCTGTTCCTGAGTTCGCGTCTGGATTCGTGTTGGACCTCTGCTTCGCTCCTCCATCTTCCACGGAGGAACGGGTTGCCCATTCATGTCCCTGCGCTGCCTAGGGAGACTTTTTCCCAGCACCTTCTTCATCTGACTATTCACCGATACTCACCTTATCTTTAATAAACTTCACTGTTACACTTGCTCTTGAATCCTCTGTCTTATTGGCGTGACAATAACCTAATAAATAAATTATGTTTTATTAACAAAGTTTGGGAGGAGCACGTTCAGATAATTAAACCTAATTAAACACACGTGAAGCACACTCACATAATCAAACCTAATTAGACACGAGTGGAGCACACTTTGTTAATCAACCCAATCAACGAGTTAAGAGGTGTGTGTATATACATACAGCAAAATTACCTCCGTTCGTTGACAGTTTAACAGCATCCCTCCACCACCCCATCTCCTCACTTCTAGTCCTAAATACACTTACAACAACGGGGGAGTACTCTGGGTTCGGGCAAAATTCCGAGCTCAGAGACCTCCCCCCGGACAGCACGCCAAATATGCATAATCTTTTCTCTGTTTAATTGATGTAAGTGTGAACTCGTGAATTGACAATAAAACCAGTCAGTATCTGGTGTGACCTCCATTTGCCTCACACAGTGCAACACATCTCCTTTGCATAGAATTGATCAGGTTGTTGATTGTGGCCTGTGGAATGTTGGTCCACTCCTCTTCAATGGCTGTGCGAAGTTGCTGGATATTGGCAGGACCTGGAACAATCTGTCGTATATGCCGAAACAGAGCATCCCAAACATGCTCAATGGGTGACATGTCCGGTGAATATGCTGGCCATGCAAGAACTGGGATGTTTTCAGCTTCCAGGAATTGTGTACAGATCCTTGCAACATGGGGCCATGCATTATCATGCTGCAACATGAGGTGATGGTCGTGGATTAATGGCACAACAATGGGCCTCAGGATCTCTTCAAGGTATCTCTGTGCATTGAAAATGCCATCAATACAATGCACCTGTGTTCGTTGTCCATATACGCCTGCCCATACCATAACCCCACCGCCACCATGGACCACTCGATCCACAACGTTGACATCAGCAAACCGCTCACCCACACGATGCCATACACGCTGTCTGCCATCTGCCTGTACAGTGAAAACCAGGATTCATCAGTGAAGAGAACACCTCTCCAAAGTGCCAGACGGCATCGAATGTGAGCATTTGCCCACTCAAGTCGGTTACGACGACGAACTGCAGTCAGGCTGAGACCCCGATGAGGACGACGAGCATGCAGATGAGCTTCCCTGAGATAGTTTCTGACAGTTTGTGTAGAAATTATTTGGTTATGCAAACCGATTGTTGCAGCAGCTGTCCGGGTCGCTGGTCTCAGACGATCTTGGAGGTGAAGATACTGTATGTGGAGGTCGTGGGCTGGTGTGGTTACACGTGATCTGCAGTTGTAAGGCCGGTTGGATGTACTGCCAAATTCTCTGAAATGCCTTTGGAGACGGCTTATGGTAGAGAAATGAACATTCAATTCACGGGCAACAGCTCTGGTGGACATTCCTGCAGTCAGCATGCCAATTGCACGCTCCCTCAAAACTTGCGACATCTGTGACATTGTGCTGTGTGATAAAACTGCACATTTTAAAGTGGCCTTTTATTGTGGCCAGTCTAAGGCACACCTGTGCAATAATCATGCTGTCTAATCAGCATCTTTATATGCCACACCTGTGAGGTGGATGGATTATCTTGGCAAAGGAGAAGTGCTCACTTACAAAGATTTAGACAGATTTGTGAACAATAGTTGAGAGAAATAGGCATTTTGTGTACATAGAAAAGTATTAGATCTTTTAGTTCAGCTCATGAAAAATGGGGGCAAAAACAAAAGTGTTGTATAATTTTGTTCAGTGTATATTATATGTGTGTGTGTGTGTGTGTGTGTGTGTGTGTGTGTGTGTGTGTGTGTGTGTGTGTGTGTGTGTGTGTGTGTGTGTGTGTGTGTGTGTGTGTGTTTTATTTTTTAACTTTTTCAGCAGGTTTTCAACCTGACATAAGATTTAGAAATAACAACCAAATTATGTTGAAACTCAAAAAATGTGTGAACATTAATAATTACATTATTTCACAGTTTTGACCATATTGATTATTGGCTAAATGCATACATTTAATTGTATATACACAAATTAACATATTTGCATAATGATCATGTTCTCTTCAATCTCCCTGTATGCTACATGTTTGATTCACTTACAATATGGTGCACTTTAATAAACATCTTTGAAAGTGAAATAGTTTCTGATGATGTAATAACAGCTGTTTGACAAATTAAACCTCCCATAATTTTAACCAGTACTTCAAACAATTACTTCCTTTTACAAAAGTCAATCTATAATTAAAGGGCACATATTATGCTACTTTTTACAAGATGTAAAATAAGTCTCTGATGTCCCCAGAGTACGTATGTGAAGTTTTAGCTCAAAATACCCCACAGATAATTTTTATAGCATGTTAAAATTGCCACTTTTTGAAGGCTAGCAAAAACGCGCCAATTTTGTGTGTGTCCCTTTAAATGCAAATGAGCTGCTGCTCTCGGCCCCCTTTCAAGAAGAGGGTGGAGCTTCAAGACCTTGTGCTTTGGTGGTAACAAAACAGATCTCACACAATACAATAGCGGTGTTCAGTTCGAACTGGAGTCGGACAATGATGCCTACAGAGCCAGAGAATATATCGTCGCTGTCCGATGAAAACCGCGTATGTCCATTTTGCCGATTTTGAGATTTTTCGACGGATAGAATGTCCAGGTTCATTTCCGAATACAGTATGCTTCACATGTCTAAATGACCAATGAAAAGTTGTGAAATCATGTCATCTGATTTTCACGTATATCCATTTGGTGTCAAAGCTGTCAATCACGCCGCGTATCTCCCGCCCTGAGGCATCTCGCAGGTCTAAGCGTCTCTGGAAGCTCAGCATTGTATAGCCGAATAACTCTGTGAGGTAAAGTATCAGCAAATGTTTGTTTTTGACAACTGTTCAAGTTTATTATATATTCGCAATATATTCACAACTGTTATTTACCGGTAAATGGTCTAGACGAAGTAATTGTCACTGTTTATTGTGGAGATGTTAACGCACGGGTCTGTTAACTTAATAGTCTACTTTTAAGGTAGTCTAATATTTTTCTGACTAATAAATTACTGACACAGTAAAGGGTAGATTTAAATATAGAATAACGAATTTTAAATAAAGAAAAAAAAACGAAAATTAAATAAAGAAAAAACCCCGAAATTTAAATAAAGAAAAACGAGATTAATTTAGATTGATAACGTTACGGGTAAAAAGACTAATACATGTTGGGTCGGTGTACTTTTTCGTTCATTTCGGAATGAAAGATGAAATGTAAAAAAAAAGGGTGCAGCTTGTTTTTTTGTTTAAAAGAAAAAAACAGAAATGGCTGTATTTTTTTGTAGGCTACATAGCACGCGCCGGCCCTGGGTTCAGCAATGAGTGTATTGATTCATTGTTCTTCATAGTTTGCAAGAGACATTTAATAAACGGAGCGTATTTAATAAACTGAGACGTAGGCTATAATACACTTTAACCTGTTAACGTGTTAACCTGCAGGTTAATAAACTGAGCGTAGCCTATTCATCTGTCAATATGAAACGCGACTTGGCCATTCTAATTAATGATCGGAAGAACGCGTATCGACCACCGTTACTATAAAATATGCACGTATGTCCATTTAAACTCGATTTTGGTCAAATGTGGATTATATCATTACACTGGCAAGACTATGGTTACATTTAAAGATGCCGTACCAAGTATGACACCGCTACGTTCAACTGCTTTTGAAATACGGTGTTTTTTGGACATACGTGAGTTTCATCGGGCAGCGACGATATGCTGCATGGAAATAGAACAGATATAGTTTAGCTTAATTACGCTTATAACTTATGCTGTCACTTTGCTTTTATCCACTGCAAGCCTGTTGTAGCGGACCCCGTCCAAATGATGGCCAAAACTTTGCTAATTAGTTTTATGAAGTTTATTTTACATCACATAAAAGATAAAGTGTCCGTTTTCACTCCAGAAAATCTCTGTTAGAACTGAATAAATCACAGTACAAGAAGTGCGCATCAAAGTCTTACCCATAAACTCTCTCTCTCTCTCCCTTATATTATCATCAACATACCCAGCAAATTACACAAAAACACTCATTAACAAATATAAATTAAACAAATATATACAGATGTTATGCCTTTTCGGGAGGTTCTTAATAAACTGGGAAACTTTATATCCGTAAAACAACTCCTATGAACTGTAATAAAGTGTGCGCTCTACTTTCATTACTACCGTGACCAGAATCGAATCAGAGACTAGGGCTGTGTAAATGGCCGAAAAGCTAAATTCGTCATAAAATCATATTCCTTTATTATCATTGTTATTGTTTGGAGGATGGGAGGAGAGGAGAGTGAGGGTATGAGAGAAAGGGTAAACGATGTATCACTGAATACTAGTGTTGCTTTCGTCAACAAAAATCATGACTAAATATCGTCGTCAACGAACCTTTATCACGTGACGAAAATGAGACGAGACGCAACGTAAATGCTGGCCATGTGACGATGACTATAATGAAATAATGCAATATTGTTGACAAATAAAAACGAGACTAAATGTGCTTTACAAAATAAAAACAATGCTAAAATGTCTCTTCATTTTCGTTGACCAAAACGACACGAGACGAAATGTTATAACGTTATTTCGTCTCATTTAGTTGCGTTATTATTATAATTTTGCAGTATTTCTGTTTCCTTTGTCACACTTCAGGGGCTGCATCAGGTTGCACTGCATAGACAAAAGCGACGTCACTTCCTCAAGCCCCACTCGCTGCATTATTTAGAAGATACAGCTGCGGTGAGTTAGCATAAACGAAAACAAACAATGTTAAGTCTGACAGAGAAAAGGACAGATGGCCGGCCAGCCGGGGTTCGTCTTTGGGAGAAAAAGAAGAAACGACATTTGGAAAAAACTTTCATTTCATCATGTGTGTACTTCTAACATGTTTGGTTGGTAAAATAAATATGTTGTTCATTCAAATCAGAGTGTCTTCCGTGTCTGGAATGGATGTATTCTTGAGTCTATAAGGTAATAATAATATAATAAGATAACCTTGTTTGAAATGGGTTTGGCTAAAAGAAAATTTTGGTTTTGTCTCTACTACTAGGTATACTAGCTAGCTATACTACCCAGCTATACTATATTGACTGGGTAAAATAGAATTACTTTACTAAAAAGAGACTAAAATACAATTTTCACTGACTAAAACTAGACTAAATGTCATCAGATTTCGTCGACTAAAACTAGACTCAAATGTCATCAGTTTTCGTCGAATAAAACTAGACGAAAAACTAGACGAAAAAATCAGAAACTTATTTTACATCTTATAAAAAAGGCATTATACCACCCCTTTAAGGTGCATTCAATGAAACAATTGTACTTAAATAAAATATAACTTCCTTAATGTGCATGCAAGGAAAATTAGGTTACAATAGTGCTTAAAACTGTGCAAGTGCATCAGTAACCTGAGAAAACACGCTTCAACAGACAGAGTAATGTACTACATGAACACAAAATCGCAAACTGCCATTCAAAAACAATCCACTTCTTCTCACTATATCTACATATTGTTCGTCAAAAACACCAGACGGTCAACTTGATCTGCAGTGAGTGCTGAGCGCTTTTTGTTGACAATGTTTTCAGCTGAGGAAAACAACACGCTCAGCTCTGACTGTTTTTGCCACCAACTGAGAGGGTTTTCCTCAGCAGGTAGCCGCACTGAGCTGTATAATGGATAAGCTAACAAAAACAAACTGCGCCAGTTTCATCATCATCATGTCCCGCGCACCACTTGACACACCAAACAATTGAATGCACGGTTTTTGCATTTGAATGTGCAGGGTTTTTTTTTAAATTCAACGAATTTTCAAAATTTGACTGCCTTACCGGGAGACTGTAAGCTGGATCATGAACAGTTGGTACGGATCCATCCTTAAGGAACAACTTTATCGACAAACGAATTTAGGTATATTTTGCGGCGCATTACCTTCATCCTCAGTGGCTCGGATGATGGGAGAAAACAAAGACTCTCATGTTCCCTCTTACTAGGCCTGTTGCGATAATTAAATAACCATCTGATCACGGTTATTTGATCTAACCGCGGTTGTTTCAGGCAACAATGATTATTGCACTCTTTTATTGGCCTACGGCACAAGGGGTGTCATGAACCAAAAGAAATAGACAAGCACTAATTAAGTTTTCCTGCAATATATTTAAAGTCATCTAGCCATTCCATAGCTTAATATGAGGGACAGAAGTATATTTACTCTCTCCAATATGATATGTTCACGTTATAATACATGAGTCTCTTACATCCAAAAACAGAACACCGGGATTGCTTAATAGCTGCTCCAGCGCAGAGAAAATAGTGGATAGCCTACAACTCGCTGAGGGCGGAAACTGTGGGAATGCAGGACTGTCAGTCAGCGGCCGTGGGCGGGGGCCTGAGCAGGATGATGTCATACTGCTCAGAAAATCAAAAGGGCATGTTTAATGAGACTACTTTGGTTTGATGGATTAAAATAAAAGGAGAGGGTGGATTTTTATCATTGTAGGGGGATTGTGTTCACAAACTGCCAACACACATTTATGTTCAAACATCATGTAAAAGTTGATTTTGCATAATAAGTGCAGTTTAACACAACCCTCACAGAAAACTTGCTGCATTTTTACAAAAAAAAAAAAAAAACACAAAAAATTCCCTAATGGGGACCAAAAAATGTCCATTTTGTCCTCCCAATGTAGGGTTTACCAGGACCACACTCACAGAGACCCAATTGTTCTATAAACTGTTAGTTCTGGCTTGTTTATTTGACTTTAACCTAAACCTCTCTTTATTTTATTGAAATCAGCCAGACATACTGTGGCTTTTTTTATTATTATTTTTTTTATCAATCAATAAAAGTTAAAATATTGCAAAAATCAGATCCAAGGATGCGGTCATGTTGACAGTAAGTATTGATCTGTTGCCAGAGATCAATGACAAGTTTGCTTGAAAACAGTTCCGAGAATTTTACGTATTTTCATTGAAATGTGGTGTAGCTGTCAAACTGTTTGCAATCTGGGATAAACCAAAAAATATAATATTTAAATAATTTAATTGGAATAATTGTAACACAGATGGCATTTTTTTTTCTAAAAGTAAATGTGGTAAATTGGTTCAAAATAATTAAAAGAGCAGCACAATGTGGGCACATCTACTATTTAAGATTTTATAGATCTTACATGATGAACTCACCACACTATCTGTAAAATAATGTAATCTTACATAATATTGTTGTTAGTCAACAATGCATGGGAAATAAATTGTCACACATAAGTGATCCACTTTCAAATCTCAAATTTTATACTTCATAATTCTTAGTC
This sequence comes from Gila orcuttii, assembly GCA_026230005.1. Classification (NCBI taxonomy): domain Eukaryota; kingdom Metazoa; phylum Chordata; class Actinopteri; order Cypriniformes; family Leuciscidae; genus Gila; species Gila orcuttii. Next base: position 37,221,630 of record JAPDVR010000004.1, read on the forward strand.
TCACTTCTTCATATCTGTTCAAATATTATTTTCCAGAAACAGTATGAGTTCATTATTCTGTCTAAAATTGGATGGGTTTATGAATTGTTTAGACAATTCATGGCTCCCAGGAGGATAATCACTTTAATACACCTGCCCCACTGTTAAGGTGACAGTGACCTTTGGCTCTCCTTTTCTGTGAAAAGAAGGGGAAAAAGTGCCAAGAAATTACTTGGCTTCATGCATGTTATGACACTTTCAGGGGTGTGAACTGTAGATGAACTGTAAATTTGATTTAAATGTGCATAATGAGCTTAATTTGCCCTTAAGATGCCGTATAATTTGACACCAACGCTTATTCATAAGAACAACCTGTGCAGTGATGCCAGATTGGATGAGTTTGATAGAATTCAATGGGGGGTAAAATGCTCTTAGGTAGGGCACATTTTGGCCTATTTGTGATGATTTTTTCATATTTAAAAGTAATAAATGAAACACTTGTGATTTATAACGTCTCTCAACAATCAGTTATTGATAATCAGATCAGTCAACTCAAATCCAGATTTGTTTCACACTCACAGTGATTTTCAAAGTATTGATTGATTGATTGATTGATTGATTGATTGATTGATTGATTGATTGATTGATTGATTGATTGCAAGGTTTGTGGGTGATAAAAGTCACCTAATTAATTATGTAATTTCCGTGATGGTCTTCGCTCAGTGTTATTCTAGTATAATTTAAATAGGATACTATTATAGCTTTTATTAATACTTTTAATTCATTTTTATTCTAATATTATGTTTTATTTGTATTTTTGCTATTTATTTTGTTGAATGTTGAAAATGGCCACTACAGTAGCTGAAATAAAATAAATGTAATTTTTTTTATTTATTTTTTTTATATTACTCACATTAAAATCATGGTCACAAGAAATAGATGTCATTCACTAAACAAGAATTTGTGGCAACAAGAAAAATATGTTGTTCCCTCAAAATAGGATCTCGAGGCCACGACTTCATATCGTGTGGCCACAACATAACAAAACGATCTTGAGGCCACGACATATTATCACGTTCTGTTGTAACTGTGTCTGGGGGTCAGACAGGTCAATTTAGCTCAAAAGGAATTATTAATTAATTTATAGGGAATCTTAAAAGAATCACTTAAACGGCCGAGCAAATGACTCGCCCAGCGTTCATTTGAACGGGCCGTAACTATCAGCTCTAAAACGGATATAAATATCCAAACTATAGTGAAACACTATATATAAGCAAGGTAACTTAGATCAGAAGTTTAAGACATTACATTCGTAAGCACATAACACAAGAACAATTATCTTTAAAATACAATGAAGACTTTATTGATTATTCTAACACATAAAACTAATATCTAACACAATCAGACGCACACACACATTCTTACGAGTTGCAGAAAGAAAGAGAGTGAGGAAAGAATGAGTTTTAAGAGTGAGATGATGAAATCCCAAGTTTCTATATGCACTTATAAGACATGACCTGAACGAACCATCAATCATTAATTTAACCCTTCTATCGTTTCTTAGGTGGGGTTATTACATTTTATATCAAAGCACCAGTTCAGTTAAGAGTCTGGAGGCTACTTGCTTGTCTTTGCGTTCCTTTGGGGATTCCTTTTGTCGGCGTAAAAGATTGTTTCCCGGAATCGTTGACTGGCTGGTGGTCTCCTAGTGCCTGGATAGATGTCTCTGGATGGCCAATCACGTGGTGTGTTGGCGATGGATGAAAGTCTTTGAAGTTGGAAAGCGGGCTTTGCAGTCGAATCGTTTAAACGAAACTGTGCAGCAAAACTTAACTTAGAATCGAGACTCTTAACGGAAAAGAAAATTAAAGCTAAGAAACCGAACGAAAAGTGAGAAGATAGTTGTTAGATGGCTTGAATGAAGCTGTAAAACCATGTTCTTCTGATCTTGATTTTGGGTTCTTTTGTCTGCTGGTCTACATGGTTACTCGTCTGTCCGGTTACTCGTCATGGCTTCTCCATGACTTCTGTAAATCTGCTCTAGCGAACAAATTCACAAACCAAACCTCAACCCAACTAAAACAAAAACCTACTGGCTTTTTCGGGTCCTAAGATTTTAAACTCAGCTGTTGTCCAGCCTCTTGGGTGAGATCTGACCAATTAGGCACTGTCTTTATTTGGGAGGTGGCATTCTCTTCACCTCTCATCGTAAATCATGCGTTATCTGTGATCTCCTTACTCTCCAACTCTAGCAGAGAGTTCAGAGGGAACAGTTTAGACATGATTCCTATTATAAGAACACAAAACATTTTACACAGATTTCAATCAAGCCATCTTTTGAATTAAGAACATATGATCGTACTGATAGGAATCAAGACACACTTTCATTCAAACACAGTTATAACAATTACATGACTTGTATGTGATCTAAGCATAATAGACACATACAGAGGTTGTAGATACAATATAGGATTATGTAGTGGAACAATGTTTGATTATAAGTCCGTCACTAATTGTTTTGGGATGATTTTATGTAATTTTATAAGTAAAGTCTCAGTCTCTGTGGTTTTAAGAGATTTCCATCCTGGGGTCGTACCAAGGTCCTTAAAAAGGAGGAGGTCTGTTTTAAATCATTTGTCATGGGTTCAAACAACCTCTGCCGTTATCTTGGTGGGTTCTGAGCCGTGCCATCTCTGAACCAATCAGTCTTTTCCAAACTATCTAACGTTGACGACGTTCTCCTTTAGTTGGGCACATCTCTTTGAAGCTTTAGAACTGGCTGGAGCCCACTCCATTTATGGCCTAGATTAGACTGGTGTTTTGGGGGTCTGGAATGTTGTGGAATTATGTTTGAACGAATCACCTGGAAGATTAATTTGTGTTTGGTTCGCCCTCAATTCCTACTGTTCCCACAAGTGTCTTTTGAAAGTCTATCATATTATGACATATGTAGATATCCATCCTCCCCTCTCAGGGAACCATGGTAACATGTAACTTGACACATTCTCTTTCAAGGGAACTTGCGCTGCCTCCCAGCTGATGCTTTGGGGAACGAAATACCCCACTTCACCATGCTGACAAATTACCTGGTGTAAAGCTGTATAGGCACAACTCAGGACGAAAACACCTGAGAGCCGCAGGTCCAGGCTGAAAAACCGTATAAATGTGTGCAGGACCGACCAACCTGCTGCATCAACAACGTCTTGGAGGGAGACTGATGAAAACAAGACTTTTGAAGTAGCCATACTCAAAATATGGTGGAATAAGTTCTCACTTGCAGAGGTGAAGGCATACCACGCACCCCTAAAAGCCATGAAGATAGTGTCCACCATTGAGCGGTCCTACAGACATACATCTCAAGAGATCTAACAGGGCAAGTAAATGTAGCTTATCCTGGTCCGTCGACACATGGGGAGAATGAAAGGTGCCACGAAGGAAACAAATCCAGATGGTGTCTCCCCAAGAACTCGGGCCAGCCAGAACAAGGTTACCAAAAGACAATGAACCTCGTCCTGGTGAACTCTTCTAGAACTCCTGGGAGCAGAGCCATCGGAAGAAATGCGTACAGATGAAGCCTTGGCCCCGTCTGTACCAATGCATCCAGCCCAGGTGGAGCTGGATTTGTGAGGGAGAACCAGGGCGAAACATTAGTTGTTTCTTGCGAGATGCAAACAGGTCCATGTCCGCCTCATTAATTCAACCGTCTAGGAGTCTCCAATCCCCAGGCCTTAGCCCCTGACTTGACAGGACATTTGCTTCCAAATTCAAGTGCCCAGGGATATAGAGTGCTCTGAGGGAGCAGTTTTCCCCTGGACCACAAGAGGATCTGGTGTGTCAGTCTGTCCTCAGACCCCCCTGAGGATTTATACATGAGACCACCAACATATTTTCTGTTTGAAATAGAACATGGTGGTCTGGGAGGAAATTCCTTATGGGTAACAATGCAGCTGACATCTCTAGGCAGTTATATGCCAAGAGAGATGATGCTCCTACCACAGAACCTGGGTCGAGCGGCCTTCCATGTCTGCTCCCCACCCTGTCAGGTATGCATCTGTCGACACAGTCTTGCGATGACAGGATGCTCCTAACACTGGGCCTTGAGACAGGAACCAAGACTTCTTCCACATGACCAAGGAACGAAGGCATCTGCGCATAACCTTGATCATGCAAAATGGGTTGCCCAATTTGAGAAAACCCCTTGGTCCTGAGCCACCACTGCAAGGGTCACAAGTACAGCAGGCCAAAATGTATCACATTGGATGCAGCTGCCATGATCCCTAGTCTCTGGGGGGAAAAATGCTCTTTTGCTAGAGCCGTACAACTACTGAACACTTCCTGACTGTTTTCCATGTATAAATTATATTTGTAAATGCACCACACACTTTAAACAGTTTGTTGTTTTTTACTGTACTAATTGGTTTATCTGAGGTATCCTTTTTTTAAACTTGTAATCAATATTGACAGTTTTATAATTATTGTTGTGCTTTTTGTCTATATTTTGTGTTGCCTTTTTTATTTTTAAAAAAGGGAAAATCATCATAGGCTGCTTCTCAATACACAAATTGTTGCTTCCTCGTTTCCTCGCTCCTCTGTCATTCAGCCCATGACCCGGAAACCGATCAAACTCAACCATCTTGAATGACATCTCAATTGTATATTTCCAGAGGAGTCATGAGCAAGGATACACAGGTGTATCATTCCCTCGCATCCTAAGGGGGTGGAGCTAAGATACGAGGAAAAGAAAATGAGGATGCACAAATAATAAATAAGAAGCTCCCATGGTTTTAAATGTATCATCCTCAGATATGAAACAGAACATTTATACTTGTGACTTTAGCTCTATTTTGCTTTCAGACTCTAAAAGACAGTTTCATATTTTTCATGCAAATATTTTATGCAACCATGTTAAATATCTGGACCTGCAGTGTGAAAATGGTGTGTTCCCAGCATAAGGGTTCATGAACTGCACACATTTTAGATCGAGCTGGTCACATTCATGTCTGTGCTAAAAAAGGAAGTGGGATAAGATCAGGTGAAACAGGTCAAATAAAATCCCACCGGTAAGACTCATTTACTACACAGAACGTCTCAGGTTACCTCGTGACCTCAGCCACATCTGCATCATAGCGTCCAGCCCCAGAGGAGCTGGCTGACTGAGTGAGAACCACAGTGGACAGTGTGTCGTCTCTTAAGATGCGAACAGGTCTACTTCCGCTCTACCAAAGTTTTACATAGGAGCTCCACCACCTTGGGGTGAAGTCTCCATTCCCCAGGCCTCGGCCCCTGCCTGGACAGGATGTCTGCTCTTGGATTTAAAAACCCCGGGATGTAAATTGTCTTTAGAGAGAGCAAATTTCCTTGGGCCCACAGGAGCATCTGGTGCCAGTTTGCGTAAGTCCACCGATGTGTCCGTACGGACAAGCACATGATGGCCCCTCAGGTCTGGTAGGAAGTGTTTGAGAGCTCGAAACACCACCATCATTTCTAGCCGATTTATGTGCTAAGAAAGTAGATGGTCCTGCCACAGACCTTGCTCCAAGCGACCACTCATGATCGCCCCCCAACCTGTGAAGGAAGCATATGTCGTTAGCATTACACGATAACAAGAAGCCCCCAACACTGGACCTTGGGCGAGGAACCAAGGTTTCTTCCACTTGACTAAGGCACATAGGCATCGCCGCTTGACCTTGATCATCCGAAAAAGATTTCCCCTTGGAGAAAACCCCTTGGTTCTGCACCACCACTGCAGGGGTCTCATGTACAGGAGGCCAAAAGTTATTACGTTGGACGCAGCTGACATGAGACCCAACAGTCAGTGACTGGCCCAGTTTTACCTAGGCCGAAGGGAAGAACCCGATATTGATACACTTCGCCCCCGAAAGCGAACCTCAAGGACTTCCTGTGATGAGGACAGATGGCTACATGGAAGGACGTGTCCTTCAAATCTATCGAGACAAACCAGTCCTCGGACTGAATCTGTGACACAATCTGTTTGAATGTAAGCCTTCATCCTTCTTTGGAACAATGAAGTAACGGCTGTATACCCCTGACTCCCTACTGGGAGGAGGAACCCTTTCTATAGTCTCCTTTCGCAGAAGAGTCTGTACTTCTTGCTCCATAATCAGAGCCTGCTCGGGGTCCAACACGTAGGGAGGACCCCTAGAAATCTGGAAGGAAGAACCAAACTGAATTCTGTAACCCTTTCTATAGTGAGCAGGTCCCAATGAGATATATTTGGCAGTAACTTACACGCTCCCAGAAAATCTACTAAGGGGACCAGTCTCTCGAGACTGGCTTCTGGTAATAGTCGAACAGCCACTTCTGTGCCCTGTAACGGCGAACCGGCAGGGAACAACCGAACTTACTGTTCTACGACCCTCCTCGGAGGATCGTTCGGGAACGCTGACACCTCTGTGCCCTGAAGCGGTGAACCGGCAGGGAACAACCAAACTGGCAGTGCTGTGACCCTCCTCAGAGAGTCGCTTCCCAGAGGGCACCGAGGAGAAATGGGCATCGTATTTTGTTGACGTGGAAACCATTTCTCCCTGGAGGGGACTGCCCTCAGAAGTCTGACGGCTTCAGCATCAGGACTTCTTCTTAGTCGAAACCTTCTTCGAGACTGTCCTCAGATATGTCTTATCCCAAGACAACTACAGCTGAGACTACTGAAGCAGTGACCTGAAGCGGTGAACCGGCAGGGAACAACCAAACTGGCAGCGCTGCGACCCTCCTCAGAGAGTCGCTTCCCAGAGGGCACCGAAGGGAGATGGGACCATATAATGAGGTGTTATCCATTTCCCCCTGGGAATTCACCATTAATTTCCTCAGAATTAAATGTCTCCTTAAAGATCAGATGAGTATATGTTTAATGTCCTCAAATAAATACAGCCAAATATCAACCAGACAAGTAAACACGGTCTAGATGAAAAATCTGAATAGTATATTAATACAGACATCTAACTCCTCAAAGATAAGATGAGTACATATTTAATTTTCTCAAAAATTAAATGCAGCCAAATATCAACCAGACAAATAAACACGGTCTGGATGAAAAAGCTGAATAGTATATCAATACAGACATCTAACTCCTCAAAGATAAGATGAGTACATATTTAATTTTCTCAAAAATTAAATGAAGCCAAATATCAACCAGACAAGTAGAAACGGTCTAGGTGAAAGGCTGAATATAGTGTTATTAATATAGACTGTATAGTATAATCTCAAACAATAAAGAATACATTATTAGTTTGCACACAATTATAAGAGAACAAGAGAAAGTGAAATTCCTGTCTGCTCAGTTCCCTGCGCATATTATACAGATACGCAGACCCATAATCTACGCATTACATTAAAAAAAGTGAGATTTGAGCCACTAGATTCTTATTGCAAACCCGTAATCTACGCGCTGCCTCGGCAAAAGAATCTTTATTGATTTTCTTCCCTCGAGAAGAAAGCCAACAGGAGCAGAGCTAAAACTCTCGATAGTGCATATGTTACACGCGAGGGCAGGGACGAACACGCGATCCAAAGCTGTTTGCTCGACATACTCCTGTCTAAATATATAATTTATGCTTGTGGACAAACAACAATAAATAGACAGACACAGATTCACACAGAGCGCTTGCTGAAGGCACAGAAGCTAGCACGGTCTGTTTTCAGGTGTGCTTTATAATTTCCTGGTCGATGGCGTCACCTGCCTATGACGTCTCGTCTCTCGATTGGACTAATTAAACACGTGCTTCACAACGCAATCACGCTGGGCGTTCCCACAGCGCCTCGACGCAGCTCAAGTTCTTTTGAAAGGGAACCACATTTGAACATTCTTTTTCATCCACATTTATTTTTTGTCACATTTTAATACATGTCAAGCCTCTTCACTCACCCAGGAACCAGTCATTGAGCAAGTGCAAGTGATTGCTTGAATACTCAGCATGATTGAGGTTATGGGTTCACGGACATGACCACTAATAGTAAACCAACTCTGCTGCACCACCCATTTAATGGCTAAGTAAATTGTGTTTAACTTTTATTTTTTATTCCACTAGATCCAATTTACAATAAAAGTGCCATAATATTTTAATGTCCTTGGCTGCAAGTTCAAGGCAGACACTACAACGTAATTAAGATAAAATTAATAGAAGGCCTTTATGACTTAATTTGCTGCTGTTTAATTGAAAAATGTGGCCAGATTTGATCCTTTCGCACTACACTATTGAAGTAATTTTTGGCATAAATTGTGAGAAGAGAAAAACAAAATAGCCTACTTTACTTCATGCTTGTACAACCTTTATATTATCTAGCCCCTTTATATAGAATGTTAATTTCTAGATTTCACAAATGTTTGTTCATCTGTACATTTTAATTACTAAATGATTCCATTAGTCACATTATGAGATGACTTTCATAGTTTATGTTGTGAATTTATGGCCTAGAGAAAGAGCTCCGAGCGAGTCCTTGTTCTGTGTTTTAGTGTAAAATAAAAAAACTTCATGAGAAATGGGCATCTGGGGGACATTACGGCCAAACTGCAGTGCTATGACAGAGTTGTTGACTGAGGTCGGAACAGTGCAGTTTTGCTGAAACGATTCGTCTTTATACTATATCAGCGTGTTTTGACCTTGGTGTGGATACGCAGATAAGTCCAAAGACAAAAAATCTCCAGAGAAGAGGAGTCAGAGGAAATCTACAGCCACGGTTGGCCATACATTTATCACAATATGAAGCAAGGGAGATCAATTATTTAGTCCATTAGACAAGGCCACAATGAATATAAGGGCATGGGGTAGAAATGCACACTGAGGGTAGATCAGTTTCAGAAGAAAAATGCTAAAAGAATAAACAACGATTTGAAAACATGTCAGGGACAAATGAATGAGAATGTGCTAGCCAGAAATGAGATCAATATAAATTTGAAACGTTGAAGAAGAGCATATACTGTTTGTGTGATGACAAGTCTAACATAGTGACTGGTGGGGTTTCATTATTACAGAAAGTGATAACAATGTTCTTGCTTTGTCGGTAATGAGCATTTAGAAAACTATACAGTGGCTGAATCTAACTCACACACAAAACGCCTGGTTTACTGACACATTTTGTATGCGCTTCAAATTGGGTGGTTGACATAATTAGTGTAAAGGTTTGACTCCAAATTCATCTTTACCTGAAACCAGAGAGGAAAGTGAGTAGTGCTCCACAGGCTGCTTTTTGGTGGGCCCTAGGTTATAAAAATGTCATTTCTATCCCACAGGGTGGCTTGCGGGAAGCCATGATGACAATTAATTATCCTTCTGGTTATGACAGTGACAAAATACCACCTGCTTCAAGCTCCATCCCCATTTGGAATGGAAATAAGCTTCTCTCTCATTTGCTACAAGAAAAATTATCCTCCATATTTATCTTATAACTTCTCTTTTCTAGGGAATTACAGGATGTTGATTAAGCGTTTGACGTCTTTGTATGGGTTATAGTGACGTACATGATACAAAACATGTTAAACTATTTATTGTCTCTATTAGTTAGCTGCTATACAATTGCAGCGTGTGTGTGTGTGTGTGTGTGTGTGTGTGTGTGTGTGTGTGTGTCGGTCTGTGTGTGTGTGTGTGTGGCTCTGTATGTGTGTGCGTGTTCGTGCGTGCGTGCGGTCCTGGTAAACCCTACATTATTTATATACATTATGCAAACCCTATATTATCCTTGTCCTTGTGGGGCCATTTATTGGTCCCAATGAAGAAAACCGCTTGTAATCATACTAAGTGGTGTTTTTTGAAGATGTAAAAATGCAGAAAGCTTTCTTTGAGGGTAGGTTTAGGGGTAGGGGTTAGGGTCAGGGGATAGAATATACAGTTTGTACAGAATAAAAATTATTATGTCAATGAAAAGTCCCCATAAAACAAGAAAACTCGTGTTAGTGTGTGTATCTGCATCAAACTGGCATCCATCAGCATTCAAAAATACAAAAATGCATCTTACATTCTTACTGTCAAATTGGATTGCAGGATATGGGTTTGGAACAGCATTTCACGTTTTGTAAATTAGCTTAGAAGCAAACCAAACATTTTTTTTTTGCATTCCCACAACACAGTGTAATTGATTGGTGCATCCCAAATTGGTCTGTATCAGAAGATGGGAGGTATGCCAGCCGTCACACTCAATCAACCTCTCTGCATCTGCAAATGTCAAAAGGAACATGAGGTGAATGGAAATGCCTGGAAGACAAAAACCTATACCAATAACCTACATCAGGGCTTCTCAACTGGTGTGCCTTCACCCAGAAACGGAATTATTTAAGATGGGGTTGCAGACAACAGGTAAATAATAAAATGCAACTAACTATATAATTTGGCCCGTAGCCTATTTATTTCGTGTTCGACTGGTAAAATACAATTCTGCTGTTGCATTTTATATTCAGATGTCACTTTCACTATTTTGCATGTTCAGGCCTATGCTGTTCATGGCAGTCTTTAAAGAAAGTTCCTCATAATGAAAATGCTGTCATCAATTACTTACCCTTATGTCGTTTCAAACATGTATGACAGTCTTTCCTCTGCGGACCACAAAAGAATATATTGTGAGAGAGAAGAAAAAAACAGTTTTGCTCAGCATTGATTTACGTTGTATGTACAAAAAGAAAACACATTTATCAAAATATTTTTTATGTTCCACAGACTTGAGTAATTAGTGATGTTCTGAGTAAAAAAAAAGACAATCTTCAAGAACTATGTCACAATTACGTTCTGTCTAATCTTCACCTGTTCTTGTTAGTCCCTAATTAGTTAACATTCATCCACCTGTGTCTAGTTTGTTTCCTCATTTCCTCCTGTGTATATCTTCATGTTCAGTTCAGTACCTTGTTGGTTATTGTTTGTGTATACATGTTGATGTTACACTCTGGCTACGTTTACACATAGCCGGGTATTTAGAGAAAGGAATTCCATAGTGACTAAGTAACCCTTAAGTAATTAGTGATGCATTTTATGACCACATTTTTATGAGAACATTGAGAGTAAAAAAAGACAATTGCTAAAGACCAGAAAGTCATACAAGTTTGGAACAACATAATTAAATGATGACATGAACTATCCCTTTAAGGGTGATTACAGCTTGTGCACTTGCTCCATGATAGTAATGTATGCCTGCTGGTTTCAAAACAAATATTTTGGGCATTTCATTATTAGGGGCCAAGCACCGAAGGTGCGGAGGCACCTATTGTGTCTGTTCTGGTTCTTATTAGGGGCCAAGCACCGAAGGTGCGGAGGCACCTATACCCCTTTTCCACCAAGGCAGAGCTGGTGCTGGTTCGGAGCCAGAGCCTAGTTTCAATTCGGTTCTTTGTTTTTCCACACCCAAAGCACCAGCTCCGAACCAGGAAAAGTGGTTCTTAAGTAGCAGCAAATCATTGCTGGTCTAGAACAGAGCCAAGTAAGAACCGCTTGCGTCAGGGGCTGGGGGCGGGGTTACCGTGACCAACAAGACGAATAGAAACTTGTGACGGCCATTTTTAAATAGCAGCTAGTCGAGTTAATAGCAGCTTGATTATAATATCCGTCTATGTAAGTTACGGCGAGCTGCACAAACGCGTTGGATTCCGATGTATTTTTGCAAACCCATGAGCATCCATAGTAACGCAACGTCCGTTATTGTTGATGGCTTGTTCGAGATGCATCGGAGCGGCGCGGACCGATCAGAGCTGCGGGAGTGTTTGGAGATCATACGACTCCTTGTGCTTTTGGATCGCTTTCGCAGTGCTTTGATGTCCTACGGCGATCGATCTGCGAGAAGCCGATGCATCTCGAACAAGCCTGGCGTGTTTGTGTTTGGCGCTACCGCACTAGTGTTGCTGGGCAACATGAGACGTATGCAGTGACGTAAGATCTGGCTCTGTTGTGGCTCTCTAGCATGCTCTCTAGCCGGTGGAAAGGCAAACCGGTTCTTAGTAAGCTTGTCAGTCGAACCAACTCCGAACCAGCTCTGGCTCTTGCTCTGAACCAGCACCCGGTTCTTGTTGGTGGAAAAGGGGTACTATTGTATCTGTTCCGGTTCTTATTATTCTTCTTCCGACTGGGCGTCTATGGCAGCCCATAGAACCGTTTGCGGGAAAGTTGTTTTGATTTGACATTCTGATAGAGGACAGTCCCAACATTAAATACACTAATTTTGGTGTGTCTAACTCATTCCCTCTAGCGCCACCACCTGTCCAAAATTTCACTTTTATTATGCTAATAACTTTTGAACCGTAAGGCCTATCAACAAAATTCTTTTTTCCTCTGCTTCGGGAGCTCATGACGATTCAATTGGGTCACATGAGGTCATTTTCTGTCATCAAAATATGGCTGCCATTTTGAATTGTTCAAAAAAACTACTTTTTCGAACTCGTCCTAGACGGTTTGTCCGAATTTCACACAAATTGCACCAGATCATCTTCCGGCAGTGGGGACCAAAAGTTATGGAATTCAAGTTGATTTGCCCAACCGATTTCGATAAACGTGTAAACTAATTTTACGTAGCGCTTACAAAAACCGACCTAAGGCTGTATCTCCGCAACGCTTTATCGTATTAAGACGGAACTTGGTACATGTCATCATAAGTATGACCTGAGGCTACATGCTGCGTTTCGGCGCAGCACCACCTACTGGTCCGGAGATACAGAAAATGGCTATTTTTGCTTATAACTTCTGAACGGTTTGTCCAAAAATCATAAAAGTGGTCTCGTTAGGCGTCACGACGAGTCGAGCGATATCCAATTTTCCCAGATCGGCCATTTTGGCTGTTGGCCATTTTGAATTATGTGCTAAAATGCTGTATTTTCTGAACGCATGAACGAATTAATACGAAACTGGGTATGGGTCATCAGTACGATGCCCTGAAGGAGCCTGAGAAGTTTCGAAACAGCGCCACTAAGTGGTAAAATTTATTTTTCAAATGCTTATAACTATGGGTGTCATTGACTTATTATCACGGGAGTCATTTCGTTAGGTTCCTGAATCCTTGCCGAGTCCATAGATACCAAACATGCTAGGTTTTGTCTCACGGTTTGTGTAGCGTTGTGATTTAGCGCTTAAAAAACATTTGCCGATATCTTAGAAACCGTTAGGCCGATCGAGACGAAACTACCGTCAGAAGTTTGAAAACATAGTTCGTTAACTATATGCTAATGCCCAAATGACAAAATATTGATAGTAAGGGGTAGTAAAATTCAATCAAAGTCACGTGTCAGTCATTTTTTACGTGTTTTTTCATATAAATGTCTATAACTCGGAAGTGAATTGAGATATTTTCACCAAATTTGGCACACACATGTATCGGCTCATTCCGAGGACACAAATTGTGAGATTTTGCCTCTTAATGGCGCTATAATAGAACAAAACATGAAATTCCCATTGACTTCAATACAGTTTTGTGATGTAAAATGCTATACTTAACAAATGCATTGCTGTAACATTATGAAACTCAGAATTTGCCACCAGCACCATCCCCTGAAGGTACTCAAAAGATTTAGAGACAGCGCCACCTGTTGGTCAAAAGTTAAAATTAAATTTCCAAAAATGCTAATAACTTTTGAAAGAATATGCCTATTGTAATGACACTTGTCTTACTAGATTCCTTGGGTCATGCCGAGAACATAGATACCAAGATTGACGTATTTGGATTAACTTCCTGTCCGCCATCTTTATTTACATTCAAAACCTTCTTTTTCAAACTTCTCCTAGACCATTTGTCCGATTTTCACCAAAATTGAATCATATCATCTCCAGACCATGCTGACTAATAGTTATGGATTTCGTGACGATAGACAAAACCGTTTTTGTATACCGCAGCAGCAAAGTTGAGGCATGCTGCCAAAATGACTATTAAGTCTTTATCTCTGCAATGCCTTCACATGTTGACACCAAACTTTGTATGTGTCATTGTCACCTCACTCTGACCACATCAAATTGATTTCATAACTGCGCCACCTATTTGTCGAAAGTGATAAACCATTAAATCATCTTAAAAGTTACTGTATATATGATTTTTCAGCCATTTTGCCAAAATTCTCTTAAAATGTCTTTAATTGCTCCTTGCTGCAGTTGGTCTGCCACTCCCACCCATGATGGCATCTGTTGCCGCTTCTTGCGCTTGGCCCCGGTAATGGCTGCTTGCAGCTATATTTTTTAATGTAGCTTTTATTAAAGCGGTGAAATTGTATTTTGCATTCAAACGAATTGTGCTCTCCAGTGCCACGCTTTTTCAAATGCGTGTTGCATCTACGGTAGCTGTTATGTACCAAAAAGCTATGACAGGATGTCTTCTAATAGCACTTCGTCGAGTTTTCCTGAACAGGTTTGTTATTTCAAACAAACTGCAACTTGACACAGCGAACAAACGAATGTTAAAGTATGAATTACTGACTGACTTGCCGGGGCAGTTACAAACGCCTCTCACTACTCTGCTCTGCTCTTCCGTTTCTGCTGCTTTCAGTTACGTGACGCTGGCTCTGAACGAAAACGTCTTGTGGAAACGCGTTGGCCTAGTACTATTTTACCCTCTCTGCTATTATAGTTTTTCAAGATGGCGGAACTGCATGGAAGCCTCAGTGGACCTACCCGTCACATGTATATAAAGATAATACATTTTTCATTTACGAGGATAAGTCAAATAATTGGCAGAGCTATTTATACACAATTGAGGACATATTTATGAATAAAAATATTGATTTTAGATAATAAAATACCTAAAAAACTACACATTGTCCCTTTAACATTATTCTAATGCTGTTGGTTGTTTTTGACTATACAGTATCTCACTATGGAGTAATTAAGCATTTCACGCTGTTATCATAATTATCAGAAAGATGGATGATATCACAGCAGGGGTTAAAACAATTTCTTAGATTTGATTATCTGTCTGTCTGAATGGATGGAATACTGTGATTTTTTTGTTTATGTTTATAGTAATTTACAATGTATCAGTGCTTATAAATTATAATATACTCATAGAGTTATTTTTAAAGACATTATTTTGATTCATTAAACATGAACTTATCTTACTAATAATTTAAATCTTAAATAAAAAAAATAAAAAAAAATTAAAGCCGTTCTAAAAGCAAGCATTGCATGCTCCTCTGTTCCAATTAAAACCAAAATTAATTCACAATTAATTACACAAATCAGAGCAATATACACCCCAAATGTATTTTTGTTCCCCAGTCCAGCCTGAATAATTACACACTAACATTCAGAATTGTTTAAATTATGCATTCTGCTGAGATCAGTGCTTTGTAAATGAAGCAATAATTTCTGCTATGTTCTATTTTCTTTCCTTTCCCTCCCAGCTATCTCACTCCCAGAACAATGGGGAGTGATGTTGACTTCTCTCTATCATCTCTATTTCCTCTTAACCTCTGTTGGCTACCAGTATACCAGTCATCATAAGTATCCTTATATCGTCAGTCGCCCCCTCTCTTTTCTTCTATCTTAAAGCAGGTGACCTCTGCCCCCAATTTTTGCTTTGCTGTCCCCAGCCTCCTTGATGCACTCATGTACTCGAGAGGCCTTGTTAACAGATTGCCAATAAGATGCGTGTCGAGCTCCTGTCACACATGTCCTCTGGTCAGAGTAATGGTAATTCCCTCATGGGAGAGGAGCTCTTACCCATCACAGAGACCTCCCTGTAAGCCCATTCAGTGTCATGGGAACTCACAGGTTAAACGGGCCATCATGGGATCAAGATTTCCAGTCAGAGTTGAAAGATTTTGACTGGTGACTTGTTAAGTGCTGTTAATATACCAACAAACAGTGTTTAAATGCAAGTTAATAGTGGCATTGGTGAGTACATAACAAAGTTGTTCTTTATTGGCTGGCGACTTGTAATGGGTGAAGTGGCTGCAATAAAGCGCACGACAAAGGAGTAAACAACACAAACAGTCTTTAATAATAAGCCAATAAGAACAGTTCATATTTAATATTTCTCACCTTAAACCACCAATTTGAAAACATAAGGATAAAAAAAAAAATATAGGTCTTCACGTTTTGACTGGGTCAAATGTATTCATGGGGTAAAATAACACATTCATATGTTTGCATAAAGTAATAGCAGGCTCTGCATTTTTACAACAAACCCAGCAGTGCTGATTCAGTTTAAAGGCAGAGGTCAGACCATGCAATCTGCTACATGAGTAAATATCACAAGATCACAAACTCGTCAGTTGAATTTTAAGTCTCTGTCTGTTTTGCTGGGTACATCATGCTCTTTGAGTGAGTTTCATGTTTTATATTAATCTGTTTCCACACATTGCCTCATGTGGCTGTTTTCTTTACCTCCTTTTCCAGCTCTGAAGGAATGGCTGAAGCACTTTTCATCATTCTCTGAAAAATTTATTTTCCCCAGACAAGCTCATAACACCCAGTTTCATCTGATGCAAGGACAGTTAACAGGTAAAATCCACTCTCCTCTGCAAACCTGAGGCTAGAATACCAATTAAATAATAATAAAACAATTATTGTGATATGTTTATTTCTTGTAAAGGTGATAGAAAAAAAAAACATCAGCAGCTGTGGCTGGGAATAAAAGTTATGTCTAGACCAATGATATTGATGACCTTATGCTGTTGTCAGATCTAAACCAAATAAACATCCACATCGTGTTTCACTCTATTGCAACAATGTTACAGCTTTGTGGTCCAAGTGGTTACAGCATAATCAAAGTCGAGCTGAGTGTGGGCATCATGGGGCGCTGCGTACAGTTCTTCTTCAGAATTAGGGGACAACAGGAACCACTGAGATCCACTTTGAGGTGCACAAAGGAAATAAAGCCAGCTGAGTAAAGTGCATATTGTCAAACAAAGTAAACTGTTATCTTGACAGGCAAGGCAAAGGGACCATAACTACCAGATGTTATTTAAACATTCACACAACTTCCTGTCCTCCCACGTCTTCTGCTCCAAATAATTAGCTGAGAGCAACAATGAACTTGATGTCAGTTCTAGCTTGGACATTGTACTTTTCCCCACAGGGGTAGTTCTGTTTGATCTGTAGGGCTGTTACAGACCCAGTGGCTCAGCACCTTAGGATGTCAGAATAACTTTAATTCAAGTATCTCAAACAGATTTTTAAACAAAACACTTTAGATGGAGAAAAGTGATCAATGTACAGCAATCTGTAAGTATTTTACAAGGTGGCTAACTTAGCCGTCACTGGGTTCTTAACAAATTGTACAAAAACGTACGAGTGAGATCGTATAAGTGAGGCCGTACGAATTTGTACAACTTGTTTAGACCCCAGTGATGGGAAAGTTTAGGAGATGGGTTAGGGGTGGTTCTTCCTAGAGGACCTTCCTTTTTATTTGTATGAATTAGCCATCTCTAAAAAAATACTTACGAATTACCGTGAGATCAGGTTGAAGTGCTGCTTTGAACAGATTATAATTTATGTACAGTACCATTAAAAAGTAGATTTATTTTATTTTATGAAATAAATAATTTAATACTGTTCCCTTTCGAGGGAACTCGCGCTGCGTCGAGAATCGACACATTGGGGAATGCCTTCGTCATGAAGCGTCTGAAGTCAACTATTCAATCTTGATTGGCGTAGCCGAATCACGTCACTCGTGATGTCGCATGTGATGGCGATGCGGAAGCTATAAAAGGACGCCAGATCATAACAGCATCAGCTTCTGGTCTTCAGCAACCCTTTTGTGTCAACCTGTTTGTCTTATTTGGTTTTGTCTGTCACTCTGATATATATATATATTATCGCGAACAATAAGGAGAAACTATTCAGTCAGTGTGCGTCCCTTTGCCCGCGTTATTTAAGCGAGGGTGACACACACTCACTCTGTGTAGTTTGTCTGGGAGCGGAGCATCTGTGCAAACTGTTTTTTATATGAAAGAGCTCCGCTCCCGTTTGAGCCTGTTCAATCAAATATCAGGCTTGCGTTTCTAGTGCATCAGGTCTCGCGGCTGTCGAGGCAGCGCGCCGCTTCTATGCACGGGATTCGCACGTGGGGCTGGCATATAATACTGAGACGGTTGCGACCCTTTCTCAGTGTTTATTTACCAGCTCCACTGGTCTCGCGCACGGTTCAGAAGCCCGTGCTGCGGCTTCTGCCGACTGTGTTTAAGACCCGGTGTTTGATTTATCTGGCTCCGAGGAGTTAGATATTCTCAACACAGGTTCGCCATATTCCCGTTATTGAGGAGTTGCTGGAGGTTGTAACCAGGGCAGTGGCTAAATTAAATGTTGAATGGCCATTTAATAAGCAGGAAGCGAAAAATAAAATGAATGAGCGCTTCAGGGGCCAGGGGGCAGCCTCATGGGAACGCCACCAGCTCCTTATATTTTGAGAAGGTTGCCTCTCGTGCCCCCCCGTATAAGGCCTGGAGCCAGAGGCAACACTCTCAGCTGAAGCCTTCTAAGCCGAAAACAGATCTGAGGACTGTTATTCAGGCTAGGAAGGCCTCGGCTAAGAGGCCTTGACGCGATGCTCAGGAAATCGATGTTGCTTCCCGCCGCCAAGTGCGCCTCGGGACGCATCGACTTCCAGCGAATGTATTGTACACAGTGTTCCTCTAACATCTATGGCTCTGACACGCTACCTCTTACGAGGCCTGTAGAGAAAATTATTCGGTTAGTTCCTGCCAGAAAATTGCTTCAGGTCACCGAAAATATTATGACACCTGAGGTCAGTCCTGAGAGACTGATCCCCCTTGTAGATTATTTAGACGCCTGGAAGGGTCTTCAAAATATATCTCATTGGGTCATGAATACAGTTGAGAAAGGATATAGAATCCAGTTCCAGTATAGACCACCTAGATTTAGTGGTGTTAATCATACACTGGTATCTCCTGACCAGGATCAGGTGACTGAACAAGAAGTCCCTCTTAGCCAAGGAGGCCATAGAATATGTGTAATATGTGTATATAAATTTCTCTCTGTTAGATCCATTTATATTCCTGGGGTTGATAATGTGGGAGCAGATATCCTGTCGAGGCAGGGGCTGAGGCCTGGGAAATGGCGGCTCCACCCTGAAGTAGTTGAGCTCATATGGAGAGAGTTTGGCCAGGCGGAGGTTGACCTGTTCGCCTCTCGTAAGAACACTCACTGCCCGCTCTGGTACTCTCTCTCACATCCAGCTCCTTTGGGCCTGGATGCCATAGTACAGATGTGGCCGAGGTCACATTTGTATGCTTTTCCCCCGATCGCTCTGCTCCCTGGGGTTTTATAAAGGGTCAGGAGGTACAGTGTGAGCTTACTCTTGGTAGCCCCGTACTGGCCGGCCCGAATTTGGTTCTCGGACCTTATTAGTCTCTTGGAGAGTCCTCCCTGGCATGTCCCTATTAGGAGAGATCTCCTTTTATCAGGCCGGTGGTACAATATTTCATCCACGGCCGGAGTTATGTAGACTATGGGTCTGGCCCCTGAGGGGGTCCAACCCGTAAATAGGTGCCATTTCCACCGAGGTGGTTAGGTCATCCATTCTAGAACCCCACGCTACTAGGAACTAAATATTTGCTAGGGACGCCATTGAACCCAGTTAAATACTGCCCACTGACTTCAGTACTGGCGTTCCATCCTGTTCTCTAACGGGATCGCCCGTTCACGTTTAGGGCCTCTGTGGCGGCCCCAGTGCCCTCCGAAAGCCTCTAGGGTGAGCATGTACGGACATTCCCACTAAAACTCTGTGTTCCTGTAGATTGGAGGATGAATCCTGGCATCAGGCTGACGGGTTACCCCTGGCACCCATCATGTCTTGTGGATAAGTTATATGAGAATATATAAGAATCCATTGAGTGTTGCCCCCTCTTACTTAATGGCGTGGGAGCCACTCTACCTTATTTCTGCCTCGGCACCGAGGTGCCTGTAGACAATATCATGATTCTTCGGGTATTCATCATATAATAATCTATTTGAGTCTGCTTCCTGCTCGTCCTGCTCCCTGGAAGAGCGGTGGTGCTGCCCCCTCTTACGTGACTACGTGGGAGCCACTCTCCCTTATTTCTGCCTTGACACTGAGGTGCCTGTAGGCAATATCATGATTCTTCAGGTATCCATCCTCCATCGCATGTGTCGGATGGTCAAGGTCATAGCCTTGGAGGCCCTTATGTTAGGCCTCGGGCTGGGAGGAGTCAAATCTATCTAGATATGTATCAAGGGCTAGGAGCTATCCCCCCTTTTTGTCAATTAGACAGTTGGTTATCTGCGGAAACCTCTCATAACTGATGTACAAGGTGTGCCTTGGGCTTCACCTCTCATCTAATATTCCTTTACTGTCTGGGGTTCCCATCCATGGGGTCCGTTGAGCCACTGGCTCCAAACCTCCCCTTCTTACACCAAATCTTCTGACAATCTAGGTTGGATCTACCTTCTCATTCCTATCGTCCGTGAGTGTGCCAGATCCTTCACACCAGGGCATATTCTCTCAGTGTGGCGCAGTGGGCATTTCGTTCCCCAATGTGTCGATTCTCGATGCAGCGCGAGTTCCCTCGAAAGGGAACGTCCCTAAAAACGCTGCGTCCCTCGGCCACAATTTTCGCCCTCCTGAGAACAACTTGCTTCCACCAATCAGAAGCTGACGCTGTTATGATCCGGCGTCCTTTTATAGCTTTCGCATCGCCGTCACATGCGACGTCACGAATGACGTGATTAGGCTACGCCAATCAAGATTGAATAGTTGACTTCAGATGCTTCATGCCGAAGGCATTCCCCAATGTGTCGATTCTCGACGCAGAGTCCCTTCTCAGGGAACGAGGGTTACAGTCGTAACCCGAGACGTTATTCAGCAGGGATGCATTAAGTTTCTCAAAAGTGACAGACATTTATAATGTTACAAAAGATTTCCATTTAAAATAAATGCTTTTCTTTTCATCAAATAATTCTGGGAAAAAAAAACATTATCATAGTTTCCACAAACATATTAGGCAGCACAACTGTCAATCACAGAGTCAGCCACACCCTCAGCATCAGAACTCTAACACTCCAGCTACTCGTTCACAATGACCAGCATTCTAATTAGCATCACTTGCACCCACTCATGACCCATACACTATTTAAAGGGATACTTCAGCTCTGGGAAGATGAATGTGTATTTAATAGTGGTCATTTATATAGTAGAAATGTGAAATTATTTTTTAAATTGAAGCATTCTAGACTGAGAAAAGGCAGAAAATGTATTTTTTACTCATGAAAAGACAACAACTCCCAGAATGCACTTGCTTTGCTGCCCTTACGAAGCCAGGCCACTCCCAAACCACGCCTACCGGTTACAGGCGGCAGTATCTGAAAAATTTCTCCACACATTCTCTAGGCTAATACATACTCTAGTAACAGTAAAGGTTTATAAAAAGAACCACAACCAATGTGAGTTATAACTTTTAATTAAAAAAATAATTAATATTAACACTTTTACACTCAAAGCTCTTCCAGAGCTTCAGCTGTTTCCTTATATTCATTCACAGTATTGTCCGTCAGGAGCTGGATATCTCCGTCTGATATCCTGGACAACACAGGTGGGCAAAACGAGACGATAGTCTTTACTACGTCTCTCGCCTTGCATGACCCATTCCATAAAGTAACGGTAGGCTGTTAGGCGTCGGCGATATTGTCTACAAAACAGTAGCGTTAAGCACAACGTTAGCAATGCGAACTATTTGCACATACAGTATGCTAGCATTGATGTAAATATAACAACAATAGCTAAGCTGACTACGCGTGAAGAACATTGTGATAATGCCGAGTGTCCAAACTCTGTTCATTACGTCTTAGTAAAAAAAAGAAAAACAAATACTCACTTTACACTAAACCGTCCGTTTGTCCCTGCGGGCTTTGGCTGGCGTTTCCAATTTATCTCGTCCAGAAGAAAATTACATCGCTGAAATTCGCGACAGCAATTAGGACTCTCAATCTGTTTCCATAGGCGCACAGCGAGAGCACTGACACCACCAGTCCGCCCCAGCTCGAGTCTGGCCGGTAATTCGAAAATACTACTGGTTTTCTACTGATACAAAGCTTAATGCTAAATCCTGAAGTATCCCTTTAAGTTCACCAGCCTGTTCACCATTTGTCTGGTCTTGTTGTTCCTACAAAGAACTACTACCTATATCTAAGGGGTTGTTTACACGACACCATTTTCAACTAAAAACGTAAAACTTTTTTTGTGCTTCGGCCATTCATTTACACAACAACAGTGTTTTTGGGGGCCTGAAAACGCAAACTTTTGAAAACGGGTTCTCCGTATAAACAATAAAAATGTCATGCACATGCATATTACGTGTTCAGTCTATAGTGTTTCATTGCCATCTAATGGCCTGGCAGCAGAATACAGCGTTTTTAGTCATTTTCACAAATTTTTTTTTTTTATTATTGTATTTTGTACCACCATGTGATAATTAATGTTTATTCTGGATTTAATTAAATTGTAGTATTCATATAGTATGTTAAGAGTACTGTATGTACAGTAATGTTAATTCTGGTCTGCTTTAGAATAGTGTAGCCGGGGGTGTCCAAAAGATGCCAACATTTTTTTTAACACTTCATATAAGTAAATCTTCACCCTTAAAAAATAAGGATATTTATTGGCATTTGTATTCTTTTTACAGTATTTATTTATCCATGAAGAACCTTTAAAATATATGGATCCTTTTCATTGCCCAAAAGGTTCTTTAGACTATTAAAGGGGTCCTGTTTTGCTTTTTCACTTTTTCATCTTTAGTTGGTCTGTGTTGCTGTTTGAGCATCAAAAAGATCTGCAAGGTTACAAAGCTCAAAGTCCATTCCAAAGGGAGATATTTTATTTAACAGAATTCACTTTTTAAGAACTACAATGAATGACTTATTTGGATTACAACATGTAATCAGCCTTTCTTAGGCTGACAAACTTAAAGTGGTTTAAATTTACTGTTCCTGAACATTATAATATAATCCCAAAAAATATCTGTGTGCTGCACATTTTACGGAGAACAGCTTCCAGAACCTAAGAGAGTACAATGCAGGCTACGCACCAAAAGCTGCTGCTGAAATGGAGCAGTTCCCACTTTGTCGGGGCAATCTGATGTTTGTGGATCACAAAAAAACTTTGTGTCTTATTATTTATTGTGTTTTCTATTAACAGTTCCAATTACAAGTTTTATGTTGATGCTATGATGTAAACAAAGGGCAACGCTTTGCCTCTGCTCGCCTGCTAGCCAACATTAGTGATGATATAGTGTTTTACCAGTGGTGGGCCATCAGGGCCAGCAAGGCCTTCTCTGCTGGCCTAAACACTATCAGAATCATTGACTTGCACTTTAATATATTTTTCCATGAATGAGTATTAAATTATTCCCAATAGTCCATTCTCTTAATTTCATAGCTTTTCTCTTGTTTGGGCTGTTTCCAGTAGTGTATGTTTATGTTTTAAGCTTTTATCCAATCATATTTCAGCCATCGTGTTGTCAGGGTTAAATAAAACTGCCTTGATGCCTTCAGAATCGATAGTACGGGCGCCTGTAGCTTAAAATGAATGGCAATGAAACTGTTGCTTTAACCAATCAGATAATCAGTCAGATTTAATCAGCCAATCAGATTTCGATTTGACTGCACCTGGGCCATCTAGCAGGCGTAAAATGACGTCGCCATTTTCACGTCCTTTGATTGGATGTTCAGAGCGCGTACTATTACTGGTAGTCAGAGCTAGCTTACCGCATCTGTAGCGAACTGCATAAACTACAATATATTCCTGTAGATTTAACAGTTTTTCAACCCACAAATTAATGTTTATTTCCCTCCTTGACCCCCAGCAGGTTTAAACCTACCGGAAAAAATCCCTCATTCAGCCTGAGCTTAACACAGAGTCACGGAACTCTATTCGATCTGTCTGGGGAAAATCAGAACTGACTATGTATGCCACGAATGATTTTGAAGGCAAAGTCCCACTGATCTCATTGATTTCTTTCAAAAATCTGTGTGAGAGCATGGGGCAGCTGTACACATCGTCATGTTTTGCGGTGACTGTCCCTGTGTCCACTGCTTCTGTCGAGCAGACACTCTCAGCCCTTAAAGCGAATTAAAGGGGTCATGACACGAGAAACCAAATTTGCCTTGATCTTTTGGTATATAAGAGGTATTTGTACCATTAAAACTTCCTGCAAGTTTCATAGCTTAAGACGTCTTCCCCATTATAAACGAACAATTTATTTAATCAAGCTCTAAATACAGCTCGTTGTGGCTCCATGGTATGAAGTGATGTCACGGTACGAAGTGACGTACCAGTCGTTTGCATATGACCGCCTCAAGACAATAATGCCTCGTTTCGCATCATCGCATCGCTGTCGCGCCCACAGGTGTTCAGTCGACGTGAAGCGCGTGGGTCTGTTTACAAGAAGATTGCGATGCCACCCAGATGTGCTGTTCCTGGCTGTGGACAAACAACATGTTTGAATACGCTGCCGAAAGTTCCAGACGTCAGGGAAAAATGGTTGCAGTTTATTTTTTGCGGACGTCCCAGTCATGACGGTGTTAATTTAAGCTGTCTTCTCTACATTTCAAGGATGACTGTTTTGAGAACAAATCACAGTATGATGATGGCTTTGCCAGAAAACTTTTGCTTAAAGATCAGACCGTGCTCACTATTCTAGGCCCAACAACGACGCCGCACACTGTAAGTAATGTATTTCAAACTACTTTTTAAAACGTTAATTGCAGTTTCATTCATTATGAATAATCACAGTGTTTTTACTTAGTTTACTTGCATATTGTTTTCAGAGTCCGCCATGTTCAGGCCCGTATTAAAAGATGTAGGATGTCAAACTGACCGACCCACTGAGACAAATAATGTTCAACTGTTCAACTGGATGATTACGCAACAATAACCTGTTTTCAAGTGTCTCGGGTTACAAATGACATAATAATTCAAAATAGTTTCACACTTTCCATGTGGACACGGGCTGATCCATTCTTAGTTGTTGTGGTGATGGTTCATTTTCTTCTGATTCCTCATCTGATTCCGGCTCAAACATATAGGGTTGTATCATTGCAAGAGCCATCGATTCGCACGCAGCAATCGGCAGCACCCGCTACTAATGTAAACAGTTCCGCAGAATCCGCACATGTTCTGTCTAGGGGGCATTAATAATTTATGTATAAGCACTAACCTTAGCCAATTATAACAGTGGGCGTTAACACTGAACTCTTAAAGGGGAAACACCCCCAAAACAGACTGTTTGAATCAGAGCCAGAGGATGGGAAACAGGGTGGGAAAAGGTCATAAATCACTAAATTTTAAAAGGTTTTTGTCCAAAAAACTATAGTAATACTATAATTGCACCTAAGGGAACATAATAAAACAAAAAACAAAAACCATGTCATGACCCCTTTAAAACTTAAGCCAGAAATATGACAGGAGTCGACTTTCAGCATTAGCCCCGATAGAAAAGACTTACTGATGGAACAGATAACCTGTAGGAGTAATTGAAGTCTTCGAAGTCTTTGGAGAAAATAAATAAGGATGGATTTTGTGTAAAAAATAATCAGTAGTTTTGGTGAGTATAATGCTTTTTTGCCCCCGTTTTTTCCGTGGTGAATATGATTTTCTTTTTAATTTTTCTTTTAAATTTATGAACGAAACTTTCATTTTTTTTTTCAAACATTCATACTAAAGGGAAAAGGGACTATTGTAACCCTTGAACGACAAGTCAAGGGAGGCTCCGTTTCTGAACTTATAATTGGAACGCAAGAACCACTGTACACAAACACACCAGTCGAACTCACTCGCTCG
Source organism: Gila orcuttii (assembly GCA_026230005.1). Classification (NCBI taxonomy): domain Eukaryota; kingdom Metazoa; phylum Chordata; class Actinopteri; order Cypriniformes; family Leuciscidae; genus Gila; species Gila orcuttii. The sequence continues at coordinate 37,247,334 of JAPDVR010000004.1, forward strand.
TTTCTCTCTACCGGCCTTGCGGCCGCTTTCTCTAATGCTAACCTAGATAAATGTTCGCTATTAGGCGCATATCCAAGCTCGCTTACACAAACATTCAGATCCAGTTAGCCAAATACTATTTATCAAAAGGTTTGCCGCTAATGTTAGTTAATAATTTAAAGTTTAGAACAAAGTAATCGAAATGTTCATGTTTCTGAACATTTGTGTGTAAATTACACCGTGTGCGTGTGGCCTGTCGCGATCGAGTCCTCATACGCGCCTAACGTTAACGTTACCCCCACATTATGTTCGAAATCGATCAATTTAAGACCCATGTTATGCACGACTTGAAGGGACAACCACAGTGTTTTCAGTCATATTAGGCTATACATTTATAACGCAATAACAACCGATGCACACTTAAAGTGAATACACAGGGAGTGAAAGTCGCGCTGAATGAATTCCCTCATCTCGGCATCCAGTCCTTCAGACCAGATCGTTCGCAGGATTTTGCTCACTCGTTTTCATTCACTTCTTCAAGTGCACTATATTAGTTTATTGATGTCTGGATACAGCCACTGCCAACGGACTGCGGTTAATTTAGTTGTATATTTGATATTCGTTGGGTATTATAATGGCCATTTTCGTGAATATCAGTTTTCGTCACTTTGGGTGCTTCTCATTTCTTATTTGTGACAAATCAGGTTCTCCCCCGAAATCGGGCTCCTGTTAGATCTCAAATTAATTTTAATAGGTAGGCCTACTCTCTTTAGTGTCTGATTAAAATTCCTACAAAATCATGTTATGATAAATCCTTTTTGAACAACTTTAAAATTACCATTATCTGTATTAGTTAGCATATGTACTAGCACAGATACCGATTGGCCTGATAACTTACACGCATTTACACCTACTGTACATGTATTCACAGTCATCTTTAAATTAATTATGTGTTAAATTAAGTGTTAAATGCCCAAATATTTCAGTTATAAAAGAACAATGTAATGATGTTCAATCGTTCACTAATAGGCTATTATTATTTTTATTTGTTTTTTGGATTCATTAACAGTTTATCAAGTAAAACATATTGAACTCAGTTTGTTTCATTATGCACTATATAGTAAGCTATGCATATTTTAAAGGGCACCTATTATGGCCCTTTTTACAAGATGTAATATTGGTCTTGGGTGTCCCCACAATGTATTTGTGAAGTTTCAGCACAAAATACCCCCCAGTTAATTTATTATAACCATTTGAGTGTGTCATTTTTGGGGCCTGTTTTGAAACAAGGGGTGCTTCTCATTTCTTATTTGTGCATCCTCGTTTCCTTTCCTCGCTTCCTTTCCTAGCGTCTCAGCTCCTCCCCCTGTAGGTTGTGAGGGAAGGACGCAAGGACAGAAAATGAGGACGGAGGAATCGAATGAAAGCTTTTTTTATACATTGGAAGACTTGATCACTCGAGCGTCACTTCACAGCGTCATCAGCTGTGCTCAAAGGATCTGCCCTTATGTTGTTGAAGTTTGTTTATTTAAGAAATTCATAATGAATAATAATAAAGCAAGATACCCTGTTGAAATATGTGAGATGTGTGGTTTATATAAACTGCAAAGGTAAACTATAAATTAAAAAGATTGTGACCGATGTGAAGGGGGAGGAGAATGTATACGTGCGTCGCGTTTAGTCAATAAAACACTTCCGCATAGGATACACCTGTGTATCCTCGCTCATAACTCCTCTGAAAGCCTCCTCACTCCTCGATCCTCGACTCCTCGCGGTGCAATTAGAGAATTGAGATGTCCTTCAAGATGGCTGTGCTTGATTGGTTTCCGGGTCATAGGATGGAGGACAGAGGAGCGAGGAGACGAGGAGGGATATTGAGAAGCACCCAAGCTGTTTTGAGGCAGACGACCTTAAATGCAAATGAGCTGCTAATCCCCACCCTGCCGCTGGATGTGGGCGTAACTTGCATAACTATGGGAATTAACAGTCGGTAGAACCATAATGGCCGAGAGTGATAGACCCGCAATTGTGTATGGCATTCGGCCATACATGTTTGAACCAGAGTCCGACCCTGATGACGAAGAGACTCCGGCTGAAGAAACACGATCGAGAATGGACCAGGATGTCTCAGAATGGTTATTTGATACATTTATGAACTCATTGCGTTGTCATCGCTGTGCAACACACACACAGACACACACAAACTGTGATAACGTTGACGCAAATGTTTGACAACACCTCAGAAATCATAAAATACACTTACTTCTTCAGGAATTGTCGTTGGATCGCGAACACTAGGCAACGATCCACCCTTGAGGATTAATTTTGTAGCAAGACCTGCTTTGAATTGACCGCCGTTCAAAAAACAGTCACTCTCAAAATGATTTGAGCAAACATAAACGTACTTCGGGAGTGTAAGAGGCACATTTCCTTCATAAATAAAATCCACCCACTGCGTTTTCAGTGGCTCTGATGTCGGAAGCAAGTGCAAACAACTATGCGAAGTATTACAGCCCACAACAAAACACTTATTTTTCTTAGGAGGCATTTTCTAGAAGGCAGCACAAATCTTCAGAACAGCGGTCCGGCTGTCGTTGAAACAACAATGGAGGATCAGATCACCGAGGGAGGGGTCTGCCTCAACCACACTGTCAATCAAACCCCTTTCCCATGTTCTACATCACAAAAAGCTGAATCTTAGAACAGCTCATTCTGAGAGAGTGCATATGAATTATTGAGATTGTACAAAAAACACTGGGTGGATTTTGCATAATAGGTGCCCTTTAAATTACTATCGCTTAACTATCGTTTAACTTAATCATAGCTGATAGACACCCAATTTCTAGGGAAGACCCGGGGGTCACGGGCTGAAGGACGGAGGAGTGAGGAAATAAGGATGCATCAATTTGTATTTGGAGTGTTGAATATGTTTTTCATTTGTTTCAGCGTGTATGTAGGCTACAGCTGTTCGACATTGCAGCGTGCTGATGAGTATCGCTCCTTCGGTTAATACAGAGGTAAGTAATTTTCAGGTATTGAAGAACACATTAAAATTCATAAAATTAGAGCGGTTTCAGATTTGTAACATGGATCGAGGAGATCAGGGTCAATCAGAAAGGGGATGCATTGTGAAACGAATATCTCTGAGTAGGTCTATGCAGTGTTGAATATGTTTTTCATTTCTTTCAGCGTGTATGTACAGTTGTTCAACATTGCAGCGTGCTGATGAGTATTGCTCTTTCGCTTAATACCGAGGTATGTCATTTTCAGCTATTGAAGAACGCATTAAAATTCATAAAATTAGAGCGGTTTCAGATTTTAACATGGATCGAGGAGATCAGGATCTTAGAATTTAGTTTAAAGGGATAGTACACCCAAAAATGTACTCACCCTCACATAGTTTCATTCTCATTTAAAGGTATTACGTTTTGGCACATCTCCTGGTTGAATGTATTGTGGTTCCATATACTGTAAATTAAATGAAAGCTGTTTATCACATTGATGTTTGTTAAGCTGTAGTGCAACTCAATTTTTGTGTTTTGTTTTCTATAGGCAGCAACAATCTGGGATCTGCATTGGCCCTTCCAAGTCTGGAGAGTGTTTTTACAGTTTAATTAATTCAATTTTAATAAAAGTTTTTAAACTGACTTCTGAGTGTTGTCATAATTGACGTGACATCTAATTATCAGTAATATAACTGTGTGAAATATTTTTTGCATACAAGCCTTTATATTTCATTCTTTTTTTAAGCGTGTAACATTGTAGTTAGTTATATATGTTGTGTATGTGAATATAAAAACTTCCGTAATCAATTATACTGCATAGTAACTTTACAGTATTTTAAAATACAGTGCAAAAACAAGAACTGTAATTAATTTTACAGTATAAATATACTGTAAGTTATTATACAGTATGCTGTGAACTGCTGTAGACAGATTTACAGTAATTTTACCGTGGAATAAAATACTGAAGCTTGCTGGATATTTGTTGCCAGTAAGTTACTGTTGATTTTACGTTAAATGTTTTACAGTGAGAAATATATCTATATAAAGTTTGAAATGTCTACCTTTAAACTAACAAATTTTAATTGAAAGCAAATACCCTCTGATTATGTAATCCGTATGAAAGGTGAATTTCTGTTGACAATCTGTTATAAATATCTGTATCTTGAAGAATATTGTAATGTATCTTCTATTATAAAGATGAAGATTGACATTTTGTTAGGCCAATTAAATAATATTTAAAGGACACACTTTATTGTTGTAAAAAATAAACAATTTATGCTCTGTTTGATGTGAGTTGACTATTTTTTTATGTAGTATATTATATGTCTAATGAAGATATATTAACAAAAAAATTTTTTTAGAAGGGCCTAATTGATTAATTTTGCCTGGGGCCCCCACTCAATGTAGGTTCGCCTCTGATAACACTGTATCTAAAAGAAATAAAAAAAATACAAAAAACAAACAAACATAATGAAATGTCCTGTGAAATCAGTGCTTGCATAGTCCGTGCATGAAATCTGTTCTGGACGATCTTCTTGTTTGTTAACATTGTTAAGTTTGAATCAGGCTTGAATTAGTTTGAAATTGACGCAAGTAGAGCTTGTGGTTATGGTAAGTTGTGCACTGATAAAAATGATTCTGTGGTGAATTAAATACTGCAGAAAAAACAAATGTAATTTCTACATGAAAAAGTTCAGGCAAGAATTAAAAACACAAAGTAAATTCTATATTTAGTACTCAATTCAAGCTTATAGAAATTAAAGCATAAATATCAATGTTATAAAATTAAATAAAGCTACTCAACTTTTCTGATACTGGTGTTCCCATCACCCTCATCGGCCATCTCCTGTCGATGAGGGTGATGGGAATAATTAATAAGGTTGATTTTTGCCCTGTTTTACAGCTGCATTTACACTATTATATCATTGCTTTTGTTATTAGGTTTAGTAACTTGCCATTTTGTGACATTTGAAGTTCATTTTCTACTCAAATTGACAAATTCATACTCAAAAAAATCGAATGTTACCATCATTGTGTATTGTGTCACCGGGTGAGACAAATAGGAACCTCAAAACCGGAACTTGTTGCACGGGGAGCAGCTTCCGGTGTAACACCGGGACGGTACCGGTGGCATGTCATGGCCGCCAGTGTTGACGAGCGCCAGCTGTGGACACTAATCAGGCCGTTATCGGTGAGCACATGCGGGAAGAGGCATATATAAGGCGAAGTTTGAAGAGAGAAGGAGGTGGGGTGGGTGAGTTTTCTTGGTGCTTGGGGTTCCCACGTTGGGTTCCCTTGGCGTTTTTGACAGCAGACAGCAGACAGCAGACAGCAGACAGCAGACAGCCGACAGCAGAAAGCAGAAAGCAGAAAGCAGAAAGCGCAGTGCATACAAGTGTGGGGATGTTTACACGTTGACGACGGGTGAGTGCCCGTCATATGGAACTGAGAGAACAGAGTGATTAAGGGCAGCGCTGAAGATCCATGCTGTTACCAAGGAGAGAAGTTAAGTACACTTTTTTTGCATCAACATACGAAAGGAGATGTTATGAAGATTTACCAAGAACATTCTGAATACTGATGTGCGCTGGCTGGGAGCGTGTGTTGTCTCTCTCGTTGTGAGTTTTAGAGACCAAGGAAGGAACTGGGCTTTATAGGATTGCTCTTGAAACCTGATACCCCCGTGTAGAAAGCCATCGGTGGATTGTCTGACCCTGCAAAGATGGAGTGAAGGCCTGTTGTTCACGAGAGGTGATGTGGCATTGCAGTGTCTGAAAGTGTGAAGTGAGCACGTGTAAAGAGTTATACTATTGTTGCATGCACGAGTGTGGGAGACCAAATCATTACCATCATTCTATGATCTTTGTTTGGGGAAGCCGAAACGAGTGGGGTATCAAAAATATAATCTGATCCGTTGATTGTAAAGTTGTGTCCAGGTTCCCAACCACCTGATGTTATATTGGAGAAAGGAGAAGTTCGGCCTCGTGTGCTGGTGAGAAGAACCGTAATTAAGTTTATGGGATATTACTTTGTGGTCATTCATTCTAAAAGAACATAAAAAGCCCAGCCACCTCACCTGGTCTGACAATCCCTTTTTTCCTGCTTACTGCTGTGTTTGATCTGTTGCCGCTCTACGAGCCGAGAGAGTCTGCTTACTGCTGCGCCCTCACCGTCTACTCTGAGAGGAGGAAGAGCCGGTTAGTAGCGATTGGATTTCATACTCACGATTGTGTCCCGTCTGCATAGAGGGTCTGCTGACTGCTGTGTCCGATCTGCTGCCGCTCTACGAGCCGAGAGAGTCTGCTTACTGCTGCGCCCTCACCGTCTGTCCTGAGAGGAGGAAGAGCCGAGAGTCTGTTGACTGCTGCGCCCTCACTGTCTACCCTGAGAGGAGGAAGAGCCGGTTGGTAGCGGTTGGATTTCATACTCACGATTGTGTCCCGTGTGCATAGAGGGTCTGCTGACTGCTGTGTCCAATCTGCTGCCGTTCTACGAGCTGAGAGACCCTGTGAAGCATTGCTCTGAAGGAGAGACTGCTGACTGCTGCGTTCAATCTGTTACTGTTTGAGGAGCTGAGGAAGCTCGCTACTGTTACCCACCTGTTGTCCTCCGGTGGACGGGAGAGATCTGGTCCTCCGAGGCGGTGCTTCGCCTCCGCCATCCTGCAAGGAAAAGGAGTGCACGGCTGTGCCAACGTTACGAGCCAAAAACCCGTTCTCTGCTTCTTACCTTTCGCTGGCATCTGTCACAGACCCTCTTGACCTCCCACTGGCCAGAGATTCCCCTCGTCGGAGGCCCATGCGGGACATCCTGGAGTGAAGTAAAGAACCCGGAGTCATTCTGATGCTGTTTTAAGTCCTATTAATTTATAAATAAAAATAAGAGATTTTATATTATCTGTTGCCTCGCTTGATTGGTGTCTTTGGTGTCGGCTCCTCCGGAGTGTGGTTATTGACCCTTGGCCTTGGGAAACGGTTACAACAAGAATTGAGGTCTCTGTGTTTAGGTGCCAATACAATATCCATTGTATTATTTACCTAGATGTTCAAAGTAAAGCATCCATTTTAAAACTGTGGTTTATGTCTGTATATACACTGATGTATATAAATGTAATTTATATAGTTCAGTGGTGCAACCCCTAGTTTGTACAACAAATTACGTGTGTTGGCATTATTATTATTATTATTATTATTGACTTTTTAAAAGTAGCTAAAATAGTAGCCGTGTTTTCTGCCTAAGTGCAATATTTTAAAACGTAAGCACACTAATGGAAGTTTTTCAAGAAAATTAACTGTCAGTTTCCCTATCTATTGTCTTTGATGTCACAGCTTGGGATGGCCATATCTGTGACTCATGAGTGATTTGTCAAATGTAATTTAGGCTCAGGTGATTGACAAAAAAACGTTCGTGTCCATATCTAAAACAAAAATTCCAAATCGCATACTTCTGGGTGGTACTTTACCAGCTAAGAAATTTCCATTGAGATGAATGGAGAAGTTAGCGGATAACTCTCTCTGTATGTTATAGATCTGTGTGCCTGATATAATGTATTTTGATGCTGCAATGTGGTGCAACCACAGACATAGAAGCAGCACAACAACCTTGACATATGGCTGTGGCATATTTGTTTGGTATATGTGCATTTACTACTTAAAGGACACTAAGAAATATGCATAATTTACCATAATTGCTGCCAAAATTGTATCACTGTAGATAAATGGTTTTGCTGTTGGATATGTCAAAAGGCTGCATCACAGTTTTTTGTTCTTTTTTAATATTGTTTCACCATTAATCAAACAATAATTCACAATCCTGAATGATGTATCTTACCACTGGCCAAGCTTTCAGGCTTACATTTGGTTGGCCCTTCACCTTGGCCCTGCATTTTGTGTGACACATCTCTGCTGCTGGAGACTGGGCATCTCAAGGTGAAGTTAACAGTCAGAAGAGAGAGCAAGACTGACGTTCAAGTGCACCCAAAGCCCCAGTGAAGGAGAAGCTTAGGGACCCAGCTCCGCGCTTTAAAACTAGCTTTATTCACGGTTAACACGTACATGGTGCTATATTGGGAAGAATGTTTTCACCTTCGCCCCGGGGAAATGCCAGAAATAACATCAGAGATACTTTTTCATATTGCTACAGAGGAATTAAAGGATTTTTCTTTAAAATGGTATTCTGTGGAAAATATTGTCATGGATCAAACTTACAAGTCTAAATCTATTAGCATGTTTTAGTTAAACAATTATTTTTATTTATTTATCAAGTTTACACATTTGTAATGTGTCACTAGTGTTCAAGTTATTCAATGTCTATGGGGGTCAGCTTTTTATAGGAACTTCTGACGGTAGTTTTTGGGCATGATCAGTGTCAATTTTCTCGTGCAGTGCAAATTGTCCTCCCAATTCAGAACTTTAGCTGTCACTTTATATTGAAAGTAAGCAACGGGATTTAGAGGTGCACACGTAAGTACACAAATGTGTGTGTCTAGCCTCAGTTGGTTTAAATCAAGTATGTGAAGGTGGAGATCGCACTGCAGCATATGGTGCATTTTAATTATGTTCTTAAGCAACAAAATGGAGAACTTTACCTACTTATGCAAGGAATGTGTATAAGTTTGTTGAAACAATGCTGTAAGAGTTAATTTACCAGCTTGTTGATTCAGCGGAAGTTTAGAACAAAATATTTTATATACATTTAATTATCGCATTTTGGCTGGATAAATATTTGTGTCTTCATTTTCTTTCTTTTTTTGATTTTTAAAGATCATAGTCAAACACATGTCTACAATCTGTATTCTAATTATGTGAAAGCCAGTTACTGTCAATCCCTTCTAGCCTCTCACTGGCTGACCCTGTAGTTCTCATGTCTTGTAAAAAAGCAGAGTTCTGCTGGTCATTCATGGTACTGCAGTGTGTTTGACATTCATTGAGGAGGTGCAGTACATGATGGAAACACTGACATAGGCACTTGTATA